>JACMZG010001908.1:45932940-46165440 GCA_018340805.1 Microvelia longipes | reverse complement strand
GTTTTCACAGTTCCAATTGCGGGCCAAGGCAATTTCGTAGTTCAAATTGCTGGGCAAGGCAATTTCGCAGTTCAAATTGCTGGGCAAGGCAATTTCGTAGTTCAAGTTGCTGGGCAAGGCAATTTCATAGTTCAAAATTGCTGGGCAAGGCAATTTTGTAGTTCAAATTGCGGGGAAAGGCAATTTCGTAGTTCAAATTGCTGGGCAAGGCAATTTCGTAGTTCAAATTGCTGGGCAAGGCAATTTCGTAGTTCAAATTGCTGGGCAAGGCAATTTTGTAGTTCAAATTGCTGGGCAAGGCAATTTAGTTCAAATTGCTGGGCAAGGCAATTTAGTTCAAATTGCTGGCAAGGCAATTTCGTAGTTCAAATTGCTGGGCAAGGGCAACCAATATTATTTATTACGGATGTATTTTCAACAATATTTGTCAAAACATAATTATGATTTCGTCCAAAAAGCTAATGCGTGTTAATTTAATTTGAATTTAAAATTATTAATTAATATAAAAGTTTTATAGAACTTTTGTTATTTGTTTAAGTTGAGGGTGCCATTTATTTCAATTATAACCCAGTTTACAATAAATTGTTTGAAATGTTAAAAAAAAACAAATAAAACTTAAGATTTTACTATATTAAGAGACCCCCATTATTTATTTATTGTTAATGTAGATTTTTAGTAGTTTTATAACTTTCCTAAAGATAATCCAAATGGATTGAAATATATTGTTCCTGTTTAAAAAACATTGTAGATTTAATGTTTTTTTATAACAGTAATTATAACATTTAATAGAGTTCGTGTCCAGTTATTAAAAAGGCGGGATTATCGGGCGAATTTAGCTCATTAGTTGCTCATTTGTCCGTAGTGGCCACACAGCGCAGCAGTCGTTTTCTTGTTAACCTACTGTTACTAGTGTTTAGTCCACAATCTTTACGATGGTCATATGATCGGTGGTCTAAACCTTTTTTTAAGATTTTATTTCTAAATGCTGGTAAGTAGAGTAAGATCTAAAAGAAAATGGTTATTCACCAAGGTTTCGTTTCCTATCAGCAGCTTCTTCGATATTACCATGAGTAACCAGAAACAACAGAGCGTCAACAAGAATAACAATAGCGATAATAATACTTAACACACATACAAAGTTAAAACTACAATCTATTGACTTTGGTGTTATAACGAGAGTTATAATTTCATTACGACCTGAATCCTTATAAATTTCACGCGCGTCGCTCTTTATGGCGAATGCCCAAATTTGAAGAATACCCACAATCAGGTTAAAAATGAATCCAGCAACCCCGAACGCGATACTGAGGGAAACTGTGGGCGGTTGACCAAGCGCGTAGAGTGCGATCAAACATAAATATATAACAGCAAATGCAGGGGCACCGTGCATCTCGAGAACTTGCATCCATGCGTACTTCCAGTCGCAGTAACTTGTACCCTCCCAAACAAAGCAAGCTATTATGCAAAGCAAAAATATAACCACGCATAGCATAAAGTGGACCGCGTTGGAATTTTTTTTCGTGACTTCAATGGGCATCGTTGTTAACTCTGCTGATTGCTCAACAACAAAAACAATAACTGTGCACTTCAACAACACTTGTAACTTTACCAGAAACTAAGCTAATAATATGATCGCACTTATAATAAGAAGATGTCAAAATATTGAGCTAAAAGAAAAACCTACAAGGAAAGGAACGTAAACAAACAGATTAAAATCTGATAACAATTGCTTTAAAATATAAGTTACAAGAGAAAAATATTGATTTTAAACCAAAGTTAAAAACAAAACTACCAAGAGCGATAGTACAGCGCTGTAGCACTGTAGTAAAGGGCTACTACCGCGCTGGGGCCAAGGACTATTTTACTTAACATTACTTGTTTTTAACCCTTAAACCCGTTAAACCCCTAAACGTTTCCCCTCAATCAAATCTCATTCAACTAATCCACTTTCAAGTTTGCACACACTCAATCATCTAGGAATCACTTCCTTCGTAAATGGCGGTACATATGACAAGTTAACACTTAGCCTAGTTCATCTAGCCCTACCAGACTTTGGCTAGGTACAACGCTTTGGCTAGCGCCGACTACTGTTTCACATTATGCTTAGTCACACGAGCATCTCTTATCACATTAGTCTTATTTGGCCCACCCTCGTTCAACCAGTCTCACCATTCGCATCAGCTCCTCTAGCACCCCCATAATCTAGCTAGGCTCATCGCTCTGGCTAATCCAGCTCCACCCAACTGAGAACTCGAGTGACATGACATCAGTTTACGCCAGTGGGCACAAACCATAGAGATACATAGTAAATGGGCATAGCCTATCTCAATACATTGAGAGGCCTGAAACATCTTTTGGGCCTCTCAGGGGGTCTGTGCAACCTCATTGAAACCTCTTCTAAAATTAAGTTAAGGAGATAAAAAATTAATTGATTTTGGCTTCCCGCAAATTGTTCGTATTTTGATTTTATTTTGATTTTTATAACAACAACGGGCAAAGCCCAATTACAAAATAAGAACAAAATTACTTAAAATAATTCAAATAAATAGTTACATAACAGTAATAACAATAAGAATAAAATTATGAATAAAATAATACAATACAATGCAAAAAAATGATACAATACAAAAAACAAGAATTTTATGAAAGCGCCAAAGATTAATATTTATTTTAATAAACTAAAGAGTGATTTGTATTTTTAACATTCTCCTATATAAGTTATTATAATTTTGTACTGATTATTTGATTGTATTATAATCGAGGGTGGTCAGGTTACTTTTTCGATGTTTCACAATTTAACCTATAGGGCCCCTCTAGTAATAATGTCTCTATGGCACAAACTCATTCTTTTGCCCTGACATAATTCGTTATGCACTTATAATCCGTCTTAAGCGCTCCTAGGCGATGAGATAGATCACTTCTTTGTCTTAAGTTCTTGTGTAAAGTTTCACCTAAATTGATGCCTCCTTTGGTCGGCTCTTCTTTTTAAAAACTACCACTACATGCACCGTAAATTTTGTTAAATAAGATAAGATTCGTGACGTCGCGTCTCAAAATTGGCAAAATGGTTTAAAATAGTGTATTTTATACCATACTATCCCTCACTAGTAAACCAGGTTAGCTTTCTAATTTATGTCATTTCCGTTTATACAGTAGTAGTAATGAGGTCGTTTGCGGTAGACATGTCGTCAGCAAAATTCCTGAGTGCTGGCGCCTACCATGTGCCACCTGTTCACTGACCTCTGACGTCACCTTGCCCTCTCACCTTTGTTTACATGTTCTGCCCCCCTCTTCTCCCTCCTTTGTGTGTTGCGGGTTCCATGTTATGCACTATCCTCTGACGTCACCTTGCCTCTTAATTTATCCTATATGTTGTATGTATGTATTTGTAGTACACCCAACCACCTGCTTGAATTACCTCAGTTCTGCCTTTGCTGTCGATTTTCCATTTGACTGACAGGGCGAAACCGAGGCAGGCAAATGGGGTTACTCTTATACTCAAAGCTTAAGGTAGTATCGGTCTCTGTTCTTATTTTTTCCTCAGAATTTATTAGGATATCAAGTTTTGTCTTAGATGTGATAAATTTGATCCCGCTAAGGCCGACCTCCTTTATGGATATATCTAAAAGACCAGAGTTTATATAACTCTGAATGCACTTCGCACGATATCTATGATAACCCAGTCCTAAGTCATACACAACTTCAGTTTACAAGTTTAAACGGTCGGACGACAGCACGTAATTCTGGATTTCTGGTTAATTTCTAGCACGAACACAACATGTTATTACTAATGAATTATTTACTACTCATCTGAACATAAATACAACACTGCGGCAATTATCTAGTAGCTAATGTTCCCAAAAAGAAGGGTTAGATTTGTTATTTGAACTCGGGTTTTTAAAATAATATACAATAAACTAGTACAAAGAAAAATATAATTAATAACTATTACAATATTTTAAACGAACTAAGTGATAACTTCATGTGTTTTATATTCCATAGTGAATATTTTTTCGAAAGTAAGAAATCATATCACAGCCAGTTTTCGTCTTCCTGCAATCATAAAACAGAATTTGTTATAGTTTTTCACATGGTGACTCGACTGATACCAATTTTTAGCTAAATTACATATGACTTCATTCATTATGTGATATTATTAAATCGATGTTTTGTTAATATAGTCCAGGTGGATGTTGTTATTTAAAATTTGGCTTACACTAAATAAGTAAAAAGTGGTCTTTCTAGGGGACACAGTAGGCCGAAGTTCCACTAGAGGAAAGCAGCAATGCGGGCGCATAGCTGCTGTTGCGGTCTTGTCGGCTTAAGGGTCGAAGGTCCCTTTTTGCACGATTTTGTATTACTTACTCGTCCTAAAGATTCTTTGTATTTTTAGCTATGCATCCTACTGGGTGTGTTAATAAGTTAGGGTTTTAAACGCTCCTCTTTTATTTTAATAATAATCCAGAAAGACAAGCTCATTATAATCGAAGAAATACGTTCCTTATTTTTAGCAAGTGTCAACTTGCAGAAAGTTCTTATTCAGGATTTGATGTGACATAACTTACCAGAGTTTTAATCAGAGACTTGGGTCAGTAGAGCTGTTCCTTTCAGAATCCAGTAGTCGGGGCTGAGATCTGTGGGCAGAAGGACCGCTATGACGAAGTTAGTGGAGTGCCCTGTAGTGGAGAGAGTGCCTGCTCTCACTCCAGTCTTGTACAGCGGACACTCGTACTTCCCTTCCTTGGACGGGAATTGTCCTATTGGGATGAGCCCCAGGCATGGCAACGGTGCCACCATCTCACCTGTAACAATAACACCTCGCAAGTAAAAGGTTTTGTTTGTTTTAATAAAGTTATTTCTCTGGTATATCTGGGCTAGTAACAATCAATGAAAGAAATAAATTGGTTAATTCTGGCTTCCTATGAGACAGTATTCATTAAGTCATGTCACATCTCCTCAACACATAGACTGCTATACTTACTTCTTGAAGTAGGTGAGCCTAAATGACAATAAGTCAGGCAAGCCCTTCCTATTTTTTTTTATTCCATCTAACTATATTGTCAGACCAAGAGTAGGGAATTGGAAATAGCAAGTATATGCTCTCTCTTGTCCTGACACTTAAACCAAGTTGTAAGAATTATTATTTCTAAGCGAGTTCAGCGGAGCCCTCCCAGATAGTCTTTTCTTAATAGCCATATTTAATTTTGTAATAAACCTATAGTGCTCTACCCAACTGCCCTAATAATATTTATTCATTTATCAAGTGTTTCGTATTATAAGACTAGAGTTAAGTTGGATTATAAGTTCCTTTTTATTTCAAAACAATAAAAATTAAAATAATTTTGAATTGCTTCAATCTTGCTTCATTCCCTGGCATGTTACCTGGTTTAGAGCCAGCTGGTTTATTCTACTAGTATATTACCTAGTTCAAAGCTGGCTAACATTACTCTGCTCTCATGTTACCTGGTTTAGAGCCAGCTGGTTTATTCTACTAGTATATTACCTAGTTCAAAGCAGGCTAAAATTACTCTGCTGTCATGTTACCTTGTTTAGAGCTAGCTGGTTTATTCTACTAGTATATTACCTAGTTCAAAGCTGGCTAACATTACTCTGCTGTCATGTTACCTGGTTTAGAGTCAGCTATAAGCATTCTGTTGACGTCAAACCTTGCTGCGTCCAGGAATAGCCCGTGTACCCAGACTCCGTCGTCTAATGGCTTTATTCCCTTATATGTTGAGCCAATCTAAACATATGTTTAAATTAATTTAAAAAAAAATGAAAAATCAATAGGTAAAAGGATATTTTCTTTTTATTTATTTTCCTTTTACTAACAGGTAAAAGGTAAGAGACCCAACAAATGTTTTAACCTAACTTGGGGACATCATCAGTGGATCTTCATCATGACACACTGTACTCCGGAAATACTCTGCGAATATTCACATAATAAATAAAATTACTCAGACATCTATTACTTTGTTATAAAATTAAATACATAATGTTTATGAAATATTCTGAATACAATCATGCAATTTTAATAATACATTACATACTTCATAATAAACTTTTAAATTTGCCATATTGAATTTAAATAAATAACTAGATTACTATTACACATAAAAAGCACTGCATTACAATAATGCATTATTGTGATGTTGTTTTTATCCTTTGTAGTTTTTATGTAAAGCCAATTTTTCAAACTAAATACAATTTTCTACTTATTGGAGATTGAAAGCCTATTTTATTAGAGTAATTTAATTTAATTCTTTGCAATAAAAATTAGATTATGAATAGAATTTTCACTAGAGCAAACACATCCTTTTATCGGGCGAGGGGTGATTCATCCTCCCGTCTTTAGTAGATTTGCTGTATAGCAGTTTCTTTGGTAGATTTGCTGTATAGTGGTTTCTTTAAATCACTATAATACTCACATCTTTGTTGAATTGTCGATGATCCTTTTCAACGTCTTCCTGGTTGACGGTGATATTAGAAACAAGAAAATCAATTTTAAGTTGATCAATTGGGAAATCGTATTTCCTGGCGTAAGTCTGCAGTACTCCCGTCATAAAGCCTTGAGGAAAGAAGAGTCCAGGCATCCAGTACGACGTCGGCTGTCCGTACAGTATCCACACCTAAACACAACTTCTGTCATTATAGAGGCTAACATTGTGGATCAGATAAAAATCAGGAAAAAATAGACTGTGAATGATTTTTGTGTAAAATTTCAGCAGGTGAGTTTATTCAGATCAGAGAAAGCGTTTGAATGTACGCTACACACACAAGGAATTCAAGTACACACACTGATATATATATATATATATATATATATATATATATATGTATCCATCTTTCCCTATCCTGTTTTTATGCCAAAACTGATAAACAGCTGATGATGTCGACATCAGTGTAATTTAGTTTAAAATGCTAAAAACCTTCTTCTTGGTAAGTGGGTTAACCCTAACATCTTAAATTTGATAACATTTTATATAATCAAACTTACCACTACTCGAGGAAGAAGCTATATGGATATCCCAGCTCTGAATTAAAAGAACCCTAATCGAATTAAACAAAAAATTGGGTCTGTTTTTCCTGATATGTAATATATTACTTATTAGCCTGGAGAGGGGGGGGGGTAGCTTTGAACGCATTTATACAATAGCCAAAAGGGTTGCCTTTGCGCCAATCAACACCCCCCTTCCCGCACTTTAAAATCTAGCACTATTTAATCTAATTCAAGAATGGGTGGTCGCAAGGCGGGCTAAAAAAACGAGCTAATAAAAGCGTGAACAGAGGAGGGCCTGATCAGTGTAAATTCAGGGGCGAAGGCAAGAAGAGGCTGCCTACCTTTCCTCCCTCTCTTATTAACCCTTATTACCTCCTCAACTGCTGAACATTTAGATTTGAAGATTAGGACGAAGACAATAATAACATTTATTTGCTTCGTCACGTTACCTGAATGAAATCTAGCCTTAGTTCTAAATCTTTTGTCCAGCTGCCTAATGTTTTGACCGATGGGTACGCCACTGCCGCCCACATTACCGGGATCTGAAACAACAATCCAATTAATAAATATGAAGCTCAGATAATAATAGATAATACATATGATTTGTGTCCAGAACCAGCCATAACATACGGATTTATGAGTTCGACTTTGAATAGCAATTTCCTCGTAATAAGGATAATAATTAACCGGAGAGAAATACAGAGATGAATGAAAAAAAGAACAAGGAAAGATAAAGTCAGAAATACAAAGATTTGTGAACAAACAGGTTTAAAAAAGACATTCAGCAAACAGCAGGGATTAAGCAAACAACAGTAATTTTTTAGGCAAAGATTATTCAGCAGACAACAGCGATTCTGCAAACAACAGTAATTTATTAGACAAAAGAGATTCAGCAGACCACAGTGCACTCTTATTCTTTGGATCATGAGTCTATACAGCTTTGTACGTGGTACAAAGCTGGCTATGTACATATCTTGATAAAGAACTTGACTGGAGGTACTCACCACCCGGGTACAACTTACCATGTTGTTGATAAAAGCCTTGTATACGCCCTCCAAAGCATCCGACATAACGACGAACCCTTTAATGGCTCTTTTCATCTCAAATAAAGATTTGTGGATTACGCTCAACATTTTGTTGAATCTGTCTGTTTCCTGGAGAAGTACCGTCGTTAGAGACGGCACTCGACCTCGCCCGTCTTTCTGCAAGCAAATCCAACAGTTTTTGCATAAACATAAGTACTACTTCGTATTACATATACAACGTAAATACAGGTACATGCAATTTTCTTGAAACAGATAGACTTGCTGACTTAAATATCTTAAATACAGTAGCGGTACCCGGACATTTTCTCAAGAGGTAATTTTAGGGAGAGGGTTATAGTGAACCTACAGCCTTAAACAAAACAACCATAAGAAGGGTTTATTTATTAAACTTCTTGAAGTAACTAAACAGGATGCTAAGCAGGAAAACTCAGCTTTCAGGTATTATTATCTATATTTTGCAGAAAAAATAAGCAAATCTTGAATATTGCTAAATATGATACAAACTGTAACCAATATTTTCAAAAGCGTTAAAACTTATTTAATTTTTCCTAATTTTTAAAGAAAGAGCACTTAAAGTCAGCAATTACAGAAAATTAAATAAGAACGAATAACGCTATGCAGTGCCGATTTTTGAGTGAGGACTTTTGAATCATTTTTGCCATAAATATGCGAATTTTCTTAAAGCCAAAAAACTAGTTTTTATGCTACTGCTCAGGTTATAAAGCACATACCGGAAACTTAAACAAGAAATGAATTGTTGAGCAAGGAAGCAGGTATTGCAAAGAAAATTCGCTTGGCTAACGGTCCTTGCACCAGTATTTTTTACAATGTAATATTTTTTTACTAATATTTAGCATATAATATTTAGCAATAATAATATGTAGCAATGATAATATTTAGCAATATAATCTAATATTTTTTATCAATTTACAATAGAGGTAACCTATTCGGTACCTCTTATCCAAAATGTAAAAATGTGTAAGTCGGCACGGAATTTCGAAATAGACTGTGTTAATTAGTACTCCATTGACTCCTTCTTCATTTATGGAAGATAATTTACTAAGATAGTGTTAGAAATTACTGTAATTCTCCAGCACCAAACACTGTATCCAATAGTTTTAGTGAATTAATAAAGAAAATAAAAACAGGCCAGTAAAATTGTAACTCAACACTAT
The DNA here is from genome assembly GCA_018340805.1 of Microvelia longipes. Classification (NCBI taxonomy): domain Eukaryota; kingdom Metazoa; phylum Arthropoda; class Insecta; order Hemiptera; family Veliidae; genus Microvelia; species Microvelia longipes. The sequence continues at coordinate 46,156,219 of JACMZG010001908.1, read as the reverse complement.
TAGATTGGTGACACGACACGAGAATTCTTTGGGTCCTAAAATATGAGTTCCTAAGAAAGTTGGTTAAGCGAAGCAAATAATGTAATATAACTCTTTGTAGCAACTCCTATGATGACGTAATGACGCAAGCCTCTCTCTAGTTTGATTTATAAAATAATAAAGACTAGAAATACTTTTAGTAAAGGTCCGTAGATGTCATCTGTTGATATTCTCTTCATTATCCTTTCCTCGTACTGTTCAGCGAGTTCATAGACAATATCATCACTAGATTTGCCTTCTACTGAACCTCCTGTCTTGGGCTGCATTTCTATGATCACTAACAGCAACGATGACGTCTCTTTTATCTGCAATAACACACTAATAATAGTCTTAATTTTTTGGAAGTCTGCGCTTAGGATTGCAGCAATACCTAGGATACGTTAAATTGAGGTCTCTATGAAAAGGCTTCACCATAAAGCAAGAAATAGCTGTATTTTCATGTATAGTTTAGCCAGTAGTAGTACCCACGGAACATCGGATACTCGGAAAAGGTGTTACACATCTTTATCTATACTGAATAGATCTTTATTTAATAAATAAGAAGCTCTATAAAAATGCCAGAAAATTAATTACTTACTATCTCCCATTTACCTAATACCTTTATAGACTCTGTAACTTATTCTTCGTAAACAAAATAAGTGAAATGATAAATTCAGGGCCCTGATTGAAAAATCGATTAAGTAAAAAGGGGCTATTGTCACTAAATTTTAAAAAACGCATATGCTAAAGTATAGCAAGATTTGTATAAAATGAACACAGCAAAGGGCTTCATAGCAAACAGAAAATGCTATGAAACACATGCTATTTTAACACAGTGTGCTAAATTAAGAAGTGTACCTGGAATGCTATGTTGGCATTTTCATGCATACCAAATATTTCCGGGTCATCTATCAAAGGAAGTTTATCAACAAAAGCTCTGTACTCTTCCAATGTTTTACAGTTAGGGCTCTCGGGACAGAAATATGTTCCTGACGCTGAATACTTGTAGTCTAAAACAGTAATTTACTTTCAATTCCAACATAATAATTTTCCAACATACTTTTAGTAAAAAAGAAGAAAAGTAAAAATATAGCAAGATGAGAGTTTAATTATAGACAGTCTTACCTTTATTTAGTGTAGGTGGAGAGAAGAAGCCTTTAAGAATGGTCTTCAATGTTCTTTGATCCCAGTAATCTGTGACTCTTCCCCCGTATGTGATTTCCCCTGACAGCAGCAAACAAACACAGTTTACATATTAGAAGAGATCATTGAATAATGCAATCGCAAGTTTTTCGGATGAAAGATCGCAATCAGCATCATTATTAGCTTATCACAATTTTTCTATTATTTATTCCATAATTTTCCATTATATATTATTATCCATTTTCCACATATTTTTTTATCAGAAAATGGCGAATACGAGTTTGTTGACGCAAGAGTATAGGGGGTGAAAGAGTAAGGGGGTCCATTTCGATTTGTTTTTTAGGAACATAGCAAGCTAAATCGATTCAGAGCGGTTAATCGAACCTTCTCAAGTGGCGCAAACAACATACATTTTTTTAGTATTGCATATACGCGTACGTCTATGTAGATGATCTCTTACAATATTTTTTTATTTCAATGGTGGTGAAGTAAAAGTACAATGGGGCCCCCAAAGGACCTACGGCTAGCCAAGGGCCTACAAAACCAAAGGCCCGCGAAGCGGTTCTCTTGAAGTGGTGGGTAATCAGAAACGATAGAGAACGGTTCAAGCGGAATTGATGCCCACATTCCTTTCCGGGAAATTCATTTCAGCTACCGAAACGCCAATGGTTGAAATCAATTCTCTTTATCTATTAGACCAAGAGCCCAGGGGTGTTTTGTTATTAAAAAGTGTAATGGCTGGAACCGGTCTCAATTTTTCGTAAATACCTTTCTGAACAAGGATCTGCAATTCTGCCGACTCGTATCCGATGGGTGTCCCAGGCAGAACCTTTGACCCCTAAAGTGCGTTCTGCCTGGGATGAGTTCTGCCGATACGAGTCGGCAGAATTACACTTTTTATTAACAAAACACCCCTTGGCTCTTGGTCTAGGAGGTGTATAAATCCACAGGAGCAAACAATTAAATTAAAACATGTCATACACAATTTTTTTGCATACACAATACTTGTGCTATATACCTTCGGTATAAATGAGAGGCTTAGGCTTAAAAGGCAATAGGCTTGGCATACACCTTTATCACCTTTTAAATTACCAGATTTAAATCTTAGAAAAAGTAAAAATAATTATTGTTTTATAATTAGGTGAGGCTTTAATAACAGATATCTTTTCATCTGTATATGTATGTAATAAAGCCTTGCCTGTAATATACATGAGAGCGTCCCAAGGTATCTCCAGTTTTCCCTCTCCGCAGAACAGATTCAAGTTGAGCAGAGCACATTCTCTATCACTATCGTTAAACTCGTACAGTATGTTCCAGCCAAGAGGACCGAACTTCTTTCTCTCCAGAACTACGCCGTGAAAGAAGCTTAACCCGTATATCATTCTTCTCCATTTCTTATCCAGAGCTGCAATCAAATACATCTATACATGCTGCGTTAAAATAATAGCGTCCATGAAGCTATAAAGAGCGTCTCAAGAGCTTATGGAGTAAACAAACATATGAATCTTGAGATGATTTTGATTTTTCAACATTTAAGTTATATGAATAACTTAACCAGTAGCATTTCAATTCACATTTTTCCTGGATTTATCAAAGGTAATGGACTAAAGCATTGTAAAGATAAGCATAAATTGGGCTTTAAACGAGTTTGAATCATGGTGTGCGAGTAATGCCAATTTCGAAACCATAACTACATTTATAGGCTTTTTCAGCATTTATAGCTTGTTTTATCTCCAATTATCTTTAATATTAATATTAATGATTTCAACAAATATCGTTTCATACAACCGAGGTTTGCAAAACATGAATAGTTGACACAATATAATTGGGCGAGAGACACCAACAAGTAAAAAGCAAAGTGCTACGCTACACATCGCACAATTATATTGTATCAACTATTTATTTCTTACAAAACTCGGTAGTACCAAATTATATGATTTTTGGATGCCAAGCTTAATGGCGTTAAGAGAGCGTGTTCTCTGGTTAATACTTCAATTTATATTCTTTGAATTTTGTAGTGAAGGACAGATTTAGTTTATGCCCTGTTGAGTTAGATTTTAGAAATAGAGTGGGACATCATGTCCCACTCTATGGCTCGACATTATGTCGAGCCATAATGACGAATGTTGTATGATGGAAAAGCTTCCTGATATAGTACAGCAGTTTACTTGTTGCTAGGTGTCTTCCATTCAAGTATACATACCATGTGTTTCAAAAAAGGATTCTTGTATTTCAGCAAATGCTCTCTTAATATTGGCTCTAATCCCTTTAGGAGGTTCGTTGGTTACTTTGACTGAATTCTGTAGGACGGATACTGGAAACGCCTTGGATGGCATTGAGCTGAGGAACAGCCTGAATTCTGAATGGATTTTGCTAGGATTGTCAGCCAGATTCATTATGATCCTTTCCATCGACAGCATCCATGATGCTGCCAAGTGGCAGTTCTGCAAAACAACAAGAGCAATGTTAGCAATTGTATGACTCTGACATCGATCACACAGTGGCACAGACAGGATTCTATCATAGAATGAATAATCAGCTGCTAGAGGTGACAGCGTAAAGTTCGGTAAAGAGTTCAAAGTTTCACTTTTATTGTAGGTTATTATTTCAGCAATATAACACATCATGGATGTTAACTCCATGCTTAACAAAACTCAAACAGATTGTCATCACAGCAAGACTGGAACCGGAAGACCTTTACCATACCAACAGATTAAGTTAACAGGATACATATACCCTGTTAACTATTTGCTTTTATTTAGTTTACCTTACACCGTTGTTTAGTTTACCATGTTTCAATAATTTATAAAAAATAAATCAAATTTGATTTTCTTTATTAGTTTAGGATAAAAAAAGTTTAAAACATTAAAGTTACATTTTTTATGTTGGAGTTTATTTATAATTATTTCGGCCAACGACCGCTAGGATCGATGTCACCATCAATAGAAAGCGACTTTACCAACCTGTAGGAAGACCCAGTCTCCTCTTGTAATTCCCTGTTCGATCATCTTTTGAGCAATGGGTCCCTGACCTTGCCCGAGGGAAGTCGATGCTACTTTGTCCATGTTTCCTGTCTCGAAGGCAAACCTCATGAATCCCGCCACTGGATCCGATCCAGTGCTGAGAACGAATATCAGAGGTGTCACGTTGCTAGTATCAGCGTACCTAGACAAACACAAAATAAAAGAAATAGAAATGATGTTTTAGGAAAAGCAGGTTTCATAATTTTGCAAGGACAAGAAAATCAGCATAAATGATTTTCTGCATGTGATCACATTATATTCTTCGGAATTTTAATTGAAGGTTAGAGTGAGTTCAGGCTCTGTCGGCGCCTTAATGAATTAGACGTAACGAAACAAAGTGGAAAATGACATTATGTCGAGCCATCAATGATGGAACAGTTCCCAGATGTAGAATTGCATTTTGCTTGTTATATTTCCTGGGTGTCTCTCACACATTTATATTGTGTCAACCATTCATGTTTTGCAAAACTTGGTAGTATCAAATGTTCTATATGACTAGCTAGCGATAACTATTTTGTAATTTCCAGTTCTTATATATTCGACGCTTTATTCTTTTAGTTTGAACTTTAAATCAAGCATCAAATTTAAAACTAATCTCATGGTATTTAAGTTTTACTACAACAGAAACACGGTAATGCAAAAATGCATAATACTAATACAAACAATAGAAACTAAACAAATAGCAATTCCTATAGTGAGTCGGATATAACCAAAAATGTTTAAAAATAAATTTATTTTATGTGGCATGGCATTCAATCTAGCAAACTAATACTTACAAAGTAGCTAAGCTTATAAACGGACTTTCGACGAATTCTTTTCCTAGCTTGGTTTTGACATACTCAGTAAAAGCAAACACCAACTGAAAATAAATAAATTTAATAAATTTCAAAGCATTTATTGCTTGCAACGCATTTATAGAATCAATAGATATCCTACCTCTAATACCTCAAACATGGAGGCTAGTGCTTGAATTACAATTTTAAACAAGGGACCGGTTACGCTCTCTCTTTTTTATGGTTTTTTTACTCTTCTACAGGACATTATTTTTTATAGGAATAGTAATACTGCAGCACCTGTAATGGATTAGGACCTTCTGAGTAATTAAGAAGTAATTAAGACCTTCTGAGTAATTAAGACCATCTGAGTAATTAAGAAGTTATTTAAGACCTTCTGAGTAGATTATAAAAAGTTGACTGTCTTTATGTTTGTATGTCTGAGTTTTTCGGTTATCAAAGGAAATGCGTATTTTAAAAATAAAGATAATCAGAGTACGTTGTGCTAATAATGCTGTGCATTTCCGATTTTGGAATGATGACTATAGTTTTGTATGACCTATATTGGATAAATATGCGTTTTTCCTTACAAAAAATTCAAATTTCGGGAACAATTGAGTAACAAGTAGTAATGTTACTGCTCCAGGTTATGAATCATGAACAGGACATTTAAGCAAGATACAAATTGTAGCACGCATTTCATAGGAACTTCGCCAGGCTAGCGTAACTTCGAGCCAGATTTTTTTCTAATAAGCCCATAACTTTATAGATGTTTTGACGTAGTGTTCATGTATTTAAAATTGTTCCCGCTTTTAGCCAAGATTTTTGCATTTCAGTTTACATGTACAAATTTCAAATTGTATAGACATTTTGTAATGATGAAAATTTCCATTATGGGCGTTTAGAAGGGTTTTGTGGCTGGAATCTAAAACCTTTCCTAGGGAAGTTACCCAGGTAATACTGCCTTTTATAAATTATTTGTTGCAGTGCACTGCCGCCACGCATTATTGAAGCAATCAGAGTCAATATATTTCCCGCAATTAATCTTAACACGTACACAAGAGCATCGTGTGTTTTACACAGCACAACTCGCACTTTATGTTGTAGGTAGTAGATATAAAGTACAATGATATAGGATACTACCTTTTCCTCTTTAAGAGCTTTGATAAGCATTAGCTTTTCGAAGAGGTTCAACATTGAATCCCAGTTCACGTCAGATTTCGGGGCATTCAGTCCTGCCAAAGAGATTATCTGCAAAAACCAATTATGTTTTACATCAATGCTTTCCTTAAATTTTTTACTATTTTTTGATCTCTACACTACACCAATTAATTGTACTTGTCAATTAACAATACAATTTTATTCGATCTGAATCAAATTTGGTGCACGACTTAATCCACTCCGTTCCGTCCCTAATTTTTTAATTTTAAAAAACAGCTGATGTGATTGGGATTAGGAGAGAGAGGTAAGGAGAAGGTCCTAAGTTTTCCATAAAAAATTGCATTCCTCTTATCATTTCCTTAAAGCAGTAATTTGCTTTTTTAAATATCGAATTTGAAATCGGAAAAGCAGGAATTCTTTGTAGCTTCAATAACGGATGCATTGGAACGTAGACAAATCAAATAATGTACCAAAACTTTAATGCCAAATAGAAACGACTAAAATTACGATACAGCCGTTAAAACCAAAGCTATGTCTTACGGCAATTTAACGTATTACGGGGTATTGGTATGTATGAGCTAATATCAATTATTATCTTTACTTTTGATTCACGACAACAGGGTTGATAAGGACACCTAACACCAATAAAACATATATCTGCATGAGACAATGGTAGTATTAGGTAATAAAACCTCAAACTACTTTGAAGTCATAGTTAGTAAAAATTATTTGGCATCAAAAAGATATTTCTCTGTGCCAAATCTTAGGTATAGTTTTAAAGGATTCATTATTAGGTATATAATAATTAAAGAGAGGAAATAGATCACCTTTAAGTTAGATCTTTTTTCCATTTTTCCCTCAGATACGAGATGATGTTCTATACCTTATATTCTCCCAAGCTTCCCTACCCCTGCCATTATTCGATGTAAGCAACTATTCGACCTTGAAACTATTCAGGGTCTTATAATTAGGGACCCCCGTTTTGCATTGTTTGTATATTTAAACAATTTTAATGGCCTTAATCTTTTTTAATCCTGAGACCAACATTTAAAATCGATTCAAGCTGCTACTTTCTTTCTGGAATGTTAATTCGCTGTTATGCTTTTTAAAAAATGGGGAGATTGATATAAAGTAATTATTAGAGAACCTTAAGACACGAATAAACTGTTATATTGAGTTTATAATTTATTTCTAATAGTCTATCATCAGCTTTCATATGTTTCATCAATACAGTGTCATAAGTCTTAATTATCAACAAACAGGGATCACGCAGGTCATAAAAAGACAGCATGTTTCAAGAGAGTAAAAAGGTTTAGGATTTTAGTTAAGACCCAATGTTTATTGTTTATATATATATATATATATATATATATATATATATATATATATATATATATATATATATATATATATATATATATATATAATATATATATATACATATATGTATGTATGTATAAATTATATCGGGTCATAGCTCTCCACTTTGACCTTTTGTCGACTCTCTCTCTGACATTATTTGAGTAACTTCCCTACCAGAACATAATCGCTGACAGAGACTTTAATCTTCTTCCCAACCTCATCTGGCAGTTTTTTGAAAATATTGTAAGACTCCGCTAAGGAATTACAAGCAACCCAACTTAGCTCTGTCAACACCGGGATATTCGGCTTCTTGGGGAGGCCCTGAAAAAAAAACACGTTACTCAACTGTGAAAAGAAATCATTTGTTGGTGAACCACCACTAAGAGATAAAGAACTAGCAAACTTCTTATTTTCTGATCAGTTGCACTTAGTATTTCATTTTGAATTAATGTGGGATTAAGCTCGTTATCTTATCTTGTTTGTATTGGATTTTGTCTACATAATGCTTGTAAGAGCTTGTAAACTTAATTATGAAACATTTCTCTTTGATTTCCCCCAAAATACAACCTCAATAATTATCTGGATTTCATTAAATCCAGTGATTGGATTGCTCAGTCATGAACAATAGAATGTGTTCAGTTTCCTAAGATGTTTAAAAGATAATTAGAAAGTTAGTATTTTCATTCAAAATATGGACTAGTCGATAGTTTGGGTCCTAGTAGAGTGTCTACTCGATGCAATTGTAACTGTAATGAAATACACGTTGCATATTAGGACTCTGAAGGAGGAGACACCTGGGTGGAGTGATAGTGTCTTGTAAACACAAGTAAGACACGACTGTATTCGATTATCAGCCGATAATAAAACTATTTTGGCACGTGGCTGGTTTCAATTTCTATGGTTTTTAAAAATATGATGGTGATTTTTCTGTTTAATACGTATCTTACTTGCAGTTACAAGATATTAATTTGTTGTATACAAAAGTTCGACACTCTGGTGTTTTTGGTGAGCTGACATTATAACCTGAAATTTTATTTTCAGATAACCGCGAAGAAGCCTCCAACGTTGACGCCGCGTAGTGGCCTGGAAGCCTAAAGCCTCTTGTTTTATTTTATACTGGAGATTCAATCTTGCGCGTTTTGGAGCGGTAGCGACGTAAGGCGTAAAGGTGTCGCCTAGTAGATCTAGTTACTCACAGCCACGGTGCCAACGGGCCCTCTGATCACAAACGACCACTGATCCTCGCTTATTTCACCAGCTTGTTTAAATATACTGCAACAGAGCAGCAAGCTGAAGATGAGCTTATGCTTCTCAAACAGCGCTCTAGACACGTTGTTGTATATCGTCAGTGTTATAGCATCTATCAGTATTCTCAATCTCTTGTTAATGTCTGAACTTTTCGTTGAACTCTCTATTACGTTACTGAAAATCTGAAATGTAAATATGAGTAATAAGTATACAATAATAAATAAAAAATTGAGTACCGGAAAATCACGTAATTTATGACGCAGTTCAACTCTGGACTCGCTTCGCTGCTTAGCATAATTAATGCAACAATAACCCTAGACATCTTAGCCGATTTCAAATTTAACTTAGTATAGTTAAAAATTACTATAAAACTCAAATTATATTTGTATTTTTATCGATATTATGAAAATTTTATTCATGTTAATCGATAAAGCTAGGACTAAAGCTGGCGATAAGATGAAACTTTGTAGTAAATTTGTAGGTTTCATACAAATTTATTCAATAATTATTCCGTTTTATGAAATAATGAAATTTTTGAGGAGTCATTGATGATAGTTAATGACGTTATAAAAATATCTTTAGCAGTCACAACAAGACCTAAAGACTGATTTATGTACCAAGTTTAGGCTCTAATAGCACAACTACTATGGGAGCCAGGATGTTAACACACACACACACACCACACAGTGGCGTAGCCAGGATTTAATTTCGGGGGGGGGGCTGAATGTTAAAATTTTATATGTATATATATATATATATATATATATATATATATATATATATATATATATATATATATATATATATATATATATATATATATATATATATATATATATATATATATATATATATATATATATATATATATATATATATATTATATATATATAATATATATATATATATATATATATATATATATATATATATATATATATATATATATATATATATATATATATATATATTATATAATATATATATATATATATATATATATATATATATATATATAATATATATATATATATACCGTTAAAAATATAGACAAGATTACAATGTATACATTGTTTTTTTATTTATTATTAAATAATAATATTATTTTTTATTAAATAAATAAATAAATTGTTTCTGGTAAAGTATATAATCAATAAAATACACATAGTTATAAAACAAAAATGTATTTTGCACATAATGTATTAAAATTTTTTATAACGTAAAATTAATAAAACATTTAATTTTTATTATAATATTATATTAAGTAAATTTTGAAATAGTCCGCGACATCAGGGGTACTTGTCATTTACCGGATTGTACAAACCAGAGACTATATACTTAAACAGTAAGACTGTCGACCCCATGGTGGGAAAATTTGGATTCCGATCGACGCTAGCGCTGCGGCAGACCTACTTTTCAACTAAGTAGGCGTGGTTTAATTTCTCGCTTTTTGCCTACGTTCCATTTGAAATTAACTTTTATAAGTCATATATTATAGTCCAAGAGCCAGACGCATAAAACGTCTAGCCCCAAAGGTTTAACCCACTAGATCGACTTATTCTGGCTCTCTGATAAAATCAGGTGGTCTGCCATTTCAGATAAGGGAATCTTAGCCCCGGGGCCCCTTTAAAATCTGTAAAATGAACTCAAATTCTGTTTTCGCCCAATAACGGTGTTCCTATTGATTTTATCCAAAAATTTAAAGGGTTGTTTTTTAAAGTTTATTAAATTTGTGATAAATCCATTTTTAACCATCAAAATCGGTCCAGTAAAACCGGAGATACAAATGTTGAAAGATTACCGAAAAACATCTAATAAGCATACATTTTTGTCCAAAAAACGCACAAAAACCTTTAAATGTCATGTTTTTCCATATGAACATGTTTAGGAATTAGGCAGACTTAAAAATTATGCATATTCTGTTAAGCTACAGGTAATATAGAGTTGTTCTAGAGAAAGAAATCAGTACAGCTCTAATATGTGATGACTTAATGACCGACATATAATGCTGAAAAAAAGTGTATTTTTCTACAATTTAAGTGTTTACCTATCTTTCAGCATTATATGTCGGTCATTAAGTCATCACATATTAGCTGTGCTGACTTCTTTCTCTAGAACAACTCCATATTACCTGCAGTTTAACAAAATATGCATGATTTTTAAGTCTGCCTAATTCTTAAACATGTTAATATGGGAAAACATGACATTTTAAGGTTTTTATGCGTTTTTGGACAAAAATGTATGTTTTTTGGTGTTTTTTCGGTAATCTTTCAACATTTGTGTCTCCGGTTTTACTGGACCGATTTTGATGGTTAAAAAATGGATTTATCATGTTAACCGGCTTTCGTGTTATCAGTGGTATTACATTGTGTTTACGGTCCTGTGCTCCTTCTATGTATAGTATTATTCTAAGCACAGGTCACACAGTTATTACTGAAAGACCTAACTGACCGTTATGTCGTAATTGGAACTTCGAGATAATATTTCGGACAAGTCTACTTTACTTTGTATTTTTAACTGTTTTCAAATTATTTGTATATCTTTCTATTTTTATATATGTATTTGATATATTATGATATTTATATTATAAGTTTATTCTTAAAAAATATATGTTATTTAATTTATTATTTTATATATTTTTATAGCTTTTTTTCACACATTTATTGCGGGTTTAGGTTATGTAAAAATTTCGGGGGGGGGCTGAAGCCCCCTCAGCCCCCCCCCTGGCTACGCCACTGCACACACACACATACACACACACACTCACACAACTTGGTGACAAAACTACTCAGGTGGTCTTAAAAACATGTGAAAAGGATGATTCAGGTGATTCTTGGTTTCAGATTTTTAGTGCTTATACAATATTTCCCTATTATTAACTAATTGGCAATCCTTTACATAGAGACTCTACTCTTGGGGATGCGTTAATTATTAATTTTCGTAACTTCTATCAGATTGTTAGTAACTTGTAATTGCTTTAAATGATAATCCAGGTGCCTGAAGGGATTCTCTACGTCACAAGAGTTATGAATCATTTGGTCATAGGATTTACCAGAGTAAGGTAACCACCAGTCTAGTGTTTTATTCCAGGCTGCCGAATAAATTTTAAAATATTACAACTATTTTATTTATAAAAAATCTAAAAGAAAGTAAGAATAAAATATTTTGAAGAACTGTAGGAACAATATTTTTCTCTTGGTAATTTTTTACCAACGCCTCTCTATGTTCATGATACACAGAATTAAAGTTATAATAAATATTATAATGGCGAGTAAGTAAGACACTTCAGATAGAGTAAGATTTCGAGGGGTTGTACCTTAGAAATGAGATGTAGGAGACAAATGCCAAAACTAACAATTCAATAACCCAAACAAGTTTGTTTGGGTTATGACGAACAAATAATACAAAACAATGATGTGGCCGAGTTGTTGCTAAGGACAGTGGGCCTGCGTGCCTTTTTGGTCATTGAATCTCTCACTTCCATCATACAAATTACCAAGTTAGTTCCAAGTTTATGGCTTTATTGTTCAAACTATATTGATTAATTATTTACCATGCTGAAATATTTGAGTGAGAATTGATACATAGGATCTATATCAGCTAATGCAGCAACGACGAAGTAAAGGACAGAGCCTCGAGTTGCTACAGTCCTGTAACCTTCGCGAGCTATAGTTATCTTTTCTTCAGTCTCTTCAGCTTCTGCTATGCGTGAACCAATCACAGCCGATGTTTCCTGCAAAGCAACCTTACTTTAGAACGATACTGTCTCGATGCTGTGCGTGAGGTAAAAACTCATGTAAGGACTATTAGCTCACCTCAATACTTTCACGGGAAGTCTACAATGAAGAACTCTCTTAAAATACATTTAAAATACTCACCTCAATCTCAGATTGAGATAGGTTATTCAAGACATATTCTTTAAATACTATGGCGAAGAATTCCTTAGAATATATACCGTGTTGCCTCGATCGTATCGTTCTTGTTAACAACTCAATATGATGTTTAGTAATGAATTATTAATCATTATGTTAAACATTATCGTTAGGTTATCCTCGCCAATTTGGACTCACTTCGATCGTCCTCAGAGTATGTAAAACGCCTAATTTATAATTAGTAAATATCTGATCTCGCTTTGTCTCTCTTAGACAAGAAAAATTAGTTACTGACCTCACTTGATCAAATGCTGATTTGAGATGAAACTTGGAAGAATTTTTGTACTTATATATGACTACATGTCTGGTAAATTTCACATTAATGCGATAATTTTACATGAAATAAACTATCGAGTGGGATATGAAACAATGATGAGTCATCAAATTAAGAATGTCCAATTATAATAAGTCTCCGTGTGGTATTTGTAAGTTCCATGGGTGGTCATCCTTTGAGCAACATGTTACTTAGACTTACTTTACTTATATTCAATGTTTCAATGAGTTCCTCGTCATCCAATATGTTGCCTTCCGAAGTGAAAAGTAATTTCAGTATCTTATCCTCGATATCTTTCAGTTGTGTTTTATCTTTGTTAATTCCAACTATTAGAGCAGTTCTTTGTTTTTCCAGTTCAGGTCTTTCTAGACTTACCACGTCCCTAAACACGTCAAAACATCGATTAAACCAAAAGGGGCTCATAAGAATTATGAATGTTCTGCTCGTAATTTTAGCAGTAATAGAGATTTTAATCAGGGAATATTTACAAGGTAGTAGGGGTTAAACTTAAAAGGAGAGGAAGTTGACACATATTTTATAAAATGTGAAATAGGCTCTTTAATGATTATTTTTTGTTGTTGTCCGTAGTAAATAATTTGAACATACATTATAGTGTGGCATGTGGTAATAATTAGTTGACAACGTAGGAAAATAGTGATTAGGAACCAACGAGGTTAGTCTAATATGAAATTGTGGGCATAGTTTAACTTCCAGGAATAACTTCATTGGCTCCCTCGCTTTATTTTTCCACGTTACCAACTGATTATAACCGTGTGTTTTACTATAATGTACAACACATTGTGTCTAAGCGTGACATGAAGCAAACATTCTCTATTGAGGGTATAAACAAGCAGTACGGGGTCCGGAAGCCGAACCCCGTACTGCTGGGGTTAGTAAACCCGTGCTTTACTGGTCAACAATCCAGATCTTGCATTGAAAAGTGTCCGATTTATGCTTCTCAGCCTACGCAGTAGCATTGCATTTTCCCGGATGTCTCAAAAGCAAATCCGCATATTCACTGCTAAGCATTTTGCACTCGTATATCTTATAAACTTTAATAGTTTAAGTATGACGATAAAAAAATAGCACTAATTCAATGATTCTAAGCTGAGAACCCTGGCCTATGAGTATTTTGAGTATATTGACTACGGACCGGCTTTATTAAATTCAGCGCCCACAATTTTGAAAACGACGCTCGCTTCGTTTCGCTTGATGTTAATCGACTTTATTTATGTTTTGCGCTCATTTGACACGGGTTTTCGACTTATTGATCTCTTAGAGTGGTCGTATTGACCTCGGACCGGTTCAGTATTTCTAAGTATTAAGATTGATTAATACTATAGAGTAGATATAATTACGCTAAGAGTTGATCCTCCAGTCCTGAAGGAGTCACAGTAAAGTTGACTAGCGTAACCTGAATACAAATCTCAGGCAGGTAATGTGGGTTAGACAGTTTCGTTGTTATGTAGAGTCTGAAGTTTTTATCATATTCCACGTCAGCATCTCCTAGCCGAATCAGCATTCTCCCACCCTGAAACACAACAGTAAATTTCTTCATGACAATCACTCCTAAACGCACCTGAGGTAAGCTCATTTGAGGTTAGCACATATATGAGACTCAAAACCTAGCTACACAAACATCTACAGCTGATGATTTGGTTGATTGAAATCTGGTTATGCAGTAGCTGTTAGTATAAATGACATAATTAATGTTTAACTGGATGTTTCCCTTGGATGAAAGGGGATGGCAGTCAAACGTTTGAGACTGATAAGTGGCAATAGTTCGTAAGAGCTAACGTAATCTGCATTATGTACTTGTTTTAGCATGCGTGTCGCTTACTTGCACAAAAGTAGCTTTAGCCAAGATAGGCGCCAGCGTTGGATCCAAGACCTCTCCCACTTCCCATATCAGAACCGGATAGCCCATGCGGACTGCATTCTCCATCTTTCTGATAAAGCTTGCATCTGTTAGCTTTAAGATTATTAACTCGTTGCTAGCTTCCATCTGTCGTATCCAGCGATTAGCCTGAAATGAAAAACAGTACATCCATTTTTGTACAATGACAGTGTATCAAGTTTACAGACAAATACCACATAGATAATATATGGTCGTTATTCAGTATTGCAATATTTTTCTGCATTTTGATTTTTCGAAATTTTTGCTGAGTCATTTTTGCGGGTCATTGCCGTCATAAACAAAATTTTCTCCGAATAGCACAACTGCATCTACAGAGAGCTTCTGCATACACTGGGAGCTTCGATGATAATAGGCAACAGACACATACAGGCGGACAACTTTGAGAAAACTACTCAGGAGGTCATTAAAAGACCTGAAACGGATAATTCCGGTGTCATCCCGGTTTTGGATTTTTTTGCAAACACAATACTTTTCCAATATACCTACGGTATAAATGAGAAAAAGTAATAATGATAGCCTGAGTAACAACAACCAATACACAAGGGACTTCTCTTGAGAAAACTTTAGGCACACGGAGTGGCCACGCCACTGAGAGCCGAGACGCGAAGCGGCTTTGGCCTGCATGACCCTGTTTTATTTATGTAACGAATTAAGTCCATTATTGGGGTTAGGTGTTACTTGTTCTTGTGGATCAATCATGAGAGGCCATCTGCTAGCTTTAGTGACATATATGCCGTTTTCAGTCGATACTTTGTCCTTCGGTAAGCCACACGTGTTCCACACTCTGATCTCATACGGATCTGCTAAAATTGCTAGTAAACTGTAACAGAGAATTATTAAATTATTATTAACCTGAAAGAAACTAAAGTCTAGGAGTACAGAGAACCTTCACTATTTGACTAGTAACGCGATGTAGGTGATAATGTTACTAGAAGCTATAGCTAAAGAGTATACTATACTTATTGCTATAGCCTATACTAGCTTGAGGTATACCCTAGCTTAGGGTGTGTGTACAAAGCTAAATTTATTTTATTTCCACAGTATTGCTTCCCACTTAATTTCTTCTATACTTACTGCCTATATTGCATTACATCGAGGCCTTTTTGTTGTCCTGCGTTAGATTGTAGCGTAACTAGTCTTTGCATGTGGCATACGGCCACAATATTAGCATAATATGATATAAAATGTAACATGTCAAACGATAAAATCAACACTAACGCTGATAAAATTAGTGAACCTAATCTTGTGAAAAATTAGTTATCCAATGTTTCTTTTGGAATTTTGCTAAAAAATATATGTAGCTACCTAAATGTTGCTGACGCAGGTATCTTGAGGTCCTTTGCTTCCCTAAGCCAAAATTGACTGAGTTCTTCTCTGTAATTGTTGGTGAACACTCCCAAATAAGCTACACACGCAGCTGCAATCAGGACGTTTCCCACAATGTTATTCAGTTCTTGAGCGAATTCCTGCAGACGAAGAAAAGTAACAGGTGAGATATATCAAGTTAAAAGATATTGTTTGAAGTTTTGTGAATTTTTAAATTTTTTTATGTTATTATTGTTAGTTAAAGACGTCATAAAAAAGTTATTTTCTGCACACTTAAATATATATATTTTTGTACCAAGTTTAAATTCTCTAGCGTAAATACGTGGGAGCTAGGAAGATAACAAACACACTCTCACACGTACAGACAGACAACTTTGTGGAAAATCACTTAGCCTTAAAACACTCGAGCGGATAATTCAGGAGACATACCGGTTTGGATTTTTTTTACAAACAATAATTTTTTTTATACCTACGGCAAAAATGAGAAAAAATAAAAATGCAGGTATATCTTGCACATTTTATCTTATCATCCCGCAGATATTAAGTTCGCATTCCACCTACCCTTCAGACGGCTCTTAAATATGCAACTGTTCGTTTCAAATATAAAATGAATGTGAAACGAATCGACGTAGTTATTACAGAATCACTGATACCAGAGTTTGTGGGAAAGTCGGCGCATCGTTGTTTTCCTAGATCCGATAAGCCAGCAGCTAGATATGATGCTGTTCAAGGGGATCATAGGCCTTTAATATTAAGCTAATATACTGTAAGCTCTCGAAGGAAGCTTTAACGACCAAGCTACGACATCCTTAATACTATACTGTATGCATGTCTATAACCATTCCTGAAATCAGAACACTGCCCCTTTACTTAGCTAAATTTACCTCGGTCATGAGTTGCCAACGAGCCTGTTCATCTGCCAAAGCTGCTGTCAGCCTAGCTGCTCTTCCCAATCTAGCGGAACAGAGTTCAGCCGTATCTTCCAAAGACTGCTTTTCTGCTAAAGACGCGTCGTATCTTGCTTCTAATTTAGCTATCATGCCCTCTACCTCGGCTAGTTTTCTTTGTTTGGCTCTCAAAACTGACATAATCTGAGTTAGTTCTTTTTCTGCCGCTTCAACTCTGTAGATAAGAAGGTTAAAGAAAACTATGAGATCATTTATATTTTCTTATCTTATGAAGGAAGTTACAATATAATAATTAATTATCATCCAAAATACTAGGTGGCTCAAAAATTGATACCCCTCTTTAATATGTTTTAAATTTTAGCAAGAGTATTGTGTTCACAAAAAAATCCGAAACCATTATGTCATCAGGTGACATAATGGTTTCGGATTAAAAAACACCTGTAACGGATTCAGGATCCGTTACAGGTGTTTTAAGGCCTTCTAAGTGGTTTTCACAAAGTTGTCTGTCTACATGTGTATTTGTCTGTAACCAAAATAGCTCCAAGCGTATGTATACTAGAACGTTGAAACTTGATAAATAAATCAATCTTTAAAAGTAGTTGCGCTATTCGGGAAATATTTTTTAACTTTAACTCGCAAGAATGACTCAGTAACAATTTTTAAAATTCATAAAACGCGGAATAATGTTTTGATCGATTTGAGATATAGCACGTATGTAGTCATATATAAGTCCAATATATGTGCCAAGTTTTGTCTTGACAGCTTTATTTAAAATTTTATCAAATTACTTGCGTTCAAAAAGTTTTTAAAAAATAATCCAATTGAATTAAAGTTCAGTACAAGTATACCTTTACATATAAAATATGTACAATAAGTTTCGTTTTAATATGAGAAGCATATCCATGATTTTTTTGGATCGTAAAATTTAAGTATCATCGAGCATGGTCAGTGCCTGAATGGGTGACCTTTGGGAATGAAACAGCTGTATTTAATATCAGTGTTGCAGTATAAGTTTAGTGATTTTTATACTCTGAGGACAAGCGAAACGAGTCCGAAGTATAGAGGATGAGCCTAATGAATCAATCCAATGTGATGAGGTAAATTTCCGAAGTACCCGATTTTTGATCTTATATAGTACTAAATGCGTGCCAATTTTCACACTGATCCAAACCATTTTTCGAGTATCGCCGGAATAGTTTGGAAAATATTTTCAAAATACCAATAGACCTAAATAGTATATTATGTTACAAGACTGTAAAGAAGGTTTTTTTTTTACTTTGGCGACTATATTTACTGGCAAGTGAAGCGAGACAGTAAAAGGAGCTGAGGTGAAAAAGCCATTCCCAGCCGTGTAGCATATGCTATTTATCGCCGTAGCAATAGTAAATAACTATTTGGAAGAAAAGCAATATAATGTGTAAACATATGCCTATATACTTCTTTCGATCGCCGCGTAGGTCAAAAGTTGCGTATTTTAAGACTACTCAGGACCCCATAAAACATTTGTAACGGATGATTCATGTGATATCCCGTTTTTTGGTTCCTAGTGCAAACAATTCTATATGACTCAAAAATTCACGAATGTTCACATATAGATGTCCTCTTTTTCGTTTAGTTCCTAAGGCACTTATGTCACTAGCTTACTCCTCGGTCAGCTTTTATCGTATATCTACACTGGCTAGAAATATTGCAAATGAATTACTTTTTCCTCTTAGGTTCGACTACTTTGTAAACTTTGGCATATTTATCGATGGCTCGAACCCACAGGCAGAGAGATTTGGCTGCTTTGGACTGTACTGCCACCAACTCAGGTTGGAAACTCGGATCATCGATATAGGTTTTCAACTTTTTCAATACAGCATCGGGTATGTTGTCTTTGTTGAATTCTTGAAGTTTTTTTAAGAAATTTGTGTCTCCTAGTACAATTTTAGCTGACGCCCAGTCTTGTCTAAAAACAAAACACAAATTTTACAAATCTATCTTAGGAAATATAGAGGAAATTTTAGTTCGTTAAATAAGATGCAGTTACTTCGAAAAATAAGAGAAAATTAAAAAGGGTTTTTTTTTGTCCTGAGATAATGAAATTTCGGTACTATTTTTAAAACGGACACTTCCCTTTATAAAAATGCTGTACAAAATTGTTTATTTATGAGACCTTCTTCAGTTTCCTACTTTCCTGAAACATCGTCACATCGTTGTTCATTTTCAAGAGGGTAAATTTACTAACGTACTCATTTATTTGGTAGTACTAAATCATATTTATGTCAATACATTCCGAATGTCAAACATCAGGGATCCAACAGTAAATAAGTGCCATAAAGGGTAATTTGATGAGAGGAAGGTACGATATAACTTATTCAATCATCATTTGAGAAGCACTTACTACTCAAAGATGCTCATTGCAAAACCGCTATGTGTAAGGACAAGGTCTTACGCGGAACTAATTGTTGTGCGTCTAAAGTAGTAGCAGTTTAATGGGAGCCTTAAACGCTGCTCCTTGACGCTTCATCTGCAACACTCATACCTAGAGAAAGCAATATTTAATATCCCTAATGTTAGTACATGTATCTAGCATGTACTATGCAATAACAGCATTGGTACCCTGAGGCCTTAAGTAGAGGCTTGTTGTATTTATTTTAAAAATTTAAGCGTATATCAGGCTATAATTTAAACAAATGACTATTTATAATTTCTAAAAATGACATCAAAATAAATATTTTATGCAAACCCAAACAGTTACAGTTTGGGTTTGCTAATTAAACCCAAAATAGCCGTAGAAATAGTGCTTTTTCTTTATACCATATTCCCTATAGCATAGAGTCAGTAGACTTCCCTATTTCTTTTCAATAAATATCCTCTCTAGGCTTTAGTACTAACTTACTTGGCACCAAACAGCAGACATATAGCTTCCATAACGAATTTGACCAAAGGTGGAGGTTTGTTAAAGACCCTTATTTCATTAATATCGTTCTTATTTAGTGCTTCTAGTGCTTTAGTTGCTGCTTCCATAGCAGGCATCGCTAGATCTAAATCTTTCTGTGCGTCGTCCGCCATTATTTGCATTTCTTCCGCAATTCCCTGTAAAGCCACAAACACGTAAATCAACATAGAGCATGCTAATTTTTCAAAGCTTTTTTTTTATCACATGAATACACTATAAATTCCCTTTCTATTTGTTAATCTTGGTGGAACCATTGGTTGGCAAACATGAATAGATGAAGTCCTAGTAAAAGGAACATGCATCTAAATATTTTCACTACAACCCCTACTCCAAGTTGCGAAACATATGAGTGGTGAAGATGAGCAATTTGATTTCACCTGCTTGAAGAGTAAGGGTAGTCGTTTTGCCACGGAACCTACGGAACTGGTGTTTTAGACGAGGAATAACTACCCTAGTTGAAAATTATTCCTTTTTTTCTTAATTAAAAAGCCTGGAAGTAAATAAGGAAAACGAGCAGATAGGCAGTGGTAAGCATAGGCAGTAGTAAAGAGGCTAGGGGAACCAGGACAGGCAAGATGGACCAAACATCGACGCTTATATGCTTGGATATCCCTACCTATTTAATTGAAACAACATTAATATGTTTATTTAATTTCCTTAGTTTCGTTATATTCGGCTGTTTTACTGAATTATAATTCTTAAAGCTATTATAATATTTTTTCCTGTTCAAGAATGACAGAGTTACTTTAGCAACTGCTTCGTCCTTCATGACGACTGTCCTGACTTCATCTGCGGCCCCCTTTTCCTTGACGAGCGACACCATCAGCTCTTTTGTTGCTTGGGATTTCTCTAAGAGTTTTGGACCCATCTCTTGCAAAGTTATTTTCATCTTGGCTACGAGATCATTTGTTTCATACAGTTTCTGCAATAACAAATTAACAACAATTATCTAATTGAATCTTTCTATCACCCAATGGAATTTCAAGGATAAGATAATGTGGTCAAGTAATGAGAAAGAAAGGAAGGATTTTCGTTAGAAATATTGAAATAAATGATCCTGATGAGAATCGACCCAAAAGAAAAATGTTGTAAAGTTACATTAATGATGCAATGAGTTATAACAGTTACCTTGAGTCCATTAGCGATCCTGTCTCTTAATCCAATAATTTGTTTCTTCTTATTATCGAGCATGGTTCCAAACTGTTTAAGTAAGTCTAAGTAACTACTCGGTGTTACGTAGTAGTATCTC
This sequence comes from Microvelia longipes, assembly GCA_018340805.1. Classification (NCBI taxonomy): domain Eukaryota; kingdom Metazoa; phylum Arthropoda; class Insecta; order Hemiptera; family Veliidae; genus Microvelia; species Microvelia longipes. Next base: position 46,134,943 of record JACMZG010001908.1, on the reverse strand, counting down.
CTCATTTCGTTGTAATATCTATGGGTCATTTCTTCTACTGACTGCAAAATCAATTCAAATAGGTCGTTTATGAACGGAAAGCAAAATTGAAGCTTTTAACCTACACATTCACTCAAAATAGCTGATATTTTAAAATCTCATAAAACATTCATTCCAAATATATTTTGAAACATTTCTTTTCTAATAAGTTAGATTAAAGTGTTCTGTATTAAACAAGCACCGTGAGTAGGAACCGTAAGTTGAGTCCACCCGCCAGTTAAATTTCCTGACCCTTAACAGCTTATTATGAACATATTAGTGACGAACAGATACTATTAAAACCCTTACGTTTTATATTCATTAGGCAATTATAATATTCTGTACAAAAAAAGGGCTAAAGTTGGCGGTGATATGTAACGAGGTACCCTAGCCTAGAAGATTATTTACTAGATAGAGAATCGAAAGAGCAAACCCAGAGGTCATATTGCCTGTGACACGCCAATCAAGGGGCGCCAATTCGGTGCTTTGCTTTGTATTCTCTACTACAATGCTACAACTACAATGCTTGTTCCAGATGGGTTTCTAGTTTTAAGCTAGAATGGAATCAACTTAACTTACCTCAGAAGCACAAAGATCAATCTCACATATCTCAGAAGCGTTTCCCTCTCCTTGTGCAAACTAACGTTAGCTCAGGTCAAAAATACTCAAAACCCTACATATATATTACCGCATGAATCATGTAGCAAATACGAGACATGCTGTCCACTAGATTATCAGGCACCGTTCCTTTCAGCGAGCTCTGTGCCACAGATACTAAAGCTTCTTCAGGCCATTCGGAGAACCAATCTATCGTGCAGCAATTAACTAAGGACGGAAACATTCTACAGCGTCGCCTAGGCATTAATAAAATATAACGTCGTTGTCACATTAAAAGCATTCCAATAGCGTTATTATTTCAAATCTATGAGCATTGACAAAAACATTGTACATATGTACCATAAAGTTCCTCTCCAAATTGATTTGAGCCGTTTACATAAATCAATAAATAATTTCCTCCTTTGCTGATAAGGTTCATTAAAGTGAAGGCAAGTTTGTTTTCATGGTATGATCTGTTAGATCCGTTTCACTAATAATGAAAAAAATTGACTTTAAAAAGACGTTTTGGATTTTAGGCCTGCTACGTTTTAAGTGATTTTTATTATTATTTATTAGTGATTTTTAAAGATGTGACCACATCTTAAAATTGTTAAAAAATAAAATTAATTATTTTATAAGACGAGGTTTAAATTATTGAATAAGAACATCCAGAGTGAGTTCTTGTTTTAACTCTGTTAAAACAAGTTCTGGAACATCCAGTTCTACCTTGTTTTAACCTTCAAGTCAGGGTTAAAAAGGTACAAACATCAATTTTTAGGTCTAGTTATGCTATCTAAAATTTGTTGTCATAAACCGCCATCATTGATTCAGGAAAAGCTTATAATTAGGAAAAATGTTCAGACCACTTTGAAATTTGTCATGTGTGGAAGGGGGCCAATCCCTCCCAAAAATTCCCCCCTAAATTCGATTAAATAAGCATACTATTTCTCATTCAATAGTGAAAAATGAGGCTTTGTCTTCCCTTTTAAATATTTTGTAAATTTCACTTTTAAAGAACGATATTCTCGACAAAAAGTGATCAGTAGAAATCCTTTGTATTTGGTCTACAGTTAACTCTTGTTAACTGTAGAAGAACTTCTCAACTCTTGTATATGTTGAGAAGATATTTTTTGGCAGAACTTACCTAAACGCTTCTCCGACGGGACTCATACAGAGCACTAGATGCAGTCTACTTCTGACTCTGGATATAAAGAAATCATATATAGCATCTCGATTACTCTCCGATACTCCTGCTTCCTTAGCACCCGACCTACAGGCTATCTGAACTTTCTCATACTCGTCAGCTTCAAATAGGTTCGGAACTTCGCCTGTCGAGAGTGTTTAAAATAAAAAGAGGTTCATATTAGAAATAAAACGTGTTAATTCGTAATAATAATTTCTTAATTTCAGTTAAAATAGTTCTAAACTGGATCTCGATTAATAATTTTTTTAACTGAATCGATCAGTTCAGATAATTACTAACTCTTCTTAAACTTATTAGCTCTTTTAAAAAAAGTAGTTTTCTTGTGGAAACAAGATGATTTAGGTCATCCAGTGGTGACCGTGTCAGTGTAATGATAAATCCGACGTTTCACTTCCACTGTGGGAGGCATCTTCCTACAAAACTGAACTCAGTTCAGTTTTGTAGGGCATTGTGTTTTTATCTATGATGTTCTGCATCCCTGAATAAGACTCCCACAGTAGAAGCGTAACGTCGGATTCTTTATCTACATTGACGCGGTCAACGTCGGAGGACCTAAATCTTCATGACAATAACTGCGGAAGCCTAAGTACTTTATAATTTTAGAAACAGTTTTAAAACCATGTAACACATTACTTAAGACTTTATCGTGCGTATATGTCACTGTTTTGTCTAATACATTTATGCAGTTTATAAATAATTTTAAATGGCAGTCTTAAGTATCTAAACTAACATGCGTAGTTTCTTTAGGTATGCTCAATACTAACGTCCATACATCTACCTAAATAATTGTTAAGGAACTATGCCTCTCAATCCCAAAGATAAAAAGTGGGGGGGGGGGGTATAGAATACGAAGAATTTACAGTAAACTTTACAAATATTTTACAAAGCAATAACAAGTTACTTTTTAGAATTCTTTAGATATTTTAAAGGGCAAAGAGAAAACTTATGTTGTAGAGAAGACTCATGCAATCACTTCTTAACGCCATTAGCAACAGCTTACGCCATTTATAAGTCAGGTTATACCCTATGACTGTGTTTTTTTTACATCGTATTGAATCATCCTTTAATTGTCTATAATATTGGTTATAAATAGCTGAACCTGTTGAGGAGATATATTCTATAAGTCTATTTTGAAAATTAAGTTGAATTGATCACCTGAGTTCAAAACGTTATTGATGTCTTCCAAGAACTCTTCGAGAACGATCTGAGTGTCTGTGAATATGAAGACGGTGTCTTTATTCAGCGCTCCGGCGTGGAAATAGATCTTTCTCAGGTCTTCATGAAATGAGTTGTAATCGTAGTTCCGAGTTAGTTCTATATGAAATGTCCTTAAACACAGACCAACGACAGCTGTGATAAAAACTGAAGGCTGATCAAAAAGTGAATATATATTTGGAGTGCGCTAGTGTCGCTGTGTACAGTCAGTTCTTAATAAAATACACACATAAGTAAAATATTAACGCTTTATATTTCATATATTGTAACTGACTCACGCGTCAAAACTTGAAATGAAACAATTATGACAACAGTCTAAAGTGACATCAGCAAGACTTAAAAAAAATTACGTTATACAAGTGTTCCCGATTTCCACTGATTTTCATCTTCGTATTCTGAATAAAACTCAATGATATAAAGTATTTTGCCTCCAAAGGACTAAACATGCATTTTAAATGCATAGTTTTTACTAGAACATGAATTGTTTTATCATTTACAAGGGGGCGTAGAATGGCACTTTATAACATCGTGGCAAACAGCAATCCCTGTTCCGACCGGAATGTCAGGTATGTTTTAATTTATTGTTTACTTCTGTTTTAGTGTAAACAAATAAATATTTCTTTATACTTTTATTTATTTCAGAGGAAAATGGAATGGTAATACTGTTATAAAACTTCACGAGTGCCACTGAGGCCTGGAATGTATTACTGGTAAAGGTAACAAGTGGTTAACATCTCCCTCTACGATCCTACTAAACAGCCTGGCCGATACACAGAGATTTATACCCAAAACTAACTGAGAAGTCATATTGTCCATATAACGCCATGGGCTTTACTGTATCTATGTCTATATGTGTATGATGATGTATGTATCAATATATTCTTGGAATATGTCTATGGCATTTTGTTTTGTGGTGACTGATAAAACAGTTTGACATAATTTCTTTCAATTTATGGAGTCAAAGCAAGATAGAGAACTTGGGTAAATCTTCGGTATACGGTGCACCCTGTTATCAATACTCGATATATTTTTAGTTAAGCGACACGTAAACGAAAACTGAGCACTTAAAAGATAAGCAGCGTCGTTAAATTATTAATTATAATTAAAACATTAAAAAAACCATACAACAAATAAATGAAAACATTAACAACAAAAATATAATAAAAAACCTGAAAATAACAAACACAAAAATACGTAAAAAATACGTGTAACATAAAATTAGATGTGGTGTATCATCGATTATTCTTATGAAAACATAGTTAAAACATTATAAAAACATAAAAAAATATGAAAATAGTTAGAAACCATTTTACAACAAATAAAAAAATCACTAAAAATAAAAAAAACATTAAAAAAAATAATAAAATATGTTCATAAACGTAAAAGAAAAGGCATATATCGATTATTCCTACGTTATATCTCTAAACCATGAATATATCGATATATAGTATTGATAACAGGGTGCACCGTATACCGAAGTTCTGCCGAGAACTTGTTTATACTGTTGTACATTAATATTTATTATTCGAAGTCACTGATAGTGGTAACGATAGCAGCCTGATACATCAGACTGTTTGCAGGACGTACTTAGCTTCGTTGAGATGAGCCCCCAATTTGGTAAGAGACTGTTTGCCCATGCCACCGACACCGACAAGTAAACCGTTGCCTCTCTCCGATCTCAATATCCTCGCCAGTCTACACACGTGCTCAATGGCGTCCATGAAGAATATTAGTTTCATATTTTTACCACCTCCCAAGTTGTAATCCATCAGGTAATCCTGCGAACAAAACCGCATTAAAGTAGTATTAAAACCTTGTCGAGGAAGCGGGACATCATGGTTAAAAACACAATGATCTTCAAAAATGAAACAGATTCTATTTATTATGTATTTACTTGGACGCCAGTAACAACAATGTTTCCATTAGGTTTATCTCACAGTATTATAAAGAGGTATCTCTTGTTTCAAGTATTTTACTTATTTTAGTAGAAATACTTTTTCAAAAAAGTCCTCTGAATGAAGTTATTTCAACTTTACCTATGAGGATTCAAATAAAACACAACATCAATATAATAATTTGCTGTACTTCTAGGATTTTTGATAAACCACAATAGCCATATCATCTAATGCAGCGGTTGATGCAACTTCTTCAAGTAGATGTAGAAATGATTTTTCTACATCTAGACCCAAATATTGATTTTTGTACCTAGTACTACACTCTATAGCATAAAAAACTTAGTGTTAAAAAATTTAGTGTGTGTTTTTATCTATGAGAGATTAAAAAGTTAAAGATCTATTTTTATAAATTATTTATAAAAACTACATAAGAAATCTTAAAATATCAGAAATTGACAATATAGGTAAGATTTATCAAGATTTTCCAAAATGAAGAGCTTCATGTGCTTTTGTTCGATCCTGATACCACTGCAGTAATCTCGCTTACCTCTTTTTGAAACGGAAGTTATAGAGTAAAATGTTATGTTATATCGCAAATTTTTTTCATAAATATCTATAGAAGTTTTTAAAAGTGTCTAAAATAGTGTTAAAAAAAAGATAAAAATACCAATAAGTATTAAAAGGTTGCTGATAAGTTTACAGCGGTATGAAGCAAATCGGCCATATGGTCGATTTCGTAGCGTATTTTTTTGTTGCCCGCTAGGATTCTTGCCTCAAAAATTCTAACGGTAATGTTACTGCAGAGCAGTTTTATTTTGGAAAGCGTTGTGTGTTTTAAATTTTTAGTTAATAACACAATACTCTTCTCTTAAACCAACGGTATAAAGGAGGAAACAAATAGCTATTCAATAAGTCTATTTTAGACATAAGTAGTGCGGTGTAGGCTATTTTACACAATCACCCTGCTCGTATTTTAGTTTTTAAATAGTCTACGCTAATCGTTTCTCTACAATTCTACTAAAATATTTACGGTTAAAACGGATTTTAATTTGTCCATATTTCTTATCTCTTCATATATTCTGTCTTCTTTAGAAGCCGTTGTAATGAAGTCACCAAACAGAAGGATAGGCATCTCTTTGGATTCACTCTCATTCGTAGGTAACTCTAAGACAGGGTTACCAAAGTATCGCTCGCACAGTTTCGACATGAGTTGGTAGAAATAGGTTTTGTCCTCTTTGCATATCAAACGGTCATGAAAGACTCGCAGACACTCGTGGTAAAATAATCTGAAATTTACACGTTACTATTACATATATTATAATCCAAGAGCAAGACACAAAAAACGGCACTGTCCAGCATCTAAAGTTTATCCCAGTAGACTTTTTTTGGCTCTCTGATAAAGGATCAGGTAAGCAGCTAATTCAGATCAATGAATTTTATGTGTTACTATTAGTTTCATCAAAACAGGTAGAAATCTCTTTCTTTCCTAAATTAAATTGGTGACAATTCATTTTTTTAAGCACCGACATTTTTTCTTGATGGTTAACCTTTTATGGCTCGACGGTTACCGTTTTTTGTCGTCTGGCCAGGATAGAATAAGATCGAAAGTTCTTTTAAGAGTTGCTACGTTATCGTTAAGTCCCTTTGAAGCTCATCATGCCTAAGATTTAAACTGAGTCATAAACTTTATAAAAATGTTTGATTACATTTAATTGTCTACAAATTTTTGTCTTCATATTGCCTGTATATTTTAGTCTATATCTTTTGTCTTCGTCTACATCTTATTGTTTATATATATTTGTCAAACGTCTTATTCGTAAACTAACAACATTATTTTCTGTCTAATCATCATGTGAAGAATATAAATAAAACTGAATCACTCAAGTAGACTTTCGGATTCGAAGAGCCTTATTTTGTATCGAGTAGTTATTTCCGTGTTCTCAGGAGATATTCATGTTTTACCATACCTTAACATGTCGTTTAACTCTCTCATGGTTCCTGAATCAGCTTGTAGAACGCCCTGAATACATTTACTTAAATCTCTCAGATTGAAGACATAATGTGACTTGGCTGGTGTCGGCAGCAGGTCTTCAGAAATCTTCTGGTAGAGCTCTACAGCAGCTAGTACGATATTTTCTCCAAACTCTTGTATGGGTTTGGCGAAATCGGTGAAAAACCCTTGCAGTATTGCCTGAAATAAATTCATATTAATGCATTTGTCTATTGTTTTTTTTTTCTTTTTTAAATTCAACATTAGGAAAAGGTAATTATTTTTCTAATTGAAACTGTCATAAACTGCGTTGGGTTTGGCGATTATTTACATCTTACATTAGGTGTCCAAGTGATAACCTGGCCAAGTTATGTAATAAAAGTTGTTCTTCCTCTATGGAAAGCATTTTTAGGTGTATGCCATGGAGACAGCCTACATCTCCAAGATCACCATGAGAAATTTCATGATGTTCTTCTTCAACATCCCTGATGATGATGTCTCTATACTGAAAGCGGAAATTTGCATTCATCTACCTGGAAACAGTCATCAACCAAAGACCTAAACGTCAGGAGAAACTTGATCTCGTGTCTCTTTTTTGTAAAGCAAAAACATATAAATTACCTTAAAAATAGATTTCAATGCAGTCTCAGAAGGAAAAGGCAAGAAAAACAAAGCGAAGTGCCTGACGAATCTGTTAGGCAGTGCATTGCGACCTCCTCCCGGGGGCCCGCATGCTGAACATAGAACTACATCCGCTATGTGCTTCCAAAACATTTTATCCCTGTCATAGAACCCTGAGAAGTCCAGCATCTGCCTAAACAGTGCCATTCTTCAATTATTAACATTTACTTTATCGCTATTACATTACAATTATAAGTATAACTAAATAATACCAAGTCAAGAGAAATCCGTGACACATGACAGCCCGATGGCAAAGAGTTCAGATGGAGACAAAATTTACCAACACTTGGACTCATAAGGTATAGAAACCAAACTTGTATCGAAGGGAGAGCAAATAGGGGCCCAACGATATGGCCTGATCGCTAAGTGATCTCCTCTCCCTAAACACTGTTTTATGTCACTATTAACAGCTCTTGAATTATTATAAAAATAATAATTAATAATTAATAAAAACAATAGCTCTAGGTAATTAGCAATGGTCTGTATAATGATGTTATAAGTTGTGTTATAACTTGTTATAAGTTATTAAGTTGTGTATAATGATGTTATATGTTATGAGAGGTTATAATGATGTATAATGATGGTCTGTATAATGATGCAGCGGCGTAACGTCAGCAGAGCAATAACAAGTAAACAATGTAAACACATCAGCAGGTAATAACATTTACCTTAATAACTCGACGGCAGGCATAGCACCATACTTCTCGGGTCTCGGCATATTCACATCATCAACAAATATTGCCATCTTTTTGCCTAACGGTGCCCCCAACACAGTTTTCTTTCTTTTATCCATTTTAGCCTCAAGTGTTTCTTGAGTTCTCGATGAAGACGTTTGAGCCGAAAAGTTCATGTTGACCTGGACCCAACCAGACCCATCAGACATTTTCGATAAAACTCCTTTCACAATGACCGATTTACCAACACCTAGAAGTAAAACACAGACTCTAGTAACTCTCCACTGTTATACACATATAGTATGTATGAGCCGATATATTGAGGAAACATTTTCATGTACCCATATCTGATTTTTTCTACAATAGTAGATGTATGTGTAGTATGAATAAATCTATCATGAGTGTAAAGGGTGAATTGGAAAGAGAAGTCTAAAGGTACTTTTCAAACCTTCAATCTCCAAGCAAAGAGCTTTATTGTTTCACTCCTTGATGAATTCTTGTGCGGCTACGACCTCCAAAAATGGGTTAAAGTGTTTATCTCGATTGAGCGATAGTAAAATATGTAATTACTAATAAGTGTTTCTCTTTATTTAGTCTGATTGGACTCAGGAACATTTGATGTATTTGTTAGGACATCAAACAAGTACCCGGGGTATCTTGGAACATTTCCTCATTATATTAAATTCATTAAGCTCATGCTCACTACTTCGGACTCGCTTGGCTCGTCCTCAGACAACAAAACATATGTTTTGTTTCTATTGGTCATCTATCCACCTCTCTCGATGCTGTTCCACTTTAGTGATTCGACAAAAACCGTAGATATACTGTATTGAAATGATATTTATTTATTAAATGATGGAATACACTCATATCGAGTTACAACTCAATTGCATTATTTCTAGATTTTTAACATTTTTGTCAAAAATAATTTATGTCATCTGATAAACTTGAACTAATGGTGATAATGAAATGAATCCTGACACTTTTGTTGATCTTATATATCACTTTTATATTATACATATATCATTTTTTTATTAAAAACTTTAAATGAATTTTCGAAATTCAAAATGTCGAAATTCGAAAGTCATTAATGACGCGTTAACTACGTCATAAATGTTTTTTTCTTGATGGTGCAACTAGACCTAAATTATTGGTTCCTTAGCCTCGCCAAGAGTAACAAGCGACTAGAGTCGTTTGAATTTAAGAGGATAGTTCCTAGAATATATTTTAAATCGTAAGTTTAAATAATATCACTCACCTGTTGATCCTGTAAACATAACCGGATGGGATTGGTTCAGTAATAGCTCCATGAGGAGACCAAATCTCTCGGTGTCAATCGTAGGAACCAGGATGTCAAAATAAGGTTGAGAAGGAATGTAAACAAACTGAGGAATCGCTTTGTTAAGAGGCTCTAATTTTTTACTTTCTGTGTTTAAATACACCTCCCAGAGATCTTGTGGCGGTAGTCTAAAATCATATTATAAATACACAGTTGTGGCACCATTGTTTAGATTGTAGACCAAGTATGCCAATATGTTTATAACCAGATAATGATGGAAAAGGCAATATTCTCTACAAAGCATTGTGTTTTATCCATAATCCCGTAAGCATGTAGATGCTTTCCTCAGCGGAAACCAAACGTCGTATTCATAATCTACATTGATGCCATCACCATTGGACAGCTAAACCTTTAATAGTGAATTTAGTTTAAATTTATTAATTTTCTATATCGCAATCATCTTTTTGAGTGTATCAGATTTTATTACATGACAATCGTTTTTATATTATTATTACGCGACAGCCAAACATTGTTTGGAAAAAATATAATATTACGGAAAATACGAATATGCACATACGTTACAAGCACAGGAATCAAGTTACAACTAGATTAGGGACTGTTTGCCAATATCTTAGTCTCTTAAAGCGTTTTACAGGTTTCAATAATCTTGCAGATTCAAAAATTAGAATCTTTCTGGGTTAAAGTGTTGATTAAATTATTTTGCCAGCAGAAATTAATTCGATAAAACATCCTCTAAGGATTTTGATGATTCACACGAAACCAGCAAGGTTACAAGTGATACCAGCTGCCGAGGAAATAAATATTCTAGAGTTTCGAGGATTACATGGGGTTATTAGGAATGAATTGTATGTAACTAGTACAGTTGCTGTAGGATCGTATACGAAACAACTCTACCTCATATCTACAAAGTCTACTTTTATATGTAGTACACAGAGTCAACTTAAGTTTAGCTCGTACTCAGAATCCTGTTGTAATAAATATATCAAAAAATTTGGAGTTCATCAATTATAAAAGAAAATGGATGAAGACCAATTCCAAGTCAACATATAAAGGTGCAAGCCAATACAGAATAACATACTAATTATAAAAGGTTTTGAGGTATAGGTATATAGGTCTATTTTCAATTTTCCTCCGGGTCGCCACTAGGTGACAAGTTTTAACCCTGTGACGAACTTGTGACAACCTTTGGATTTGTCCAATTGAAACCAAATATGGACATTAAGTTTATGTTTTCAACAATTAAAGATTTAAAGAACGGCAACACCTAACCTAGCTTCTCCAACTTCCTCGAACATTTGCCTGACGTGACCCTCAAAGACGTCCCTGTACTGTTCAGTTAGATTGCCTCCCACTCCCCAAATGTAGGAGAAGACAAATGCTTGAATTAGAAATGTTTTATAAGAAGCGACATCGATAACTGGCCCGGTTAACTTCTGGGCCTTGACAAGAGCTTGAAACAACGAGCACACTGTCGCTGCTTTGCTTACTGGTACCTGCAAACCAAACAAATTGTTTTCATTATGCTTACTTTATCTTCCTTCCAATTTCCTATAAATACCAAGAAAAATTTGAGACATTTCTGAAGGTCTTCTAACTGAGTTAAGTATTTAGTTGGACATTTAGAATTCCCACCTTAAGAATCTGACCACAATTCGTCATTTGTAACCAGGCTTTTCATTTATACATGAATAAAATGTGGCATTACTTACCCCAAATTTTAATTAAAAGTAAATACATATATTTTTATATGTATTTACATATAAAATATGTAATAAGGGGCTTCGGCCCTTATTCCGGACAGTAACTTTTAAGCTAGTTGCTTGTATTCTAGTTATATATGCTCCTGATATATCATGTTTAAATGACAATATAATTTTGATTTTAAGATAGTCATGGCTTTTGTTTTAATCTTAAAAAAGTGTTTATTGTTTGCCCAATTCCATGCAAACAATCTTATGTAACATATGACCCATCTTACCTTATTTCTATAACTTACATTCTTCTAATTTAACGAAATTAAATTGGTCTATAACACTGTTGGATAACATACATATCTCACTAAGAGTACGTAAAAGAATGATAATTTTTGTTCTTTCAATTATCATTTGCATTTACTTGTTAGTTACCTGATTGATGGCACCAAGGCAATGGTTCTTCTTGAGAAAGTTAAATCCACTCTCCATGTAGGTTATAAACAGAGCTTCGATGTACTTGATCAAAACGTCCTGGACGGGTAAGGTTGGTAGGAATCTTTCCAACCAAGACAGCACGTATGGCATGAATTTCAAATCTTCTGGGTCAATGTATACCATGCCGCATCGAGACACAGTGGCTGGGGAAGCTTGTGACAGATCTTCTACTTCAAACACCATGTGAACCTGTCATAGTTTAAATAACTTTTAATTGATTTCTTGTTCGGCTGTTAAACGTAAAAACGATTAAACGTTTCATTTTTCATTTATTCGCGGTTGAGTAAAAACAAATTTGTGTTTTTCATGAGTGTTTAGTGTTGTTATAGTTCGTAACAAGAAAATAATTATATACATAAATAAAATATATAGTATAGTACAAGTTTTATTTGTAATACTTATCTCCCTTTTGAGAAAAATCTTGTACGTACTATTGGAGAAAACATCCATAACAGCCCTCTTTAATATCTCTCAGGAGTAAATTTGCTGGTTCCCTCGGCTCTGCCTCAGGAACCATCCAAATAAACCTCTCAGCGACGCATTTGGAGTTTAATTTAGGACTTTTATTAATATATAACCTGACCTATTGTTTATATTAGTTTCCATCCTTCACCACATTAGCCTTAATTTTTTAAGCAAGATGTCCTTTGGAATTTCTTTAATCTCCGCATGTCATTTCTTTTACTCGTGGAGAGAATTTAATTGATATAAGACTTGATTTTGGTTCTAAAAATGTTTTTTAAGTGGTTCGCCATTTTAAATTCAACAGTTATGTTTAACTAAAAACTATACATATTTGAAAATTAGTTAGTATTACAAGCGCGCCAAACTTGATAAATATCGGTTAACCTATCGGTACCCTAAAATTTGGCTTGAAACTATTGCATTGACTTGTATTGTAGCCTTGTTTAGATAGTATTAGAGCGCAGTCCATGAGAGGTATCTAGATAAGAAAAATCAATGAGACGTTTTTCATTGACATTGCTATTAACAGTGAAACCCCATATGTAGCAAACACTGCCTTTCTATAGAATTGACGGACCTAATGATGGGAGAAGTACGTGCCTCCATGACGTACTAAATAGAAATGTCAGTGGATTACGTATAAAATTTTACGCGTGAATAAATATTTTCACAGACTGCTAAGTCTTATTAACAACATCTGCAGTAGAGACCGCGATAACGAAGGAAACAATTCTGTCCTCCTTAATTAACCAGAAAATCTTAGAGCTGCATGTCTTTGAGAAACCTCAGCTTTTTTTGTCAGGCTACTCGAGTCTACATAATCCAGGCTAGCTTACCCAAGGTGTTAGTTTGATCCTCTCTGAATTAGTTAAACAAAGCAATTTGTTGTCATCCAAAACTGAGTTCATGCTTTCAATCCAAACAGCATCCACTGGTCCGTCGCAGACGATCCATTGATGCAGCTCTTCTGTGCACTGATAGGAAACACAAGACATCAGGTAATTTCTTAGTGAACTAAAGAATAATCAGATATCTAAGGATACAGACAAGCTGAAGGCATCGGGTTCATGGTCAAGTAAGCACCCTGCACGATATCTATACTGATGCTTTAATAAAGAACTTAGCGATTAGGCTTAAACGGTAAAAACATCACTAATTATTTTGCCAAAAGCGTTAACTTAATACTACAAAAATATCTACAATAATAAAACGATGAAGAATTTAATAATTTACTTAATAAATAAATAATCATTAATTTCAATACTATGTTCTGGCCGAGACGCAGAGATTTCCGTTAAAGCAGCAGTATGGATATCGTGCAAATATTTAACATGTTTATTCTTAATAAACATTATGTTTATTAAGAAGTATAGAGTTTGCGTAAATTATGATATCACCACGCAAGACTTGTTTTGTGTCAACAAAAGAGTGTTTTTATTTGAATAAATTATGTAGTTTTTCAGGTCAGTAATTAAACTGTAAGAGATAGGAGGAAATATTCAGAATGCCTTGAAGAAATGAGATGTTATGTAGTCTTTCATTTCATTTGTCTTATGATTAAGTCGGCGAATAACTAGATAAAGAAGGGAAAGGGAAGTGCAAAGCGAATAATAATGACAAAGCGGCATTCACCTGTACCAGGATTCCAGTATGGAGAAGGAACAGTGTCCTTTATAATGTCCCAGCTAAGTAGTGTATCTGTACCTTCTTTTATTTACATGGTTCTATAGCACTGAACGATCGAAAGGTAAAAGCTGGTCAGTTAATAATATGATTTGAAGTCTTGAGTAGTTTATAAATCCACATATTTAAATAATAATAAACCTGAAAAATAACTTACTTGGACAGCCTTTCTCACGAATATTCCCAAAAGACCGTCTTTCCATTCCATTGTCGCTACATTAATTTCACCGTATAATTCACCCATAGTGACTGACTTGGGGTTAAGGGTCCACACAATAACTTCTCTGTAGTAAGGACCTGCGACTTCATTTTCAAATAAATTTCCCAATGTGTCTTTCAAAGCCTATAGCACATCAAACCAGGAATATTTGCTAGCAAAGTTATTTATTTTTGTTGAAAATAGACATTGTTAAGTAGTAGCGGTAAGAGGTAGAGGGAAGCCACTTGTCAGAGCCCAAGTAAGTAGTCCAGTACTTTGGCACCTTATAAATACTTCCAAAATGAAGTAAAACAGTAATCTTTCTAAACCAAGATTTGAACTTTGACTAGATCATGCTTTAATGTTTAGCTAAAAGATAGTTACGCTTAAAGCTCTTCACCACTTTTTATTCATAAGCATTTAACATTTTAAAGGCTTTCACATTGTCTGTTAACTTGTATTTAAAATACTGAGTGTAAACTATACGAAGAACTATACGATTGAAATTATCTGAGTGAATACGAAAAGAAATGTTCTTGTATATTGTGTTAGCTGTATTCATTACACACTGAACACGTAAATTTAAAAGAAAGAAGACTTGAAGACTTTAAGTGTGCAATTCTAGTTATTAATACAATGTGTAAATTTGTCGCTTGTTATACTCACATGAAGCACAGTAGTCTTGCCGCCTCCAGTAGGACCTACAGTCATCACCCCGTGCCTGACAATCATAGTTTCATAAAGTTGTATAATTTTAAGTAACGTTACTGGATGTATTTGTAAACGATTATTCCTTAGAACTGTTTCCATGGAAGTCCTAAATAAACCATAGTCGTGAGCTGGGATATCAACTCCAGGAAACAAATCTCCGATAACCCCCTGCAAAGTAAATCAATGTCCAGTTGGTGTATTTTAATAATAAGGATTTTAATGATAAGGAAATACTTTTTTCTATTATACGTAATATATATCTAGAGCTACCAGAGATTGCAGGCGAATATTGCTATAAGACATTTCCAATAGATAATCCCTATAGTGTGTATTAGATTGTCTGTTCTAAGAACAAATAACCGTCAATTTGCCATCGTATGAAGTATTTGCATAAAACTTTATGTATTTCTGGGTGTTTTGAAATGCTTACTTTTTAACCTGTACAAGATGCTTCATAAGATTAATAAGATATCAATGTATATCCTTATGCAATCTCATTGATAATATCGTACATATGCAGTAAGTTCAGAAAGACATAGTGTCGATATTATGTTCTATGATCTACCCCACTCATTCTTGTTATATCACATAAGTTAAAAACATCGGACAAGTTTAGTACATGAAAAGTGACCACCCTAAAATGGTCATGTGGGGTAGCGTGAATCAGAAGTTGGCGTAGGAAGTGAATCACCCATTTTCGTCAGTGTCTCAAATAGCCACGTTACGTGGTCTACTAAGTAATAAGTAATAATAGGTGTAGAATTCTTTTTAATCAATTTGTACTAATGCTTACTTGAAATAACTCAGCATCATCCGATAAGAATTTAGGTAAATTTGAATCTCTTAAGGCTCTGATAAGAACCACATCTTCACTTATATCTGGATTTTCTCGTTTTAATGATCCAGCCATCACTAAGACGCTTTTTACTGCCCTGTAAACAAGTAGAGTTAAATAGAATGACTGAACAGTAGAAAATAAAGATACTAAAGTGTTTGAGGGATCTGCTTCCTAGGTCTAGGACTGTAATACTTTTAGCTAGGAATAGAACTCATATAATCCTACTAGACAATAATACCTACTAGAAATATGACTAGGGTTATAATACCTCTTTTAATGGGTTACTGGATCAATCTAAATCCGCTAGATGAGATATTCATTTCGCGAGATTGAATTGAATCAGCACCCTCTTCCAGGGGTAGATCGAAAATCAAATGGGGTCCATAAACAGTTTGAGTATAAAACGTAAAGCTTTACTGTCAAGAAAATGAAGCCAAGACTTCTGCCTCTTCCCTAGATTAGATCCTGGGTCAACCACGACTCCTGTCTCTGCTCTGGAGTAGAATCTGAGACTCCCACGAGACTGGAGGTGCTGGAGTAGTCTCAAGACACTCTTGAGACTAATGCCTCCAGAAGTTAGCTTTTGGAGCACACAAACTGTAGCTGTAGCTGTTACATCAAATGTCTATGCCTCATAACGTAAAAATCTTAAAAATTTAAACCAGTGCATGAGTGTTTATGGACATTTTTATAATGCTACGTAATTGAAGCAAACTGAACTTGAGTTAAATAAATCATGTGATGAGAATAATGAAGTGAAATGACTAACTAAATTTTGGGGACAATTTAATATAAGCACTCAAATGACTGCTATTGTGAACAATACTATTTTCGTTGATATATATTTCAGCAAAAACTATTTTAACCTAGTAAAAGAATATTGTACTATTTATGATTACCTCATTCCAAAGTCATAGTGATCCTGCTGAGAAAGCTGTTCGGAGCACAGTTTGTACATGTTCACCATCTTCTGAGCCAATTTTTTAGAAGATTCGAATCCTTCCGAGTAAAGAACAACTTCGGCAATTAGGCCGTAATCAGGTACCATCATCGACATGGGTCTGAATGCGGATTTCAAATTATCAGGTAATTCAGTCCTACCTGCGTATCCTGGGTTCATTGTTATGAATGCTGCACATCGGGGCACTAACTTTATTTCACGCCCTTCAAACATGAACCTGCAATCCATGTAATTCGTTTTAAGCAACGAATTATCTGATCAAATCGAAATTAGAAAATAATTACCTCAATATTTGTCCGATATAAATTTAATTTAGATCTTGTATTCCTTAAAAAAAGTTTAAAACGACAATTCTTTTTACGAATTTTAGCGAATTTCTTAAATTAATTCAAATTCTTAAATAATTTCTTTAATGATTTAGCGAAACAAATTATTAGCTTAGGCTCTACGTACGGAATAGCAATTCTTAGAGCAGTCTTAATAGTGCATGTTTAGAATTATCTAAGCGAGTTAAATAATTAGCATGTGCTCTAATATACGGATAAAAATCTTAGCAAAACCTTAATAATGAATGTTTAAAATTTTATTTTATTTAACTATGCTTTATAATTTCTGGGCTAGGATAAGACTATCAATTTGTATGAAAGGATTTAACTATGATTTTTTATTTACATATTATAGAATTGATTATTATTTAAATTGTAAACCTTATATTTCTTACCTTGATAATTTAGCAGTTTTGGCGTTTTTGATAGTTATTAACTGCTGTGCGATGACGGACAGAACTTCTATATCGATTCTGTTAAACTCGTCAAAGCAGCACCACGCTCCCGACTGGGCCAAACCCGAGAAAAACCTTCCCATCATCTGTCGACACAGTCAAGTTGGTTAGAATCCTAGTTTTGGTGCAACTATGCTTAGAACTCTTATGCATTCTGAAGAAATTCAATGTTTCGATCCATCAAGGGTGAGATTACTATTGCTTTAAAATAGTTACTTCACAGTATTTCAAAATTTGGAGAGAAAGGCAGAGTGAATCAAGATGACGATCTGATGAGTAACACAACAGAGTGAGTCATGAGGGGGGGGGGTATTATGCCAAGTCACCATCAGAGACCTAGAACCAGAGTTTCTCACATTCCTAGGAGTCGTTCAATAGTTTACATTTGCATTTTTTAAATGTACTGTTTATATCATAAAAAAATTAGATACAGAATAATTCGGTTTGCTTCTACAAAACTTTGAATTCGTTTCGTTTCCTTGGAATCTCATGATTATTTTTTAATAATTATGAGGTTTGCCTAAAGGTGGTATTACTCCAATCTCGCTACGCTCTACCTCAGAATAGAATGGTTATCCAAAGTTTATAAAAAGTATAGTCGCTCTTCTCAGAATAGAATGGTATCCAAAGTTTAAAAAAGTATAAGTCGCTTTCTCAGAATAGAAATGGTTATCCAAAGTTTATAAAAAGTATAAGTCGCTCTTCCTCAGAATAGAATGGTTATCCAAAGTTTATAAAAAGTATAAGTCGCTCTTCCTCAGAATAGAATGGTTATTTAAAGTTTATAAAAAGTTTAAGTCGCTCTTCCTCAGAATGTCATGATTATTTAGAGCTTAAGGTTATATTACTTCAGTCTCGCTCGACTTAAGAATTATTACGTATCCAAGTATCTAGGATGTTATAGCGTTATGTTTATTGAAGCTAAAAAATGTATTGATTTGATAAAAATATAATTTGACAAGATACATTAACAAATTAATCATAGTTCCATTAATAATTAGCATTTTAAGGCCCGTATTCAAAGACGTTTTCCTAACATTTTCCTAACTTTTTCCTAACATTTTCCTAACATTCTCCTAACACCTAACTTTTTCCTAACATTCTCCTAACACTCACCTTAGGTTTAGGTAAGGGAAATGATTTTAAGCCACGAAATTTCAATGATCGTTCCCGTGTTTTAAAAATCATTTAGAGGCTTCGCATGATTTTTTTTAGTAAGAACCTAAGGTAGTTAAGTCAAAAAAGTGATACCATTGTAAATAACATAATAATATCGCAAAATATCAATGTTTTAACTTATTACCTGGATTTACGACGACAACACTTTGTCGTATTAATAACTATCTACATAAATTTACATAATACTGTTAATCCAGTTACCTTACTATTAGGGAGTTTACCCTGAAATTCTTTTAACACAATCAGATTTTTTATTTTCTATGGTCTGTTTGTGGCGGGCTATCGATTCAAAGAAGAAATTCAGTTGGTCCGGTGTGAATAATTCAGCCATTATCATACCAAAAAATTTTACACAAACAAAAATGAATTTGATGACAAAATACGAAAAACAAAATTGTGTAAATGATTTAGCAAAATGAAAACTGTGTTGCACTGATTAACATGTCTTCATTTAGACAGCTTTGGATTCGTACAACCTGGTCCACGTTCAAACTTGAAACGCTTGATACTGCTTTATTTATGAAAGCTGTTACAATAATTGAACATTGTATTTGTATTAACTCTACTGTTTACTGAAAACATATGTAAATAAAGTTTCTAATATATTTAACATTCGCCAAAGGAAGGCCGCATTGTTGTTTATGACAAAGTGTGTCGTAAATCCAGGTAATAAGTTAATAACATTGATATTTTGCGAATATATTACGTTACTTACAATGTATATTTTTTGACATAACTACCTTAGGTTCTTACTAAATAAAATCATGCGAAGCCTCTAAAAGACTTTTAAAACACGATAGGAAAACGTTAGGAAAATGTTAGGAGTTAGGAAAATGTTAGGAAAAAGTTAGGAAAATGTTAGGAAAAAGTTTAGGAGAATAAAATGTTAGGAAAAGTTAGGAAAAAGTTAGGAGAATGTTAGGAAAATGTTAGGAAACGTCTTTGAATACGGGCCTAAGGCTCTGGAGCCTTAAAAGCTCTGGAGCCAAGTGTGTGCGCTAACAAAAATTGAACCCAAACACCGACATTTAGTTCAAATAAAACTTGCTAACACAGAATGTTTAAGAGCAAGATATTGTCACATCCACAAAAAATATGGTACAACAACTTATTTAAATTACCAATTAGTATTGCGTTGAGCCATTAAGCTTATTCTAAGCGCTTAATTTAACAGTGATGGAATTCGTTACGGCGAAGAATGGCTCAAATATAAATTTATCAAATAACATATTTTCTTGTTTTTCTAAAAATAATCAGAAATTGAGGTAATTTATTTATCAACATTTATACGAAGATGTTTCCTTTAAGCTTATAACAATATTTAACTCAATATAAAATTTGTTTAAATACTATATTTTACTGTAAGTGATAAGTTTTATTTTTTAGTTGCTTTGTAATCTATCAAATTATAATGCAAGAGTGGTGAATATAGTAAACCTGCGCAGGAGCATACCTTATAGTCCAGACCCTCTGAGCAGTTAAACACAACGCACTGTATGGCCAGGGCTTTGGCTAAATCTTTTGTCGTTTCTGTCTTCCCAGTTCCAGCAGGTCCTGCCGGGGCTCCGCCTAGTTAGTAAAAATATTTTAGCACAACTGGATCAAAGAAGGTTTATAGCAAAATAGAAATATTGAAAACATCGCTTAATGTTATTAATAAAGAGATGCATTAAGGTAGGACCTTCTGGAGAATCGTTTAACTAGAGGAGCCGATCAATTGTGTACAGGGTTGAAAGACGACCGTCTTCCTAAAGTCATCTCGTGGGATCCGCCATGAGAGTGGCTATTTCAAACACGGCAATAGCCGTGTTTTAACTTCGTCGCGTAAATAGCCTTGCTTCTGATATAGGACATTAGGTGGATTCGTTGGGAATGGGACATAAACTGATTTCGAACAATTTACTTGGTGCTACTGGTGACTTTTGCCACTCTGGTATTGCGCTAGTGGCTAATTTAAAATGAGGTAAATGTAACTTTGTTATAAAGAGTGTAAAAACGAGGATCTATCTCAACCTCAAGAACAATGCTATCCAATACCTTAATTAAAAATAATTTATAACGTGTATTAAAACACAAAACTCCTTCATTATCTAAAGGTATAAAATCAATAGCGCTTCTCTAATTTCATTTCCTTAAAGATTTTCAAGTCAAGCTGTCACTTATTTCTACTCTAATTTATGTATTTTATACTTGGTAAACATCAACAAAATATTTTAGATGTTGTTTGGTGCTTACCAATGGCTTCTTTAGATCCAACTTAATGGTAAATCACCCAAGAAATTATTATCGTATACGAGTCATGTCTTACCTAAGTCAAGTTGTAAAGCACCCATAAGACATAGATAACACTTATCAGTTAGGGGTGTCACTACTAATCTCGGACTTGCTCCTAAATATTCAAAGCCGTATTCATGTCTAGCGCTGGACATCCGAGCAATGCATGTATCCACTTCCTTCTCCCACGAGTACCTGAGCTGCCGCACCCATTCAAAGTCATTTCTAAATACATCAATTACACGTCACTTTAAACCAACTTAAATTTAGCGATGATGTACATTTACTACAATAAATAAGCAATCATACGTTATCTTAAAAGAAACTATACTTTTGTGAATAACCTCCATAGGAGTGGTTATTGTTACAAAGAGATGTTCGTGCGGACTACGTGAGACAATGGTGGTGCCCCTGTAAGGCAGATGACGTTCGGTTGGCCCTTTATTTTATCTACGATGTGCTGCATCCTTAAAGACGTATCCCACAGTGGATGCCAAACCTTGGCTTCATCGCCTCTTTAGACTCAGTCATCATTGGAAAACAAACTTTATAGTTCTGTTTTAGTCTGTTCCATGTCATCTATTCTTTTTATTGCAGTTTCCAAAATGAACTAAACGCAATTATGCAAAATCCCTGCATATTATGACCACCTAGAACATCTCCGACTCTGATACAAATCTCTTAACATAGACGTAACAACCTTCGTCTGACTTTTTTTTAGTAGTTTCGTTATATGAAATAAACATTGAACATGCTTACACGCTAGAAACCTTGGTTTCCACAAGCGTAGTGACTATATCCCTGGCGTGAACGTCTAACGTTATTAAAGCAGTTATAATACTTCGCTTCAGTTTTGGTAGATCGGATCTGACCATGACTGCCAGCGCTGTCAAATCATTGAAGCATTTCTTCTCCTGGCCTCCTAATTGTTTGGATGTGATGGCCTTTTCCACGTCTGCTGCCCACATCATCAGCCCTATCGTTTGCACTATCTACAAATTAGATATTTATAGTATCATTCAGTATCGATTCTGCTCTACCGATTAAACTATCTCGTTTCAACAGTAATACTTTTTTAAAAAGTTTTACATTCACATCTAGAGTAAGATGCAAAGTAAACATAGCCTTATGATAGGAAACCTTCTAGCAGAATAATTATTGGACGTCATGTAAGAGATGTGTGGACGGAAGAACAATAGAAATATTGTAGGATATAGGAGCCAGCCTATAGTAGTGTTGACCGAGTAGGCCTAAGGAAATTATTCTGATCCAAAGCTTCTATGCTTATTCCGTTATACATTTATGTGCTTAAACTTTTATTTTAAAAATATACAATTAAAAAAATAAATAAATATAATAGGAATAATAAAAGATAATTTATTATTTATTATATAAATAAAAAATATTGTGTAATAAGTTGTTGAGGCAAAAAAGTTAAGTAGTATAGCTATTCAACACAAAAAGCCTTTTAAAATACAAACAACACTCCATGGGATGGAAAATAAGTTCCATTCAGACTCTAAGCACTAAGTGAAAAAGTTAATCGTCAATATTAAAACATTTCCTTTCGTTCCAGTTGAAAAATTATTAAATTTGGTTAAATACACCCCGATATTTACGAACCTAAAATTTATGTATGTACAACATGTTGTTCCTCCGTTTTTATGGGACGCAATAACTTTCGAACGCTTTATTTGGATATGAATGAAACTTAGCATAAAAATTGATCTTTAAATGTCCCGAACACTATTGAGTATGACATCATCAACCCACAATAATGACTCAACAAACATTGAAAAAAAACCTTAAAAGTTATTTGATCGGGCTAAAGTCCATTACACGTATACTACTTGGTGTTGTTGAACAAATACACGAATTTAAATTATATTGTCAGCATTACTTTTGATTTTACCGTTTGCCATATATAAGTTAATGTAAAAAATCACGTTTTTGAAAATTCGCTTATAGCGTAGTAAATACTATTTACAAAACTACTAATAAGACAAACTGCAACAGGACAACAATCTTTTGCCCACATAGCGGCTCAAGTATCAATACCGCGTAGCGGCCGAGGTTTCCGATAAGTTTGATAGTTGATTTTGTCTGTTTAATAAAATGTAGTTCAACGTTCTGACAAGATGATTTACCTGAGAGGGGTGCCTGAGAACCCATTTAGTTCTGGGCCACTCAGCGTAGTCACCAATAGAAAACTTCATTAATCTCCACAGCGAGTTAAACATAGAATCTTCGACTTTTCCCAACCAGTCTTCTACATTTCCTCGTGCCTTTAGTCCCTGCTCACAGTTATTGATTTAGTTAGTTTATTAATTACGTAATTACAATTACCATAGAGTAACTTTATGTAGATGGTAAGTCTATCTACTTCCACAGGGCTCACTGATAGCACAGTTTGTTAGAGTGTCAGGTATTTTCTAGGCCACCAGAAGATACATCTAGTCTCCACATAGCCCTGGTTCAAATCTTAACTAGCCCGATTGGTTTTTATGCTAAATAGCGGGCCTCTCATTTTATGCAAAATGAGAGTAAAGCTGGTTCTTAAGAGGTTATATGGTTGTTCTTCAACATAAAATCTTCACTTAATTTTAGCCTTTCCAATTGCAATTTTTTGGACACTTGCGATTAGAAATAGCATTTGGGAAATATGGTCTGATGTAACACACTTCTGACACCTGTTAAGACACCTCTAAGAATCTGGAGTGAAATCGAAGTGTTAATGCTATATAGCATAGTGCGGGTCAGAATAACTGCATAAAGTGAGGCATATGAAGGGTTACTAGAAAAAGTAAAACGATAAGTAGGAGTATGAACTGTCAAGTGAACCTTGTTGGGTGCAAGGCGATCATCATCTGGCCACTGGTTTCGGCGTACGACTGTACTAAGTGTCCACACATTATTCATAAGGAGTTAATAAAAATCGTCTTAGAGGCATAATATCTAGAAGGTTGAACAGTTGGTTTTTACCACTCCCTTCTTATCACATCATTATTAATAATCCGTAACTTAAATTAATAATTTGGCTGAAACTATTGTTTACAAAAAAGGGTCTCATGCTCATAACTAAAAATAATCTAAATCTAAGTAATAAGTAAATAAGTATCTAAGTAAATAATCTAAATAAAGTGCTAAAAAGTAACGACAAAACCTGCTTTTTCTGATAGTAAAGCGTGGACACAAAACACAAAATCTTTATAATTAAATAGCATGGGACAAGTCATCAGCAACAGATGATGATTTTACTTGTATAATAATCATCCGTTCTCGATCACGAATCTTTTAGCTTCCACTCGGTCGAGGCTCACCTTGCCCAGCTCGACTCTCTCACCCTCTGGCGAGATCATGGCTATAATATCTGTGGTTTGAATCATTTCCTCCTTCCCTTCCTTGTTCCCATCCTCTTCAACTGTCTCCTGCTTGACGATCTTCGTGCCAAACTCCAATTTGGCAATAGCATCGAAACATTTGGCCAAGTGAGGCTGTACTGCGTGAGGGTTACGAGTCTGAAATATAAATATTTATTGATAACAATTGACAGCTCAACAAGACTTACATGCTACTATCCATAATAGTTGGGGAGGGGGGATGCGAGGAACCCGAAACCTTTAAAATTTGTTCTAAACAACAAATTCTCTACTACGGGATTTTTTATGAATTTAAAAACTTATATGCGCGTAATATAACGTCTGTTACATTCATAACTAGAAGACGTAAAATCATAGAAAAATTATAAATATATAGAAATTAATTAGGACGTTATGGAAAATACCTATGGCTAATATGTTTAATTTATGGAATCACTATGGCCCGTATTCAAAGACATCTAACATTCTCCTTAAAGAACAAGGAGAATGTTAGGAGAATGTTAGGAAAATGTTAGGAAGATGTCTTTAAATATGGGCCTAAATTGATTAGCTACTTTTTACTGAAGTATAAATTTTCAACATCTTTTACTGATTGGTAGAAACTGAAAGGCTTATATTTCCTTACTTTATGTTGCCACCTAGTGATACTTCTAAACGATAGACATTATATATATTCCAAGGAATAATTACATTCACAAATGTAAATATAACAATGGATTGAATATCTTGGTATTCCGGTTGTGACCTCGTCAATGAAGATGATGTCGATCAAAGATGATGATGATCAACGTTTCCTTTTAACTGTGGAAGGCATGTAGCTTTAGATCCTCCCACAATCGAAGCAAAACGTCTGATTCATTATCTACATTGACAGTGTCACCACCGAAAGACCTACATTTTCATGACAATAAGCTCGGAAAAACTACGCAGTATTGAGAAACAGATACATACCTGAGCTAGAATCTCTAAAAGTTCCTCGTTAGATAAGAAATAAAACCTGGGAAAGACAGATCGCTTGGATTCCAGATATGCCTCCAAGCACTTGAGGATTTGCTCCAATAATGCGTTATTATTCTGCATCGTCTCCAACATGCCTTTACTCGTGCAAGCCGGCAGAGCTAAAGGATTCTGCGAAATGTCCCAAAATAACTTTAATACATATTTTTTTTTCAAAGGTAGGGTGTTAAATAGGAACTCTACAGCCAAAAACATAGCTAATTGGATAGTTAGTTATTAAAAGTGCAGCAAAACGAAAACACTGCCGTTTTTAGGGCTGAAATCAGACTAAGCAACATAGTTATTAAAAAAATATCATCAACATAATCATTTAATGGTTTTTTTCTAATAAAACATTAAGATACTAAGTTACGTAAATGTGTTTTACCAACCACACATATAATAAATAAGGATTGCATAGTAATGATAATAATACTAAGGGGATTGTTTTTAATTTTTTTAAGTTTCTAGAAGTCAAATTTTTTCATTATCAACTACCTTTGAAAACTTAGCATATGCAACGTATTTGTGAAGTGATTTTTTTAACCTAAGCAATATTTACTGTCGTAAATAATGTCCGCAGTTATTAATTAAGGTTTTATTGCTGATTGCCGCGGTTAAGAAACAACTCATTTAGTAGTACAATATACTATTTTACTATTAGCTTTGTAAGGATATGTACTATGATCAATAAGAGGGTCTAAAATGCATTAGGAAGCTCAAGTGCTATAACAACTTTGTGTTTGGTAGCGGACTGCCAAACATTAAAATTAAAGTCCTACTCATGACACAGTCCTTGCAAGATCAATGTTGTTTTTTGATGCACGAATAATTCGAAACCGGGATTTCATCTGCATAATTCGTTTTAGGAGTTTTTAAAACCAAAACCCGACAATAATGACTCAGCGACAGATTTGAAAATTCATAAAACGTAATTCATAATGTTTTGATTGATTTAAAATTTAGAATACTTAAAAACACAAGTTAAAATTTTATACACGTGTATCTCTGTATGAAATAAATAAGTATACTAAGGCCCGTATTCAAAGACATTTTCCTTATCTAAACCTAACATTTTCCTTAAGGGCTCTTTAAGGAACCCTTAAGGCTTCCTTAAGGAGACCTAACAATTTCCTTACCTAAACTGTAAACCTAACATTTAAGTAAAATATTAGGTTTAGGTAAGTAAAATCTCTTTGAATACGGGCTTAAGTTTCAGCTCAATACGTCTAGTATTGAACTGTTGGATCACTGATGTCAAGCAGCATTGAGCGAGGTCAGTGGCTCCAAGGTGGGATGGATGACTGATGATAATAAATCTGATATTTTTATTTTACTGTATGAGGACGAACATAGTGAGTCCAAAGTATTGAGGATGAGCGTAGTGAATCCAATATTTTTTTAATTAAGTAATGTTAAGTTAGCTTTCATTTCTGTTATCAGAATTAATTCTTTACGTCGACAAATAACTTTATTCCCTTTGTTAATAATTGTTTTTGCGAAATGTGAGGTTTAAAAAATTATATCGTGTCAGTTACCTTCGCTGTTTTTCTCATGATTTCTTTAAAGGATTTATCTACTACAGTAAATTTCTTAGCTTCATTTGGAAGCTGTCTCTGGATGTCAGGTGCGCTGAATATGGGCTCCAAGTATAGCCAGTTGGTTTGACAGTTTATCCACTCTTCCTGAAAGGTGAGTTTCCATTACGTTCGAGTTTTACAAACATATACTTAGTAGTAATTCTTCATCAAAGCCTGCTAATATATTTAGTTTCAATTGCTCCACTTAAATAATCTAATTTATCCTTTTAATTAATTATTAATAAAACTATGCAGCTCTGACACCTAATAAGTTTGGTACTAGCATACCAAACTTTGACCCAATTGAATGATTTTCATAGCGGTTATTTTGACACATAGAAAAAATAAACAAAGTTTCTCATAAAAGAACTCGCCTGTGTTCGTTAATTTATTATTCTTATTTATAGCTTCTGTTATCATGCAATTTTAATGGGACGTATTATACTTTATATTATTCTGTGCATGCAAGCCTTCTTCTGAGAGAAGTGGGATGGAGCCATTATGTTCGTTTAATTAAAAAAGTATTCTGGGCGCAGGCGTAAATCAGTGAAAACGTGATGTTGAACATAGATGATTCTAACGACGTTAGAATTTGCGTTTTCGTTTGAGATCTCATGGACATACTGATTATCCACAAAAATCTAGATGTCTGTGGGACAAATGTGGGAGTTGTTTCCTCTTAAGCTCAGAAGAGGATGTGATTTGAGCTACCTTGCATCACAACTAAAAAGCTGCTACTGTCCGAATTATTATTTTATGTTAAGAAAAGTAGCATAGAATTAATGTAAAATTCCTAATTACCAATGTGTTGGAAAACAGGCGAATATTTTCTGTCCAGTCGTCGACCCTGGGTTTGATGGGTCCAACATGTCTAGAACTAGATATTGTAGCTAGATTTATGTTTGTGTCATCTAAAGCTGCTTGAATTTCCTCCAGGGTACCTAATATGAATACATCCTTGGTATCTTTGAATGGAGTCACTATGAACTCAAGTGTCTTCCATGTGGCTTCGATCTGAAGGAAAAAATGAGAACTACAAGGTTATACATGGCCATGATACCTCCACACCAAATGAAAAATTAACATTTTAAATTCACCTAATGTATGTATGTAACTAAGAACCAAACTAAACAGCAGTAGTTAATTTGTGTTAAAATTTGTAAGATTCGCCATATGAAACTATCTTAATAGCTCATTTACTCCACACTTCACCTAAGCCATGTATCTGTAACTCTCTCTCTCGTTTCCATAGTTTAGGAGAGTAGGACTTATACTTCAATGGTGCATTGCAAGTTAAAGTTTTCGGTTCACGCCGTAAACTTGTAATTAAAATATTAATTTTTTCCCTAAAAATCAATAATCGAGGTTTCACCTAAATTACCTGTTTTAACAGGTAATTAAGTTGATTGGGTTTACTCTTACTTGAATTCTGCATGTCATACTAAATCCTATGTATAAGCCTAAATTGTAAAACTTGATTTTTTCGTGTTTAATTTTTCGTGCATTTTTATCACAAATCCAGTTTTTGAGAAAAATGTGAATTACTGTGGACATTATAGACAAGGAAATACCTTTAAAACCATTGGAAAAACCTAGACAAGTTCGATTACCTTCTTGAGTAAGAATTCCAAACCAGCCTCAGAGCTGGCCTGACCGGATATCTCATTTATCTCATTACTGAACTGATAGATGCCGATATCTTCCAACATTTTCAAGTTTAAAGTTTCATCTGGTGAGAACCTGTAGTTAAGTATCTGCTCCATCTTGACCCAATGTCTTGCCTTCAGGTTAGGATTCCTTAGGTTCGTTATAACTGGTAGCTGAAATAGTTACGTTCATCGATTGTTACATTCGCACGATCGGGATAAAAAATATTATTTTATTTTCTACGATAGCTACAGAACGCTTAGAAAAATTACATCGTACTATTTTACCATCTTGTGCTCTTTTTTGTTTGATTCCAATAGAAATGTTGAAATCAACTAGTGTGTCTTGGAACACTGTAACATAACCGCCCAGACTTTTCTTAATTTCGATCTTTTTTAACTCTTTTTACATTCGAATATCCGAATATTTTTTAATTCGGATCTAGAAGTAGTTGCTTATTTTCCAAAACATATGATTTTGCGGTGCAAAAGGATTTCCAGACATTTGTACTCGATGTCTTTGATAAATTGAACAGTTTGATTAATAATAATTCTGGCGCGGTGGTCCGCATGTCGGGCGAATTTCCTTTGGATCCGTGTTTCCGTGCTTTTTACATTATATAAGTTTACAACTACTAAATAAATAATTCCGGTGCGGTGGTCCGCTGTCGGGCGAATTTCATTTAGAATGCGTATTTCCGTGCTAAAAACAACCCATTTCTTGCTTATGCAAGAACCATGCCCATTGCGTGGTTCCGGTTCATGCTTTAGAACCTAAGCAGTTACTCAATTGTCAAGCACTGCTCGTAATTTTGTCTGTATTTTCCAAAGGAAATGCGCATAATTATCCAGTTGGTTGTACAAAAACTATGAAGTAAAAATTAAAGTAAAAAAAAAGTAAAATTAGAAGTACGCACTATTATTTGCACTAGTTTAAAGCTTAGTTACTTATCTTTAAGGTTAGTCAGTTATCTTTAAAGGATATAGCGCATTTCCTTTGGAAAATACAGACAAAATGAGTTACGAGCAGTGCTTGACAATTGAGTAACTGCTTAGGTTCTAAAGCATGAACCGGAACCACGCAATGGGCATGGTTCTGCATAAGCAAGAAATGGGTTGTTTAGCACCGGAAACACGCATTCTAAATGAAATTCGCCCGACAGCGGACCACCGCGCCGGAATTATTTATTTAGTAGTTGTAAACTTATATAATGTAAAAAGCACGGAAACACGCATCCAAAGGAAGTTCGCCCGACATGCGGACCACCGCGCAAGAATTATTTTCTTATTAGTCAAGTTTGTACCATTAGACTCACTGGTAGACAACTGATCTACTTTTTTAATAATCACCGGCACTGACGATGACCGTTAACGGTTGAAAGTCGGCTTTGTTATTAGTAATTATAATGAGTGGAGAGACGAAAACTTGTTTAGTTTTATTTCTTCTTATCATAGCACTCCACAGCTCAATCTATCATATAATTTCTAGTTGTAAACTTATATTAGGTAAAAAAAAAAACGAATAAAAAATTATTGTCCCTATAAGATTGAACCCAGGTACTCTGGGTTTGAGTGCTCGCATCCAAAGGAAATTCGCCCGACATGCGGACCACCGCGCCAGAATTATTTTCAAGTTGTAAACTTATATTAAGTAAAAAAAAAAAAAACTATAAAAAATTATCGACCCTTCCAGGATGTGAATCCAGGTACCCTGAGTTTGAGTGGTCGTATTGACTCCGGACCACTGGCATTCAACTCAGAGGCCCAAAAAACATTGAAAACGACACCCTACTCGAAATTTAATTTTCATCGCCCGTAATTTTAGTTTTCTATAATTTTTGTGGTTTTTTTGACTTTTTGGTAACTTAAAGTGGTCGTATCGACTTCAGACCGGTTTCATTCGATTCAGCGCCCAAAATTACATAGAAAACGACACCCTACTCCAAATTTATTTTTTATCGATCTAAATTTGGGTTTTTGGTAATTTACAATGGTTTTTTCGACTTTTTAGTCACTTAGAGTGGTCATATCGGCTTCGAAAATTTCGCTGACTCAGCAAACCGGGTTTTCAATAGGGTTCGTGTCCTCCCGAAGGTTAAATTTTGTACCAAGTTTAGTTAAAAAATATTAATCCGTGCGAAAGATAGAGTGTTTACAAGAAAGTGTCTAGAAATACATACATACATACATATATCATATATATATATATATATATATATATATATATATATATATATATAATATATATATATATATATATATATATATATATTATAATATATTAGGGTCAGTAGGAACCTCTGAAACGGAGACGTGTCGTGGTCCGAGGTTCGAATTCCGCCATGACGCCTATCCTATTAGGCGAATTTCTAAAGGAAATTCACTAATAAAATACATCCTCTTTGCATGCCGTGCCGACTTTCCTTTTTTGTGCAGATTCTTGCAAGCCGATACCTGCATCAGCTGATGTATTAGCTTACCTACTATAAAAGGGTCCAATATTTAGACCCTCGCATGGTATATCCTACAGTCGCTTTTGTTAGTTGCATTATCTTACCCTATCTCTCATTTCTTGTACTTTCTCCTTGAGTATAGGTACTATATGATTAGGAGGAAGTCCCTTTTCGAACTGGTTGATGTTCTTCAAAAAGGTGGCTATCGTCGAAGTCATTGTCTCTGGATTGAGCGTGTTGAAGTCTCGTTTGAGCCATTCTGCCCGCGTCTCGTCCCACTCAGTTACATTGTCCCAAAGTAGCTGTCTCAGTTTCACCTCTCCCATCACATCGTCTAGCATTTCAAATCGTGTTACTTCAACCTGGTGACAGAATAGTCATTTGTGGTGTGGTAATAAAACTAAAATTAGCCTATTCGCTGACGATATAAACACATGGTGTGCGTGTTTATATCGTCATGGATCAAAATCTTTGTTTTCCGTATCGTTACTTCTTCAATGCCTACTTTGGCAATGGGGGTTTCTCTTTAAAATTAATTATGGGTCTAAAAGATCAATAGAAATAAACTGCAGAAGTTAAACATAACTCAAGGCCTACCTTACAAGACTTCTGATAAGCTTTGAAAGTCTGTCCTTTCTCTAGACAAGCTCTAAGTCTCTTAGCCAGTTCGTTCAAAGCTTGTTCCACGTCTTCACTATCTGAGTTAATATCAATTAGCCATGGTTCCTGTAACAACAAATTTTCAAGAGAAACCGAATTAATAATTCCATAATATAAATGTTGCATACCAAACAAGACAAAAACTATAAGAATAAACAATCTCAATCCCTTGACCACCGTTTACTTGGTATCTCGATGACCTGTGAAATTGTGCTTTTGTTCTGATCTTTGTTTAACTTCTTTTATAAATTAAGTTTACTTATTTAACATTACTTTTCACTATTTTATCTTTTTATTTTATCTTTAGTTTGGGTATTTCAAGATAATTCGTTTAAACTTTGTTATATTTTTATAATTGTTTTTGTGATTTTAAATGTATTTATTGGTGTGGTATGATTTATCCGTTAAAAACATTTATTTGCTTAGACTTAATTAGAGTCTACACAACAAAACATTACTTCTATGTTTTAATCCCTACTCATATATTTACAGTTAGTGGATGAAACCAACTAGATAAAAAAATAAAGCCAATGTTCGATACAAGGTGCAATATCTAGTAAATGTTTGTAGATCAAGATGTACTACTTGTAGAGAGGTTACCTGGACTTCTTGTCTTATTTGGAAGGCCTCTTCCATGAGACTCCTAATATCCTTAGCAATGGATTCGTTGAATTTTTCCAATGTGCTTTCTCTCTGGTTTATTATAAGATCCACAGTATTGTGCAGGTAAGCCACTTTATCGCTCAGTACCTGAAACAAAGCACCCGTAGTATTAGAAAGTTGTGAAATCCAAGCTATTTTTTTGCAGTACCGTTTGACCTTACTTTTAATGCTTGACTGTCACTTAACGCATAATAATTATTAATCTAAGCATTTTGATGGTTTTATATAATTTACATTGGTCGTCGTTTACCTATTAATTTTTAACAGTACTAATTATTTATATTGTGTGCGTTCATTTGTATTTTCTTTACTTTGATAGTAAGGCATTGACGATGGTCTCATCATATGGTGTCATAATAGAAATAATTATCAGTGGAGAGACTTTATTCTTTATCCATAGTATCGTTTGTATACAAGTTAAGATTTGTGTCAAGTTTCAGCTTTGAATTCATTACTATCCCATCATTGATTTAATTACCGACGAAGCTAATTCATTTCATTCTAAAATCTGTTGTAGTTTTACTCGTTACAAACTCAAATATAGGCTAATCATAAAAACTTTTTTGTTTATTTCATTGGAAAATCCATAAAAAAAAAATTACTGACTACAAGTCGGAAAGTGTTTAATTAGACTAGAAAGTATTAACATAAGCAATAAACATAGAAACCATAAACTGAAAAATCGAGCAAGAAATGAATTGTTGAGCAAGAAATCAAACGCTCCAAAGGAAATTCCCATAATGACACATTTCATCACCTAGTATTCCTCTGTATCACCCAGCTAACTATCTGGATTTTCATGTTTTATTTACCAGAAGCTGACTGTTCTTAGTGTATATGGGTATCATTTTAAAGAAAAATTCTGAGAGCCAATTGAAATTTAAACGCAAGGCCTGCGCTCTGTAAATCTGACACGTTACCGATTACGCTGCTTAGTCTTTCCCATTACCACCTAAAGAGGTCTCCGAAAAGGTGGTTATATGACGAAAAAGCATCTAAAATTTCCACAGAGATCTGTTGGACTATAATATTATTACTTTTATTTAATGATTGAAATAAAAGTGAAAAGACATGTGATTTAAAACTAACTCTACCGGTACTGATTACAATACGTACGTAGTAACTGTTATAATCTTCAGGAGGCACTGGGATGACGAACTCCTCTGCTATGTCGTACAAATCTTTCAAATACTCCAACCAAACGTCCAACTCGTCTGCCTGCAATCCAAAACAGCAAACTCGTTTGAAAGGTGAGCGGTGTTAAATAAAGCGGCATTACTAGTCCATTTTTAATAGGTATTACAAAGACACCTAGCCCTGGTAGGGCTGCCAGTATGCATCGGGGCCTCGTGCATTAGCTTGAAGAAAGTATAGATTGAAAAAGAGCATGGAATAATAACAGATCTTAACACAATAATATATCATGGCTTGGTATCATATAATGACATAGTACAGATCATGGCTTAGTAACAGAGCATGGCATAGTACAGATCATGGCTTAGTAACAGAGCATGGCATATTATTAGAGGATGGCATAGTAACAGATGATGACATAGTACAGATCATGGCTTAGTAACAGAGCATGGCATAGTACAGATCATGGCTTAATAACAGAGCATGGCATAGTAAAAGATGATGACATAGTACAGATCATGGCTTAGTAACAGAGCATGGCATAGTATTAGAGGATGGCATAGTAAAAGATGATGACATAGTACAGATCATGGCTTAGTAACAGAGCATGGCATAGTATTAGAGGATGGCATAGTAAAAGATGATGACATAGTACAGATCATGGCTTAGTAACAGAGCATGGCATAGTATTAGGGGATGGCATAGTAACAGATGATGACATAGTAAAGATCACGATCTTTCCTATGTCATCTTGTTGCTATAGCATACAAAACATAACATTTCATAGAATCAAAGCTTGGCACAATAATGTGAAGAAGACTTGTGAGTTTGAATACATTAGCATGCATACTTTCAATAATTCTAATAAAGGATTTATCTTCTAAATTATGTAGACAACCAAACACAGGATTTATTGTTATGAAATATTACCCTTATAACAACTTTATCTACAAAATCCAAGAACTCTACGTAGTTTAGAGTTGATATGGGTTCGGTTTCCAGATACTTCTGAGCTTCGTCGGTCTCTATGGTGAAAGCGTCCACTTTTTCTTTAGCTAGCCTGCAATCCATCCATAAGAAATTTCAAATTTTCTCTTAAAAAAACTTAATGCCAAACGATGAATCGGACATTTCGCATATTAGACATAATCGCTTACATATGCGTATGGGTTTATATCTCTCGCGAAATTAAAAAAAAAATACTAAATCGCATAGATAGTTGTTATTGAATATTAATTTCTGCATTACTTTCATATCAGCAGTTAAGGCAGAACTCGAGCTCTTAACTAATGGTAATATTAGTCAGTATCTTATAGTGTTAAGAGCCTTTTAAAATTCACTGGTATATTGTCACCTCACCACTGATTAATAGCGAATTTTAAACAAGGAATTTCTATAAATTTTGGAATTTATCTATTACGCGATTATATTTTAATATTTTTTTTATAAAACAGCTATAAACACTGATTCCGGACACATAAGTTACACATGTTTGGCGTCACATTTTTCTTAAAAGTGAGGAATTAGCGGTAGCTTATAAGAGGTCCTTTATTAAATAAGGATTAATAACCCCTGTTTTAATTTATAGGACATATGTCTATTTTTACGATACCTCATTACGAATATGAGGTGGTCTAGCTAGAGTACCCTATACATTCAGGTGTAAACAATAGAACAAATTTTAGGCTGTTCAAAATTTTGTTAAAATTTATTTGTAATTGATTAAAAAATTGAATGCGGGGTACCACGAAACATTTCCTCAACTTATTGAATTAGTTACGCTAATTTTCCACACTTCCGTACTTGTTTTGCTAGTCCTCGCAGTATAATTATTGCCGAATTCATGATTTATTATACCTCCGGACTTGCTTCACGGTCAATTTAATCCCAGTGATCAATCATGCAGCAACAGATCAATCTCGAGCATGCTTAACAGAAGCGATCCGTCAAAAACCGAACAGACACACATGTACAAAATACAGAAATTTTGGTAGAAACTACTCAGGAGGTCTAACAAAAGTAAAACTGATAATTGAGGCAAAAGTCAGGTTATAAACTTCGACTTTGTTTGGTTTGTTTTTTATCGAATCGAATCTCCATATAACTGTCTTTTATCTTTACGCTCAGCGACAGTTCTTATTTTATTTATTATTTGAACTGATTAAACTTTAGCAGGAATATGAAAGAGTTAATATCTAGATGTCCAAAATGTTCTAAAAGCGACCGCGTTGGCGTGGAAATCGAGGTTATATAGCATACAGCTTGAAGGCAACATCATGACGTTCTACGCTTCTGAAAATGATTCCCAACCAAGGAAAGGAAACGGTGGCAACTTTAATTCCATTGTCTCTTCAAGATGATTTTGAATGTGTAGCAAGCTGGATTATTCCTATAGTCTGGGTAACACATTAAAAACATCTACCTACCATACTGTACTTAGCTCTGCTATCTATTACTTTGTATACCTTGGTATAGCTATGAACAGAAGTCTAAGAAAGCGCTCAACAACAGGCCTAATCTGGTCTTTAAACTGAGTAAACTGAAGCAAGAACAATCCTATAGTCTGGGTATCAATGATCTTGTCCAATTCGTCCAACTCCTCCGTGTATTTTGTCAGATGCGCTTTTATTGTCTCAAGAACTGAAATCCAAACACTCTTTACTTAGTATTCGTTTTACATTCGTATATTATATAATATAATATAACTTATGCTATAATATAAAATATAACATTAGTTATATTCCTTAATAATAATAATGATGATATAGTTTCATCCAGCAAAGTGGGTTGGTAAAACCAATAAAGGTATTTTCGAGATGGATGGGAGGGAAAAGACAAAAGCTAAACGCAGAACGCAGATAAAAAGGCATGTTTAGGTGAAACATGCCCAAAGCGTTTCTTAAATATTTTTAAGAAGCGGCAGATTTGTTGCCTTGACAGGTTCATAGTTCTTGTTCTACGACATTTTTCGACCTCAATAACAAACTTTCATTCAAATATCTTTTAATTTTAAGACTGGACTTGTAAACTCTCCTTAGAGTCAGAGTTCCAATTTTTGAGAGCTTTCTCTCTTCGCCCGAGATAAGATACTTTCTCTGCGCAATCTTAGCTCTAAAACTCATTTTTCACGGTGAAATATACCGTGCGAACAGTTGGGGTTGAACCCCCAAGGGGGTTGAACACGGAGATGAACCCCCAGCTAAACCCCGCGTGTAAACGAAGTAATAATAAAGTCTTGACAAAAGAACGATCTCTTCAGTTGACTTTACCTGTTTCATTAACGATGATTTCCTGATCAGTTTCTAAGTTCTGAACGTGAAAATCTCTAACGGCATTAAATCTCTGTACGTAGGTCAAAACACCCTCAATGTTTTCCTGGACGAGGTCCATGATGGAATCTTCTTTAGCTGTCAATGCTTTATCTCCTCTGATCACTTGAGCTGCTCTGGGACCCTCTCCTACCAGTCTATCCTCCCGAACACCTCCCAGTAGAGGCCTGCAAAACATTACCTTTCATGCATAACCATTTTACCCCAAGTCACGTAAAATGGCAGTATTTAATAGTATGCAGTAGCATTTAGTTTATTACATTCTTAAATGAGAAGCTTAAGAATATTAATAAGCTTAATGACAAAGAACTCATATAACGGTATTAATGATAACTCTTGATAACGGTATTAATATGGGTATAATTGGCAAGTAAGTAACAGGAAACAAAACAAACAAATAAAGTTTTTTAAAGATATGGGAGTCGATACTAAATCGCCAATAAGAAGGAACTTGGTACTCCATATCTTACTTAGCCGCTTTGTCAAAAACTTGCTTCTGTCATACTATTCAATTTATGATGCGCTGAGCCACTTACATTGTGAACAAATCGAAACATCTGTCGTTGAGGAACTGTTTGAAGTCGATCACCACGTTAAACCAAGACGACATTAGCCCGTCCACCGCTCCTAACCATTCCTTTTCATCGGGTACCATCTTTAGTTTTCTGGATTTAATGGTCAAATCCAGGAAGAATAGTGGTGCCTGTGAACAAAGAGTTACTAATATTTAGGATATAGGACGGGTAGGTTTCTGGTATCGCCTCTCCTTTTCTTTACACTACAAATTTCAAAACACACTTATTAAATAGACTTTATGAGAAAGAGTTAATGTTGTTTATAGTCCAAGAGCCAGGCCTACAACATGTGACTCATTTTGTACTACTTCAAACCAAATGTTTCTGAAAATATACCTCAAATTATGAAGGAAAAGCACAGTCTGCCAATGTAGAGTGGAGCCCTTTATATGAATGTGCTCACTCAAAATATTATAATATTGCACAAATTCCAGTTCTTGTAATAAGTAGTTACCTGTAGGTCGTGTGGAAAACATGAAGAACTTTTTAAAGCTGATAAAATTTCCTATAAAACAAGTGTTTTTTTGTCAAAATCGGATACCTAGGTACAACTAAAGTTATGACATTTGTTAAATAACCGAAAAAATGCAAAAAAGAAATTCGCTGACTTTCGCTGAATGGTATAAATTAACCATTTTTTGGTGTTTTTGAAAGAGCCATAACTTTGGTTGTAGTAATCCGATTTTGATGATTGAACACTCGCTTTATTGGAAATTTCATCATCTTTATAAAATTTTGAGCATGCGCAATTATATGAAGGGCTCCGTCACACATTGACTGACTGGAGGATATTTATAATAATTAGTTCTAATAATTAGTTCGTACATACCAAATTTTAACTCTGTAAGATCAACACACTTGGAGCTACGATGATAACAGCCACAAACATACAAATATAGAACAACTTTGTAAAAACTACTTAGGAGGTCTTAAAAACATCTAAAACGGATAATTTCGGTTTTAATGATTACTTTTCCTATGTACCTCCAGTGTTAATGAGGAAAATAATTGAAAATTGAAGAGATAAGAATTTGCCTTTAACGTACAAGGGACAAATGAGTTCTACTATTAGCTCTTCTGAAGGTTTTATTTGTAGTGAAAAGATGAATTAGACCATTAGGATAAACAGTTATATTCTACAATATGTACCCGTACTAACATCAAAGTTTAATGGGAGTCAATATTTTTTTGCTGATTGATATATTTTTGCTTAATTTTTGAATAATATAACACAATTCAAGTTAATTGTCAATACCTGTAACTGTTCCCTATCAGGTTGGGGTATGACCTGAGAGACATCGTTTCCTTTCAGCATCTCCAAGGCGGGAGTGAACTTGACTCCCTGTTCTATCAGTCCGTACAGATGAGTAACCGAATTCGTCATCATCGTGTGTAACATGGTGATCATGATATAATCCACTAAGTGTATGAATCGACCTATTCTCTGACACTCCCGTTTCTTTTCTTGTTTGAGGGAGAATGTCATCAGGTATTTACCGTCCGGAGTTGTTTTCAACCTTAGCATAGCTGGTGTGCCTGAAATATTAGACTCAGTATTTTATAAATTTGTATAGGCACAAAGTAGTTCATATGAAATTCGAAACATCTGATTCCGTATAAACTCGGTATTTGTTTTGTAAACTGGCTTTGGATCTCCGAGCTTAATATTGCTTTTACTTAATTACGTTGAACATGTGACCTTATGATGCCTCTAATTTCCATTGACTCCTTATCAAGCGAACCAGCCACAAATTAAGGAACAAAAATCCTTGGGTAAAATGATGGTATGAATCACGTCTACCTGGGCGAGGTCATACCATGACAAGTGTCTTTTCTGTATACTTTTCGTAAACTTCAAAAAGGGTTGAGTCCCGGTGTAATGGTTATG
Organism: Microvelia longipes; assembly: GCA_018340805.1. Lineage (NCBI taxonomy): Eukaryota > Metazoa > Arthropoda > Insecta > Hemiptera > Veliidae > Microvelia > Microvelia longipes. The sequence goes on along the minus strand of JACMZG010001908.1, from coordinate 46,095,785 downwards.
GTATGGATATTATACATGGAGCACTTAAAACTCTAGAATTAAAATATACTTATGGGTTCAATCCCCATAGGGGCTCATAGAATTTTAAAGAGCAGAAGGAAAGATTCACATACCAAGACAGTGGCTCAATACAATACTGATGTATATTTCTAAAACAGTCTATATTGCGGTATGCTCCTATTTAACACATTACTTCATGTGGATGATAATTGCCAATAAAATTATTGGCAAAATTGGACTCTTATAGCTTAACTGGGATTATAGGCCACTTTTGAAAGTCTAGGACCACATTACAACTTAATTTTTTATGAAATCTGAAATAAAACAGGCACTCAATTGTTCTATATTGTCCCATATATTTTTTTAGGATTAAGTGTATTTTTCTCCTGAAGTTATTTGTATATGGAGTGCAACTAAAATTTCAGAGGTTGAAGAAGAAGATAAAAAAATGTAATTTTTATCAACGGAAAAGATCCCCCTCCCCAGGTTCATTGGATGCTGCCCTTCCCTTGAACAAACCAGGGGCAATACTAATGATCCCCTGATTAACATCTCTAGAAGAAAGTAGTGTGTGTACGATTTATCTGGTTTATTCTTACAGTAAAGCCACGTCTAGACGCCAGATTTCCAAGTATCTTAATGTTGAATCGATAGCGAGAATAGTTTGACAGGTAATCACCAAGTGTTAAAGATTCAAGGATTCTATAACCATGCAATCATGGACCTCAGGTGGAAGCTGTGTTAATCCTAAAATAAAAAGAACTAGGAGCTAAGCAACTTTTGGTTTTCAAATTTCCATTCTTAAATCTAGAACCCTTAAGTCTGCACTAAATTTCCTACTACTACTCTTTAATTATCCCAACATTGATTGATTTAAGTGTTGTTGCTCTTTCCCACATATTCATTTACCAAATAGCGCAGGGTCAACAAGTAGATTCTTGTCATCATGAACGAATCCATATTGAAACAAATGTCCGTGAGAAGCGTTTATCATTAGGTCTCGTATTAAACTTCTGGCTTCGTGCAGCTTCTTCTCCACCAAGTTGCTGTACTTGGCCTGCAAACATGAGATAGCTACATAGTGAAAACAAGTATATGGCTAAGTAAACAAGTATATGGCTAAGTCAGCATTTACGCTTTAGGTACTTGGTTATAAGTAAGTATTGTGTTCACTCTAAAATCTTAAACCGAGATCTTATCGCAATTGTCCATGTTACGCGTTTTTATTGTGTTAAAATGTTCTGAGTGTTTTTATGATGTCTATTGTGTTTTTATTATGTAAGGTCTGGCTGTGCTGCTCAGTTCCCGTATCTCCCACAATAGCTAGGAATTGTTGAGGGTCGAAATAATTCACAACTGAGACAAGCATGCGGTACTCTCATAACAATATGACTTTGCCCATTGCATTCCGATATCGAAATATATCGCAAGTGTGACATACTATTCCTCCCATAACATTTTACCATTACCCTCTGCATTTTGATAAAAAATATATCATAATGGTGACGACACAGTATCGTCTCTAAATACAGATAATCAACATTCTATTAATGCAAATTAGTCACAGAAACGGGTTTGAGCGTAACGGTGGCACCTACCACCTGAGGTTGTTCTCGCAGAAGTTATCCCTGATGACTTCTAATAATGCTCTAAACGGGCATTATTATTATTACCTGGTCTTGTAAGAAAGTTTCCAAAGAGATGTTCTGAATATTGGAGGCGTCCAGGAGGGTTGTACACGACAAACTGATTTTGATCTTTTGCACCGAGAGCAGAGCATCTCTGAAATTCTTCTGCAGACATATCATCTCTTGTTTTAAATTTTCTCTGTTAAGTAAATACTTTTTGAAACTGACGTTATGGTGCCATCTTTGGAAGGTTTGATAAACGATAAACTGCTGTGATGTTCGCAGCTGCAAAGAGAGAAGGAATGTAGTGTGTTTTGATTATGGTGTTTAGATGCCCTATAAACTATGCAAACTAGTTTATGTTTTTTATGCTAACTCCGAAAGCAACCACAATAGGATAAACCATCATCTATCATGCCAAAAATTGCTCAATTAGATTGAGCTTTGCAGGAATATAGTATTTAGTATCAGATCCTGTATTCTTAATGAATTAATTACCAAAATCCTTAATCTTCCACAATCTATTTCCTGCTTTCCATCTCTTTCTAGGTCCATTATAGTATTTGATAATAAAAAGTCTTAATGGGAATTACCTCTATCTTGAACCCCAAATTCTCGTCTAAGTTCCCCATAACTCCCATGTAGGTACAATATCCAGACAAAAATATCGTAATGACTGGGGGATTTTGTTACATGATAGTTTGAGGTGTTTTTCTTCTATTTTACTATTTCCATCCTACTATTATTAGTCTAGAGTACAGTCTTAAGAGACAGCTTGTTGTGTCATTGCATTAATTACCATTCTTGAATTCAAAAACAGTTCATTTCTATAAGTCTATACTGTGTTCAAATATAATGTATAGGTTATAATACCTTTCTTAAGTGTTTAAACGATTGGTACTCCTGGAGGATGTTTTCGTACGGCGTTACGGTGTGTTTACCGTTCACTGTGGTGATGAACCCGACGCTGGACACTGTGAAGCAGTTGTCCCTCTTCACAGCTATTTTCTGTGGGATCAATCTAAACAAAATGTTCGATTCAACTATGTTTGATAACATTATTTTTTTATGAAAATTTAGGCCATGAATGTGATAAATCTACTTGATTGTAATCATAAATCATTTAAAGTTAATCCTCAATGCTCTTTTAAGATTTATTCTCTTTCAAGGCAAATGTGAGGTCTGTAACAGTCTAAGGGTTCAAAATGTGCGGCTCTGACTGTGTGTCAGAAGAAAACATTACAAAAGTTCCACTGGAAAAATATTTGAATTTGCTTTAACATCAGGGAGACACAAAAAACACACTTTACAGGACATAGTAAATTCAAAATAATTCTGGTTTGGAGGTCCTCAAGCTAGGCGAATTTCCTTTTAAATTAATTTCTAAATTAAAATTCGTAGTGGAATTAGAAGAAAAGTATACGAGTTGTTTTCTAAAAAAAAGCAAAGGGTACAAAACCTAGACCACTGCAATAGAATGATGACGAAGTACCTAAAATAGAAGTGCGAGAAGTGGACAGAATCCTTGGTGAAGGCATATTCCATAAAGAACAGTGCCCTAGGGTTCTGACTAACTTTGTCTGCTAGCTGTTGTATATCGAACAATCCCTCCATGACTGGTAGCGGTGGGTACGGCCGCATGGGAGGTATCTCAGGGTGCAGCGGTCCCGCGTATGTAATAAATATCTTTGTTTCCCCTGCAAAATTCAACAATTGATGAGTGAAGTGAACAATCTGCTATAGACGGAATTTAGCGCCCTCGTCTCCAAAACTGTGCTACCCAAAGATGTGGTTGAGACCTTGTTCGACTCAGAACACTCTGAACTAGTGACACGAATAAATTACTCAAACCCTTAGGTAATATTGCGAGTGTTGGAAGAAGTCATTGTGAGACGCCTTGTAGTATGTATTTTTTGCTAAAATCTGACCACTTCTTCCACTCATAGGAGTTATTGTACCTAGTTTCATCTAGGTACAAATTGTCTCAACCCCTGGTAAGTCCTTTAAAGTGTTAAATACTTCACATTATATTCGTTAGAATTTTAATTAAAGGTCAGAATGAGTTTAGGCTCTTTCGGTGCCCTGATAAGTTAGACGTAAAGAAACAGAGTGGGACATGACTTTATATCAAGTCATCAAAGATGACAAATGTCGAATGATAAAACAATTCCCAAATGTAACGTTGCATTTTGCTTATTACGTTTCCTAGGTGTCTCTCGCACAATTATATTGTGTGCACTAAAATATATTTGGTGGAGGATTTATTTGTTCCCAAAAAGTTTGTAATCCATTCAATGCATGCCTAACATTTTTTTTGTGAAAAATGACCGGAATTTTGTGGTATTGGTCTTAAAATTCTTACAATATAATAATTACCAAAAATACTTTTTGGTGAATTTGAACTTAAGGGGGACGATTTACTAGGCGTATAGCCAATTTTTATAATTCAAGGTTCATTATTTCACTAATTGTTTCTGGAGTTAATTTTGGAGCTTTCAGGTATATATCTAGAAAATGATGCAGGACTTAACGAGATAAGTACCTCTTTGACGGCCGCTGGTAGAACTAAGCGAACTCTGCAAAGAATACTGATCATCTTCCTGAGTCTGCTCTTTGCTGCTATCAGGACTCTCTCGTTGTGCCGATATTATTAAAGCATACTGGCCACAGCAAAAATTATATTAATTAATAAAATAAAAAAAATATATGATCAAAGTAATCTAAAACTACCTTTAATTATTATATGACAACTATAGAGGTTGCCATATACAAGAGGGGGCAGTTGTACCTCGATTACAGGGTTTTCAATCCTTCGGAATGCTGGACTGTAAGGGTTGGACACAAATAAGATAAAATATAAAGAAAATAAAAGAAAGGAAGCCAAGTGGCAACTTACGCACATAAACCAAAATAATTGAGTGCATCGAGGCAACGCCGGGTCTCTCGAAAAGCATCTAATCCTTTCCTCCAATAGATAAATCGGTCACGTGACTGATGTGTCGTATTAAAATAAGGTAAGGAAGGATTAATATATGAGGATTGTACACAGGGTACCTAGAAACAATAGAAATAACTCAAAAACCCCATGGAATGCATCTATGATTCTCGTACACACACACTCATGTATATATATATATATATATATATATATATATAATATATATATATATATATATATATATATATATATATATATAAATGTCCTCATATCAAGAAATGAATCTTGGGCATAGAATAAGTGACCCCGAAGGGTCACGGAGCGTCCCATGGTATGGAAATTGGCAAAATGACATTTATTTTGTGTTTTAATGACAAATAATAATAAAAAATAAAACAACAATCAATACAGAAGGCATTGCTTCTGAGCGGCCAAAGGCCTGCCATGTACTAGTCTGTTGTTACTCTTTTCTTTTTATCAATCAGCTTTATTATCAGCTCTTTTTACCTTCCCTCATAAAAATATTATTTTGATTCAGATTTATTTAGAGATAGGTATTGATAGGATATGTGATTAAGCATACTGAGTATTTCTATTCTTATGTTTAACATCTCAATAAAAGGAATATTTGAATATGTATATATATATATATATATATTATATATATATATATATATATATATATATATATATATATATATGTTATAAAATATATAATACTAGAATTTGTGTTAGTCTCCATGATTGCTATTTCATTGATGATGTAGCAATAATGAGACATTAAAGAAATCGCTCCAGTTTATTTAATATATAATAAAAGTTTAGATACGAAATATAGTAAGAATATAAAATAAACTTGAGTAATTTTCTTAATGTCTCTTTAGTGCCTCATCATCAATTAAATAAAATATATAACATAATGTACATTATAACACATTGAATATGTTTAATATTATAACAGAGATACCTACATCATCCACTTCGTCCGTCTCTCCACTCGCAGATGTTTGAGAAGAAAATCTTCGTCTCTCTAGGAAATGAAACTTTTCCGAAACTCTGTAACAATGTTATTTTATACTATTAAAATTTCTCCACAGCAATTTACAGTTGTTTGGTTTTTTATTTCTATACAATAGTGATTTTTTCTCACAAAATTTGGACTAAATAGACCTGGCATAAGTGGCAAGAATCTTTGAATTCTTAGTTTTTATGATAATTTAAAAATGTGTAAGTATAACCTGTGGGAACCGCCCAATGTTGTAGTGCTCTTCTGTAGTCGAGGTGTTAATTGTAGCACACATGTAATTGTATGTACATTATGTACATTATTAATATGTATATTATTAAATTGCTACAATACATAAGTTTTTACTGAATATAACATCAAAATTTTTGGAGGAACTTTTTCTTGCCTAATCGATTTTAGTTCAAAGTTTAGTTTGATAAGTCCTGTCAAATGTATATCTTTTCATTTACTATTCCGTTGTTAATAAGTAAGTCTACTTGACAAAAGAATTTCAATGGACTAGGATGCTTTGACATGGTTGCAGATAAGTTGCAGAAGCATAATAACATCTATTACTAAAATAAATTGCGTATTTTGCGTTACCAGTACAAAAATTGCATGCGAAAAGGAAATTAATTTAGATAGGCCCTAACAATATAATTTCCGTCTAAGTTTCACAGCGTTAAGGGGTCTATAACAGCATTGGAACTTCAGAGCCACTAAAAGTCCTGAAGCTGCTCTAGAAACTAACGTGATTCCATAGAGTGTAAAACCAAAAGGAAGAATATGCGGTCTGAATAAAAACTTACACAGATTTGCCTCGAGGTCGTTTACTCTCAGCCTGTAGACTTCTTGATTTAGATAATCTTGATTTTGTTGCTGATGGACCCGGCTCAGGTACATCTAAAGTCGTACTTCTTGAAACCCTTTCTCTTTTCTTGATCGAGGGTAACTCCAAGCTGTCGCGGGTCTTCCTCCTCAAAGGCGTAAGTTCCTCATTTTCAGTCACGATGCTGACGTTACTGGATCGACGGATGTTCGAGCTGTTGCCCGCGTTCATCGTTAAATTCTCGAAAATCTATGCACGAGTATGAGTCTTGTCTAATTTAATTGACTTTTCGATCATTGCAATCAAATTAAAAATAAAACACTTATCAGGCGTCTAATGACCACTTTAAATCAAGTGATGGAACAGGAACTATTAATCTAGTTGAATATAGTCAATAATAAATTCAATTTCACAAATATTAGTTAAACTTACTTATAAACTAACTTACAAATAAATTACAAAATTATGGATAAACCATGGTTAAATTCATAGAGGTTTAATGCTATTTCATTAAAATGCTGAGGTAATAAACAGATGACATCGTTTATGTGTGACAGCGTCAGAGGATATTTTTGTTTACTTGGTTCCAAGGTAACGTAGTGTTTCTGGCCGTTGCACGGACGAGGCAACTAACGTTCTCTAGGTTACTTCAGTTACACTCTGTAACTATGCTATTTTAGATATTCAGGAATAGTTCTTACCTGTTTAAGTATCTATAGTCCCTGGTTTTACCAAGTATCTAGGATAGAGTATTATATAGATAAGACTCTTGAGCTCAAAAATAAGTCTTTTGTACAACTACCAGATGATAAAAAATGTTCTTGCTCTTTTTCAAACTGTTAATTTTATTCATTTGTTTTTAAAAATTCAAAACTAACTTAATTGACTAAACTTAAGCCTAGTCAAGTTCTATCAAATCAAGTCATATCAAGTATAATAGCATAATGCAAATTCGTTAAATACACGGCAAAATGCCATGTATTACAAAATAATCAAAACACGAGGGATTATTTGTTAGTGGGCTAAAGGCCTGCGAAGCAGTAGCCATAACTTTTAAGGTACAAACTGAGCCCATTAGGCCTCGAAGGTAAGGGTAGAGAAGATTCTAAGGCCTGGGACTCAGTTATCCTCAGGTAGAAAAGGAATTTTCCTAAACAGTGTTTTTGACCAAAAACCATCTCCTTAGACTACATCTTGATATCTTTTTCCGTTTCCAAGAAACAATACATAGATACTTTATTGTTTACCCTGTATATTGTTTGTTGTTATTTTGTTACTCTGTGTGTTGTTGTAAGATAATATAATATATTGTTTATCTATAGTTGCAATCGTACATAAGTCTTTTTACCAGCAGTGAGCACATAGTTAGTTAAGTTACATGTTTTGCAACTCGGAAAAGTGAAGTATATTTTCTTTTAAAATAAGCTATTTCACCATAGTTAATGAAGACTTCATTAGCTTCGGCTTTTATTGTTTGTTTAACTTACTCATAATTATTTGTTTAATGTTTAATACTGTAATGGCTCGGCTTAAGAACTTGTCTACTACCCTTAAAGAAAGGTTATATTGTGTAAAGTTTTACTACTAAGTTTTAAGAAAAAGGATTGCATTTGTATGAAGTTTTCTATTACTTACCTGTATATAGGTTAGTTTAACTATTACAGTCTGTTATTATTCTTAACTAGTCTCAGCTGTAAATAGAAATAAGACTTTAACACTTCTCTCCGATGACTTTCCATACAATTTTAACTCCTAGTCGTTAATTTTCTCTTTTAAAAAGCATTTATACGCCAAGCTTAATTCGAAAAGAGGTATTAGTTGTTTCAGACTAGACACTCGTCTTTTTTTATCTTTTCTTTTAATCCCCGTGTTTGTGAATGCCTTTTCTCTTTTAGCTCGGCACTCATTACTGGAGTTTTACATCTGAATGGGGCTAAGATCCTCCATAATTCAATTGTGCTTAACTTACCCTTCCAATTAATTACCTCTTTAAGTCCTTTTTCTAAGTGGAAATGTTGTCTTAAAAGAACCTTTTTAGTTTTCATCAGTAGAAGTGAAGTTGTTCTTATATTGTCGCGGTTTTCTTTCTCCCCATTCCACCCTAAGATCGTTTTCGACCAATCCAATTAAGCCGGCGTATCTTTGTACCTCTTTACTTAGTGAAGACCTTATAATAACACTTAAAGAAAACGTACCGGATAAGAAAGTGTAAAGAAAAAGCCATCTTGTAGGTTTTCTTTGAATACGGTTTCGTTAGTCTTTTTCCCTAATCATCTAATGCTATTCCTTACTTGTTATTGTAAAACTCTTTGCCCTTTATATTAATCCGCCTCTTTCAAGTCTCTTTAAATATTAAATTATTTAACTTGACCTTTTTCAGGTCAATTCTACATAATGGGTACCTCGTTATATCCCACTTCTTTATTATAATTACAATCAGTAAGCTTCCGCGGTAATAGGCAAAGGTGGTAAAAAATTTACAAAAGTATTTGAATCATGGATGAGTTGTCTGGAAGGAGACTCATTTTATTCTACCGAAATCTGTTTTTCTGCTTCACACAAAGTCCTCAAAATTTATTAAATAGTCAAGTATTTGATACTTTTTACTCTAAAATAATAATAGACTACGTGGCATTCGGCGATTAATTTCATGAAGATTTAGGTCTTCTGTTGGTGACCGCGTTAATTTTTATTATGAATCCGACTTTACGCTTTTACTGTGAGAGGCATCTTTAGGGATGTAGGACATCATGAATAAAAATACAATGCTCTACAAGGACTTAAATCTTTAATAATAACGTTACAATTATTATTACTGTTTTGCGTTAATAAAGTTATGATTAGTATAGTGAAAAGTATTAAGAAATGTCGAAATAACAATTAAAATATAATTACCAATGTTCGGTTAACCATTCATTATATTATTGTTTTGTTATTTCAAGTTAAATATGTCTAATTTATTTTGCGAATTTCTACGAATCCCATGAAAGGCAAAGAAATAGAAGTTAGAAAAAGGTTATACTTTATTTCTCTAAGTTTTCAATGTGGGCAACACTGACTGAATACAAAAGCAACAGCGTCATTTTTTTCTTGATACATGATTCCATATAAATCTAATTCCTAACTTTCTACCAAGCAGAAAAAAAGGAGAGAAATACGGGAAAAAGTAGCGAGCACTAACAGATATTAGATTGCAATAAAAAGTCCTTTTCACACCGGCTCTCACTACCATAACCTTTAAATGGAATCTACTGAGGGAAAAAAGGTTGTAAGCATTAAGAAACCCAACGTCTACCTTCTTGCACGGTTTACGAAAGCACTTGCTACTTCTGTTCGACGCGCTCCCCCTCCCCAAATCATATATTTTTATGGAAACCGAAAATAAAAAGTTATTCTACGTTTACTACGAGTATAAAGAAGAGAGTTAACATAGGTAATCTTAGTAATAGTTGGAGATAAAAATCCCAGATGGACACTAGAGATCCCTTGTATCTAACTAACATATATGTATTCAGTATTCGCAATATCGCATCACCTCGGATAAGTTTTCCCGAGTATATTTTTAGCATTTTTACCGTAGCTCTAAAAGTTGAAGGGATTCTATTACATTATACAGAAAGTCTTGGCTACACTGAGTTTTGCTATTATAGCGTTATAGAATTTTCCACATGGTTATTTTAATGACTACACTCCCTTTTAATGTAAATCATGTCTGAAATAGTAGAGTATGAAGATTGGATAGAGATAGCATGCGTATCGTAAAAGCCAAAGATTACGATCTCAAGTGATAATCTCAATGCTCACAGATCTATTCAGTCATTCCATTCATTCATCTTTTCCGTCCTCTTATTTCCATCTTATTAGCGAATGAACATCAGGAAATGGTGCTTGTCTTATACCCCCCCCCCTCATCGGTTTTGTTATACCCCCTCCCATCTTGCTTCACTTATACCCCCTCCTATCTTGCTTCACTTATACCAACTCCCATCTTGCTTCACTTATACCAACTCCCATCTTGCTTCACTTATACCAACTCCCATCACTTGTCATATACCCTCCCATCTTGCTTGTGTTTACCCTCCCATCTTGCTTGTGTTATACCCCTCCCATCGGTTGTATTATACCCCCTCCCTTATTGCTTCACTTATACCCCCTCCCATCTTGCTTCACTTAGACCAACTCCCATTGCTTGTCATATACCCCTCCCATCTTGCTTGTGTTATACCCCCTCCCATCCTCTATTCACATATAGCATCATATTCGTTTAAATCTCAAGCAGTTGATAGTACTTTTAATGATAACTTGAAAATAACTATTTTTAGTTTGCTCTTTATTATCTTTTCTTCGTCTATTTCTAAAGTAAGTTAATGTGTTTTGTTAATGTTTCACGTCAACAATTGAAATTATTATGACCATAGATAAAATATGGAATAAATACAATATTAATCAGACAAGAGCTATATACAACAGAAGGAAGTTGCTTTAGGAGCTTTAAATAATATACAAAGGAGGTATAAATAATAAATTAACATTTTTTAAGATGAAAAATCTATTAAATAACAGATTTACATTTTCGCAGAATAAAAAAAAGAAAAGTGTTGTTTTTAGTTGTCACATTCAATTGATCTAGATTCAAGATCCAAGAGGTGAAATATATCAAGAAAAATCACTAGGGAAAAAGTCAAGAAGAAAAAAACGCTAAAATGATTTTAAAAATTTAAAATTTCATTTCAATTCCAACTGAAACAACAAAAACACACCGCGAAGAGAATTTCCCAGTTTTATTTCCATTCTGCATGTTTCTTTATTATACTTTTTCCTTTTATAAGATTCAGGTGGTCCAAAAAAAGGAGTTTTGAGCCCAATGAATAATATATGGTGGACGAAGCTTGTTCCCCCTCCTTACGGGTCGAAGGGTTAAAATGAAGCCCTATAACTCATTTTACACAAACTCAGAAAAAAATATTTTGCCTCTTTTTTCACCATATATATTCAATCTACTTTCTAATAAAGCAAGAAGGAGGGTAAAACTGGGCACAGGAGTGCCTCTTATATGAATCTAATTTAAACCAATGCCTCGAGAATATTTATTGCAGTGTAGATTTGTGTGTATGAGATTAATAAGAAATTAAAATTTCGAGGTCTAAAAAATAAACACGAATATTGTCCATCTGTGAAGATAGGAGCCTTCTCAATTTATTTGTATATATTCTATCTTTCTATCTTATATTTATCTAGTTGTATTTATGTATTATTTAGCAAGTTTATTTTGACTTATATTTATTTTCTATAGTTTGAATGACATTAAATTTTAATTAGTGTCATTTATAATCTTTTACGAGATTCAAGAGATTTTAGAGATCTTAGAGGTTTTTTGAGATATTAGAGATATTCAAGAGATTCGAAGTATTTCGCTATTATTGTAAGCTTGTATGCATATATAATATAGCTTATTTCGCATTGAGTATTTTAATAGTAATTAATCTCCGTAAAAGAAGTGACACAAAGGTTTTGGCTGCCGTAGAAGATCAAGGCAGTCACAGTAAAAGATTATAAAACGACAAGAATGGAAAACGAAAGTGAAGTAACTTTTTAAGGAACAGGAGTCTAATTTGGAAGCGAACTTGCCGCTAGAGAAAGAAGTAGACGCTCAGAAACTAGAAGATGGCCCATCTGGTTCTAGGGAGAGAACACTCACTGAGAAAGGAACAAGGTATCAAATAGATATAATTGAGAAAAATCTTCGCTTGCTTCAAAGTAAAATAGATAAAAAGCAAGCAGAGGTTTTAAATCTTTTTGGCCTTATAAAAGATGACTCGTCCAGAGTAGTAGCGAGCTCATCTTTGAGTGAACTCACCATTCTAAAGTTAGACCTCAGGGAATATATCGAGCGTCTTACTTCTTTGGCTGACAAAGATAGCGAGCTGTTGGTCAAATGGCAATCAACATTCAATAAATTTGAGACATTTTTGGAAGGTGCTCAAGAATCATTTTTTGCTTCTGTCTCAAGATCGTTGTCAAGTTCTTCACGCTCGAAAAAGTCTTATTACAGCTCTGTTAGCTCTAGGACAAAATATAACAAAGCTATATCTGGGTTTAATGAAAGCGAATCAAAAAGGCATTCAATTAACGCCGTCTCGAGTATTGGTGAGAAAAAATCTATCCTGTCTGTCATGTCACAAACCTCAAACGAGCGCGTATTAGCGCAGCAAAATCTAATACTTCGCAAGATCGAGATACGTAAAAAACAAGTCGAACTGGAAGAGGAGCGCAAGGTTTTAGAGACGATGATAGAAGATAATGCGCACGCAGAGACCTCTATGACTATGAAAGATGTAACACCTGTCCTTCCTACAGTGTCAAACCATTTTAAGACTACGCCTAATGTGGTAAACTGTAACAATCAGCCTTTACTTTGGTCATGCACTAATCCTCCCCCTTTTAATGTTGAAAATGAGCCCAAAGTAATGCAGCCCTCTATCAATGCTGTTTTGAATGATAAAACTTATTTTCATAATGTTCAAAACAATTGTAAAACTAACTGTCAAAATTTAGATTCTAATAATTTGTGTAATAGTCAAAATTTAGAGAACATTCTGATTACAAACCCTAATTCAAACCCTAGGCCATCTCCCCCCCTTCCTGTGCCATCGATAAGCGTAACCCAACCAAGTTGCGCTTCTACAGACCCCACTGTTTTGATGTCAAAAATGCAATTGTTGAATTCCTATCAGCCTTCTAAATTTGACGGGTCTAGTGAAAAATTTCCAATTTTCAGGAGAGAAGTAAAATTGCATTTAGAGGATGGGATATTACCGAGTCCGCCAAACACGCTTTTTTAAATAAATTTTTGACAGGGGAAGCTTTGAAAGTTTATGAAAATAATAGTGGGTTAAATTTTGAACAAATTTTGGAATTATTGCAAAAGCGATTTGGGGACAGTTCTGCTGTTGTTGAGGCTTGGACTGTCAAGTTAACAGAAGGCCCTGTGATCAATATCAACGATCCAAAGGCCTTGATGAGTTTTGGTGATTTGTTACTAACAGCTAGTACGATCCTACAAGGGGACGATTTTAAGGAAATTAGTTCTAGGATTTGCCTTAAAAAAATAGTTGCTAGGCTTCCATCTAAGTTTAAAGTAGGTTGGGTTAAGATAGTAGATAGCCTTCAGAAAAGAGAAACTATTAGAGATTTAGCCGACTATGTTCAAGGGTTGTCTAAAATATACTCTCACCCAGTCTATTTCAGCACAGAAGTAGGTTCTCGTTCAAGGGATACAGAGAGAACGTCCACAAGAACCCGTAAAACAAATGTGGAACCCCTTAGTAGTAAAGTCCTTGAAAAGGCAGCGTCATCAGTTTGTAATGTTAGTAAAGCTCAGAATGACAGCTGCGCGTATTGTTTAGGAAAACCTTAGAATAATACTATATATAGAAGGAGCACAGGACCATAAACACAATGTAATTCCACTGATAACACGAAAGCCGGTTGACTGGTGCAACTAAGTAATGCTGCCAACCTGACAACAAAACATTATATTAAATAAGTGTCATAATATCTATTAATGAAGAAAGGTCGTAATAACAAATATTATAACTTAAAATACCTGCTGAGTAATTAATAAACCAGTCTTAGATGGCAAAGGGTGGCGGAATACAAGAATCTACATTTAGTTGACGAGGACTACTTTTAATATAATTTTAATAAATGCGTTAAACTACAATTTAAAATGCTTTAAATATTGTAATGCGCCGATATTTATATTAGTATTTTATGAATAATCAATCATTAATTAATAAAAGAACATAATAATTCAGCAACCGGAAGTATTGCCAACTTTTTTTTAGAAAATTGTCTATTGTAAGGGTGGCAGCATTACTTAGTTGCACCAGTGAATCGCCTTTCGTGTTATCAGTAGTGCTCCTTCTATATATAGTATTATTCTAAGAGGAAAACATTTCATAAACAAATGTGATGAAAACTTTCGTAAACTATCATGGAACGATAAAAAAGCTTTTATAGAAAGTAAAAGGCTTTGTTTCTCGTGTTTACAAGCGAATCATGTAGCAAAGTTCTGTAGGCATAGGTTAGTTTGTGATTTTAAGGATTGTGGAAAAAAACATCCATCTAGTTTACACTGTTCTAAGACAGAGAGTAGTGATGTTCCAAACTATATAGTTCGGAGTACGACAAACAATTCTGGTTTGACCATTAGTACTACAACAGCTGTACTTCCGGTATATGTGTTTCATAAAGGCAATCCTGAGAAAAAAATATTTACGTACGCGTTATTGGATGAGTGTAGCAATGCTAGTTTTGTTGCAAATAATATTAAATGTGAGTTGGGTGTCCAAGGTGTTGAAACTATGTTGCATTTGACAACAATGCATCAAAAAACATCAATTTCGACGCATAAGTTGAACGGTTTAGTAGTTTCAGACATTAGTGGAAGGTGTCTGATAGACTTACCCGATCCAACTTATACAAGAGAATCTATACCTTGTGATATTTCAGAAATCCCTACTCCCTCCAGTATAGAAGGATACAGGCATCTTGAGAGTTTAAGAGATATACTGTTACCAGTAGACGATAATACTGACGTACAAGTGCTTATCGGAAATAATTGCCCGGGAGCACTTTGCCCGCATGAAATATTACGTGGAAGTGCTAAGGAACCGTATGCAGTGAGAACAGCTCTTGGATGGAGCGTAATCGGTCCTAAAAGTAGCCACTTTGACCAAGAGAAACATGCCACAGCTGTTTCCTGTCAAATGTCAGTTAAAGAAATTTTAAATTTATTTAGTTTGAAACCGGGTACAGATATTCTAAATTATGGTTTAGGCTTGTCGGTAGATGACAAGAAATTTATAAATAAGATTGAGAAAGGTATTGTTCATCGACCCGACAAACACTATGAGATGCCTTTACCCTTCAGATCAGACAATCTAAAATTGCCAAACAATATCGGAGCGGCAGAAAGTAGGTTACGTCAATTAAAAAATAAATTTAAAAATGAAAACTTTAGATCAGATTACACTAAATTTGTTAACGATATGATAAGTAAAGGGCACGCCGAGGAAGCTTATCCTCATGATATCGAAGAAGGACGGATCTGGTACCTTCCTCACCACGGTGTTTATCACCCTAAGAAACCAAATAAGATACGAGTGGTTTTTGATTGCTCGGCTGTCTATAAAGGAGTTTCCTTAAATAGCTGCCTGATATCTAGTCCAGATCTTACAAACTCTTTAGTAGGAGTGCTAATGAGGTTTAGAGTAGGTTATATAGCCTTTGTTGGAGACATAGAGGGTATGTTTCACCAGGTTATCGTCCCTGAGAAGGATAGGAACTTTTTGAGATTCCTATGGTGGGAGGGAGGTGATATAAATAAGACCCCTAAACAGTATCGCATGACAGTACATCTGTTTGGTGCTTCATCGTCTCCGGGCTGTAGTAATTTTGCGTTGAGACGTACTGCTGAAGATTTTGGTGATCAGATAAGTCCAGTGGCCGCTCGGTTCATTAAAAGGAACTTCTACGTAGACGATGGATGTGGTTCGGTAGATTCGGCGGCTGACGCTATACAACTAATTAAAGATTTGCAAAATTTGTGTACAGAAGGTGGGTTTAGGTTCCACAAACTACTATCGACAAGTTCTGAAGTTATAAAGTCTATACCTAAAGACGATAGAGCCGACGGCTTTAAAGATTTTGAAGTGTTCAATAATATTCCATTAGAACGAGCTCTTGGCGTAACTTGGTGCGTAGAAAGAGACACTTTTCAATTCAGGGTAATTGTTAGCGAAAAACCAAGAACTCGCAGAGGTATTCTATCTACTGTGTGCTCGGTGTACGACCCTTTAGGGTTTTTAGCTCCTTTTACAATAGAAGGAAAGTTTATTTTGCAAGAACTTTGTCGTATAGCTATACAAGACAAAACAGAAAATCAGTGGGATCAACATATTCCACCGGATATTGAGATTAGGTGGGAGCGTTGGTTGAAGGATTTAGTTTTACTAAGTCAAGATACATTAGAAGTATCTCGATGTATTAAACCAATAGGTGCAAGTAAAATAAATAAGGTCGAGTTCCATCATTTTTCTGATGCATCTTCTTTAGGATATGGTCACGTTTCTTATGTACGTTTTTTGTATGACGATGACAAAGTACACTGTAGTTTTCTTTTCGGTAAAGCTAGAGTGCGGCCTTTAAAGGAGATTACAATCCCACGCTTAGAACTTACTGCTGCTGTCTCAATGGCAAAAGCAGGTGAGCTTATTGAAAGAGAAATTGACCTAACCGCTTCAGAGAAATTTTACTGGACCGATAGCAACGTGGTTCTAGGTTATATAAAGAACGAAAGCAAGCGATTTCACATTTTTGTGGCAAATCGTGTACAGACTATAAGAGATTGCTCAGCACCGAATGAATGGCATCATATTCGATCTACTGAGAACGTTGCCGATTTAGCATCCAGAGGAGCCTCAGTAGATCAATTGAGAATGTCGCGTTGGATTTTAGGGCCAGAGTTCTTGTGGAGAAATAACATTCCGAGTAAAGATTCTGGATTTTTTGAAGTTTCGGTTGATGATCCAGAAGTAAAAAAGGAAACAACTTGTCGGGTTACTTTGTGTAATGAGGAAAAAAAGATGACAGAATATTTTAAAGACGAAAGCTCTTGGCAACGCCTTAGAAAGAGTGTTGCAATTTTTCGTAGATTTATTGAGTGCGCTAGATTACGAATTAACAATTTAGGAATAGTCGATATTCGGCAAACGCCTATAACAGTTGCTGAACTAGTTAGCGCCGAGCTTTTTATTTTAAAGTTTGTTCAAAAAGAACATCAGATATCGACTGATCTTATCGATATTAAATCATTAAATCCTTTTATGGATAAAAACGGATTAATTAGAGTAGGAGGTAGGATAAAACACTCGCTTGTATCAGATGAGGTAAAAAACCCGATTATCTTGCCTCAAAAAAATCACGTGTCGATTTTAATTATTAGATTTTGCCATGAAATCGTTCATCATCAGGGCCGGGGTGTAACGATTAACGAGTTAAGAACTAGAGGGTATTGGGTGATTGGAGCTTCGTCACTGGTAGCTCAACTTATAAAAAATTGTATCTCATGTAAGCGTTTAAGGGGCACTTTTGAGACTCAATTAATGGCTGACCTTCCTAACGATAGACTAGAACCCTCTCCCCCTTTTGCATTTAGTGCCGTAGACGTTTTTGGGCCCTTCTTCGTGAAACAAGGAAGGAATCAAATAAAGAGATATGGGATCATATTTACTTGTCTTGCTTCCCGGGCAGTTCATATCGATATTTTGGATAGTTTGGATACAAATTCATTTATAAATGGTTTACGCAGATTTATTTGTCGTAGAGGGGTTGTAAAAATTTTGAGGTCGGATATGGGAACCAATTTTGTGGGTGCTAGAAATGAGTTAAAAAATGCTTTAGCCGAAATCGATACCAAATTAGTTACTAAGTATTTGGCTGAAGGGTTATGCGAGTTTATATTTAATGTTCCCATGCTAGTCATATGAATGGTGTTGTCGAAAGACAAGTAGGCACTGTTAGGAGGATATTGGATTACCTCTTAAGAATACATCATGGTCTGCTAAATGAAGACTGCTTAAGAACACTGTTGTTAGAATGTGAAGCAGTCATCAACGGCCGCCTTTGACCTCAGGATCACTAAATGATCCTTGTTCTGGACCACCGTTAACTCCCAACCAACTATTAACACTTAAGTCAAATCCAATACCACCACCACCTGGTAACTTCGAAAGAGGAGATTTATATGGTCGAAAGCGCTGGCGTAAAGTGCAATATTTAGCAAATCAGTTCTGGAGTCGCTGGAAGAGCGAGTTCTTACAATCTCTCCAAAAGAGAACAAAATGGCAAACACCTAAACGAAACATACAAGTAGGCGACATAGTTCTCTGTAAGGATGACACTGTTCCACGAAACACCTGGCCTTAGCTGTCGTTCGCAACTTACCAGGAAAAGATGATTTAGTGAGAAAAGTCAGAATTCGCCTTGGTGAACAAGTCGATTCTTCCAAATCATTCAGTGAATTAGACAGACCAATTCACAACATAGTTTTGCTGATAGCTGTCGAAGACCAATAAAAACCAGAAAATGGGTTCATCCCCACCAAGGAGCCTATATTGGCATTGCAAGCAATGGAGGAGCCATGTGAAGATAGGAGCCTTCTCATTTATTTGTATATATTCTATCTTTCTATCTTATATTTATCTAGTTGTATTTATGTATTATTTAGCAAGTTTATTTGACTTATATTTATTTTCTATAGTTTGAATGACATTAATTTTAATTAGTGTCATTTATAATCTTTTACGAGAGTTTTGAGAGATCTTAGAGGTTTTTTGAGATATTAGAGATATTCAAGAGATTCGAAGTATTTGCTATTATTGTAAGCTTGTATGATATATAATATAGCTTATTTCGCATTGAGTATTTTAATAGTAATTAATCTCCGTAAAAGAAGTGACACAAAGGTTTTGGCTGCCGTAGAAGATCAAGGCAGTCACACCATCTGTAAAATTGAATTATTGAAGGAATTTATTATTAGTCACACACTCTTACATTATTATTATTTATAATATTACTAATAATTTTACACGTGAAGTTCCACGATGGACGTGATTACAATTTGGACAGCAAATGAAATAAGGTTTCTAATAAAGGCGTGACATGGAGTTCAACATTGCATTTTACTGTAGCAAATAAAAGAGTCTGCCAATGAATATTATTATATATTTTAATTTACATAAATATATTATAATATATAAAAAATATAAATAAAAATATATTATAATTTATATATCTTTGGAGTCTGCATGTTACATGAATCAAGTGCAAACCAGCAGCAAATTTGGAATATACTGTTCTCAGAATATTCGTTAAATGTTGGACTCAGAGGATGTAAAATTTAAAGCGACACTTAAGACCTTAGTTCTTCTTATCAAGATGACTCTATCTTTGATTGTTTTTTTAGGGAGGTTTCATCAATAAATTTCGCTTTTGAGACTGTTTGGATGACTAAAATAGGGAGGGGAAACGACTCCGCTTAATCTTCCTAATCTAAAGGTATATTCCTAATTTTGGAACCAGTGCCTTGGAAGGAACTGATTCCGTGTAGGGACTATATGGGCCAAAGGCCGGTATTTTTATTGGAGTAATATTATAGGAGCTCCCGGGTTCCGAAAATAACTTTTATAAACCACATGAGACTCGCAGGTAAGACGCTATAAGATTTTGTGACAAAAATAAACAAAATTTGTGTGTTTAAGTGTAATTATAAAACGTTAATTTATCTGTGGTTATAGATTTAAATTTATGTTTTATAAAAAAAATGAGGGGGCACCCGGGTTTGAACCGGGGACCTCTCGATCTGCAGTCGAATGCTCTACCACTGAGCTATACCCCCAAGACAACTCTTTTTATTTAGAATTTAATTCAATTGTTTAGAAAATATGTCAACTGCTGTCAAAGATAAGGTCACGTACATACCAGATAAAATGTTTATTATTAATGCCTTAATTTTTTAAAATATACTAAACTAATGCAATAAAACAACTGGGATAGTTACATGTATCATTCGTACTCGTATTATTGTACGTTTGTTTAATGTATTATGAATTCATCGCTTAATTAAAAAATTAAGAAATAAATTAAGTAAGGAAATAAAAAAAAAAGATGCAAAAAAAAATCTTAATGCCCCTTGGTGTGACAATGTTAGACTTTTTACGCACAACACTTCTCTAATGTTGGTTAAGGGTATCTTATAAATACAGGCACTGTGTCCAACATAAATTTCTACCTACACGTACCTGAACCAATTTTTCGTAACGTATGACATCCGACACAACTACAATTTAGAGTTTAAGTCCACAACTTACTTAAGTCAAATGTAGCCAAGCCTGTAAGGAAGTACAATCAGGGGGCATTTCACTGTCTTTCGAATTAAAATGCGTCATTAGAAAATGGCGACAAATATTTCGAACTGAAAGAAAAAAAAAAAATATTTCAAAAAGTTTTGTATACGATACAAGAATCTTGAATAAAGGGAATGGGTGCATCAAGGAACTTTTTTTTTTAAACAAAAAATCCTTTATTTAATAACTATTTACAATTAATCATTACAATATCTATTTATAAATTTAGTTCAAAATGTTTTTACACTTACATGTATAATAATATTAAAAACTATTACATGCTGTATAATAATAGATATTGTGTTCTTAACTATAGGAATACTTCTACTTTAAGGTTACAGGTTACCTTGTGTTGTAGAAGGTGTGTTGTAGGCTCAGTCAGAGTGTGTCACCTTATCAATATTTTAAAATAATAATAATATTATCATGCAAGCAATCCCTTTTATTATTTAATAAAATTAAACATTAATAAGTATTGCAATCTATGCAAACAAGATTGTGATATTATGTTTACTATAATTAGTTCACTATTGTTTGAGATTGTTCTTACCATACTACACTAGGTAATTGAATTTTGAACTTCATTTAAATGTTGTTTTAAATTATTTTTAAAAGATAGTTTATTTTTTTTGTTTTAATAGTTTGAGGCAGTTGATTGAATGATTTCAAAGCAGAGTAGTACCAGTGCTTTTGTCCTGAGGTAGTGTTCATGTGAGGTACTGCTAACGTCATGTCATGTCCAGCTCTTGTTGGTCCTTGAATGGTAGTGCTGTTACTAATGTTTTTGAAAAGTTGTAAATTAATAACTAGTTCCCACATATTATTTAACTTTAATATTTTAAGTTTATTGAACAGAGGGGTAGATTTAGTAAGCCTATCTTTGAATAGCATTATTTTTATTATGGATTTTTGTAGTATAAAGATTGGTTCCCTTACTGTGGCTGAAGCAGATCCCCATGCAATCAATCCATATCTTATTATGGAATCAATAATTCCATAATAAAGCATTTTTCTTTGTTCTACAGTAAGAAAGCCTCTAGTTCTAAGCATTATATACATCATCTGTCGAAGTCTTTTTTGTAAAAAATGAACATGTACTTTCCAATTTAGACAATTATCAATATAAACACCAAGGTATTTTATACTTGTTTCTATTTTAATTTTTGGACAAAAACAGTTTTGTGGGAACGTAGCCAAGCAACTGTCTCTGTCATGTAAGATAATAGATGTAAGCTAGTCTAAGTCTGTCTGTCCACGTTTCGTCAGTGAAAAGGTAAGTATTTTAGTTTTATTTATATTCATTGTAAGTAGGTGAGTGTCAAGCCAGTTCTTTACCTTTATCATGTCTCCCTCCATCATTTGCAATATTTGCACATGGTCAAGGCCTGAACACACAAACGCTACGTCATCTGCAAACCCCACTACAGTGCTATGTGATTTAATATCAAATAAATCAAAAATGAAAATTAAAACCATCGTTGGGCCTAGTACTGTGCCTTGAGGTATAGAATAGGTAGAGTAGTAGTTTTCGCTCAGAACACCGTTTATTTTAACGACTTGTAAACTATTCTAACCCCATGGACGTTGTATGAGATAAAGAAATAGGAGCAAAATTACCATGGTTGCTCAATATGGAAACGCGGGTTATGTAACAAGAAAAAATCGAGTTTGCTCCTTGACTTTCTTCTGTGCTTGTCGTTTAGCGTTTGCCGTGATTTTAGTTAACTTTGGTGTTTGTTAAGTCAATTAACAGTTAAAAAAGATATTACTTTTCCTCATTTATAGAATAAGTAAATAGGAAAAGTATTTGTTTGCAAAAAAATCCGAAACCGTGATGTAACCGGAATTGCCCGTTTCAGGTGTTTTAAAAGCCTCCTGAGTACTTTTCACACACGAATGAACGAAAAACACATTTATGAGTAGCTGTTCTTATAATATATAGCAGTCTCAAACCTGAAAACTACTCAAAAAGACATTTTTAAAATATAAATAAAAAAATCCACTTACACCACTTGAAATAAGTGTGAAAAGTTTACAAAAGAAATAACAAAGAAGAAGAAAGAAAAGAAACAATAAAACACGGCACGACAAAACAATCGGACAAAAAAACCATCGAAAACTCTTACGGAAAAAAATGAAAAGAGTAAAAGGCCGAAATAATTCCATTGAAACTAATTAATCCACTGAGAAAAAAACCTAGGGGAATCCTTGCTTTGTAGAGAAATTAAAGCAAGATTCACTTGGCTGCTTAAAATAACAATGGAGACTCTTGTTAGCAGTCCTACATAAGCAACAGAAAAAGAACACTTCAACACAAATTTCCATCTCGATCGTCCCCCCCCCCTTACCAGATTTTCTTCTATTATTAAAAAGTAAAGAGATAGAAAAGAGATCTGAGATAATTTATTTAAATTAGCTATAGAAATAAAAATGGTAACGATTATTTTTTATAAAGTATTTTAATAATAGTTTTTGTATTTTATTTTCTATCAATTTATATTTAGCCTTTAATTTTGTTTACCCCGTCTGATTCTAATTAAATTCTCTAAAGAAGAAGCATTCTTTATTCGATTATTTTCAAATATAACTTTTTCAGCATGTAATAGTAAAAAATTTTATGAGGGCGTTTGGCGAGCATATAAACCCTAACGTGCTAGAGCACACAACAATTTTATGGCGTAAAAACATTGTTTTTCCAACAAATAAGTTAAGGGTGTCCTAAAAACTATATGCGAAATGACTCACTTCGCTCGTCCTTATAATTTCATAAGAAAATCCAATGCTTAAGGTGGTATTACTTCAATAAATTTCAAATGTTTTTTTAAAAAAAGCAATTGAATGAAAACGTGGCGCTAACAGACAACCTTATTAATGTCCCAAAGTCATTTAAATAATGAAAGAAAAGAAGTCTCTCCACAAAATAAAACTTTATTGGCAAAGCGCTTTCAACCTAACTAGAGGCCATCATCAGTGCAAAAACCTAACAAACAAGCCAATAAAATAAGTAAAACACAAAAAATTACTTAACAAATGATGAGACAAAAATAAAATACAAAAACGTAATAAATAAAATAAGTAAAAATAAATAAAATAGCTTCCGTTGAGATGTAAAGAAGAAGAGAAGTGAGTCTATGTTTTTTATTAGATATAACAGTCAGACTGACAGTAGGAGGCGATGGCGCTTGAAGCATTGCTCTCGGAAGGGGGAATGATTCTCCTCTCTCATTTATGTTTAGATCGCCAACTCTATTCTGACTCCTTTCAATCTCCAAATTTTCCAAAAAGTCCATTTTCCGACCTTTATTTACAAAATTAAGACAACCGACTTTATTAGGGCAATTAAAATGATTTTCAGCTAACAAATGTTGACAAAATTTGCTGTTCGTTCTAGATTGATGTTCCCGCGCCCTCGTGATTACGTTCCTTCCTGTATGACCTAAATATTTCACTTGGCATATGCCACATTGCACCATTTAAATACCACTTCTGTATAAAGGCGGTACAGGGTCTTTTACGCTGCTGAAAGGTTTCTTAAGGTCCTGTTACAAGAAAAGCTTACCCTGACATTATTCCTTTTAAGAACAGATGCAATGCGCTGTGAAATAGTTCCTAAATAGGGAATAGAACACCACTGAAGGTTGTCTTGACTAGTTTCAGATCCGTCGCTCATAGCTTTTAGAGCCAACTTACGACTTTTCTTCCTAATAAGGATATCTATTATATTTATATTATAACCATTAGCCAAAGCTATATTATGGATCGTATTTAGCTCTTTACTATAGGCCGCCATCCAGAGCCTATTCTGATATAAAATAACCGAACAAAAATAGTTTTAACTGTTTTGAAGTCATAACCTTCAGACAAGGATTCCCTGTGACTGTCAGGCTTAACCAGGTCTATTAACCGAATAGTGTCCTCGTGAACAAACTAATTAAATTCCTCGACATCGGCATACCTTGGGGTTTAAACGTTATTGTGAACTCACCTTAGGAAGCATGGTGAGAAAAAATTACTTTTCTCTCTTTGTTATAAACGTTATAAGTTAATTATTATTAATTTGTCATTTACAATACATAGTGACGTGAACTCGGAAACGATACTCAAGTTAGTCTAAGTACTGGTTTAGACCAGCTTAAGCATAAAATACAGAAACTGAACTTAAATATAAAAGTTATAAAATGAAGTTAATAACTCTAGACTTTTTAAGGGCAAGTAGAGCAATCACGTTTTGTCTCCAGACTTTCCCATCCCATGATAACGATTGTATATTTTGGTTAGTCTTGCAGAGAGCAGTCTGAAAAAGAACCTGTTATTGTTTACAATCAGATTTCACTGTTTAAATTTCCTCGAGATATTTCTTTTTATTCAGTAGGATCTCGTCCGTTAAGGAGAACAACCACCCTCTCAATTTTTTGGTTGAAGAGAAGGGCGATTTTCCTTCTTTTTGTGGCCGTGTCTTGAATACCAAATTGAAAACTAATTTAGTAGATTTTTTTCTCTGCTCGTTCCTGTTTTTAGAATATTCTTTCTTTAAATTGAATATATCAGGGACCTCAATCTCAATAGAAATTTATAAACAAGCAAGAAGTAAAGTAAAGTACACAAACAATTCTACATTTCAATTTTCTAAATTATTTTACCAAAATGTTATAAAAATCAATTTATGCCATACTTTCAATCGAAATTTTATTTATAAAGTTTATTTTAGAACAATTTTATTGAGACCTCTATTTTAAATTATTGAACGAATGTCAGTGAATTCTTCATTAGACGGCTAATTGGCTCGATATTTGATTGTCAGTTTGTATGTTTGTACGTAACGCGATAAGCGCCGTTAAAGTTGTCCGATTTTGATCAAAATTGGCGTGCGTGTAGTTCTAATTACATGTCAGAGCTGTATAGTTTTAAAATAAAATTCGAAAATTGTTTTTATAACAGTGGTCAATTTTGAGGCTCATATGAATATGAAAACTCTTGAAGGGTAGAAAAATAAAACATATGACTAAAAATAACTTGACTGACTGAAAAAACCTACAATAACTTTCCATTTTCAAAATGGACGCCAAAATGGCGAAGGTATAACGTAATAGTAATATATTGTTGAAATATTTCTAAAGAGAATGTTGTATACAAATTCGTAAAAATTGATATTGCCGCCACAATTTCAAAACAATGAAAAAAAATAACAATAAGAATAATAAAAATAATGAGTTAAGCATTTCTTTTTGGTGTAAAATAAATATTTTAATTAATTTCGGCAAACAGCAAGCGAACTGGGTTCTTTCTTTCATATTTATCAAGGATTTTATTAACCTAGTGAGCGAATAATGATAATGATAATTATTAAGCTTATAATAAAGCCCGCGAAGCGAGCCTTCTCACTTTTTATCATAATAGAGCAATCTAGCGAGCGAAGCTAGGCCTTTCTAATTAACCTGATTTTTAATGTCAGCAAAACACCTTTTAATGTATATATTATATACTTTATAGTATTAATATATTACTTTATTATACATTAATGTGTATAGTTATTTAAAATGTAAAAAGAGGTAACAAATCTTTATAAATAGAACTAAGTTTAGAGATCTGAAACTTTATTGCAAACATTAGGGTTGGTCAATATACATACATTTTATTTATTAAACAGTTTTTAAGTTCGAATTCTAGTTAGCATTTTTAAATAGTTAACATAGAGATATTAGTCTCATTACTATTTGAAGTATCTATTACTCAACCTTTGCATGAATTATTGTTGGTATTTAAAAGAGTAGCTTCTATTTCAAGGCATTTAGTATGAGCTGAACTTGTGTTGATTTTCAAAAATTAAATTATTTGACAAAAAATATTAATTTCCTCTTCCGAGTATAGATTACACCTCAGATCGTTTACAAGGTTCTTTGTGGTTTTCCTCTCTTGACCTACAAAGTGGTTAATGGCAAGATAAGATGGACCTTTAGATAGAGAAAAAAACTGGTTTCATTTTAAATGAAACCATGAATTTAAATGCTGCCCTTTGGCTTGTATAATGCCCCCGCAACGTTCCAAAGGTTTATGGAAAAAGTCCTCTTGTTATATATATTTTTGGTATATATTGATGACGTTATCATATTTGCTAAAACGGCTCATGAAATTATAGATAAGTTACGAAAAATCTTCCATAAATTAACAAAACCAAACCTAAAACTATCTTCATCAAATGTTCATTCTCCAAAAACAAAGTTAAGTTTTTGGGGCATGTAAGTTTTGTCTGGAGTACAAACAGATCCTTTCTTAAACATTGATAATTTGATTTGAACATAAATTGAGTAAATGACATTGAAGTCTTACAGTAATGTATGTCACTTCTCTAGGAATTCAAGCAGTTCCCCGACAATCTCTTCGACCAACCAAGTGGAGACTAGCAGAAGCTGACTGGATGAATTACAACGAGAAGTTACATCTACTAGCGCCCAATCATCATCTAGGTGATTGCAGAGGAGACCTGTCTATGTCTCACAGCCGCAATAAATTTAGCAGCAAATGAGGTGATTCCAAAGAGCATAGCCACTGGTAAATACAGTCCCTGTGGAAAACTAGGGAAGTTAAAGACGCAATAAAAAAAAAATGTAATCCCGGATACTCTGTTAAAATACATAAGACAAAAGGTCATCACAAGGAGGACAATAGTTGAAGCCAGAAAAACAGTAGATTGAATATATACATGCCAAAAATCATCTTCCACGCCCCATCTATTCCCCATCATCTGCGGATGTTTGTATAACCAACTGGATAATTATTCGCATTTCCTTTGAAAAATAAATACAAAATGAGTTACGAGCAGTGCTTGACAATTGAGTAACTGCTTAGATTCTGAAGCATAAACCGGAACCTTATGCAAGGAATGGGTTGTTAAGCACAAAAACACCCATCCAAAAGGAAATTCGTCCGAGATGCGGATCACCGCGCCAGCATTTTTTTTTAATGTAGAAACATTTTTTGATCTATAGCTAATTTATTATATAGAGACAGTCCACTGTGGTATAAGGAATGAAGGTTACTTTTTTACAACATTCTTTGATGAATAATTGGTTAATTTTTTTTCTAATATTGTAAGAGTATTAATGGAATTAAATAGATTGATATTTTTAAAAATAAACATTAGTACAGATCTGGAATAAAGATTATGGATATTAAAAGAGAATAAAAGAACACGCCTATCAAATTATGTACATTAGTATGCGTCTGACTGAACAAGGCTCAAGCTAAGATAAGTCATGAATCATAGATTAAGGGTTGCCCAGACGGTTGTATGACAAACCTTCTAAATTGGTGTTGGTCATAGGTCATACAGAAATTCAACTTTTCCCCAAGTACTGAAGCCACCACTACAGGACAAAGACACTGGATATACTAAGCTGTGCTGTGCTGTGCTTACCCACAGAACTTAAGCAAATTAGTAAAATAGAAACTTACAAACGGACAGTGAAACAGCACTTAATAAACAATTTAGACAAAAACACTTAGACAAAAAAAACTCTCCATAAAAAACCAAAGTATAATAATATCAATCAAATACACTAACTCTTAACTAACCAAACTAACTAACCATATATATATATATATATATATATATATATATATATATATATATATATATATATATATATATTATATATATATATACTTATTATATATATTATTATATTTACTAATAATTATTTAAATGAAATTAACTAATAAAAACAATTGTATAATAAAAAAACATTATTTTATTATTAATTTTTCTATGAACCCTTAAATATTATTACTAGAGTTAAATAATTAAGAGTTAAAATCATTATTACTATTGGTTAAATTTCGAAAAAGTAACCTGACCACCTTTAAAGCTTTATTTATCACTTTGAACAAATTTTATAGTTATCAAAGTTTTATTTATATAACTACTATTGGTAGTAGAAGTTCTATTTATAAAACTCTGGTTATTATGCGTAATAACCACATTTATCACTTTGGCTGTAACATATACATATATAGTCAACAGTTTCATGCCCTAACAATAATATATCTAAATCTGGATAAGTTACTATATGTAATAAAAATTGAATAAAATAATTTTATCTCCAGACAGTGTATAATGTTTAGTTTATTAACTAGTTTTTAGGGAGAAAATAAGCACTTTTCACTCCCAAGGAAGAAAAAGTTACTTTCCACCTTGGAAGTAAAAAGTAACTTTTTCTCCCTTGGGAGTGAAAAGTGTTTCCTATTATTGAGTTATTAGAGCCAATTATACAAATTTTTTAGGGGAGTGGTATTCTCTAAATTTATACAGGTGACCGATCAATTTTTTGCAATTTTCCCGGGGATGGCTTCCCAAAATTTATAAGGAGGACCCGGCCAAAAAAAAAAAGTTTGTATTGGTTCAAAATCCGTTAAAGGTCAAATGAAGTTGTTTGGAGCAATAAATTTTTTTGGAGGGGCAGCACCCCCAAAATTTATAAGGGGGAGGCGACCAAAAAAAATTTATATTGGCTCAAAATCCATTTCAGGTCAATAGAAGTTGTTTGGAGCAATAAAAAAAATGATTTTTTTGTGGCAGCCCCCCTTCATTTATAAGGGGGTCCGAACCAAAAAATAAGAATAAAATAAAACAAATCATATTAAAAAAAAACAACGTCTGGAGATAATAAACCTTGTTTATATTTTCCCCCTCACAATTACCTCCCTTGGCTTTGCCTCGGGAATTAAACACATAAATCCCTTGGCTTCGCCTCGGGAGTTAAATACATTGGTTCCCTCGGCTTTCGCCTTAGGAACCAACTAACTGCTCAGGGAAATAATAGCATTCTTTACTCCCTTGGTGCATAAATAACTATTATCGATATTTTATCAAAGCGATCTTTTCCCTTATTTACTCGTCTCATGATGCCTAAGATAATGGCCGAAAGCGGCCTCTCCTCTTCTAAGCCAACCACTGATAATCCGTTGATTAGTGAAATATCTTGTTTTTGTTACTTTATGCATTAATTATTAACGGATGCTTAATTTTTTATTACAGATTTTAAAAAAATTGCTTTGTGATTACTTACTTGCACATAGTACATTCAGCTTCATAAGAATTCTTCCCTTCCTTAAAAACCTTAAACTCAACCTTATAAATATCTTTGAATTTAATTAATTGTCTTTTAAGTGGTAGTTATGGAAAATGGCAAAAAAGTTGAGTCCAAATTTCTTGAAACAAATCTTGGGGTGCCCCAAGGCTCTGTTTTGGGGCCATTACTGTTTTTGATTTACATTAATGACTTACCGGATTTGTTTGAAGACGGTGCAAGGTGCATTTTTTATGCTGACGACTCCACTTTAATCGTATCATCTGATACATATGAAAATTTAATTAATAACATTAAAATTGTTATTCGTAAATTACAAAGCTGGTTACTTGAAAACAAACTATTGTTGAATAAATCAAAAACTAAAATAATAATAATAAGAATGAAAAAAATAAATTATGAATTTCCGAAAACTATAGAGGGTATAGAAATAGTTGAGTCCTTATCACTTCTAGGAGTTACAATACAGAACAACCTGGACTGGACTAAACATATAGACAACCTTACCTCCAGACTCTCATCATCTTGCTACTTACTATCTTACTATAGAAGACTTACTGACCTCAAAACATTGACAAATATATATTATGCCAAGTTTAATTCTGTCATGAGTTATGCCTTAATACAGTGGAGTGGTTCAACAAAATTAGAAAAAGTTTTTTTAAAACAAAAAAGAGCCATTAGAAGCATGTTAGGATTTGAACAGACTCATACCTGTAAGGGTTCCTTTAAAAAAATTAAATATCCTAACCCTTCCATCTCTTTATATCTATAACCTATTGCTTTTTGTATTTAATAATATTAATTTGTTTGAAAATTTAAATAAAGGTATTTATATTACTCGGAATGTCAATAAGCTTGAGGTAAAAAGCTGTAAATATGAAATATTTAAAAAATCCCCAGAATACTTGGGTCAAATTTTTTATAATAAATTACCTGAACATATAACAGGCATCAAAAAAATTACAACTTTTAAAAATAGACTCATAAAATTTTTACTTGAAAAAGAGTATTATTGTCTTAAAGAATTTCTTAATGACGATCTCTCAAAAATGTAGTGAATTATTATATTTTTTAATATTTTTTTTATTGTTTGTAAATGAATACTTGTTATTATATAATCTTGTATGACAATTTCTAATTCTTGTAAAAGTCAAAAGAATGAAATAAATTTATTTTATTTTAAATAAATTTATTTATTTATTTTGGCATAGTAAATATTAAAATTTCATTAATGCACACAGCACCACAACAAATCTTAAAGAATTATAATTTGGTAAGAAATCTTTTAAATAAAAAAAGCAGGTGATATATGAATCAGCATGAATTATAAAATTTCAAATACTTCCATTCAGTGTTGCCACTAAATTTTATTCTTTTCATATTGTTAAAAAAATAATAATTTTATTAAAAAGTGGATTGACTCAAGTTAAATTTATTTCATGTTTCTTTTTTTACATCTTTTGGTAGAATTTTATTCAAATTATAATTTCAAATTGTGGTACCGTCAGAATTAATATGTTTAATTATTATAAATTTAAAAATCTGTAAACAGATTTTTTTTTATAAATGGGGGGTTTAACTATTTCGAGGAGTTTGAAATCGGGGGATTTTTTTCCGTTAAAAAACCGGGTGAAATGGTCACCCTACCTGAACTTGCCTGAATCAGATAATTCCGGTGACATCCCGGTTTCGAATGTTTTTGCAAACACAATACTTTTCCTATATACCTACGGTATAAATGAGGAAAAGTAATACATTCTCTATGACAGAACGGCTTCCTTGTATATACCTACTTATTGCTAAATCGTTGTACAAGACTTGGTCTTTGTATAGATTAAAGTTACTTTGTTCAGACACGGGGTTTGGCAGGGGGTTGAACCCCGTGTTCAACCTTCTAAGGGGTTAAACCCCCCGGTAGTTGTCGTGTGAACGGGAATGAAGGATTTTATTGCATAATATAATCCTATATTATATATTGTGCTTTTTTATATTGTTAGCTATGTAGTTGTGTGTTATGTTTTTTATTTAATTATTTGTGTATTATTTGACTTGTTATATACTTATTTATTAAGTCACTTAACCAATAAAGAATAATAATGAACACGAGGTTCAACCCTGAAACAAACTCATTTATTACGGTGAAAAATACCGTGTGAACAGTTGGGGTTGAATACCCTACTAAACCCTGCGTGTGAACGAAGTATGTAAATAAAGTTACGAAACAGTAATAATTTTTAAATTAAAAAATATAGGATTTGCGGTCTTTTTTAGTTACAACTTCCAGCACCAGGTAGTAATAGTGTCGTATTATTAACCATTTATATTTTTAACAACAATCGAAGTGTTTTATTCATTTTTTACCTTACTTGTTATTATTCATTTAATGCCTTTAATTTGCTTAAAACAACAATAATTTATAGATTTAACAGAAATTATTGTCTATCCTCTGTGACGTAAATATTTGTAAGCATCAGAAAAGCGAACTAAAGCATTCTGGTGAGCTAAGTGGAAAACTTCAAACGCCATATGTTGTAGCAAAACAGAACCGCTTCGTCTACGTTTATTAATTTCTGGTCAAGAACTTGTTTTTAATTTCACTATCTATTTTTTCTTAAAAGTTTCTGTGATGTTCATCTGTATGTAATAATTAATTCAACCTTTAATTTCTAGTTTAAAGTGTTTTCTAGTGCATCAAATCGAAACATTGTATTTACGTCGTATTTGTTTTTAATATTTTCTTTTATTTTTCTCATGTTTAAGTTGTTATGATTAAGTAGGTATCAAAGAGCAATTTAGAAAGAATACATTTGTTGTTTTGTTCGTTCAAAAACTATGAGTTTTGTGTGCTAGAACGTGATGTTAGCGTTCATTGTGAAAATTGAAATCCTGTCTTGAAGAATGGACCCTATGTTCTTGCCTTATGCCCAAGTTAATGGGGTGCCACAAGAATCCAAGTTAGCACAGTACATGGTAAATATAAATTATCAATTGTTCATAGATAAGATTATTTTGGTGCGAGTTATCAGCTTCCAAAAAGCTAGTCCTACATTTGTAAACACTGATGTTTACAAACATATATAAGCTTCTTTATGGTTTAATTCTCACAAAATTTACTTCAATTCATTAATATATTGCAATAAAACCTAAATAACTAATGATTAATGTGAAGTAGTTCATTTAAATTACTCGAGAAGTGATGCTTCATTGATGAAGTACAGGTTAGGGGGTTAAGATTGCTTTCTCATATACTGCTAACTCTTTCAAAATTTTCCTAAATAAAGCTGCTTCATTTGCTTCTGCTGAATCTGGCTAGTGTTCTTTTTGTAAAAAAAGGTTATTGTTTTATCATTTATTATATAAACGGCTGTGTAGAAGCCTTTAATTTGTGGTAATAAAAGATTTTTTCAGTCAGACCTCTTGTTTAAATGAGGTAATGGTGGTTGAGACAGTATTCTGACTCAAACCCTTTTTCCTATGGTTGTGATGGACCAGGTTTTAGTCATGAGGACTCTAGTTCAATTAATATGCCACCAGTCAGTGCCACTAGTACCTATTGGCCGATGTGTTGGCTGCTGTACAGTTATTAAATAGATAATAATGGCTCTGTCTAACGGTGTAGTAGTTGAACAATAGTCCCCTTGACTAACACGTCTTTTATACTCAGATAATTTAGGTTTTTCTGCTTTTATTCTTTAAAAATTTTGAAAACAAAAATTGAAAAAAGGTTTCAGCTTAGGCCATCATTAGTGCCTATTATTGCAATGCAAAAATATTATAACAAAATACGTTCAACAAATAAAAAATAAAAAAAAGGTAGTCTCACAAATGTTAAAGAAGTTAAAACCGCTGTCAGCTGTCTAGGACCTCTGTTAAGAGATTGGAAATGACTAACCTTTTTTTAACCTTGTCTACCAAGGGATACAAGATAGCTGAGCCCCTGCCTTCATTTTTCTTGTTTAGTGAATTTTCAGGTTATTTATATTGGGGTCTACTTATTTCAAGATTTTCCAGTGAGTTCAACCTTCCTCCTTTAGGGGCAAAATGCAGAAATAAAACTTCGTGAAAATAAATTTTCAGCTATAATGTGTTGATAAAAACTTGACAAAGTTTTCTTTTTATGTTTGCCTAAAGGGAATTGAATTCTCTACTATTCCTTACTTTACTCTTGATTTGTTTTGATTATATTACCTTTGCTCATGAAGATGTATAAAATACATCCCAAAAAAATTCCAAAAATTTGTAAAAATAACTCCAGCGAGATAAACATAACCTTGTGCAGCGGAACCAACTCTTTATGCTTGAGCATTAGGGTCCCCTCCCCACACAGGATTATGTCAGCCATCTTCCTGTGAAGTAGATTCATTTTGGAAAATGTTGCTTATGCTAATTTAACCCTGGATCCAGGTTCTTGTTACCTGGTTTGGAAGCAGCTATTTTCCAACCTGCTGGAAGCAGGTTTGGTAGTGGTTAAAAGGGGCTACATTTAATTGTGATTTTAATGTATGCATTCAGAACTACTCTCTGGTAGTACGGCTACTTGTTATTTTAAATGCTGTATAATAACTCTCTCTCACTTACCACTTTTAATGTTACTAAAGTCTATCGTTTAGTTTAAAAATCTTGACAGGTGAGTTTAGACACCACTGATTCTTAAGAAAAAAAATCCCTGCAAGTAGGGAGCAGGTAAAAACTAAGTAAACAAATCAGCTTATTTTATCCGTATTTTCTTGGCGATCTTTTTTTTACATTTCTTTTGTGTAGTTTTATTTTATAATATAATTTTTATGATTAATTTGAAAGTAGTTTTCAAAACTATGCAATCAAAAGAAGAACCACAAACAAAGTGAACAATTTATGGGAAGAAGGTTTTTCCCCCTACAGCGGTTATTGTGTTAGGGATTTTTCCCTTTTTAAGTGAGAGGTTGGCAGCGGGTTGTCTGTTTGTCAATCCCCAAAATACTTATGACCCTTGGGGATTTTTAAACTAATCGATGGACTGCTGACAGTGTTTTCCAAACATTAGGTGTCACCATAATGCCCATCAATTTCTTTAGGTGGAACTGTTTAGTTATTTTCAATTTTTATTTATAATTATCACGCCCATAACTAGTATTCATATCATGTTTGCTTTTAATATACTGCTGTTCTTTTACCGTATTATAGTATAGTGCATGATTTTAATCAGCTAACAGCGTGGGATATACATAGTGTTAAGGTAATGATGTTGGCTTGATATGAAATTGTGAGTGTGATTTTACATCTAGGACTAATTTCATTGGCTCTCTTGCGTTATTTTCCCATGCTTTCAACTGATAATAATTCTGTGCTATCCTATAGTTTAGTTGATTAAGTATGATGATATCATAACAGTGTATTAGTTTATTTGATTAAGTATAATAATGTCATTACAGACCCCACCCGAAACATTGGTTCTATTATAGTGGAGGTAAACTGGGGTTATAAGGAAGTAAACAAACAAAATATATTTTTACTATTATTGTGATACCTTTCCATAATAATGAAGTTAACGTTATTAACTTATTTTTTTTAATATTTTCTTTAATTAAATAATTATTAACTTATGTATTTTCTAATTGACTTAAACATTTTTCAGAAGAGGCAAACTGAAGGTCCTCCCACTGCTGCTTCTTCAAATATAACTAAAAACTTATCTGCTCTCTCTTTAAATGACTCAGTTCCATTAACTTTAAAGAAGGTAACAATTTTATCGCTAATATGAATTAATTTTAGTGTTTTGTTTTAATAACTAAAATATTTGTCTTTTGTCCAGTTGTCCTGTTTTTTGGGTTCTACAATTCTTTGCAGTCATGCTTTGCGATATTCAATTACATCCTTATTGTGTCTACTAACTTACTAACTGAAGGCATTTCCTGAAATAATTTAACCCGTTTCCCCTAAACTATTTTAAATCGCCACTATATCACCTTACTTGTCTTATTTATTCAATGTTTTTACTTAAGAAAAACCAGAAAATAATCCTGTTGAGTTGAAATTTGGTACAAGCATATCTCTTCATGTAATAAATGAGTTGTAATAAATGAGTTGTAAGTCTCATTTCAATACTGCAAGTGTATCTTCAATTTTTGTTATATCATAAAAGTTAAGCTGCATCGAATGAGGTTAAAACCTAGATGGGTGACCACTGAAAGTAAAAAGATTGTATTTACTGTTGGAGTAAACTTTCTGATTTTTATATTCTAAGGAAGAGCAAAACAAGTTCAAAGTACTGTTGGTGTATTGAGGCAAAGTTCTGAGGTACCCCGATCCTGATTTTGTTATCATAACAAACTATGTTTATTTTATTTAATTGAGGGCTGACTAAGAAGTAAACCTATGCAAATTTTATCTTTAAAAATTCATTTTAAGGTGGTGTCAGTTTTATTCAGTTTTTATAACATTTTGCTCAAATAAAGTATCGCCAACTATAGGTTATACTTTGACTGTAAGGTTTGCCCCTGCCACTTAAGGCTGTTTCCATAGAGGTTATACCTTGTAAGTCTCAAGGCTCCAAATGGGCAATATTATTATTA
Organism: Microvelia longipes; assembly: GCA_018340805.1. NCBI lineage: Eukaryota > Metazoa > Arthropoda > Insecta > Hemiptera > Veliidae > Microvelia > Microvelia longipes. The sequence continues at coordinate 46,059,774 of JACMZG010001908.1, read as the reverse complement.
GAAATAGCATTATTATAGAAACTAAGTACACTGCTTAGAGACCATAACAACGAGTTCATACAAAGAGTTAAATTTGGATACATCGAAATTACTACTTCATATATTTGGATGCCTCAAAATATTGTTTTAATTCTAAAACTATATGCAGCAGTGTTTAATAATTGATAATAACTTCTAAGGAATTAGAGATTAGTGATAATTGTTTATAATTATACCATGTTTTATCAAATATTAGTTTATTTTTAAATGGCCTTGTTGGATAAAATGTAATAACCTTTATTATCATAACAATGAAATTATTCATTATATTAATTTTTACATCCAAATTGATTTAATTGTTCCAGATATCTGATAACATTTATTTAATATTATTTATTTGTATTTTTTTTAAAAGAAAGGATGTTGTATTATTTATTAGATCCATAAATAAAAGGGAGGTTTTAGTTATGCCAAATGGATGAGATAATAAAATAAATAATTACATTTAAATCTTTATTAGCAAGACATTTACAAAAAAAATTGTGTTTGGGATACCTGGGGACTATTCCTCACCAAATAGGATTATAGTGAGGAAAATCAATATTTTCCTTATCCCTTGACTGTGAAAACATCCGTTTTTTCTAAGTGGTCACCTGCCCAGACACTGACCTCATTCGATCATGCAAAATCAAACAAAAAACCATGGATAACTAGCTATATTGAACACGTGTACCAAATTGAATACACGTGTACCAAACTAGCTATATTGAATACACGTGTACCAAACTAGCTATATTGAATACACGTGTACCAAACTAGCTATATTGAATACACGTGTACCAACTAGCTATGTACCAAACTAGCTATATTGAATACGTGTACCAAATTAGCTATTTGAATACACGGTACCAAACTAGCTAATTGAATACACGTGTACCAATAGCTATATTGATACACGTAACTTACTATATTGATACAGTGTACCAAATTTCATCAGATAGGTTATTTTTTAGTCGTTGACATTTTTTTAAATGTGTACATGTCATTTAATAAAAATTGAACTAATGCTGATAATGACATAAAATTAGGTACATTTTTGGTCTTATATAGTGCTACATGCATGCCAATTTCATATTGGTCAGATCATTATTCCTTCTTTTAAGGATTTTTTTTATCGATTTGAAATTTAGCACACAAGTGGGTATATTTAGGACCAAAAAAGGTGCTAAGTTTCATTTCATTATTAGCATTGTTTCAACTTTTATCGAATTATGTTTTTACTTTTTCTCATTTATACCGTAGGTATATAGGAAAAGTATTGTGCTAGCGAAAAAATCCAAACCCGGGATGTCACTAGAATTATATGTTTCAGTATACGTTGCAGTTGTGTTATTTAGAATTTTTTTGTCATTAACCCTCTATAATGATTCAGCAACATTTTTAAAAAATTGTAAAACACGGAAAAATTTGAGATTTAGCACTGTATAAGGCTAACATATTTGCAAAGTTTCATCTCATTATGTTAGTTATTTATCAAATAACTTGAGTATGTTCTTTAAAAAATCAGAGAATATTCCAATTAAGTTGAAATTCGTTACCAGTATATACTTTTACGTAATGAATATACATGCCAAGTTTCGTTTTAATACGACAAGTATATCTATGATTTTTGTTGGATCAAGAAAGTTTAGCAGCATTGAGCGTGGTGAGTACTGTATGGGTGCCCGCTGAGAATGAAACGAATGTATTTACATTTTCTATCTGAGGACAAGGGAAGCGAGTCGGAAGTAGGGAGGATGAACGTAGCGAATCCGATGTGATGAGGAAATTTTCGGCTGTACCTCGTTCCCGATTTTTAATAAAAAAAATTATACATAAAAAAAAATCTAATAGAGTTGAAATGTGGTACAATTATATCCTTTTATATAATAAATGTGTAGATTAGGTTTCGTTTTATTATGAATTCATCTCTAGTACTTTTGTTGGATCACAAAAGTTAATCAGCATAGAGAGAGGTCAGTGCTTGGGTGAGAACCACTTGGAATAAAACAAATATATTTACTGCCTGAGGGTAAACAAAGTAATTTCCAAGACATGTTGCTGTGTAAATTTGAAGCCAGTTTGAAGTAGTGAGGATGTGAATAGTGAATCTAATGTGGCAATGAAGAGTTCTGAGGTGCCCTCAGAACTCTTTACAAGAGTTTCTTTAAAAGAGGGTACCCGATTTTTTACAAGTTTCAATTAGAGAGTTAAAGCGCAGTTGCTAAAGAGTCAAAGCACAGTTGCTAAAGAGTCAAAGCACAGTTGCTAAAGAGTCAAAGCACAGTTGCTAGAGAGTCAAAGCACAGTTGCTAAAGATTCAAAGCACAGTTGCTAAAGAGTCAAAGCACAGTTGCTAAAGAGTCAAAGCACAGTTGCTAAAGAGTGAAAGCACAGTTGCTAAAGATTCAAAGCACAGTTGCTAAAGAGTCAAAGCACACTTGCTAGAGAGCATAAAAGCACTGGGAGCTATGATGATCCCCGACATGCAAAGAGATTAATACTTAGAGGTAGTACATGGGCAGAATAGCACAGTGATAAGGGGTCTGGAAGTAAGACAGCTTCCACTATGTGCCATAACTGTACTTACCCTTACTATAGTCTCCCAAGAGAGAGACTAGATACTCCCCCCCCTCTACAACCCCTATTGTAGCTCAGACTCTGCAAACGGCGGGCATTTTTCAGTGACGTCAAATTAAACCACTTTATTCAACACAGACAATTAAAGAATAAATGCAATAGACAATCATTAGAACTTATTTTAAATTTAATTTACTTAATTTAAGACAAAATGGTGGAAAAATAAATAATACTTACGTTGGATTGTAATTATTATGAAAAAAAAATGAAGCCATCAATATACAGTTATGGCACCTAGCTACCCGAGGAATGATAAGAGCTGTTGTATCCTCCCTCTAAGTATTAGTCTCTTTGCCAACATACATACACACAGCAACTTTGTTAAAACCTCTCAGATGGTCTTAAAATTATCTGAAATGGATGATTTAGGTGATTCGGGAACTCTTACAAAATAATATAAATTATCCGGGCTTCTGGTTTTTTGTGCAAACTCAATTCTTTTCCTAAATACCTGGGGTATAAATGAAAAAAGTAAACCGATGTTACTGTCACACACTCCTCAGCTTGGTGCTGTAATATCAGGATAGTTGTTTCCCCCCACTGAAAGTGCTCTGTGTGGCCCTAGAAACACGACATGGTCATAGACTTGATTTTATTAATAATTAGAAACACAATGTTAAATACAGGTTGTAAATGAATTTGTACCACGAGGTAGTTCTTCCTCACCTCTCAATGCGACGGGATATGAGTCAGCTACTCCTCCCATCTCTAATCCTTCACCGACCCCTCAAACTACCTACCAGGTAGGATGTATTACCTGCCTTAAACAGGTAGATCAATACTAATTAGCCATCTGACTGTAGAATAGACCTCTGGTTGCAGTGCAAATGGGGTTTATTCTCGACCCCAACCCCACTCTATAATGAGCCGTCGCCACATGAGTTTGTTTGGGTAATATCATTTTTTGATGTGCCATACTGGCTAACATCAATTGGGTTGTTATTTGTTAATTTCCATGTAACATGGTTAAATTTAGAGCCATGGATCTTTGATAGACATGTGAAGAGAACTGAAAATATCCAATACCTGTATTATTTTTATATAATCATCATTATAAGGAACCACTTGTACACATCATAGTGAGTACTTCATATTCTCTTACTCCTTTACAGGAGTTGAACACAAGGGTCTGATCTTATGTAGGTTAGACAGCATAATACTAAAGCTCTTTCAAAAAGACCAACTGGATTTCAGTTATCCCATCAACTTTGCCTACAAATAATTTACGCATACATTTTTACAAAATAATATAAAGTAGAGGGTAAAATAATATAAAACAAACCAAAAAAATCATCATCCAACTAAAGCAGGTACTGTCTTGGCTGGTCTTGAAACTTGGCCTAGACAGTTATTACTTTTTAGCTAAGAGTTAATAATGCTGGACCTCACTCTGGGTCATTTTTTTATTCTCTTTATATAGTTCAGCTTTTGATTGGATGGCCATCTGGCAAAAATCACCGCTGGTATAGTAGTCACTCTTGAAGGGATAAATTTAAATTTATTTTCCACTTAACTTTTATTTGGACACTATTTTTTTTTTTGGTTTTACTTATTATTATTTGTTTCCATAATTTTTGTTAACAAATTATTTCATGATCTAATATGTGCATGCTTTTTACCATTATTGTTTGTCTTCTGTTGTTGTGACTCTTCTTGAAGAATAAACTTTCTTGTTGTCATTACTGTGTGTTCTTTTCTTATTTGGTGCTGCACCATACGTTTGTCTGCTTATTTAATAAAATATAACTTACATACTTTATTATGTCCATACTTGCAATAATCTTTCATTGTCTTTGAATAACTGGGTATCAAAGCTGAAGTCACTATACTGAAGTCATATTTCTTGTTTCAACTATTAGAACCCAAGTGGTTCGAAAAGGGCTAACAAACATTATTACTGTTCTTAAATTACAGCTCTATTGGCCTTAGATGATTTTACATTTAGCTTATATTTATGACTTTATTGGATTCAATTGACCTCAGAAATTCATATTTCTTAGTTTCTGGTGTGTGAAGTTATAGAGGATTAAACATATAATGAGTCTTTCAACTATTAAAATGTTTAGTCAAGAGCCGACTTTCAACCAATTCTGGCCATAATTAGTCATGCTTTAATAAGCGCTAAGAAGCTAATTGAAGTCTTTTCAAGAACTTTACAAACAGCTTTTTAGCACTCTTTCAAGCATGACTCATGATGGCCAGAAGTCACAATAACAGCAACAACCTAATTAGGACCCAATACAATAAACATTTTAATTGTGAAGAGACTGGTTGAATGTTTAATACTCGGAAATTGAGTGGTACCAGCATGCCTCTCCCTACCATCATTATAGTAACTGATTTATTCTTCCCAGGGAATAAAACCTTTGAACATTACTTACATCTACCTAATGTAATATGGAGGCAACAATCTACTGATCATGATAATATTTTAATTGACTTAAATTATTTTTAAGTTTAATTTATTTATTTTAAGTTAAATTTATTCCTCTGTTGCCAAGGTGGTTATAGCCTCTGTATACTGAGGCCATAGACGTGTGAGGTATGTCTCAGGTAACTCTCTCTATTTATATTAGATTATCGTTCATAAAAATTATAGGCGACTTTTGAATGGACTTGGAACTACAACCACCTGAGTTGGTCCCCTCAGAGGTTATCCCTGATGAGCCTCATGGCTCTAAACAGGCATTATCATTATTTTATTATATATAAACATTTCTATGAAGATGTCATGAATTCATAATAAAGATGCTATAGCAAAACTTTATGAATATATTTCTTGTTACATTTGATCGTCTGTGAAATGTATTCGTAGGATGTTTTGCTCTCTTTTTCTTAAAATCCTCATTTATCAGCAACTTTGATTTCAAACCATGTAGTAAAATTAATTATTTCTTATTTTTTTTTTAAGTTAAACAATATAATTTTTTACTCTCCATATTGAAATTAGGAGTTTATTTTGGTTGTAATTAAAATTTAAAATGATCTTGTGGGATTTTGTTGTCGTAACTAATTGATTTCTTACTTTTCAGGAGAATGTTGGAGGTACGACTTACTTCTTCCGAAGTAGTGGTAGAGAAGGAGCCGGGGATGAACAAGTGGATGATAACTCTACTCCACCACCCCTCCCTCCTCCTGATTCTTCTTACTTTGTTTCATCTCAACTTAGGATGGATATACTTAGGAAGAACACTCTCAGTCTCATGACACCTGATCCTGCTCTTCATCCAGGTCTGTTGCAAACCTTATTTCATATGAGCTTGGATAAAACTGTTGCCGACTCTCTTTTATAGTTGAGTCCAAGTAGAATTAGTCATTACAGTCTATCGTTTAGTTTAAAAATCTTGACAGGTCAGTTTAGACACCACTGAATTTAAGAAAAAAAATCTCTGCAAGGAGGGAGCTGTAAAAAACTATGTAAACAAATCAGGTTATTTCACCCGTATTTTCTTGGCGATGTTATTTTACATTTCTTTCGTGTAGTTTGATTTTAAAATATCATTTTTAAGATTAATTTGAAAGTAGTTTTCAAAACCATGTAATCAAAAGAAGAACCACAAACAAAGTGAACGATTGCCAGGAAGAAGGTTTTTCCCCCACAGCGGTTATTGTGGTAGGGATTTTTGTCTTTTTAAGTGAGAGGTTGGCAGCGGCCTCTCTGATTGGTCAATCCCCAAAATACTTATGACCTTGGGGATTTTTAAACTAAACGATAGACTGTAAGTTCCATATTAACAACATTTGCTATTAGAGACCTCACCTTGTTTCAATTCATTACATATCAATATTTTAATTATAATATATCATATTACTACAAATGAAGACATAATTAAATCAATAATAACTGTCATTGACATGACTGAAGTGGAAGGGGGGGAGGGGTCTATCCCACTTACCCTCCTATTTTTATAACTTTCATCAATGAAGCTTATATTCAATCATATTTTAAAATAATTGTAAGGCTATAATATAATTGTGCGAGGAACACCTAGGACATGTAACAAGCAAATTGCTATGCTACATCCGGGCATCTGTTTCATCATTCCCTTTTCATGTTTTGACAAATTCAGTAGTATCAAATGATAATTGTAATGATATCTTCAGAGGCAATAAGTTACTCAGCCTCTTTAAATCTCTCTACCTCTTTAACTAATGAAGTAGTAGGTACTTGGTTACTTACTAAGTAAGTTAAGTACTTAAGTGAGAAGTAGTAAGCAACCATCAATAAGTTAAACTCAAAAGAGCTCTAGTTAGTAGCGTATTTAAGATAATAACAAGTGATGATCTGTTGCTCAACAGATCACCTGTTGCTGATTTTGTTAAGGTAGTAAAGAGGTGTTCTAGGTTTGGGAACTAACTGTATAGCCTAATTTATAGTTGGGCTACTTTGGTAACTTTGTAAGTGAATTTGGTAGCTATGCTTCATTACCTTGCCAAAATAGAGCCTTTACTCACTTCTTTGAGTGATTCTTTAATTTGATCCTACCTGCTACCTCTTTAATTTGAAATTTTTTTTATAAGATTTGTCTGATTGGATTTTTGTTGTTGTTTTGTTTAGATTTACCATTGGAAGTTGATAATTACCATGAACTGTTGCCTCTAGAAGCTCTTCCCTCAGTTCCTAAACATCAATCTATTCCTTTTCTTACTTCGACGTATAAAGCTACTCATACCAAAACTGGTCAAAAATTCTGTCTTAGAAGGATTCATGGTATAGATTTTTCTTTCAATTGTCATTCAGGATACTAATTTTTATTTTATTTTTTTTTCAAATTTATTGTATCTTTTATTTAAATTTGATTAAATTTGAAGGTAGATTTTCAATGTTAAAGAGTGGAATATCATATGATTGCTTTACACTGCTTTATTAACTTAATGACTAAGGAATTATGAAAAGATGAACAACGCCTTGAAGATGCGTTGTTTATTTTATTTGATAAAACTTTGTTTATTTTATAACCATACAGTAAAGTCATTGTTAATCAAATGTAGCGGCTGAATGCACAGCAATATTGTTTGTATTTTAATTGTAGTTGTATTTGTATTTTTTGTAGGTTTTAGATTACCAAATTCAAAGTGTATGGTGATTGTAGATATGTGGAAAAAATTAACTCATTCCAACATTGTTCAGCTTAGGGAAGTTTTTACTACTAAAGCTTTCGGTGATCATTGTAAGTTGTTGTATTGATCTATTTAATGTCACTGATCATTAATGAATCTTTTGCTCAGCTACTGATAATGTTGCTAAGCATTAATAATAATGAAAGCATCACTTAAGAATTAAAGAGGAGATTATTTTCATCTTAACCTAATATAAGATTTAAACTCATGTGTTTTTTGTTGAGTTTAGAAATAGGAAACTTTTTCTTGTCTGTATAAAGATGTTGACCATTCCATCATTTTTTCAACTCAAATTTATCATTGGGCTTAGAAAACGATTAGATATATAGATAATGTCACCATCGTCTTTAACTAGAGTTTACTCGGGCATGGCCTGAGCATTTAATGCTCAAATAAAGGTTTTTCATTTGAAGATTGTCTTCTCTGCTTACTTAGCAAACAGCCTTTTTGTCAAATAAATACTTTTTTTACAAGAATTTCTGCTACCAAAGGGCTCATTTCTACCATCCTTTTATTAAACAGACAGTTGTTGTTTTGCAGCTATGGTGTTTGTGTATGATTACTATCCTGAGAGTGAAACCTTGATGACGAGGCATTTTAGTCAAAGTGAAGCAGTTAATGGTTATACTGAGTCGTTTTCCTCGAATCCCAATGCCCCGAGACCTTACAGTCATCAGAAGAATACTATTTTGAGGCAGCAGCACAGGTACTTAAATGCTCTTTAACAGATGGATATTTCAGAGTTATTATTTTTCCGTTTAAGACTCTGTATCTTTTTCTGTGTTCTATATTCACTCTATTTTATATCCTTTTGTCATATTTCAATGCTAACTAGGAATTTTTACAGTTAAGGAGTTTCATTTCTCCTTCGATGTTTTATTTCTTTTAAACATATAACAGTTGTAAATTGACCCTAAACATGTCAAATGAATCATTTGCCATGACGACACCTTTCTATTCAAAACAAAACTATTACTTTGTTCACATGTGGGGTTTGGTAGGGGATTGAAACCTGTGTTTAACATCAACTGTTCACTCAGGTTTATACCTATAGTTTAGACTCTACCCAGATAAAAAATGAATTTCAGGATTGAACCCCGCGTTTAATTAATCCTGTTCACACGACAACTGCTGGGGGAGTTAAAACCCCTTAGGGGTTTAACACTGGGTTCAATCTCCTGCCAAACTTTGTGTCTCAACTGAATAGTAATTGTGTAACAACAATAAACAATGGTTGACTAAACATTGAGGCTCACTTTTCTCTTTTTGGAGTGAATAAGTTGACATGTGAGTAAACAAAAGCATGAACACTCTGATTGTTCAATTACTTACCAAAGTAGCATACATTTTAAAACTGGCCAATCTCAATGTTTTGGTTTATTGAAGGGCTGACAAAGATATTTTGTTGATATTGTTTGCAGTAGTGGTATGCTTCCTGAATCATTATTATGGAACTACGTGATTCAACTGACAGGTGCAGTGTGCGTGGTTCATGCGGCTGGTTTAGCTGTCAGAGGTTTGGACCCCTCCCGAGTTTTACACACAGGAAGGGGTCGACTTCGCATCTCCTCACCAGCTATTGTTGATGTTGTCAATTTTGACTCCTCTTCCTCTAATCCACTCCAACTTGTACCTCATTATCAGGTTTGAATTAAATTTGTGTAACATTTGCTACTTTAACAAATAGCAATTATTGACCATACGTATAAAAAAATATAGTAAAAAGTTATGAGGTTTTGGTCATGATAAATAAAACAACATAATAAATAAAACAACGGGGCTAGATCTTTGTTTAGTTTGTAGTTCATTCTTCGATAGTATACACAGCTGGCTATGTTTAGATACCTAATCTGTTTCTTTCTGTTAACGGCTTTAGTTTGTTATTAAACACTTACTGATGAAGACCTAATCATACGGTCGAAAGCTTAAATGTTGTTTTATTTATCATGACCAAAACCTCATAACTTTTTACTATATTTGCTACTTTGTTAGTTACACATACTTTTCAATCTCTTCCTGAGTAAATAATCTATGACCATATGGGATAAAATTTTTTAAATGGTGAAATTTCAGAAAACAGCTGACAAATAATTTTTTTCTTGTGGCAGATAAAGACCTAAGTTAAAAATCAGAGTTGATTTTTGTCTTCGAGTACTGACTTCTATACTAATTTGAAAAATTTATATTTTCACAAAAAACACTGCTTCTACCATGTGAATAACTTCATAAATGTAATTTGTTATGGAAATTGGCTTTAAATAAATGGTTATAATTGTTTAAATATAATGTCTACTAAATGAATATTAATTATTACGAAAGACAAAACAAGCTGTGATAGTTTTTAAGTATATAACAAGAAGGGCGTGACAGTAAGTAAATAATAGTATTTATTTTACTGCTTTGTTTTTAGCCAATTTCCTTCAGAAAAAAATTATAGGGGAATTGTTATATTTGTGAAATTTATTCAGTTTTAAGGAAAAAAAATAGAGGGGAATTGTTATATTTGTGAAATTTATTCAGTTTTAAGGAAAAAAATAGAGGGGAATTGTTATATTTGTGAAATTTATTCAGTTTTAAAGAAAAAAATTATTGTATATTTGTGAAATTTATTCAGTTTTAAAAAAAAAATTATTGTTATATTTGTGAAATTTATTCAGTTTTAAAGAAAAAAATTATAGGGGAATTGTTATATTTGTGAAACTATGCTTGTTTTATGTTATCACTTTTAAAATCTTATTTTGTTTCAAGTATGCAGCCACCGGTGACCATATTCAGAATTGCTTGCTGTTTTTATGTCCAAACTTTGTCAGACTATTTTTATTTTTTAAAATGTACACAAATAGAGTAAAATCTTTCATGAATTATTTGAGTTAATTCTTGATATCTAAGATCATTGAGAAAAGTAAGTAAGTTATTCTGAAGATGACCTCTACAGGGACACAGTGATTGCTATGTTATTCAAATAAAGTGATGGAAAATATAGAATAAATCCTACTTTATTTTTATCTTTTCAAATACATTTCTATAAACTAAATAACATTATTTTACAAAAAAATAACATTGATACACCTACTGTTGATGTACAATGTAGTTGAGCACTAGTGGAGTTATTCATAAAAATATCTTACTCAACTAACCAAGCTCGTAAAAGATAATAGTTTTATGTATTTCTTTCATCTTTATTCTTACGTCACTGATGATGGTCTCATGTTAAGTTGAAATCGCTTCGTCGAGAAACAATTATTTGGTGGAGAGACTATTTTCTTCATTTCCTAGTATTGATACACTATTTATTGTGAATATTTTGTTTGACAGCAAGAAGACTTGCACTCTTTGGGTAAATTACTGCTTGCTCTCGCATGTCGATCTCTGATGGCAGTACAGAGGGAATCTATTCAAACTTCGGTTGACCTAGTCGCTCGTACTTACTCTACTGATCTTAGAAATTTAATTGTTAATCTTTTATCGACTACTCAACGTTCTCGCTCTATTGTTGATTTGATGCCTCTTATCGGAGCTAGGTACATTTCATTATTTTTATATTTATTTAATCAATACTTTCAGGAAGAACCTCGAAACTATGAAAATCTTCTTTCCTGGTAACGAAGACCTTAAAACTGTGTCTACTTACCAAGATGAGAACAAATGTTTCCCTAACTTCTGCCCTTCTTACTCCTACTACGTACTGTATATCATTATATTTCATGAAGATTTAATTCTTTGTGGGGAAAGAGAGTTTGGCTTCCACTGTGGGAGGCATCTTCATAGATTAAGCAGATCATAGTGCTAAGATTGAGAAAGGTTGACTATCCATGATAATGGATAATAGGGTTTAAAGGTCCTGGTGTATTGCTAAAATCCACTTGAAGGTCACAAGGAGGTATCCTGACTGGTAATCGGGGGATTTGGTAACAGATGGAAAGATTAGAGATAGAGAGTAGAGAAAGGCTAACCGGACAACCTTTTTAGTTCCACAATCCACCACCCTTGAAGGCAAGATCATAGACTGACACAAATTGAGTTTTGTAGAGTATTATATGTTTTTATCATCTCTCATGTCCTACATGCCTAAAGATGTCTCTCACAGTGGAAGCAAAACTATCGTGTGACTCAGTGAGAATTTACTTTTTTCTCTATAAGGACTCTTGCTCTGTTTTTCCTAATGTAAAATTTTAATCTTTGACAGGTATTATTCTCAGCTGGATGTGTGTCAGGTCCATGCTGATACACTCTATCAGGAATTATCAAAGGAGGTTGATAATGGAAGATTGTTCCGTTTGCTTGCTAAACTTGGCACAATTAATGAAAGACCAGAGTAAGTTTTTAATATTTTTTTAATTGTTCTTATTATAATCTCAGACCAACCTATAGATGTTTAATAATTTTAGATTTGAAAACCAATATAGTCTAATTTGGTGTTAATTGTGACAAATAAGTTAAAATTTTGAGTCCAATATCTAATCCCAAAAATGTCAAAACAAAATTTCCTCATTTTTATTTAATATTCATGGAATTATTAAAACAAACTTCATTAATAATTAAAAAAAAAAAGAAAACAAATATTATATATTTGTTGTAAAAAGTTATTAATATTTTAAAACTATTTATTTGAGTATTTATTTATGGAGTTGAGAAAATCAGATAACTTGTATATTTTATGATATACATCAGGTTAAACTAAAATGGTAATAATAAAATAAACTTAACAGTAAGTAACTTAACAGTTATTTAGTTATTAACTAAATAACTTCTAGGACTTAATTTCTCTTTTCTAGTCAGTCTTAAGAATTAATGAAGTTTTCATTACCCTCATTAGGCTCTGCTTTAGGAAGAATTTATTCTATATATAATAAGGATTGGTTTTAAACTCTTAATATGTCAAAGCAACGGTATCTATCACTATGTTTGTATTTTAGGTTGAGCATGGACCCTACATGGAGTGAAACTGGAGACAGGTATATGCTGAAACTGTTCCGAGATCATGTCTTCCATCAGGTTACTGAAGAGGGCCGTCCTTTCCTTGATTTAGCTCATATCGTCCATGCTTTGAATAAATTAGATGCTGGTTCTCATGAAAAGGTGACTTTTATTTAGTTTTCCTTTCACCCTGAAAAATATTTAAAATCTCTTAAATTTGTTTAAGTATACGACCTGCTTAATATGATGATGGCTAAATATGAGAGTAAAGTTATGGCATGTGCTGAAAATTGCATTCTAATGAACATATGTTTTCCATTTGCATGCAATGCATGTATTAATAAAATATAAAACAAGTTGATAGATGTTAATTAACTGCTGTTTTTATATCTTACAAACCTTTGTATATTACTAATTTTATTTTAAAACAATTATTGAAGACTACAGTCCTCATAAAAAATATTTTATTTAAAACATAGTATACTGCTATGTTATATGCTGCATTAAGTAGCATGTAACATAAACTATTGTACAATTGTATATATGTAACTGTATGTAATGTAAATGTATTGTGTATATGTAACTATTGTATATAACACAAACTATTACTATCTTATTTTTTTGTACAAACGTTAAGTATACTATGTATTAAATAGAATATTTTTCTTAGGACTGCAGTCTTAAATAAATTGTTTTAAAATTATTATCCACAGTCCATCAAACTCTTCACTGATTTGATTAATCATCAATCTTTTTAAGTAATTAATACTTGTTTATTACTAATGGTAAGATTTATGTAAGAAATCATTAAAAATCTTTGATTTAAAAAATATTTTCTCTAAAGTTTATTAAATGTATAAAATGTTATGATTTGTTTGTATTCTACCGCTAAACGTAGAGAATTTTAAGCAATTCTTAGAGTAAATGTCTTAGTTCTTTGGTGTATGCTTTATTGTCAGAATACAAAAACTGCTATTTGTTCCTCAATTTTCTTGAAATTTTCCAAGGAAATGCTCTAAAACATTTTAAAAATTAGCATAAACTGAGCTTTGTTTGAGTGCCCAAGATGATGTGGTAGGGAGAGCTTAGTTTTGTACCAACACATGGTACAAATATGTGTATTTCCTTTAAAAATTTGACAAACAAGTTGAAGTGTTATTGTTCCAACAGGTAGTTCCAACTATGAAGTATAAACCGAAAACCTAAGCAAGGGTAACATTCCAGAGGAAATTTGTTTGGTTCACGTACCTCCGAGCCAAATTTTGTAATTTTGGTTTCTATGATAATTGTACCTGTTTTATATATTTCTAAGCTTTAATTGATTTGAATGTTTAAGGTTTGTTTGATGTCTCGAGACGAGCAGAGTGTATTAGTGGTTACCTATGCGGAGGTCAAACAATGTTTGGATCAGAGCTTCAATGAATTATCAGCTAAATCTCCGACTGGACTCTAGTCCTAGTACTTAACCACTGCCTACTCTTAGCACTTCCTGGCACTTCTCACTGCAGCTATGTTCACATAGTTAAGTCGAGTCTGAATCGAGTTGTTTCACTCGTATTTTGGTATGGATTTGTCTTTCCATAATATTTTGTCCTTATAAAAACAGGGATTGAATTTAGAAAATATTGAATGGAGTCCAACATATGAGAACTGCTGTGTAGAGAACTTTACTCTGACTTTGTGAGCATAGCTTAGCTTGTGATTTCCAGCAACACTCTATTCATACCATTCTATATCCATTATTTCTTTTGTTTAACATTTCTGCTGGGATAATTTAGAGAAAGAATAAAAAAATGTCTAATTTATTTTAAGTTTTATTTAATAATATTACTTACAATTGAATAAGACTTATTCCTACGTAATTAGCATTAAAATAAGGTGTACACATCTTGAGTAGTGGTATTGAATAGCATCTGTATTTGTTTTTGTCTAGGGACTTTAATGCATACCAACTCTACTTTAAACTTTCATCAGATATTTGATTCACCAATTTGTTAACATTTTTTCTTGGATTTTAAAATTACAAAAGAAAATATTAATAAATTTATTGGGACCTCTAATTTTAAAAATGTTAATTAATGAGGAGGAGTTAATTAATTAATTATTAGGGTAGAATAGGTCCACAATAAATTTCCTGTAGAGCAATATTAATTTGTTTCCATTTATTTATTTTGGACCTATTCCTCCTAAATATAATAAATATTTTTAAGTAGATTTTAAAGAAAACTTCACACAAAAAATGTTGACTATAAATTGCAAAGATTTCACAATTCTCTTAAAACTAGACATGAATCATTGTTGATTTCTTTACCATATCTTTATGATAGAATCTCTATTTAGCTAACTGACCTGGTTTCAACTGTTATTAAGTCATCTTCAGAGTAGTTTTATACACTGATTGTTGAGATGTAGTACATGTTGGAGGAGGAATTGGTGCAAGCAATAGTAGCTAATTAACTATAAACTAAATAATTTTGGTAAAACCATATATTATTTTATCTAAACTTGTGTTGGTGTATCATAACCATGTATTAATTTCCCTTGGAGCATTATCCTCTAAGATTATTATTTTATTTAAAAAAATAGTTTTCTAAGTATAAACTCAAACTACTACTATAATAATATGCAATATTATTTAATTATTTTATTGTGTGGATATTTAACAAGTATGCATTACATTCATTGTTCCCTATCCTTCCTGTATAAATAAAAAGGACATCTTTCCTGTATTCTTTCTCTAATTATGTCTCTAAATTTGTTTATATTGTAAAAATTAAGAAAAGAAGAAAATGAGGTTAACTAATGTAAAAAGAAAAAGAAGTCTTTCGTAGGTCGTTTATTTGGTTATCTGGAAGTTTTAGCTTTGATTATTTTTAATGGTATTATCATATTGCCATATTAATGTGATGTAAACTTTATGTATGAAGAGTTTTCTTGTATATTGTAGGTTTGATTTAAATTGAAATTTTGCTCTTATAAAACTTTTAGTTCACTTAAAAAAGTATAGGTAAAATGCTACTGAAGAATATCAAATATTTATTAATTTGATTTTTGGTCTCCATGATTGTTTTATAGTTTATAGGTTACAATAAAATAATTTAACAACTTGATGAAAGTCTCTTCAGTGTCCTAACCTATAAACTATAAAATATTTTTTTTATGCTTGAATTTAAGTTTTAAATTATTGAATCAATCAAAGTTTGAATCTTTGATTCAAACTTGTGTGGTTAAGAGCTCTGTCCCTGAGAAGGGGTTAACACAATTGTATTAAATCATGTCTGACTCTAAGTAAAATAAGTAATAAATGAAAAATTATTTAATCTTTTCAAATTTTATAAAAATTGCAATTTTTATTGTACTTTCTATATTTCATTTACAATGTAAGATCTATGTAGAACAATGTAAATCCTACGTGGAACAATGTAAATATTCTTAATGTAAAGAATAATAATTGAAAGTGAAGTTGCTTCTTTGAATCAAAGATTTCTCATCTGTGATTAGTGTCTAAATTTAAATTCAGTAACGTTGTCAAAATTTTGAGGACTTCGATTTATTGAAAGTCCTTTCTTGTGCTCTGCTTCCAAACTCACAAAAATATTTTAATTATTGATGATTATTTCATTGGTTATTGGCGTTGTTAGGTTTTCTGTTGTATTAAATAATTATTAAAGAAATAACAAATGAGACACAAAAACAAGAATACAAAATGGAAACATTCTACTATTTTTTTATTTTCTTGCCAGAAGGGTTTTAATATCAATGGAGTGGAGGAGAAGAGAATACGGGCATAAGAGTTAAGACATAAGAGTTATGGGCACATTATTTTTGTTTAGCCCCTCTACTAGCATTTCCCTCGACAGGCTTTTAAAGCTCAGCACATGGGTACGCCCTCTGAACCTGACCCTTGCTGCTTAAAACACCTTTTAGTTAGAACATTCTGAATGGTCGGGTCTTGTCAATGCACCCTGAGATAAAAAAGATAAGAACCACTTAATGATTTCATTCATTTGATTGATATTATTACTTACAATGTCTATAGTTATCTTAATTTAAATCAGACCTATTATAGACCTAAATTGATATTTCAATTCTTAGCAAGGCATTTAATTATAATTATCAATTTTAAGGGTATGTAAATACAGTTGGTGATTGTACGTACGTACTTGATTTAAACAGCTGACTTTAATCTTTCTAATAAATCAAAGGTAAATGATGATGAATGATGATTGGTAGTTCCAACCGGTGATTGGTAGTTCCAACCGGTGATTGGTAGTTCCAACCGTTACTTAATATTTATTCTTAGTTATGAAGTGTTTCTACTGCAACTAGCCCAACTACTTCACTACAACCAAAGGCAGTATTTGTTTCAATGCTGCTTTATACCATGTATGGACATGTTTTTGTTTAAAATAATGGCTTCTTGTCCGTACCTAAATTATGTAAAATATGGTTTACTCTAAACTATGGTAGTACCAGTGATGATTAGTTTATAATTTTATTCCTCATACTTATTGAGTGAAACCAAGTAAATACATATTTTGTTACAAGCATAGAATAGTATAGTATTATATTATACTCAATGCTCTCAAGTTTTAGAAGTACTATTTTGCTTTTATTTTTTCTTGATAGTTCTTCTTTGATATTTTTTCTTCTTTACTCTCCAGTTCACTTCATATATAGATCACAGATTTGTGATCTGTGATTTGTGATCTGTGTAATTAATATTATTTTATCTTCTATGGTTGAGGTTAGAGTCTTTAAATCTTGTAAGATTATGATTTTTCCATTCTTTTGGGAACAGGAACTGACCAATTTTTTTTAAATTTTCTTTTGGGGGGCACCCCAAAATTTATATGGGGGACCTAACTAAAAAAATATTAGAAACATAATGCAACAAACTGTATGATAATTGTAACACTATAATATGACAATAATTAAATGATTATTGACATATCATAGTAGATTTATTGACATCAATGTCTGGAGAAAAAAAATCTTGAATGCACCTCGGGAGTGAAATGCAATTTTTTCCTTGCAAAGATTTCCTTCCTTGGCTTCGTTTTGGAAGTTAAAAACTTATCGCCAAGGGAAATAATATAATTTTTACCCCTCTTAGCTTACATAGGCTAATTTAATCTTGTTGTAGGTTTCATCTCACCAGATAGGTGAATAAAACCAACAGCAAGTTACTATAGTGTAATGCTAAGATGATTGTTAGATTTTAAATTAACTTTCATTTATAATAATGATGCTTTGTTTCAATTGTATGTCACATCAAAACTCTTCCTGTAACACCAATGTTATCTTAATTTTTATTTCTGTTTAAATGATCATTAAATAATGGAAACAAATAATTATATTTTATGTGATAAGTCTGATCTTTATTATTATTATTTTTAATTATTGGTTGTGAGTTGAATTATGTTAATATACTTTCTTTTTTTAAATAAATTTTTATTTTTTATTACTTAGTGTACTCAGGTAAGGTTTGAACATGTTCAGTTATTTTTAGATTAATTGATGACATTTTGCTTTAAGCTATAATATCTTAAGGAAGGAACGTATATGTGAGGTAGAAACTTAATTTGCAGATTAAGTTTGATAAATTTTTAGTTTTCTTTTAAGCTAGTTATCTACTAGTTGCTTAAATATAGAAGAAGCTGATTAAGAAAATTTTTATTTTATGTGCTCTATTAATATCTTTAGGAATAATTGTATTTATACTGAATCACTGACTATTCTAACTAAAACTGATTATTGTTTAGGGAAAAATAAAAAAAACAAGTCTCTCCTCTGATGTTAAAGTATAATGACAAAGCCAGCTTTCAGACTTGACAGTCCATCATCAGTGCCAGGGAGATGAGAAGAAAGTGTTAAGAAACGGAAGTGATTGAGTCGTCCAACTCGTTGAAATCGACTCAAAGATTGTACAACGATTCCGTATCTTAACACTTCCTTCTCATCTCGCCACCACTGATGATGGACTTTCAAGTCTGAAAGCTGGCTTTGTCGTTAAACTTTTACATCAGTGGAGAGACTTGTTTTTTATTTTTCCTTACTTTGGACTTCACAACTCTATTTTTTATTATGGATGATAATTGTTTGGTTGCAACAGAATCCATGGAGATGTTGACCCCTTCCATTCATTGATGTGAGAGAGGTCATGATAAAAAGGAGAGTGCTGTTCTTTGTTAAAATTAACAGCAGTTAACTATGATGTTCCATTTTTAACATCATGGTTAAAAAAGTTGTTATCAATATTGACAAATGTCGAATGATGCAACATTTCCCAGGTGTAGCATAACATTTTTTTTCAGGGGGCCCCTGTAGTGTACTGGGTAGCACCCACTACACCATGCCTGCCACCCAGACAGTCTGGGGTCGATCTCGGTTGGGGCCTCTAGGAATTTTATGTGACTAATGGAAATCCTTTAACGTGCCATCCCTTGCAAGGGATGTTAAGCTGGGGGTTCCGAGCCTGTGTGATGTCAGGTACTTGTGAAAGATCCCTGACCCTAATAACATGGGTATTGGCTAAATTTAGCACCCTCAATATTAGCTATGTATGTATATTTCTGCCTTATGGTTTTGAGATCAGGTTTCTAATGAAGCTATACAGTTACAGTATAACTGTAGTAACTTACAGTAAACCCATGGCTCTTCTGTCGATTACATGCAAAATGCCTGCACTAGGACTCATAAGGTAGAACACTATCTTTCATCTAAGGGAATTAACAAATAAAGCCAGGGGATCTCCACCTCTGCCTGATTACTATCATTATCAACTCAGCATTTTGGTTGCTATATTTTCTTGGTGTATTCGCACATTTTTATTGTGTCAACTATTCATTTTTTGTAAACATTCTAAAGCTCAATCCAATTTAATGAAGCTTAGCTCAAAAATCAAGTCCTGTGAGCTGATGAGGTTTTAGGGATGATCTAACATAGCAATTTTCATCAAACATATACAATTTTGATAAAAATAATTTCTGTTTAGAAGTTTTTGACAAAGACATTGACCACATCTGTGGCTGGTACATAAAAACATCTCACTTCCCATTTATTGTGCTTGCATGAATATACACAAGGTGTCTAATTATTAATGATGGAGTACAGGTAACCAAAACTAGCAATTAAACTATAAGTATATCTCACAAGTCTTTGAAAGTACAAACATTACTTTCTTGGTTTGACTAGATCAGTTGTAAAATGTTTTTTAGGTTCTCCTTTTTAAATCACATCTAACATTGAAAAATCATAATTTATTTCTACATCTATTAATCACACAAATTTAACTTGACTTGTTCTAACCTTATGAGAGTCATGATTTCTCTATCAAATTTGAAACAATAATTATTGTGCAAAATCAATGAATGGTGCTTTGCTCAGAATATTATTTTATTTCTTCTAATAAGTACAGAAAAAAATCAAATTTTATTTTCTCAAGATAGGTTTATAATATTTTTATAGAAGTCGCCAGTAATAACATTTTATTTTTTATTTATATTCATTCTTATTTTTATTTTTTGTTTTAATGTTAAGAATTTACTATTAAATTGTAAATAAAGAATAAAATTATTAAAATGTGTCTATTAGTTATTTTTTGATTAATTTTATTCCTGTTGACTTTTTTATTATTTTCACAGGATTATAAGAAATTATAAACACAAGGTTTTATTTATTTGTACTTTTCTTCATGTATACCGTAGGTTTATACAAAAAGTATTGTGTATGCAAAAAAACTCAAACCAGGATGTCACCAGAATTATCCGTTTCAGGTGTTTTTAAGGCCTCCTAAAA
This sequence comes from Microvelia longipes, assembly GCA_018340805.1. Lineage (NCBI taxonomy): Eukaryota > Metazoa > Arthropoda > Insecta > Hemiptera > Veliidae > Microvelia > Microvelia longipes. The sequence continues at coordinate 46,039,278 of JACMZG010001908.1, read as the reverse complement.
GGTTTTCACAAAGCTGTCTGTCTGTATGTGTGTGTGTATCTGTTTTCATTGTAGCTCCCAGTGTATTTATGCTAGAGAATTGAAAGTTTGTACAAAATTCAGCCTACTGCTGTAGTTGTGCTATTAGGAAAATATGTTTTTAATAATGTCATTAACCCGCAATAATGACTCTGCGAAAAATCTTAAAACACGAAAAACTTATGCGATCGCATTGATATTTGCCATGTATGAGACTAACATATATGCCAAGTTTCATCACATTATCAGCATTAGATCAATTTTTATAAAATGAATTGTTTACGTGTTTTTAAAAATTGTAAGAAATCAGAAAACAATCCAATTAAGTTAAAACTTGGTAAAATTATTTACCTTTACCTAATAAATAAGTACCCTAAGTTCCGTTTCAGTATGACAAGTCTATCCATGATTTTTGTTTGATCATAAAAGTTAAGCAGCATTGAGCGCGGTCAGTGCTGTATGGATGACTGCTGAGTTTTAAATTGGTTTGCTGTGGCTAACTTGGTTTTTAGCAAATTTTTCAAGCAAAATTTATGCTTATAGGTTGTTTAAGTTATAGAAGTAGGGGGGGGGGGCATGTTAAAACTCGAATTTAGCTTTCTCAAATTGAAACCAAACTTTAACATATGACAAGATAATGGGAAAATAACAAAGTATATTGTTTTGTAACTTTCCAGAAAAATCTAGAAACTGTTACTGTTCATTACTTCAGGCTAGTTCTTATGTTCCCTTGCCTTACCCCTCGCTGTTCTGTTTAGTTTATAACTATTATCTAGAAGATAAAATTGAATAAATTAATCTCTAAATGGAACAAAATGCAGGTGTTTTGAACTGAAAACAAAAACACTGTTACTTCAATTATCCCAAGTATTCAATTAAACAAGTTATTCTGCCCCATATAGTGTTTTCTGAAATTAACATTAAGGTAAGTATATGATTCCTTAACCATATGTCAGAAATTTGCTTATCAACTTCAACTGATCCCTTAATTTGTTAATAATTATTAATCTTAATCTCCTGTTAATGTTAATAAGCTTTGCTAACCATAGGGTGCATAAATGTCTACGAATATTATTACTAACACACGGCTAAAATCAGTTGACAGCGTGGGAAAATAATGCGAAGGAGTCAATGAGGTTAGTCCTGGATGTTAAAACACACCCTCAATTTCTAATCAGGCCAACCTTATTGGTTCCTCAACTCTATTTTCCCACGCTGTTTATTGATTTTAACCGTGTGTCGTACTATAATTCATCTTAAGGTAAAATCTTTGAAAAATCCAATATATCCTTCTATAAAATATTTTTACCACCTTTCAGGAAGATTAAAATTGCAAGTCATTGTGATAATCGATATTCAGCCTAATATGTAGTTCAATTTTTATATAATGAATTTGGTATGTTTTTTAAAAAAAAATCAATAAATAATCTAATTGAGTTGAAATTTGGTACTTAATATTCGGTTTTTTGTTGGATCATGGAAATTAAGCAGGATCGAATGGAAGGGTGACCGCAGGGAATGAAACGGATGTATTTACTATCTGAGGTCGAGCAAAGCGAGTCCGAAGTAGGGATGAGCGAAGCAAATTCGATGTGATGAGGAAAGTTCTGAGGTACCATTACCCATTCTTTTAGAAAAATAAACGCTGATTGATTTGTTTAGTTACATCATCTTAAACTACTTTCTTATTGCAGTGGAGAACTTAAGACAGGAGGAATTTCATATTGTAACTGTAAAATAAACGTATTGAACTTTTTTCAAAGATATTGAAAAACCTCGAGTGAAAGCCCCTCGAAACCTAAGTTCTAAGCATATTGAATAAAGATATCAATTCAAGACCCTTTTTGTCTAAACCAGAGACTAAACAGAGGCTATTATAAATACTCGAACACTTTAAACCTGACAAATTAAGCTAATCCCACAATGCATTCTGAGTAGAAAGCTCTTGAATAAACCTGGGTATCCTCAACTTCACATTCAAAACAAACTTCAGCCGCCATGTGGTTTCTGTAGATTTTAAATTGTGGAAAAATGTTGAAAAGTTAATTTAATTTTTTTGTGGAATTCGATTTTAATGTCTGTGCAGAGGTTAGCGAGCTAATCTAGATGTTTATATTGCACTGAATTGGAGGAAATAACTATGTCTCATCACATTAAGGAGTTGTAAGTCTTACCATGTCTTGTCGTCTATCAGTATCCAGGATTATTGTTTAAAATTGTTATTTAATACTGTATTGCATCCGCCTTGACTTAAAAGTTAAGTAAACAGCCCCCTAGTAGTCAGTCTCCTTCCCCTATTGGTGTGGCTCACTTCTTCATCTTGAAAAGTTGTCTTAATTAATTACAAAAAAACCTCTTCTTGAATATCAGAGACTTTTAGACCTAATTGGAATTAAATCAACTTCTATGTACACACAGTGTATTTAACAGGTGATCGTATTCCATACGAATTCAATACCATACAGTTCTTGCACCATGTTTGTTCAGTCAATTGAGTTAGATGACGTCAAAACTGATCCTGCCAAAAGAATTGCGTATTTTATTGTGAAGGGTCACATAGAGTGTAAGGAAGTTAAAAATTAAATTGCGATTTATTAGTGTAATAATAAAGTTACCCGAAAAAATGACGTTTGAAAAGTTGTTTGGTGATAAGCAGTATGTGAAATAATAATTTGTAGAGAAGGTTATCTATTAAATACGATCGCTCATAAAGGTTCTTGTAGTATCATGGGTTCCATCTAGTTATCTACTATCCATATCCCTAGTTATAGCAATTCCCTTTGCAGCATATTAACTTTTTTTAAAAGTTAACTTGCATACTTAATACATTTGAGGATTTAGTATGCTGAATGAATGTACTAAATTATGGTTTCTCTTTTAATGTAAATCGAGCTCACTGTGGTGGGTGGAATTACACCACGAGGTTTCTGTTGCTCTGGTGTATTTGTTCATTTGGATTTATTAATGTATTATGGCCGACAAATCACTCAGATCAGAGTTGTGAACAGATTTGAGGGTTGCACCCTGTCATTGAAGAAGTTCATTTTGTCTGGGAAGTTACAATTGTCACTCTTGTGATTGGTTTAAGAGGTCTCCTTAAACAAAATCTTGTGGATTTAGACTTAATTATGCCTAATTGTACTCTTTAGTACCTGGTTTTGAAATAAAGATATTTATTTATTTATTATTATTTAAAGGACACTATTGTGTATATTAAGGGAGATGATGGGGGGGGGAGGGTGTATTGGGTATTTGAGTTCCATAATACTTTAGACTATTTATGAGTCATATGTTATGTAAACAAATACTTGAAAATTCTTAAAGCTGTACTTTGATTAGAGCATTATACCTAAAGCACCTTACAGCTGAGTTTACTGTTGTAAGAGCTAATGAGTTCTCTGGATTTATTTATTATTTTTGGGATGCAGGAAGGTTTTTCTCAGATGTCTCATCTTCACCTCCTGACAAGTTAACATGAATAAGTTGACTTTTACTTAACTAATGCAACCCCCAATTTATTATAATGCAAATTAAAAGTCATGAGTTCAATATTCTACACAGAGTTAGTGATGACAATTAATTCTGGCACTTCTTTAGTTTGACACTTTTTTAGGGTGACCCCATAGTTTTCTGTTTATTTACTTTTGTCATTTATTAATTGTATAAATTATTATCTTGTGGATTTATGAATATTAAAACAAAGGGGTATTTATTTAGGGGTTTGTATTATTTATTGTTCTCAAGTGAATAGTCAGTCAAACATGCCCATAAAACACTGCCATATGGTTACAGGATTTACTTATTTGTAAGAATTACTTAGTAAGACTACTATTTTGTTTAACTATCAAATGTTAGACCTCTTGTTTGCTCCCATAGTTATTTATTATAAATTATTTTTGTAGGTTCCCTTTTTTATGTTCCATTTACTTTTAGCTGTTATATAGTATTTTGCTCTTTTACAGGTATAAGGTTAAATCTATTCATGAGGCATTTTATACTGGAGGAAATGTTGAGGTAAATTTTCTAGAAAATTTGAATTATTGAACAAAGTATATATTTCAGAGGTAGGCTGTAAAACTGTAACTTTAGAGCCTAAAAAACTTAGCTAAAACCCATTTTTTTATGACAATGACTTAAAAGTATTTTCATTGAACATACTTAAAAGTATATTCAAAAGATAGTTTACCTCCTTAGTGGAAAAATAATTGTGCTAACCATTACCTGTATCAGCTCCACATTGGCAGGCAATTCTCCATTTCCCTGTCTCGGCTTTGCATTGTCAGTCAAATAGGTTAATTGCCAGCCACAGCTTGCACCTTTGCAGATAATTTCTATAGCCTGCCATCACCTTTGGCTCAAGGGATATTTTATGACTCCTAATTTTATAAAAAAAATGATTTAGCTGAATAATTTACTTTTTTATAATGTTACAAATAATAGTCTGTCTATTATTAAATTTTAAGGATTATGAACATGATTCCAGTTCTTGAATTTGTTTTGAGTAAGCTCCAAAGCACCAGCCATATATTTGTTCTCTTGCTGACATAAAAAACCAAATTAGCTGATCACTTTAAATAATCATTGGTTTTACTAACCAGTATCAAGTACATACCTTTCGCTTTATTATAGTTATTTTTGATGTTAACTTTTTTATTTATTATTGAGGAAATTAATGTAAAATAATTTTGTTAGGTTCTAGATGATGGAAGTCGTATACTTTGTCAGTGTAATACTTCAATTCAGATAATAGACTATGACTCAGGTAGAGTTTGTGATTATATAGGAAACCCTCCTCAAAGCTCCTCTGATGACGACGATAATAATTTAGACGACATCTTTACTTTTACTTTATCCAAGGATAACAGATTTGTTGTCACTTCTCATAAGAGTAATCTAATCAAACTTTGGAATATTGAAGGTATTTCCCTTTTTATCAAGCTATTTTTTAAACATTTTGATTTCTTGATGGATTTTTTTTGATAAAAATCACTGTAATAAATTAATAATTAAACACTATTAGATTAATCCTAAAATCTTAATCAGTTCTTCATCTTTAAGTTTGATTCAAACTACAAATTGGATCAGCGTTTAGCTGTGGTATGTTTACAAAAATGTTGACATCCATACACTTATACATACTTACAGACACCAACTATTATTTTGTGGGATCTGCAGGTGTTGACAACATCGACATTTTATGAAAATATAAGGGTTACATATTTTGCTAATGACATGCTTCCCAACCTTTTAGGAGGTAGGAAAGCAATATTTAATCAATTATTTTTTTAAAGTAAATATTATTGTTATTTCTTTACATTTAATTTTTATTTTATGTCATTTTCTAGTAAAGTGTAGTAATTAGTACTGTTATTATCCTAGATATTTGAGTTTCTGTGTTAGAGAAAACTGCATCTGCAAAGTAAAATTCGTTTAACATAATAGTAATTTATGTAACAAGGGATCATAGCATGATCCCTTCGTTTTCACAGAAGATAAATTAGTTAGCTCTTGAGGATTGCCGAGGGAGTTAACTTCACTTTTGTTTGCTGAGGCCTAGCATTATAGGGATATAAACCATGGGCGAAAATAATTTGATCCATCTTGCGTATTCAATTGTATCTAAAAAAAAGTTGATTAGTTTTCAATAGCTGCTTGTGTCCGTATAATATTTTATATCTTCAAATTCTAACTCTCTTATAAAGACTAGTTGGTCTATGAACTTAAAACCTACCTGACTTACTATAACCTATTATTCCCTTCATTATCTAACCTATTATAACCTCTACTGGTTGTGATTATTAATCACTATCAACATAATGTAACAAAATATACCATAATAAGTACTCTTCATTTTGGTAAAACTGTTTATTTCTTCCCTAGAGCAGGAAAGTGATTTCCCCACTCTGCTAGTTACATTAATACCTTTTTTCGATGCAAGGAGTAGATCAAGTAAATCATCTAAGGGAGGGAACAAATAATAAGTCTCCACAAAAGCAATATTTCATTATGGAGCACTTTCAACCAACCATCATTAATGCCTGTACAAATAAGTATTAACAAATAAATTAAAATGCAGTTGATAAATTTTCATATTAATTAAAAAAATAAATAAATAAATATGTATTAATAAGTTTATTTTAGTTATAAATTTAAATGTGTTTTAGTACTTATTTGTACTGGCACTGATGATGGCCTCTTGCTAGGTTAAAATCACTCGGTAATAAATTATTGCTTTTGTGGAGACCTTTATTCCCTTCATACTGATCAAACTCCACTTGTGATATTTTTTGTTCATGAATAATCTAAAAAAGAAAATTAATACAAAAAGTTCCAATTTCTCTAGTGATTAAATTGTTATAAATGAAATATTAATCTTATTGTTTTCACAATAACTCTGTTTTCTATTGTAGATGGGAATAGTTGTCTTGCAAAACATTGGAAAGGCATTCATAAAGGACCCATAGTTCAGCTTGAATTAAGCAGTGATAATAAGATCCTTGCAACAGGTGGAACGGATTCTAGTGTCCGACTATGGAATTTACAACATAATTCATGTTTTATGAATTTTACTCAGTGCCTGGGTGTTATTAGGTAATTATTAAAGTACGAGGTGGCCAGTAGCATAGATGGAATTTTGAAATAATGCTATTGCATGCATATGCTTTGTGATTTGAAAAGACAGTATTCCTGTTCTAAATCCTTTTCCTGTACTTTATCAGTACTTTTAAAACTAAAAATAAAGTAACCTAAATAGGCAAAAAAATAAAATAAACCAGAATAACAGCGAATTAATTTAAAAACATTATTGGGATTGACAAATTACTAGACTTAACTACACTTGATTTAACTTCCACTGATTCAACTTCACCTGACTCAACTTCACCTGACTCAACTTCACCTGACTCAAATTCACCTGACTCAAATTCACCTGACTCAAATTCACCTGTCTCAACTACACTTGACATTGTTTGTTGTAAGTTAAAAGCTTGTAAAATGTAAAAACATTCTACTTTTTGGTTCACTCATCCTTAAAATGTGGAAATAAGCAAATTTACATTGTATTATGTCTTCACACTTGCTTTGCTTGACTTCTTAAAGTAAACACATCAGGTTCTGACTTGGCTCGAAACTGCTTAACTTTATCAGTCACAATAAAACTTAAATTAATCCTGGGAATGAAAGGAAACTGTGCATATTTCCTTTAATGTAGGTGATTTTCATAACCTGAGGATGACCAAAGTAATGAGGATGAGCGTAGGGTATCTGATATAGGAAAAGTTACGAAGTTCGCTGTATCTGATTTTTCCCATTAAAGATTTCTAGTGTTATCTTGTATTGTAGTGATTTGTAATTTATTTTTATTATTTAAAATGCTTTCATTTATTTAAAATATAAAAAAATAATTCAAAAGTATAATTCATGCATTTGTCTGCAATGACTATAATAGTCGTGTGCTGGGAGTCCTGACATTTATTGTATAGAGCTACTTAGGATTTAATTATACACATGCAATTAAAACTAACTAAAATTGTGAAAACACTAATAACAAAATAATAATACATACATAGATGAATAACATTAAAAACACTCTAAATTAGCTAGACTAATCAATTTTATCTATCTTTTTTCTTTTTTTTTTAATCACTATTTGCTATATTTCTTACTATTTATAATATTTATTCCATTAATGTAGTATTAAATGTACATCAATTTGTTATTCAAATAGAAGCTAGTTAACTTAAAATTATTGTAATATTATAACATGCAAAAATAGAGAAACTTAACACTAATATATAAAAAAATTATAACAAAGCAATTTAAAATAATAATAAAAAAGAAAACAATTTAATATTAAAACATAAAGGTTTTTGATAATAAATTGAAATAAATATAAATTCATAATTTGGTAATATAATAATTAATTATTTTTATTTAGGGTTAGCATATTTGATCTATGAAGCATTATTGAAGCATAGCTTCTTTAACAAAACGATATAAGAAATGGAAATCTTTTCCATTTAGTAAAGCATAAACTTGCCGAGTTTCACAAATAATTTAATTATTATTTAATAAAGTATTTTATTTTTAGTGTTTTGAAATTTCAAGAAAGAGACAGTGAGTTGTATTTATATGGAGCCGGAGACGACTCTGTTATCAGATGCTGGGATTGTTCATCTGGAGAGTTAGTTTTATCTTTGTCTGGTCATTATAGCAAAGTCACTTCCATCGATTTCCACCCGCAATTCAAATATGTAGTCAGGTAATTTTATTTTATATTTTTTTTGTCACTTGTGAGATTTGTGTACTTTTAATTTATATTATTGGCATTATTTATTCATTTTTTCAAAAAAAAAATCATTAAACACAGCAAAAAACGAATTGATATGAATTTTAGCAAAGGATGTAGTACTGTGTAAGACCAATAAATGTACTTTGTTTTATGTTATTATCAGCATTAGTTAAATTGTTATCGAATGCCTTGTGTAATGGTTTTAAAAAATAGTTAAAAATCAGAAAAACAACCTATTGAGTTGACATCAAACAACAAATTCCATCTTTTCCACAAGAATATCTATATTTAAATAGCAGACTGCTCCAAGCCCTTAACGGAGATTTTGGACAACATATAGAGACTCATCGTTCTGGCACAGTTGATGGCGAAAGCTAAAAGCCGGCTCTGCTATTTAAATATAGATATTCTTGTGGAAAAGACGGAATTTGTTGTTTGATGTTATATATAATCCACAGCGTAGTAACGTAGTAATTATTGAGTTGAAATTTGCCAGGGGTGTATTCCTTTATACAATACACAAGTTTACAAAGTTTTATTTCAATTCGGCTGCTATGATTCAGAACACAGCAAAATTATTAAATCACTTTGGAATTTGCCACCCATTTAGTTTTATACAAGACTAACGAGTTCACTACTAAATATTTAAAAAATGATCCAGTTGTTATAGAGTATTTGCACAATTTTTTTCATTACATTATCTTTAAGTACCTCATATAAAAGAACACCCTGTAAAATATTAAAATGAAAAAACTTATAGTTTTGATGATACAGAAAAAAAACAAAAAATATATTTAAACATGTTCTTTTGGTGAAAAACGGGCTCGACTGCTTGTGTGACGTCAGATATAAGAATACTGCCGTGTAGTACAATATTCTCTAGAGCAATACTCATAACAGTTTATTCTATACTGTCAACAAGATGATACATTGTATTACCTGGAACACGGGATTGTTTTGTTTCAGTCTTCTTTACATTCTATTGAACTGTAAGCAACTGTTGACCTTACGATATTTCTAACTAAAATTCCCATCTGTACTTTAAACAACTCAACATCTAGAACGTTCCGTTTTCACCCCACTCTCTCACTCATTCACCCTCTCCTCTTCTTTAACTGCTTATTTCAACTATTAAATATTTTTTACAGCGTAATATATTTTTTAGACACATTTAATCATTTGATGAGCAAAGATTTTTTTTTGATAAATCCAAATACTCTATTGGGCACAAGTGCATCCTTTGTTGTTATAAACAAGGATACAAAGTTTTATTTTAATATGGATAGATTTAGGTGTTTTGTCAGATCACTTGTGTCAACCAGCATCGAGTGTGGTCATTACACGAATAGGTGACAAAAAATATCTGGGTACATGGAAATATCTGAGGACAAAAAAAGCAAGTTTGAAATTGTGAGGATGAGTGAAGCCAATCTGATGTGTTGAGAATAGTTTGGAGGTACCTATACCCAATTTTTTGTATCAATAGTTGCAGCAGAGATAAAGTACTCATACTGTGGGATGCGGCAAGTGGTAAACAAATGAAAGTGGTTCCTCTATATGAGAGTGCTGAGTCATTAGTTGTTTTGCCAGAGAAGATTAGAATACCTGGTAAAGACATTAAACTAGAGGGAGGATTCTATGTAGCTGTTGGAGGAGATAAGGGTAGGTTTACTTTATCTAAACTATATGCAAATTCTGTGATAATATAGCCCTAACCAAACTTGTCTGTGTATTTATTATTTTTTTAAGATTTAAAGTTGGGGATATTTTAGAAATATCCAAAATTTCTTGTTCAAATTACCAGGTTATACAGCCAGTAAATCTATAATTGGCTAAATATTTACTGAAAGGTATTAAAAGTTTGTAATATAGTGCAGCTTGTGTAGTTAAAGTAAACTTCATTTAAACAACTTTGCGAACTTACTAATACATTTTTGCACAAGTTTCAATTTTATGCTTTCTAACTTGAGCAGTAGTATTGCTTCTCTCTTTTTAAGAAATGCTCTAAAACCTTTCAGCGTTCTACTGTTATAATTGGGATGCATTGCCAATTTTGGTTGGATATTCTGTAAAACTAATAGTTTAATTATGCTCATTTCCATCTGGAATGAGACCACTCTTACACGTAAAGTTAACCATTCAGCACCAACAGATAATCAAATCTGAATAATGATAATAATTATATTAAAATGTTTATTTATTATAAATACAAAATTAGATGCCAGATACATATGTTACAAAAAATAATTTTATAATAGAGCAACTATCAAACTCTTTAAGAGAAAAAAATAAACTTTATGCCACAAAAGCATGAGCTTGTGCGCGGCTTTAGTCTTCTTATTAAAAGTTTCTTTTTCCTTATTAATAGTTTCTTATAAATAGTTTAGTTTCTGTTAGTAGTTTTCTTAAATTATGTTTACTTAATTAGTATTTTTATATGACTTGGTTAGTTTTTGATAAAATAATTTAAAATAAGATTTCTTAAATTTAAGGAAGAGAATTTATTAATTAAAGAGTTAGTAAATAATAAAAAATAAAATATAATAAAAATGAAAATATAATTTAATCTAAGGTTAAATAAAATATTAATTAGGGTTAATTTGGAGGTGGTTTTAACCAGAGGATTATTTCCTTTTTAAAATCTTTAAAATACAGGTTAGTTTTTATCTCATCTGGTAGCATATTAAATAAAATTGGACCTCTAGTAGCAGCATGTTGTTGCATCATTGATGTTCTACATTTAAAACTTTTTACTTTTATATTAGTTTTGTTTCAAGTGCTGTGATTGTGATTAATATATTCTTTCGGTTGATTAAAGTATTTTAATAGAACCTTTTTTGTAAATAACTGTTTGATTGTGAGTACAGGGAAATCTTTGAAAAGTTGATCAGTAGAATATAGTCTTGGTTTCTTAAAGATGGTTTTGATGACTGATTTTTGAGCTATTTCTAACGAGTGCAAGTGAGTTGGATTTGCTGATCCCCATCCAATAATACCGTACCCAAGAATAGATTCTACTAGAGCAAATGTATGTATGTAATGAATGTATGTAAGCATGGATTGGTACTTTTCTTGTAAACACGGTTCAGGTCAAACTGCTGAACTAATGCAAACAAAGCAGAACACAAATCAAGTCCAACGTGGCTTCTCCATAAAATCTGGTACAGAGGTCCGCATGCCGTCTGAATTGCCTTTGAAATGTTTGCTTAAGTTTCCAGTTTTATGCTTTATTTATTTATTTATTTTTCATTTACGGCGTGAGCCGATATACAAAAATCAAAAAATGTTACAAAAAATCAAAAAAAGTTACAATATAAATTAATGGTAAACATCGAAATGAAAAAATTGACAAGACTATATATTAAAAATAAAATATCGCATTCAAAGAGGAGGAAAGTAAATGGAAAAAAAGAAAAAAACAGCTGTTACATCAAGGTAATAGTGATAAAAGTGTAATTATGATGGTGAGAAAGATATCAAAAATATGATAAAAGAAATAATACACACTTATATCTTGAGCTGTAACAATACTACTCAGATGAGTCAACTACAACTCAATACTTTCTTGATTTAACATTTATATTCAATTCTTTCTTTTAACTAGTCTACAGTTGTTAATTGTTATGAATTTTTATGGCTTATAAATATTTTTTCTAGGTGTTGTTAGGATATGGGATGTAGAATCAGCTAAAGAGTTGTATGTTCAAGACAATTCCCTGGTAACTGCTTCATCTGAAGAGCAGAGCCTGGCTATAACTCATCTGAGATATTGTAAAGCTATTTCTGCTATTATTGTCACATCAGCTGAACATAATATTATTGTTCATGATGTGGATACTTTTGTTTGCAAGAAACAGGTCTGTACTTAGCTCCGGTTATGTTTGTTTTAAACTCTGTTTGATTTTAACTTGTATTTTAGGGACAACATAGACATTTTAATAGACAAAGCCAGTATTAAACTATATCATGAGGCATGATATAGTATGGGGGGGGGGGTTAAGTGATACCATACTAGGCCAAGACTGATCACTTCCCCTTATAAGGGGGGGGGGAGTGATCAGTCGTGGACATGTAGTGGACAAGTTGGCATGTAGTGATCCCTTGCATACGAAAAGACCTGCATGCAGAATAAAGACAAACAACTACTTTTTAAACTTAAAAACAAATACTTTGTATTCTTGGTAAGATACAAACAACAGTTGTTCTGCCCAGAACAATAAAAGAGATCAGACTCCAAAAGGTTGACTCTGCCATGAGAGTATTAAATGGAAATTTAAATGAGAATTAAATACTCCGCTCATGTAACTTACTACTAGTTAAACTAAGCCAATATAGAGCCTGTCTCAAAAAAAAAACTAAAGCACTGCCGGGAAATTTACATAAAAATAATAGTACCTACAACAGCTGTGGGGCCCCAGTATATAAAATCTACCCACCGGCAGCGGTCTTTCACTGACCTATAAATTAGTTACTGGGCTCACATTATAAATTAAAAATAAAAGGAAAATAATAAAAATAAAAGTAAAGCAAACTTCTTTGAACCCAATAGTGTAGATGTAAAAGGGTGAGGAATCGTAGGCAGGTTATAGGATGTATCTGTCTGACTTGAGTATGATGACTAAAATGGATTTGTATTGACACTAATGTTCTACAGACCATGCTAGATATTTATACAGCCTTTCAGCACTATTTGATTATGTGGCTATACCTCCTAAAGTATTTGCCTCAGCACCAAAACGTTCACCGCCAGTAATTACCACTAATAGTTTCCTCTCAAGAAGAGGTTAGATATAGTTATGGTTTTTCCCGATCCACAACAGACTGAACAACTCTAATCCCACATTACTATTAATCCCACTCCGGTTTAAACTATACTTTTTAATTACTAAAAACTCACAGAAATCGTGCACACAAAACGTGCACCTCACGAGAACAGCAACAACCACCAACCTGTAACTTTATACTAGTTAAATGTTTTATATTAGTTTGTTGTATTTATATATGTTATATATGTTTGTACAATATTTATACTTTGTTAGTTAGGCACTGATGATGAGAATCCGTTTCATTTCATTAGTTAAAGACTCTACAGGTTGTTTCTTCCCGACTCAATTGTCATTTGTTCTTATGTCTGTCATATGTATTTCAGTTGGTTGGGTTCAGTGATGAAATCCTCAGCATAGCTTTGGTTGGTGCAGATGAGAGTCATATGGCCATTGCTACTAATAGCAATGACATCAAGCTCTATAATCTAAGTACGATGTCTTGTCAAATTTTAAAAGGTCACACTGGTTTTGTCCTGACATTAGCTACTTCACCATCTCAACCCAATGTTTTTGCTTCTGCATCCAAGGTTTGTTCTTGAAAAAAAAAATACTAATAGTACTATCATCAATATAGCTATTAATTTTTATTCCATATAGGTTATAGGATTAAAATTAATGATAAAATATTTTTAATATTTCAGAAGTATTATTTTGTGCCCATCATAGAGGTTTTGTTAAGTGAAATTTAGAAATTTCCCTTTAGAAATTTAGAATGAAAATGGCTATTTTCTTTACAGTTATAGAACACTATTAGCACACCATGTGGTGTTGAAGTAAATGAAACAATTACTCTGCTGGGTGGGATTCCATACCTAGCAGGACTGCAATGCTGTTTAACTAAGAGGTTTAATGCCATGCACCTTTGTCATTTCCCTATCTAAGCACTATTTTCCCTGTCCATTTCACAATTTAAGCTACAATTGTGATTTACACCCCCCCCCCAAAAAAAATACAAGACACACACTTCCCTCCTCCCTAATCTAATAGTCCTCCCCTCATAGAATTTGATTTTCTACTTAAATTTTTGTTCAAAACAGTTCAGTCCTTTGGCCTGTAGGTTGTCTACATTCTCATGTAAACAAAGACACCAAATATTTTTGTAATTTGTATGTACTGAACTGAAATGTGGATTCCCATAATTTTTGCTGTTACAATACTATCCCCTTCTTGTAGGCAAAAGAGAAGCAACAAGTGGTTACTTTTAAATGTAACTATGCAATGTTAAAGTGTTGGCTTGGTTACATCATTAGTAGTTGCAATATAATTATTTAAAAATATTTTTTTTCTTAAAAATTAAAACTTTTGATTTGATGACTTCCCTAAAAGATTTGAACGTTTGTCTTAGACAGTAATATTTTTTTTTTTAATTTCTGTACTGTATTTGATAAGCATTATTCCCCACAGGGCAGGATCCCAGAGAGCCAAGAGGCCCTAAACAGTCATTTATTTATGTTGAGTGGACTGTTATCATCTCCCTGGACATTCCTTTAGAACACTTTAAAATAACTCACTCTTTTAACAAAAAATTTTTTTGGTTTATACTTAATAAAAATATTCAGGTTTTACAACGGTGAACAACATGTGGTAGCTATCTTTATTTTGATATGATAATGTTGGGAAGAAAGAGAAACAACAAAAATTGGCTATACAGAACAGTTAGGAACAATTATTCCAACAATATATTTACAAATATATATTGTTGGGTTGAAGTATCAACCCAACAAGAACACTTGTTTTTAAAATACTGAGTCATATTTGTAAAAAATGTTGCTCTTTCACAGCACCGCTTTGCTATGTGGTCTTGAAGCCTTGTCTTTGTATTGCTCTGTTTGAGTTAATGTTATCTCTAGTCCCACAAATGCTCAGTATTTTTTAAACTGCTTTATTATTTTCTTAAATTTTTTTTTTTTTATTTATTTATTTATTTACATACTTGAGGTTACTTTATTACAAAGTTTCTCAATTGTCAAAATTTTACAAACAATTGAAAAGAACAAAACAAGAAAACAAATAGATTATAAATTATTAAATAGACTGCATAAACATAGGCAGCATAACTTGAATAACAAACTTGATTAAAAAAACAAAAAAAAGCATAACATTACATGAGAAACACTAAACATTTAAGGTGGGAATACTGAATTATCAGCTAAAAATTCGTTAACATTATAGTAGGCTTTCTCAAGCAATAATGTTTTAATGCTTTTAAAACATTCTGCTTATTCTGCTAAGAGGTCTAGTCAGGTTGTGGAAACATTGTTCTAAAAACATTAAACATTTAAAAACAGTCGTGTTGTGTTTGAATTTATTACACAATATAATTGTGTATTCATGTTTTGCAAAACTCGGTAGTATCAAAATGATATATTATTAGTTTAAAATATATACTAACAATTACAGGTGTGGAATATTTTGATTTTATAGGACCACTCTATAAGGTTTTGGATGGTTGAGGATGACTCAGCTGTTTGTATAATGATAGGTATCAGGCATACTGACTCAGTGTCCTCCTTAGCTCTTCCTATGGCTTGTTTTAAATTTGCTGCGTCAGTTTCACAGGATACAACCCTTAAACTATGGACTCTGCCTAAGAAAATATCAAGTAAGATACTTTTAGTCTTTGACTTAGCTTTGATTCATTGAACTTTGGATTGGGTGTACTTAAGTAACTAGCTCACTGAAAGACTCTTGGCATCATATTTACTGAATTATCTGGCAATAACAGTACTACAATCATAGATCTATATATTCATGGAATACTTACAATCTCTAAAGAATTTTATCTACTAAAGGTCGGAGAAGGAAGAATTACTACAAGAATTACCTTATCACCTGCCTAAGGTAATATTACCTTAGGCTTTGGATAATCATGACATTCTAAGGACAAGCCAAGCAAGTCCTAAGTCATTAACACTCTTGACTTCAGATGGAATTTAGACAGGCTAATTTTAAATACTAAATGATCCGACAAGAATGTCACTCAACTCTTTACTTTTTTTTACTTGTTGTTTTGTAGATATGTTTTTTCAAGTAAACAAGCCTTCTGTTATTTCTGTAAATAATTTTTAATTAACCCTTTTTTATCTTTTTAGTTTACCCTTTTTTATATTTTTAGTTTACCCTTTTTATCTTTTAAATTTACCCTTTTTTATCTTTTAAATTTACCTTTTTATCTTTTTAGTTTACCATTTTTTATTTTTAGTTACCCTTTTTATCTTTTTAAATTTACCTTTTTTATTTTTTTTTACCTTTTTCTTTTTAGTTTACATTTTATCTTTTAAATTTACCTTTTTTTGTCTTTTAAATTTACCTTTTTATCTTTTTAGTTTACCTTTTTTTATCTTTTAAATTTACCCTTTTTATCTTTTTAGTTTACCTTTTTAATTTACCCTTTTTTATCTTTTTAATTTACCCTTTTTATCTTTTTAATTTACCCTTTTTTGTGTTTTTAACTTTTTTTACTTAGATTATAAATCAAATAGCAGCTTAGCAACCCTTTCATGGCATCTCTTTCATATTATATTTGTAGCCCCAAACTCAGGCGTTGCTGCGTTGTGTGTTCCACCCCTTCATACCAAACTCCAAATCCTGATTTGTTTTTTATATATTTTTTGTACTCTACTACAATATTTATACTTGTACTTTTATGTATGATTTTGTCTTTTCTTGTACTATCCTTTTGTATTTATTTTTGAAGTGGAAACAAATAATTTATTTATTTAATTATAAGATAACCATTCTATTCTGAGGTTGAGCATTGCAAGGCGGAAGTAATTTGTATTTTTATTTAATTTATAAATTTATTTATTTAATTTCAGAGAAACTAGCGGTGGAGCCTGAAAACTTGACTGCAAAGCACACTGTCATTGCTCATGATAAGGACATCAATGATGTTTCTATTTCACCTAATGACAAACTTATTGCCACAGCTTCTTTTGATAAAACTGCCAAGGTAACTGCCACTATTATAGAGGAATGAAGTTATACCACTAAGTCACTGAAGTTATCCCACTATTATAATTTATAAGGGAAAGTTAAAAAATACTTAACTGGTTGTCGAATCAGTTTACCAGGAATAAAAAACATACAATTTTAAGGGGTTATAAAAAGGCCTAACTTGGCTTTTTTGTCAAGTGGTTATGCCTTTATTATTATATCCTTTTCTACTTCCTGCTCAATAATTATTTCAAATTCAGATTTGCTATATTTTTTTTTAATCAAAGAAATTAGAGAATAAGAACTATAGTTTTTTACCTAAAACTGATTGACCAATCAGAACATGGAGTTCACCCACTTTAAATTTCTTCCAAATATTAGCATTAAACTAAAATTACTCTATACCTTTTCTCAAAACTAATTTTTACTCTGTAAATGTTCAATGTTAGCAAATATTTAGTATTAGACAATTTTTAATATTATCAAATTTTTAAATGTTGCATGTGATAATGTTCTAGTTATGGAAGAGTGATGACCTGACAGCTTTGGGTACTCTGAGAGGTCACAAGCGTGGTGTCTGGTCCTGTAGGTTTTCACCTGTTGACCAAGTTCTTCTCACTACATCTGCTGACGCCACACTCAAACTTTGGTCTATATCTGATCTCTCTTGTTTAAAGGTTTGCTAAATATAATGTATTTTTTTACCTTTTCCTTGAAGTCTATTTATCAAGAAAGAGTTTTGGGGTTCCATTAAGAACTCCCTGTAATTTAAATATACTTGATATAGGAGTTAGTTTAAGCATAGTTTTCTAGGTGTCTATGCTACTTATTACTACACAATCTTAGATAAAGCTTTGTAAGAAAAGATGAGAAAAGCAATACCATACACATTGGATTTATGACCAATCCAATCTGCATGCAATACACACTTGATTTATGACCAATCCAATCTGCATCGGATATGACAATCCAATATGGATTTATGACAATCCTATCTGCATGGTAACAATACACACTGGATTGATGAACAATCCTATCTGCATGGTAACAATACATGGTAACAATACACACTGGATTGATGAACAATCCTCTGCATGGTAACAATACACTGATTGGATGAGCAATCCAATCTGCATGGTATACACATTGGATTTATGACCAATCCAATCTGCATGGTAACAATACACACTGGATTGATGAACAATCCTATCTGCATGGTAACAAACACACTGGATTGATGAACAATCCTATCTGCATGTAACAATAATTGGTAACAATCACACTGGATTGATGAACATCAATCTGCACAGGTAACAATACACACTGGATTTGATGGCAATTCTGATGGTAACAATAACATTTGGATTTATGACCAATCCAATCTGCATGGTAACATACAATTGGATTATGACCATCCAATCTGCATGGTAACAATACACACTTGATTTATGACCAATCCAATCTGCATGGTAACAATACACTGGATTGATGAACAATCCTATTCTGCATGGTACAATACACACTAGATTGATGAACAATCCTATCTGCATGATAACAATACACACTGGATTGATGAGCAATCCTATCTGCATGGTAACAATACACACTGGATTGATGACAATCCAATCTGCATGGTAACAATACACACTGGATTGATGCAATCCAATCTGCATGGTAACAATACACATGGACAATCAATCTGCATGGTGCAATACACACTGGATTGATGAACAATCCTATCTGCATGGTAACAATACACACTGGATTGATGAGCAATCCAATCTGCATGGTAACAATACACATTGGATTTATGACTAATCCAATCTGCATGGTAACAATACACACTTGATTGATGAGCAATCCAATCTGCATGGTAACAATACACACTGGATTGATGACCAATCCAATATGGTCCAGGTAAATGATATAACTCTAATAATGTTATGCATATGTGTTCTGATGTCACTAGATCCTTAAAGCTATAGATTTTGTAGGCTCTGTTATTTAGAATGAAAATATTAATGTTAACATAACACATAACTGTGTTATGTGGGAATTGGTTTGCCAAAATCCATAGTGCCAAATTCTTTGGGTACTATCTTGATGCATAATTTATATTTAAGTGAGAATTGTTATTGACTTTTGATATAGTCTTATGCAACTTTAATAGTTTTTAAAACTCAGTCCAAAGTTTCTTAAAATCAAGTTTATATTTACAAGTTTAGGTGGAAGACACCTCCTATGTGAAACTCAAAAAACTTTGTGTTTACAGACGCTGGAAGGACATGACTCATCAGTTCTTCAAGGGAGTTTCTTAACTAGAGGGACTCAGATAATAACATCTGGAGGTGACGGACTTATCAAGCTTTGGTCTATTAAAACAAGTGAATGTGTGGCTTCATTCGATAACCATAACGGAAAAATATGGTCATTAGTTGGTCAGTATTTTGTCTTGTACTATTTCCCTACTACAAATCGTAGTAGTTATTATTTAATACTGTAAATCATGTGGGCTTTATAGATGTCAAGGTGAGGGTTGGGTGGCTGGTCCATCATTTTTTAATGTTGGTGGTGAGGGGCCGATGTATTGATTTACTCATCAGGCCTGACCTCACCTCAGTCAATGATCTAATCATTGTTCCTTGGTGATCATTTATATCCTATCTAAGATGATCTGTTTGTCATTCCACATTATTTAAAAAGCTAACTTAAGCTAACACCTGTGGTGTTAGCTTGCTTTTAACTTCATTGCGTTTTTCTCCGGATGAAGTGCAAATAAGTTGGATTGTACTTTATTTTAATCTAAGTTTTGTAGTTAAATTTATAAAATTTATTAAACGTAACAAAACAGAGTAGGAAATGACATTATGTAGAGCCTTCAATAATGACGAATAGGGAATAATAGAATATCTACCAGATGTAGCATTGCATTTTGCTTGTTACATTCTATAGATCTCTCTTGCACAATTATATTATATTGTTGAGGTATGTGGGTGATTTTGATAATCTAATGGTTGATTAAAAGCTGACCAAAAACACCCCAGCTGACCATATATTCCAAGAATGTCATTAATAATAGTAATAATTATGTTTATATAATAAATATATTAGTAATTACTTATAGTAATTGTTAATTTCTAGTTAGTAAAGATGAGAACACTGTTTACTCTGGTGGAAGTGACTCGAGATTTGTGATGTGGCAAGACTGGAGCGAGCAGAGCAGAGAGGAGAGAATCAAGGCTCAGCATGACAAAGCACTTTCTGATCAGAGACTGGCAAATCTTATTCAATCCAAGGATATGCTCAATGCTATCAAGTACGCTTTGTCTCTCAACAGACCTGCTACTGTTCTCAAAATTATTAAAGGTATGCTGAAAGAAATACACATAAGTGCATGCAAAATAGTTGATTAATTTTTTTAGCATTTTTTCATCCCGAAAATGACTCTTATGAGATTGTTGATTGATGACATAAGTAGGGGGGGGGGGGGGTCGATTCTATTTGTTTATTGTTGGGTTCTGTCTGTGCAGACATGTGTTCATTTGATGGAATTATTTGGTGTCACTTTGCAATTAAAATTATTTTCTCTTCTTATAGGACATGGGGATTACGCAACCAAAAACCAACTGGTTCTATAAAGGCACTTCCACGATTAATGGGGGTAAAATTAATTTAAATTTATATAGAAATAGACTTATGAGGCTTTGGTTGTAATAAAAAAAAGAACAAGAGGCTCTAGGACTCTTGTATTTTGTAGTTTGTCATATTACTTGTTTGTTTTTTTCTTAACCTTGGCAATATTTGTTGTCTTGCTTCAGTTAAGAATAAAATCACTTCATAGCCTAATATTGTAATATTTTATTTAAATTTATGTTTTTGATTTTTTTTTCATCAAATTACTAAAAGAAGTGCTGGTATCCATTTAACGAAACCCCACTATCTACTATAACTGCTTTAACAAAATTCAACCTATTTAATTCAAATGTTTGGGTCTTTTAGTCATAGTATAAATGAAGATGTGTACCCAACCTCAAGTCAAGAAGTTGATTAGTTTTTCCTAATTAGTGATATTAATGATGACTCATATCTTTTGAACTGCGGTAGATAAAAAGATTAAAATTTTACTTATATTTCTAACATACCTACTAATTCAATACATAATTTATTATGATATGTTAATAACATAATACATAATTTATTAACGTACCTTTTTGTGTGTTCAATAATAGATTCTAAAGTTTTTTTCAATTCAATTTTCATTTAAAAAAATATTTTTAATTTTCTTTTTCATGGACATATTGTGTAAAAGAGGGTATGTTGGGTAAAAGAAGGAAGTGAGTCAGTGTAGTGGTGGACCTGAACTTCCCTTCCTCGCTGCACTTGAAAGTGTTTTTACTTAGCAAATCTTTCTACTTTACTAATTACTTTCTTGACCTATAACATCTAAATAAACAAATTTTACTTTTATTTTTCTCAGATTTAGTGAATGAAGGTGAGGTTGGACTGGAAGATACGATATCACAGCTAGATGAACCTGATAAGCAGTTACTATTGAATTATGCAACACATTGGAATACTAATAGCAAACACTGCTATATTGCTCAGGTACACTTGTACTCTAATTTTGCCCAATTTGAATTTGTGTCAATAAATGAGGGACACACATGTATTTTAATTTCTTCATAATATAAACACTTCATGCTTTTATGATGTTTTTACTCTGATAAAAAGTTTATTTGATGCTATTTTTAGTTTTTAATTAATTTTTTATTTTTAAATTAATTAATTAATTTTTAATTAATTAAGTTTGTTTTATTCAAAAGGGTCTACTTTAAGTCTAAGACCATGTTATAGTCTAGGACAATATTATAATTTTTAAGACCATGTCTAGAGCCATGTATAGCTTAGTTTTTTTAGGATTTCAAGTCTATGCTTCTGAAATAACCCACCTCAAAGAAATGTAACAAAACCAATGTAAAAAAGAATAGAAATTTGAAATTGAAAAAACTCCAAGTTATAAGTTTTGTTATTTTGGCTCTTGAAGAGACAAAAGATGACTCTTTATACAAGAGGATTCATAGACTGTGCTCTAGAATATTATAGTAATATGAATGAAACAAATAAAAATGATCAAGAAGGCAGTTGGACGAATGTGCTTTGATATCAACAACACAATGCAGTTTAACAACTCTATAAGGTTGGCAATAATTGTTACCACTGCACCATGGAACCCAGCTTTAACCATTTTTACTAATAATTAATTAAATTAGTTCAGTTTTGTAGAGCATTGTGTTTCTATTCATGATGTCCTACAACCCTGATGATGCCTCCTACAGTGGAAGCAAAACATCAAATTTTTCATCTACATTGACACGGTCACCACTGGAAGACCTAAATCTTCATAATTTTAATTTATTACTTGAATTTCTATGACCTGAGTACTGATGTTTCTGTTTGTATTTGTTTCAGTTAATAATATCTATGATGCTGGTTGAGATAACTCATGGTTCTCTGAAGCCGCCCCAGTCAGTCCTGGAAGCTATCATTCCTTACACAGATCGACATTTTAAAAGACTTACTCAATTACTGCAAGATCTTCACTTTCTAAGATATACTAAGCAGCAAATCAATCCGTTATCAAGTTGATTTGTGTGTTTTGTTTAAATTCTATAATAACTTAAGTAATTGTTTTAAATTTTCAAAACCAAAAATTAAATACTTGGTTGTAAATCTAAATAATTTTGTATCAGAAACCAAAAGATCTGATAAAATCCTTCTACATCCTCTTAGGTTGAAATTTTACCATTTATGTCAATTTAGGGCTTGGTGTACTTGTATAAAAACCCTATTGAATCTACTCGAAAAACTTGGTACTCTCATGGTCTGGTAGCATGGGACATAACATTTCCCATAACCACTCGGTCATAAGATTTACCGGACTATAGAGTAGAGTATGATAACCACCGGGCTAGACAATATGCTGACAGCAAAATTTTAAAATTATTACAACTACTTTTTTTTAAATTCTAAAAAAAATTCAAATAAAAGTTGTAGTACTGTAATAAAGTTGTAGAAAACAAACATTTTTGTCCTGGTCATTGTTTACCTGTATTGGTTTATATTCAAGATTTAAAGCCTTGAAGTTATTAAAAAAAATAAATGAAATGAGTGTGATTCAGTGAGAGATAGTTTAGAGAAAGAGGGTATTTTGATGGACCCATCAAGATGATATTTCGATGGAACCATCAAGATGATATTTCGATGGAACCATCAAGATGATATTTCGATGGAACCATCAAGATAATATTTCCATGGAACCATCTAGATGACATTTCGATATCATGGAGATGATATTTCCATGGAACCATCTAGATAGTATTTCGATAGAACCATCAATCGATTTTCATGTTAGATGATTTTGATAGAACCATCAAGATGATATTGATGGACGATGATTTCCATGGACCATCTAGATGGTATTTGATAGAACATCAGATGATATTTCGATGGAAAGATGATATTTCCATGGAACCATCTAGATGGTATTTCGATAGAACCATCAAGATGATATTTCGATGGACCCATCAAGATGATATTTCCATGGAACCATCTAGATGGTATTTTGATAGAACCATCAAGATGATATTTCGATGGGCTGTATCTTGAAATTAAAGTGATGCAGGTAAAAAATTCCAGAACTAAAAATGTTTGTTTTCTCAACTGCTACAACTTTTATCTAAAACTTTTTTCAGTATTATTAAAAATAAAATAGTTGTAATAATTTTCAAATTTTGCTGAGTCATCATATTGTCCAGCCCCAGATTAAAACCCCCGACTGGTAGTTTTCTTACTCTGCTCTATAGTCTTGTAAATCTATGACTGAATGGTCCATAAATCTTTTGATCTGGAAAATTACCTCTATGCTCATGGAGTATTATGTTTTGAACAGCTGAATTGACTGTCGAGAATGTCATTTAATATTTCATGGAGTTGCTCACAAGGCTCCCTTTGTTTTTATTCCTTTATGTATTTTTTTTTGTAAATATTGTTTTAAAAAGAGAATAAACTTTTATAAAAATGTATTTAAACATGTTTGTTACTATTTTCTTTAAAAGCTTATAAGAATATTATTAAAGTCATATGCTTACTTCTTAATTGTTAAGAAAACAAGGTGCATTGGTTGTATTAATTTATAAATTGTACTTCCCTACCTAAAGCTATGCTCTCTGGTTTGATTCATAGACATTACATTAGTGTTGAAGCACTTAATCAAAAAATGTAGAGTAAATTTTCTTTGAAGAATCAAGAGTATAAATATTGCAATAGCTCTCCTTCCTTTTGCTTATGACTTAAAATTTAAAATTATCTGTTGAACCAGCTTGAATCAACTACTAAAACTTAGTCATACCCTTTCAAATAATGACATTGGCTCCAATAGAGAGCTAGAAAACTGTTTCTCCAACTTGTGGGGAATTAGAGTGATAGTAATATCTGCATTTTTAAAAAATAAAATTAGTGATATTAGATTTTGTGCTTTTCAATTATTTTCTTCTTCTGAGTTTTTTAATAATAACAATAATTAATATCATAATAATAAAAATACCTGCTTAGAACCATAAAGCTACATGGATAACCCCTGTAAGAATCTCCTTAGATGGTAGTGGCAAACATTACTAGAAAATTGGCAAAGAATATCTGCATAAAGGATCACTCGATGAGATGAATGTTTTATTAGATAATACTTCCAATTTTTTTCATAAATGTTTGAAGTTGCTTCGTAAAAAATTGCTTAATTTTTTAGACAGTTGTCTGACTCTTAATTCTAGTTAATTTTGCCAAATAAATCTACTGTTGAAGCTCTAGTGATTTTAACTCATGCAATTTATAAAGCATTTGAAAATAAAGGAGAAGGATTAGTGCTGTCGTATGACTTCACTGATACCTTTGATTGCATACTCTTCAAATTTCTAAATAGAAAACTCAACCATATGAGGATCAGAGGCATAGCCTTGATCCCTACCATAAAGGGATTTGTTGATGTCCTTTCTTGAAGAATGATTACAATTTGTGTCTTTCAGCAATTTCAACTCTACCCTCTTGCCTATCTTGTTTGGAGTACCCCAAGGCTCTGTTCTGGGGCCTCCGTTATTTTATTTTTTATAAATAATATGTTATTATTTATATACTAATGACTCCCGGATCTTTGACACAAGGTTTGCTGACGATTCAACATACATCATTATCTCTAAGAATATTCTTAATCTTGAATATTGATTCAGAGATCATATTTCACCTCCAATGTTAGTAAAATACTATCTATAATATTCTCTCTGAAGGGCTACTGTTGAAAGAATTGACTATAAGTGCTCAGAATCAGTTTTGATCCATTTCTTAGCTGGGACCATCATATTAAATTACCTAAATCCATTATTTTTACTTATAAAACTTGCCCTTAACCTCGACTGCAATATTTTAAAGCTAGCTTATTTGTCGTACTTTCATAGTAAAATGGTATATTGTGCCAAATTATAGACTGGTTCATCCAGAGCTTTATCTATTTTTATACTTTTGAAGTAGGGTGTATTAGTAGTAGGCAAAACTAACAGTAGAGAACATAGCTGTCCTCTGTTCATCAAGTATAGGACCCTCACCCTTCCTTTACTGTTCATATATTTAATCCTTTGAGAGATTCTTAAGGTAGCTTTGGATAATCAAGTTAAGCAGCATGATCATCATTACGACACGAGCCATCGTAACAACATAGTTCTTCCTAGCCACCGACTGTATACTACAGCTAACTCTAAAGGGTACAGCCTACTGAGCGACAGAGTAAAAAGTCTTAATTTAAATCAGTTTAATTCCAAAGTTAATACAAATTTGCTTTCAAAATCCTTTTATTTATTGAATTTGTTCTTCACAGAATGTAATCTCTAATGCTGAATGGGGACTTCTCTGTTTTACATTGGTCTTTGAGGAAAACTTAAAATTAATTAATCAACATTTTTCCAAAACATGTTTTAATATTCATTATGTATAATTATATAATATTTTTCTGTTAAACACTGAAATTACATTTACACTTTATTTATTGTTATTTTATATAAAATACATTATTTACAATATATAAAAATATACATTTTTACACTTGTACATAATCATTTATAACAAACATTTATTGGATGAAATGAATATATTTTATCAATTAATCTACAATATAATACAATCATTTTTCTTTTATTGATATTTTCCTTTCTTTTCTTTTAAAAAATCATTTTACATAGACAGTAAATTCAACTCAGCAATAGAATATTAAAAATCTGGTACGGGGTACCTCAGATTTTTCCTCAACACATCGCATTCGCTACGCTAATCCTCCCTACTTCGGACTCGTTTCGCTCATCCTCAGAATATATAATTCACCAAATTTTTCCTGCCACATGTTTTCATTCTCAGTGGTCACCCATGCAGCACTGGCCTCTCTCAATGCTGCTTTTTTTATGATCCAACAAAAATCATGGATATACTTGTCATATTTAAACGAAACTGAGTGTACTTATTTAATTAGTAAAGGTATACCTGTACTACCTGTACAAAATTTCAACTCGATTAAATCATTTTCTGATTTTTGACTATTTTTAAAAAATATACACAAGTCTTAATAAAGTAATTAAGTAGAGGGACTCTTTTATTTATCATTATACGGTGAACTCCTCTATCACTACCGTTTTGAATGGTACCCAAGTCATTCAATAAAAATGTAACTAATGCTGATAATGAGATGAAACTTGGCATATATGTTTTTCTTATACATGGCTACATGTATAAGAACTTCAATACGATCGCATCATTTTTGCTGTGTCATTATTGCGAGTTAATGACTTCATAAAAATATTATTCTCTGAATTGCACAACTACAGCAGTAGACTGATTTTGTACAAAGTTTCAACTAAGAAGAAATAAAACTAAACAAGTTTTCGTCTCTCCACTCATTATAATTACTAATAACAAAGCCGACTTTCAACCGTTAACAGTCATCATCAGTGCCGGTGATTATTAAAAAAGTAGATCAGTTGTCTACCAGTGAGTCTAATGATACAAACTTGTACCATTGTGGTTTTTACTAAAGTTTGTACTTGTGGTACAAACTTTAGTTTTATTTCTTCTTATCATAGCACTCCACAGCTCAATCCATCATATAAGTTTCAACTCTCTAGCATTAATACCCTGGGTGCTACGATGATAACAGACACATACACGCACTACTCTGAACTAATGCTGATAATGAGATGAAACTTGGCACATATGTTAGTCTTATACATAGTCACATGCATGCCGAATCTCAATCCGATTGCATCATTTTTCCGGGTTTTATGATTTTTCAAAAATTTCACTGAGTCATTATTGCGGGTTAATGACATTATAAAAATTATTTTCCGAATAGCACATACACAGTGGTAGAATGCTTTTTGTACAAAACTTTAATTCTCTTGCATAAATACACTGGGCGCTACGATGATAACAGACACACACACACACACATACAGACAGACAACCACTGAGGAGGCCTTAAAAACACCTGTAACAGATTATTCCAGTTTCATCCTGGTTTCTGATTTTTTTTTTTGCAAACTCAATACTTTTCCTATATACCTACGGTATAAATGAGGAAAAGTAATAGAGGAAAATATCACGGTTAAGTTTTGCTCACCTATTTTGAGAGGGATTATTTTTATCCTAATAGAGTTTAATCTGTAGGTTTAGTATTCTAGAATAAAAAACTTAACCATAATAAAAAATATTTATACTAAAAAACAATTTTTAGTTTTAAAAATTTCTCAGAACATTTTTTTCTTTGATGAAACTTTGAAGCAAACATTAAAAAAATACAACAATAGATTGCTCAAATCTGTAAAATTAAAAAAAAATATAAAAAATATTAATTCTCATTAAGATTTAAAAAAATTAACATTACATTCTTGGTTTAAGTATTCAAAAAATGAAGTTTCAAAAACGTTATTACAGAATTTATAATATATTCAAAATAATTTTGTTTAAAAGTTTTCTACGTTTTAAGAAATATAAACAGTTTTCAATGATATGAATATCATTAATATTTTATAAAATTGAAAAGCCAACTCAGGCATGAACTGGAGGTCAGTTCGGGTCACGTTTGAAATAAATTAAATAAAAACAGAATACATGAATTGGATTTATTTAAAGAGAACTTTGAGTATACAAGTTATTTTCTAGGAAAGTTTTGTAATTTTGAACTTTTGGGTTTCACTTTGTTTTTTAACTATCATATCAAATGAAAATCTAAAACATTAAGTGAAAATGTCAGATAGTACTACAACTAAAAGTATTTTTAATAAACTGAAAGAAAAAAGGGTTAAATGTTTTTAGCAGGTAAAGCAGGATGACCATTAACTCTGAGATTATAAAGATAATCTCAAGCTCTTTATGTTGTCCTGTAAAATATTTCCTTCAGTCTTAGCCAAATCCTAGTTTCATACATTTTCATGTAGCTATTATTTTATTTTTGAAACAAAAAACAATGAAATTAATCTGGAAAATTAGGTGTTTGAGGAGGAAAGAATAATAATGAAGACAGCAGTCCTAGTTTTTGTTAGTTTAATTTATTACATCAGAGCTTTTGCACAAGCGATGCTTGGCATCCTCAGTGAACAATAAATAATATTATTACTTACTATTCACATACATTACATATGTGGTGGTGTAACTATATTACTTATTATTCACTGAGGATGCCAAGCATCGCTTGTGCGAAAGCTCTGATGTAACAAATTAAACTAACAAAAACTAGGACTGCTGTCTTCATTATTATTCTTTCCTCATTAAACTCACAGTCCATTAAATCTTAATTCTTAAATTAGGTATTTGCTTCCCTACTTCATAAGGGGGGGGGGGGAGCATTACATTTTCATAAAACACAACATCCTCTTTTTTTGATCAAATCTGGACGTTTCAGCACCTACTGATCCTAAAAACCAAAAAAATTAATGACTGTGTGTACTGATGTGCCTTTTTCTTGTAAACACTCTACAGCTCAAATCAAACATGTCATCCAATTTTAATGGAACTTGGCTCCAAAATCAATTCCTTTCGGAGGGAGAACTAATTAGATTTTGGTTTTAATCCAACTTGAGGTATTTAAATAGTGTCACTATATACTTAAATAAAAAATTAATATAAAACTTAAAAAATATTGTCATATTAATTAATTGACAGTCTCCATAAATATCAAAATTACAAAACAATATTTGTTTGATAAAAAGTGTTTCTATTGATTTTTTGAATGTATCCAAATAGGAAGAGACCTCAGCTAGATCACAGTTCTTGAGATATATGAATTGATGTGTACATTTCTTGTAAAACCTCTTCAGTTTCAATGGTTGATTCGATTTTAATGAAACTTGGCTCAAGAATTGATTCTTATGACAGGAAGAACATATAAGATTAGGGCTAATCAAATATATTATTAATACTATTAATTATTAAAATGGTGTCACTTTAGACGTTTAAAAAAAAAATTGTTTAACAAAAAGTGTTTTGTTTAGAAGTTTCAACATCATAAATGTATATATGTGTGTATGTATATATATGGGTATGTATATATATATATATAATTATATATATATAAATATATATATATATATATATATAATATATATATAATATTATATATTATAATAACTTAAGCAAAAAATTCAATTTGTACATTATTTCATTTATCTGTTAAAAGTAACATAATGTAAAATTTTTTACTATTTTAAATATTTGTATTTGGGCACTTATTTACTTGGTTCCCAACCTCAATTTATCTGAAAAAATCTAGTGGATTTGGGTATAGGAACTAGGAGGTCTGTCTAAACTCCATTAAAATCCCTCAGTTTCGATTAATACATTAATTAAATTAATTCTTAAGACTTTAAGAAATTACAAGCTTTTTGCTATGAGAACAAAGATATTTTGTAATTTTCCTGGCACTTATTTACTTGGGTCCATATACCCCCCTTGGTTCCCATTTTATGTAGGGAACCAAGGATACTTTCGCACTATATAACTTATTTACTTAATTATCAATCTTTTTCTTTTTCCCCCTTCTCAACCCCATACAATGCCTCTTTGCTTTTCAACATCCCCTATTATGATTGTTAAAGAATTTCTTTTTATATAATTTAGTAAATATATTGTCAGTACCCAAGTGAATAATTGCCCTATATCGCCATATTTGCTTGGGTCCCAACTTTATGTTGGGAACCAAATAAATAAGTACCTGTATTTGTAAGAAAAAAACAATAAAAGGATTTTTTGATTTGATTTAAAGTGTAAGAAGCTAAGGCTAGCACAGCTCTTTAGATATTCATATGCATGAATGTGCACGTTTCCTGTGTGTAATTATTTTTTAAATTACTTGCTTTTACTTATATTATAAGAAGCCTTGTTCCACAATTGCCAGCTTGTTTTATTTTTAATGTCTAAAAAAATTAAAAATGACTGTCTTGTGTGAAAAGATTTAACTGCAGGAAATTATATTTTTAAGAACATTTAAAAATTGAATGAAAAATCAAGTAAATAAGGTTGTATTTTAAGGACAAGTGGTTAAGTTATGCATAACATATTTACTTGTTTTCATTTTCAATTTGCAAGAGTTATTAGGTTTATTAAAAAAAGGCAACCATTCCTGAAAATGATTCTCATAAATTATACTGTTGAAAATGATTATTTTTACTGTTAAAAAATGAAAATAATACTAGTAAAGAATTATTGCCACAGAAATGTAGCAAAATAGTACAGGTAGCAATTAAAAATTGTATGAACAAAGAAAAGTTTATATGAACAGGTTTGTTCATTAATTCAAAAGACTTAGTTTTAAAATTTCTTCTGTTAAGTTTCTGTAAATTTGTTCTGTATTAGTTTAATTCCTTTTGAACAAATGTTTTTTTTACTTTCGAGTAGTACATGGTTTTATAAGTATTTACTTCATTAAATTTAATGCAATTAGTTAAACAAGTTTGCATTTAAAACTTTTATTTTCATTGGAAAAAGGGTCATTAGACTTGTTTTATTTTATTTCCCTCCTGATAGAAAAAAGCTTTAAAGTAATATTACTAAAATGAAGCGAAAGATCTTTAAGAATGTCTTTATCTAAAGTATTTTATTTTTCAATTAATATCTGTAACTAAAAACTGTCAGACTACTATTGTTGTATGAAACTTGGAAATAATTTAAAGTATACTAAAATTATTCTTCAAGGTTGCTAAAGATTCTGTTTAACATTTCATTCAAGCGTATTAATATTTTTTTTTGTCGTTAGTCTTTTTAATTAAAGAATATAAAATAAATAAAGTTAATTTTTACTTTAGTAGATTTTACGTCAGACTAAGTTTTGTATTTAGTTATTAAACATTTTCCTTTAGAAAAAATTTCCCTCTAGAAATATCTAATCAGAGACCTTTGATTTCCTAAGTTTTAATTAAGAAAAAGGATTCTTTTTTGAAAGAATTACCGGTAACACTGGTATAAGAGAAGTGACCTTATTAAACAACACTCTCCATTATGTTTCTTTACCTGGTTTTCTTGTCTAGGAAATCTTAACCTTTCTCAAGATAACCTTACCTAGTTATAACCGAGATAACCTTACCTCTCAATATTCTCATTGCTCTTTGTCGTCCTGTGTTTTTCCACTTGAGAGAACCAAAGAATACTAGTTTTCTGGCCATTATTAAAACTTGTTTTTTTTTAATAATAATAAGTTTTTTTTAAAGTATTTTATACTATTCTTGCAGTTTTCCCTTGAAATCTGTATAAATTATTATTTAGTTTATTTTTGAGAAATCATAATAAAGAATTTTTTAAAACATAAAACAAGCTGATAACCATAGAATGAGGCTTCTCTACCTGTAGCTTTAAAAATGATTGGAGTATTGTAAAATGTATTTTATTGTATAATGGATTATATAGTTTTTACTTTAGTTTTTCCATTTTACCTTTAAAGTTTCATTGTAACTTGCTATGCTATTGGTATATGTGGTTGAGGTGTCTTTGTATTCAGAAAACTTCAAAACATAATTAAAATCACTTTTTATCAAACAAATATTTTTCATAATTTTTTGATTTTTTAAATAGTTTATAGTGACACCAATTTGATATGCCATGTTGGATTATTCCAAAAATCTAATCAGTCGTCTAATCTTTCTCTTATAGGACTTGATTTTTGTACCTAGTTTTTGGATCAACTGCTTTGAGCTGTAGCGTGTTAACAAAAAATGTGCATATCCATACATCCCCCTCCTTTTAAGAGGCAGGGAAGCAAAACTATGAATCAACAGAAAGACAAAAACAATTTTTTCTATTGATAGCATCAAGTTTAGTACAACTTAAGAGTTTTTATAATTTAAAAGCGAGCC
This sequence comes from Microvelia longipes, assembly GCA_018340805.1. Classification (NCBI taxonomy): domain Eukaryota; kingdom Metazoa; phylum Arthropoda; class Insecta; order Hemiptera; family Veliidae; genus Microvelia; species Microvelia longipes. The sequence continues at coordinate 46,006,777 of JACMZG010001908.1, read as the reverse complement.
AAAAATCAGAGAGGAAAGGGATTCAGGCTAGTCCCTTTGAGTGACAGGGTTCATATTTTTAGTCTTTCTTGAGCTCGATGTAATCCATTTATAATACAAAAACAATTTTTCATTACCATAATCTGTTCTATTAATTTGTGAGAGGAAATTCGGAGCAATTATTCTGATTTATGATCTCATAAATCTAAAGTGTTAATTCAAATTGGATTGTAGTGAGTCTCTGTTGAATGAACAGCAAATTCAACCTACCTTTTTAATTCCTCTTTCTAATCCCTTGAAACCATTTTTTAATCCTGGAGACTAAGACTAATATAAAACTTATCACTCAAATATACATTAATAAAGTAACAAATTGTCCTTCTTTGTTTGTAACAAATTTTCACCAGAAAATGATGTTTATGAGGTTGTTTAGTTATTACATTGTCAACAGCTAGTACTTCCACTGGGTAACTTTTTAGGTCATTTATAAGATATTTTCAATTCTGTTGTCATTATTCTTAAAAACATCTTATTCTCAGAAGTTCCAATGAGTAAAAAAAAATGTCCTCAACATTTTCAATATATTTTTTGTTGAATATATATAATTTTGTGTTAGTCTCCATGATTGCAATATAATAGTATTTATTTATTGAAATATAGTAGTCAGTATTTAAACATCACTAGTTCTGTCAATTTAACGAATATGGATCGAGGATAGATACAAAATATTGATAAAATATGAAGTAAACAGTAGTAATTTTTTTAATGTCTCATTATAATTTTTGAATCATAAGAACCGCATTATAAAACCTAGTTAATGCATACAACTAATTTATATGAAGTATTGAACCACTTCATAAGTTAATTTGACTAAAAAGAGTATGGAATGGACAGTAGGCTTATGAGCTAAACATAAATCCCTAACACTCTGTTTTTAATGTATACTGTTCTCACGGCACAGTGAATTCATTTAAGAAGTCCAAGATAGGTTTACAAGAAACAGATATAAGAAATTGATGACTTGCAGTCGCTGCTTCACTCTGCTACATCACTTTTACTTTTAACTTCATAACAATCATCAGTATTATATACATACTTAAATACTTACAAGTGTTAATTCCTATTATTTACAAACTTTCTTAATTTTACTTTTTTCTTTAAAAAATGTACAACAATAGTTGCAACTAAAAGTTCAACTATAGTTGCAAAAACAGTGCAACTATTAAGTTGCACTGTTTTTATCGACATTTATTTAAGACATTAAACTTTACTCTATTATCATAATAACTAGATTAAATCTATTACACAAATTTTAATAATCATTAAAGTCTTAACAATAACATCCTTTTTGTACATTTAGAACTTAACATAATCAGTTAAAAAAAAAAAAATAAAAGATGCTTTCAGATGGATAAAAAACTAAACATTTAATTATTATATTTTCTATTCAGTAGAACTAGGATGTATGAATATCTAATGAAATGCTGAACAAGATTTGAAGAAAAAGTAAAGAAAGCAAAGTAAAACTAAAAGAATTCTCTGATGGAACAAATATTTACTAAACAGTGGGTCTATCCAACATTTAGAAAATAAGATAAGATGTATTTCTATGCTTTCTTAAAATGAGTTTTTTTTAATTTTTTAATTTTGTATCTTAAGAATTGTATGGTAATTCTTTTTAACAGTATTAAAATTAACAATTCAGATTAGGAAAATAATACAAAATAAATCTGGAAGTATTATGTTTAGAATGCATAAATTGATGTAATGCCGCGTAATGGAAAATGAAATGGGTTTGAATATGAAAAATGACTGGTATAGATCTGTATGTTTGTGCACATACATTTTATTCTTTTTTGTTAACTCTTTGTTTGTATAAGTATTCACGATCTTGCTGTTTGCAAGATCGTGTAAGTTTCACAAACAAAAATGAAACTAAATTTTCATTGTTACATTAATGTTAAGTATCTTAAGAAAATCATACCTTGAGAACAATAGCCAACCAAAAGGAGAGACAGCAAATATTCAGGTTGGGCAAACGCTTGCATGCCAAATTATGGTAAGTTATATCACCCTTTGTTAGACAATATACTTACTGTCATTCTTGGCCTCTCTGACTAGGCCTTTGCGAGTCTTCCTATAAATATCAACTGACGATTTGCATTTGCCCAATATTGTCAAAGATAACGTCTCTGTCCTTAATTTAAATACAATAGTCACAGCCGAGAATAGTCGACCAAAATCAGATGGGAAAAGAATTTTATTGGTTCTTGGCTCTAATTGGTATTTTTTGATCACCATGAATTAATCAAAACCAGTAATAGTACTGGTTTTGTAATTTTAAAAATTTACAGGAATAGTCCTCTAAAATTTTTATTATTGCAATATTAGGTCCATCAACCTATTTTGTCAAGAGTTTTGGACAAACATTTTTTGAGTTGCCCTAGAAATGAATTAATAACATTGAAAAATAATGAGAAAGAGTAAACAAGATTAACTCTTCTTTTTCGTAAAAGATAATGAGTAATCAATGTTTAAGTTCATAAAAATCGTCCTGCAATGTTTATAGTTTGTTGGTGGTTCAATATAGATCCTCCAGTGAACCATAGACTGCCTGTACAACACATTGGTGGTGCTAATGCACTCAAGTAACGAATAGAGTGCCCGTTAAACATTTAGGCAGTGCTGTATAGGCCCTCTATTTGAACACAGCAAGCACTTCATATCTATAAATCTCTTATAATTTTACAGTCAAACTGTTTTAACAGTAGTTAAATAAAAACGTTTATTTACAAGTAATTGGCAGGTGTGCAATTTTTAATACAGTAGTTTATCCCTACCTGTTACCATGGTACAATGTTAAAAAGTTGGCTAAACTTAATGAAAACAGGCATATGAATATTGTAACCAAGTGGGCTCCACCTTCAAGTGCACTGTTGTACCTGAAAAATTATAAATTAACATAAACTAAAATAAGTTTTATGCTTAACTGCATTATATACATCCAATATATTAAATGTCAAATTAATATAATATGTGTATTATATTATGCGTATGGTTTATTTTTGTAGAACAACATTATTTTAATTACATTTGATAGAAATAAAGTGAACTACAAAATAAAAATATCATCTTAATCAAAAGAAGAAAACTTTCTAGATAGAATATGTTTGAAACAGTTTATTACACGAGTAAGTATTTTCTTATTCTTGTTTACTGGTTCAAGTCTTGCAATCATTTGAAACTTTTAAATTTAATAAAAGTTTTTACCTATAAACACGAAACGAGTAGAAACGTGCAAAAATTGTCTTGTATTTAGAACCTTATAGAAATGTAATTTATTAAACATTACACGTATTAAAACGAAGATTTTCCTACCATAGGCAAGGAAAAGTTTAAAATAAATTTCGTATTTTGCATTAATATTCTAAAAATGTTTAAATAATCGAATCTGAAAGATTTATACACACGTATATGAAACAGCACTAACAGTCTAGACAAATAAAACTAGTTCTTTTTAAGTTGAAAATTTATAGAAAGTTTCTCTTAAAAAATGTAGTTTTTAAACATTAATCCTTAAATTTTAAAACTATTACTTAAAAATACTTTTTTACTTTTCTTCATTTATACCGTAGGTTTAAAGAAAAAGTATTGTGTTTGCTCTAAGAATCCGAGTTTCATATTTTTCAGCGTTAGTTCATTTTTTATCGAATAACGTCCTGGTTTAGGATGTACAGTGCAGACAGCATACTTTTTCATATACCTAAGGTATAAATGAGAAAAAGTAAACATAAATAATGTATATTGATAGTAATATGGGGGAGTGTAGTAACTACAGGCAAAGTAAGGCCACGTTGTTGGGACCCTTTTTGCCCAGCTCCCCTAAGATAGTGTTCTACTGCCCTTAATTTCAAGTGTAGGTATATTTCATTAATCTAGAACCAGAAGCCGCCGTGAATTTCATGGTTCCCTCTCATTGGCTTTTAAGCAATCATACATATTTCACTGGCCTCTTATAGTCAGTGAAAACTGGGAACAACACGTGCTCCACTGTTAAATCAAACACCTGCCACACACTTTAATCTACAAGCAAGAAACAGTAATTCGCGATTCAAAGAGATAGTTGTAAGGTTTGGCAATAACCAATGGCTGGGAAAAACGAAAGATGATCAAAATTTTTTTTTTATCATAGATTAGCATGGAAGCCGATAAAAATTCTTCTTTATTTATTTGTTGTGATAAATGTGATGAAAATTATTAGAACGACCATCGTGAAAAAATTGCAAATATTTTAGATAAAATATTTCGAATAATTCCAGGATTTTAATATAGAATCAGGCTCTTATCACACAGACTTGGATTCGTCCGATTTACCCAGAATAATAAAACCTAAACGATAATTTAAACAAACTTTTTACAAAAAGTGAATTTATTGAGTTATTTATTTTAGTGCGTAAATAAAATTGATTAATAAATTAAAACACCATTACGTGAAAATCGGTCTTGCTTATCAGTTTAATTTAAATAACCTGTTACAACTTAATTAAACTAATTTAATGCAATAAATGGTGATTTTGTGTGTTGGTGCAAACTAAAATATTTAACAAAGTAACATTAATTACAATAAATAAATAAAAACATTATATTAGATCTTCATCTCCTATCACTCAATTTAAATAACCATCGACAACCCATTAAAACGCTATTTTTCAATGAAAATGTGATTCACTGAGTCATACGCCTATAATTGAAGATAAATTATAAAAGCACCTTGATAAAAATTTTAAGAACATAATCGTCACAAATGAAGAAAAGAAACCAAAATCCCCATAGAGGACTTTAACAACAATCAACCCTTTCATATCATTTTCTATCAGCGCCGGTGGCGCTGCTTACGGGACTTGAATCGCGAGATAGTTATAACAGAGGGTCCTAATTTTGTCCTATATTCCAGTTTCATTAGGGTAAGGATCTTTAACCAGTACCTGCAACGCACAGGCTCGAGACTCACGGCTTAACGTCCCTTCTGAAGGACGGTTAATGCACGAATTTTTATCCCTCTCATAAAAGATCTAGAGGCGCCCGTGCTGGGTTGAACCCGTGACTAAATCCATTCATTCTGTGTATTGCCGCAACCTTAACCACTACACCACGGGTGACTGACTCATTAAATAATGTATAAAAAGTAATTGATTTACCCATTGAGAAGTAGTTCAAGGTGGTAATCAGTGAGCTTGCATCTGTAAAAGTGAGGGCTGAAAGCAAGTCGCCTGTGTTTTGTGCCTATCAATCTTACATCACGTTCTTCTGAATGGATCAGAATGACCAGGAGGAGCATCCGTATCCGTCGTACAATCTCTTATCCTAGCTAGCCTCTATTCCGTGCTCGGTGACATGTGATGCCTAAGAGGGGAGCAAATCCCTGGAATGAGTCAGATCTCGAACTATCCCACCTATTCAAAAAAAGAAGTAAAAGCGACACAAATTAATTTTCGAGAGGCGACACTATCCTATTGCGTTATCTATTATGTTTGTAAAAATTGGATGTAATCGAAGACGTAGTAAGTTATACAAAAGATATTTGTTTACAGCGTTTAATGTTTTTTTTGGATGGAAAATTTAAACCTATTAATAATGTTTTTACTAACAGATCAGAACTTTTTTTATACATGAAGAAGAGGGAAAGTTTATAAACAAATAAATATTATAGAAATAAAATTCTTAAATCTCTTTCTCTAAAAACACACTAATTCAAAGAGACATTAAAAGTCCTTTTTAATCAATATAAAGAAGAAAAAGAAGAACATAATTCAAAGTAATGGGACACAGAAAGAAAAACAAATAATAGAAAAAAATCTAGCACAGCTTGATAGAAGCAGATAATAGGATCCGACAGAGACAGATGAAAAAACTAGCCGAGTTAAAAGAGAACAGCAGAGGTTGTCTCCAGAAAGTGAAATAGAAAGGGCCCAAAAACACAGACATAGGTACAAAAACTCCTGAACCTCTTAAATCTATCTAACTTTATTGTTTTTTTTCTAGTACTAGCGCATGTGTGTTTTTCTGGTTTCTAAAGTGAATTGAAAATCTCGAAACAAACGGGGTTGAAAAGAAGAACTAATTACCTTTTACGCCGAGGATTTTCTAGATACTTCAGAGTCAATAGTTCTCCTATAGTACAGCAAATGTCACAAGTAATAATATACTCCATATAACAATTGTAATATAAGATCGGTGTCGGTATAGAGAAATATCTACTGTATCCGAGAAGGTTAATCCCAAATGTTGTTCCACATACATCAGACTTTACTATAGATTTGAAAAAAAAAACAAATAGTGAAATGCGAGTGGTATATTTCAGTCTACTATGACCGATCGTAACTTTCTGCATCCACACTTTCGTTAATATTAAACAATAACATTTTTTATAAAATATTAAATTAAGTCATTGAGTGAAAATTTCCGTCAGTTGTGTATCTCACTGTATTCTTTTTTTCAACCACTCATTGTTATTTCACAGCCTTTGAATAATTTCAACTAAAATCATCATTTATCCTTTTAATCCTTTTTAACAACCACCTATAGAATTAAAGGATTTTATAAATATAAAAATCCATCTAGCGTAAAATAATACCAATATCAATAAAGGCTAAAGAGGATTTTTATAAATAAAACTAGAGTTGAAAGATGCCACCATAACCATATATTACTAAGCATAAAAGCTTAATATAGAATACCAAAAACCCCCTTTAATATTTTAAATATTACCTAGTTAAACATTAAAATTCTACTCTCACACACGAGGCTATAATAACACTTTTATAAAATTTATCAATGTTAACGACCTGTTGATTAAGCTGCATCATGACCTATTGGAGGAAACTTGATTAATATAACCTTGGGAAACTTAAGAAAAAAAATCTAACCTAACAACCTTAAACACGTGGTACTGTGCATCTTGCTGCGCATATAAATTTCACATTTCCTTATTAAACATTAAATTACAATCTATCGCTTTACTAAGGTATGTATTTAGAATGAAAGGGATATGTCAATCATAAACCTGACGTAAAGAATGATCTTAGTCTCCAATCAACTTTTACACCTATAAATAACTTAATTTCTTTTACCTTTCGAACAATAGGCATGTAGGAAAATTATAGTCTTTCACCATATTAACTAAAACCCCGGATTATATTAAATTTAATTCTTTCAGGATTTTATCACGATTTGAGGGGTCTCATAATTCTGTGGGTTTCTCATGTCTTGTCACGCATAACTCAATTTGTGTTCATTTCAAGTAGTAAAGTCTGTTTAGGGACAGCAAAAGCGAGTCCGAACGAAAAAATAAAGTTCGTTTTATCCTGCGCTCACCTATCCAGACTATTCAATAATATTGAACTAATCTGATAAGAAACCTGGACCAAATGTTGTTTCTTATAAATAGCTAGCCAAATTTCCAACCATCGACAAATATTCCACTTCTGTGAATTTCAAATTTGTTCGCGTCATATGGTTAATTGACTCCATAACATTTTCCTGACATAGCACAAAAAGACTTATAAGATGATTTTGTAAACTACTAAAATGTCTAACCAGGTGCGATCCGTTGGGGCTGCGTTTTACTTACGCATTAAGAAATAAAAACGCATGAGAAAAAATAAAATATAACTAATTATTATTTGGTCAGTTATCGGTGAAAATATATTATGAGGGACACTTAAAATATATCCAAAGCTTGTTTACATGTTTAACGACTTTAACAAATTCTTTTGCATATGAATGAGAAAAAATATGCATATAAGTTTTTTCAATTATTTTATAGAATAATAAAATTATGGAATGTAAAATAATAATAAAAAAAACGACTTAAAATTGATAAAAACCAAGCAAACCAAAATTGATTTAAAAGTGTTCCAAACTACTTGATTGAAAGCTATCCCTTCTGACTTTCTAACACTTGACATTACTGTTTTATAAAGGTAAGCGTAGCGAGACTAGTTAGTCACACACTAGACATTGTTTTCATATACTTTAGGATCGAGCTGTAGTTTGACCAGTTGTGAGGAAATGTACCGAGGTTCACCTGTACATAATTTTTGTGTTCTAACTCTTTGCAGGGGCTGAAACGCGGTCATAAAACTTTTAAAAAAATCATAAAAATACACAAACAAAAAAATTGTGAGATTAAAATGTTTCTAGTTCTCGCGTCGTGAATAGATGTGCAAATTCCTTGTGAAAAATCGTCAGCTTGAATGCCTACCCAAGTCAATGAAATAAATCTGAATGAGTAGGGATTTCAAGTCTGATTTAAATCTAACTCATGTATGAAAATAGAACCACCTTAAAACTATTTTTAAAAAATCAGAACAAAAAAATAGATTGCTCAACAAAAAAGTGGTTTAAGTTTAGAACGTTTTGGTGAAAAATTTAATTTTCCGTGAACTCTATGGGCAAAGCAAGGATCTTGAAATAAAGGGGATGATACAATAAGGAACATTTCTGACCCCATTGGAATTTAATGGAAACAGTAAGAAATAGAGCAAACTTACCTTCCCCTTGGTTATAATGAAAAAAACTAAAAACGCCAAACGGAGGTTATATAGCAAGGTTTCGAGTTTTGCTTCCTTCAACTTTCTTACATGGCTCTCGTGATTGTTACATTGTGGTGGCTTGTGAATCGCATTGTGCTTATTAATTTTAATTGGACCATATCTTGCCCACTCCAGTGAGTGAAATTTAACGGTTTTGTTATAACCTTCCAAAGTAATAAACAATGGAAACCATTGAGAGATAAGTTGCCTCTAAATTTTACGACCCTGCACTCTTAAAAATTGTTTAAGCATGCGCAAGTTTGTACAAGCATGAGCAGTTGGTTTTGACGTGTGTTTCGTGTGAATCTCTCATTTTGTTTTCGATGGGTCCACTTGTTGTAATGGGCACGACTAAAGCCATCATCCCCTTTATCAAGATCCTTGGGCAAGTAATTTTTATAGAGGAGGGAAGGAGCTAATGTCAAACAGGAAACCAAGCCCCCTGGTACGCCTATAAATGTTACCAGAGTTAAACAGAAACTTTTTGTCTGTGAATAGTTGTCAATCCTTACCGACTACTATATGATACCAAAATCACTGAATTTCAAAGAGAAATATCATGATGTTACATTTCAAATTATATCATCTAATTATTAAGTCAGCTTATTATTTAAATTATTTTTTTTTATAATAATTTATTTATTTTTCAATTCTTTTATAGTTTTTTATTTTAACATCATTTTTATAATTTCTAATATGATAAGTTATTATAAACTTTAATAAATTATACTATTCATTTAGTTCTTCTGTCTAGTTGTAAGTCATTTTATTTTCATAATTTATATTATTTACATTTTCGTTAAGGTGTTTATTAGAATATTCTTTTATATTTTATGTTATCGTATTATTCATAATATGGGAGGAATAGTAAGAAATAATTTTATTATCTTATACAACAAAAATATATTTAGTCACTCTTTCCTAGTATATATATGTAATTCCTCCAGTATGTAAACCTTTTCCTAGTAAAAATTTATATACTCTTCTTTGAAATACTATTTATAATCTTATCTTTCTTCTGATCCCCTTTTTAAAGTAATTTATATAGTAATTCTATTTTTTTTGTATAATTATGTTGAAAGAATAATTCTATTATTCAAATGGTTTTTTTATAAATAATGTCTGGGGTGTGCTTGTGTTGTTTATGTATAGGTTTCCAGCGCTATTTGCTTTTATTCACAACATTTAACGGAAATGATTTATTCCTAGAATGTAAATCCGTGCTGAGGGAATTTTCTGAATGTGTAAATTAAGCGTATTGTAACGCAAGGCTGGAACCCTTGTGTTCTTTATCCATGGAATAAAATATTAATTTTACTTAAAAATAGCTAAGTTTGTGTAAATATTAAATTCCTAAAACATTTTAAGACCGCTTCTTATGACGACGAAAGTGGAAGGATAAGATATTTTCATCTTAACACAGAAAATTATACGTCTAACAAAGTTATAATATATAATATATATATATTATAAATATATATATATATATATATAAATATATATAATATATATAAATATATATATATATAATTATATATAATATATATAATATATTAATATATAAAAATATATATATTATATATATAATATATATATATATATATATATATATACATATAAAATATTTATACTGCGACGTGAAGGACTTTGATATAATAATATAAAAAAATGTTTTTTTACTCTTCCTATATTATGATCCTACTTTTTATATTATGATCTAAAAAAGTTTCTGTCTAGTCATATGGATAGTATTTAGAAGTAATATACGTTTATAATAATTAGGCTTTGTTTACTTTGGTTTCAGAAGGGTTTCAAACACTTGAATCGTGTAATTAGTGTAAAATCCCAGTTTTGGATTTATACTGCCAACACAATGCTTTTAAAGATAAATGGAGGAAAGTAAAAATATTTTTTTTTATTTCCATAAACATCCATATTAGAGAAGTCTTCCCTCTTGGATTCGAACCTCTTATGCCACAGTTCTACTTTTTTAAAGTGTCCTTGTCTTACCTAATTTTTCCAAACCAATATCCAACCGAATATGTTATATTCAGATAGGAAATTAGATTGTTAAGTTTAAATTATTTTTAAGGAATCATTTATAAGAATTGTCGATTATGGAGAAATAGTAGTCCATAAACGCTTATAGAGCTGTTCCACGAGATGGAATTCCTAAGTTTTGTAAAACAAAAAACTTCGCAGCTTCTTAAAGTGATCTGCAGCTACGCAGCGCGACTTTAGTGATGATTTCAATTGAGTTTTACCATTCGAACAAATTTTAAAACACGAGATGGTATAAATGATATAAGCTAATGGCATATTTTAATAATATTGAGGTTTACCAAATATTGTTATTTTGTGGAAAAGACTATGATAGAATCTTTAAGATCACTCAAACAAAGTTTCACGCTTAATTTCTATAAATTTCTAAATTTCGTACCGATTAACCAATGCATTAAAAAAACATATACGCTTTTAAATTTAAAGCCGTTTTAAAAGGATTCATAAATATAAATGTAATGGAAAAGTTTAAAAAGAAAATCAGAAAAAGTTTCTCTAAATGTTTTCCAGATATAAACAAAAACTGGAATAAAGAAAATATACATTTTTGAACTTAAATAAAAAAACATTTTGGGCAATGAAAAAAAAACGAGTGAAACTTGGTAAGTAGTTTTTAACGACCTCCCCCCTCTGCTTCAACACCATTTCTAAGTCCTAACAACTTAAGAATTTGAAGAAAATAGCTCGTTCGTATTAAAAGTCAAGGGCAACATCTGTGAGAGCTCTTTTTTATGGAAATTTTAAATTGGTTAAAGTGACCATGTTATTGTCTTTAAATTTATCTGGGGGAGAATAGAAATCATGATAATTTATGTGTTTTCTGGATAATTTTGGCAAAATTGGCTTACACTATGACGTATCAAAGCTCATGTACAAACGATAAGATCTTATTAACCAAATATAGACCAATGTAACCACGTGGTACAAACCGATTACTATGTTTCATTAGTGTCCTCCAAATTAGCATACGTGATCTTGCATTACGCTCTTAAGACGTTCAAATGTTATACCTGCCAACAGGAGAATAGAAAAGTCTACAACCCTGGGTTTAAGAGTGCAAAGTGTTGTTTTAAATCATAGAGATATTACAACTAGAGAGGCCCTATAGGTTATATTTTGAAACATCCGTAAAGTAACCTGACCATCTCGCTTATATATAAATTCAAATAATCAGTCGAAATACATGCAATATGGGGAAAGCCGAAAACAAATGATTTATTATAACCTTAACTCACTCTTGGAGTAGGCTTCTACAAGGTTACACAGAGCCCCTGAGAGCCTCAAAAAGATGTTTCAGGTTTCAGATTAAAACATTATCCACAGAGTTTTGACCTTAAGCGATCCACAATTTACAGCTGAAGCCTCCGTCAAAATCAAAGATATACTGAGAGAAAACAATTACCCTGATAGACTAGTCACCAACCTATTGTTTGGTTACCATAGCCCACTTGTCCGAATACCTCCTATTGCTGCTAATGATACCGACCGACCGAATAACTTTCCTGCTTACCACTTTCTTACCTACATAGAACACCCTACATAATAAATTAAAAACTTTCCTAAACCACTATAATTCTACATTAAATATTTCAAAATTAAAAGACCCCTCACTAATGGCCCAAAGGTGCAATGTGATATACAGAATACTATGTAAAGACTGCCCCCAAGCATAAACAGGAGAGACCTCTCAACTTTCAAAAAAAATACTTGACACACATAACAACCAAATATTTGACAACTCTAACCTTACGGGCTTATCAGAACATATGACAAAACTGGAACACCGACCAGACAAAGAAAACTGTCGTATAATTCATACAGACAAAAGGAAATTTGTAGAAATGCTCTATATAAAAGCTGACAAAACAGAATGAACAAAAAATAGACATTAACAATCTTAGCAGTATTTATTATAATATTATCTAAAACTTAATTGTTCAATCGTAGAATCAGCTACCGTCGATACCTTGCTGTTGGTAAATGGAATACCCTGGACCGGTTTCGGCATAACGCCATCACAGCAGGCGGCAACCCAGCTCTCAACTAATAAAGTTGAGCTCTAACTATATCAGTGAAACTTCTAGTCTCAATGAGCCAAACGAGCCTCTGAAGATAGGGAGGAAAAGTAGGAAAGGTTTTATAAAGGGAATGTGTACTGAGTCAATCGACGGTAGCTGATTCTTCGATTGCTTCTTCAACTTGCGGTAAATACAAACTTTTTAATCCTAATTGTTCCTTTACCCCCCCCCCCATTTTACTTACACGTGAAATAAAAAAATATTCAAAATTTTATTGTTTTTCAAACCTTTTCATTTTATCAATTTCAAAAATTGAAGAAACTCAGGATCCCTGGGCGAAAGCTCTTCGTCAATTTATTTCCAGTAAATTTTAAAAAATTCTGGCGCGTGGCCCGCACAAATTCGGGCGAATTTCTTGACTGCGTGTCCGTGCTTTTACATTATATAAGTTACAACTACTAAATAAATAGTTCCGGCGCTGGTCGCTGTCGGGCGAATTTCATTTAGAATGCGTGTTTCCGTGTAACACTCATTCTTGCTTATGCAAGAACCAGCCCATTGCGGTGTTCCGGTTCATCTTTAGAACCTAAGCAGTACTGCAATTGTCAAGCACTGCTCGTAATTCATTTGGTCTTATTTTTCAAAAGGAAATGCGCAAATTATCCAGTTGGGTGTACAAAACTATGCCTCTAAAAATAGATTATACGACTAATTATTGCACTAGTTTAAAGCATAGTACTTATCTTTAAGCTTAGTCAGTTGATCTTTAAAGTTTAGCGCATTTCTTTGAAAAATACAGACAAAAGATTACGAGTCAGTGCTTGACAATTAGTAACTGCTTAGGTTCTAAAGCATAAACGGAACCACGCAATGGGCATGGGTTCTTGCATAACAAAAAAATGAGTTGTTAGCAACGAAACACGCAGTCATAAATGAAATTCGCCCGACAGCGGACCCACCGCCCGGAATTAATTATTTAGTAGTTGTAAACTTTATAATGTAAAAAGCAACGGAAACACGCATCCAAGGAAATTCGCCCGAACATGCGGACCACCGCGCCAGAATTATTTTCTAGTTGTAAACTTAAATTAGTAAAACAATAAAAAAATAATTGTCCCTACTAGATTTGACCAGGTACTCTCTGGTTGAGTGCACGCATCCAAAGGAAATTCGCCCGACATGCGACCAACCGCGCCAGGAATTATTTTTCTAGTTGTAAACTTATATTAAGTAAAAAACGAAATAAAATATGATCTACCCTTTCGATTCGAAACCCAGGTACCTCTGAGTTAAGTGGTTGTATTGACCCGGACCACTGGCATCAACTTAGAGGCCTAAAAAACATTGAAAACGACCACCCTACTCGAAATTTAATTTCAACGACTGTAATTTGGTTTTTTATAATTTGTTTGTGGTTTTTCGAAACGTTTGTACTTAAGTGGTCGTCTCGACTTCGGACCGGTTCATTCGATTTCAGCGCCCCAAATTTAATAGAAAACGACACCCTACTCGAATTACTTTTATCGACCTAAATTTTGGTTCGGTCCTTTAACAATGGTTTTTCGGCTTTTTAGTCCTTAGAGTGGTCGTAATTCGACTTCGGCACGGTTTTCATCGACAGCGTCTCAAAAACATAAATATGAACTTTTTTGCGGCAAAAGAAATATTAACCCTGAAATTTTGCGATTTTTTGAAAACTTTGCTGACTTCCAGCCAAACAGGGTTGCGATGTCACAAAAACCTGTTTCCAATAGGGTTCGTGTCCTCCCGAAGGTTGATTTTGTACCAAGTTGGTTACAAAATATAATTCCGTCGAAAGATAGAGTGGTTACAAAAAGTGTCCCTAAGAAAATACATATCAGTAATATATATAAAGTCTCGTGAAAATTTTTTTTTCGTCATAAGACCTCTGAAACGGATTTTGTGCGTGGTCCAGGTTCGGATTCCGCCATGACGCCTATCCATTAGGCGAATTTTCAAAGGAATCGCTAAAAAGGACTGAAGTCTTCATTAATTTAATCGTTATTAATATTAAATTGCTTATATAATATTAATTGATATTATGGTTACATTAGTATCAAATGTTTCAGGATTCAATGTAGTTTTCAGAATATCAGTAATGCGGCGTGCTATAATTTAACTTTTTTAAGGTACCAAAAGTAGAAAAAAATTCCCTATTTAGTTTATATCAAAATTTACCAAAATAATCGTATAAGAAGAAATCTAAATTTTTAGACATATTCAAAAGATAGATAAGTAAACCTCTACTGTAGCGATAAAGAACTTTTTAGCAATATGTATAGAATTATTTGAAAGATGTTATATCACGGTAAATCCGAGTTTATCTAAAGAATAAAATCTTTGAAAATCACTCTATACTGGAGCTCTAACCTACGTCACTGCTTTGCTTAATACCGCATTAGGCTTTCTTAAGACATATTCTCATAAAATATTTTACAGGTGAAAAAGCAAGGAACAAATAGCGAAAATGCGGAATAAAATGCTAACTTATTATTGGCAAATGTATCTTAACTATCTCAACCTAATTTAAAATAACGATTTTTGCATTCAGATATATGACAAAATAGGGTTCAATGTTTTTTTACATCACTGTCCAAATCTTAGGTCAGTAATTGTCAGAATATAGAATATTTCAATATAAAATACTTGCTTCGTTCCCAGGGAGTTTATTAACTTTGGACTTGCTAAAGTTGTGCTTAGATATTGACGTGGCCCAACTATTATGTGCTATTCTTTCTAAACACCTATTAGTCTTTTCTAACAAAATTCTTTAAAAGTAAATATATTTCTTAAAACAATATAAAAAAATAATATATATATATATATAAATATAATATATATATATATAAATATATAGTTTTAATATATATATATATAATATATATAATATATATGGGTGAGTTACCAATTATAAATATAATATATATATATATATACATACATATATAAATTAAATTTAAGTTAGATCATAACTAGATATGTTGAGTTACAATTATAATATATATATATATATATTATATATATATATATATCTATATATATATATATATATATTATATATATATATTATATATATAAATATAATTATATACAATTATATTAAATATATAATTGTAAAATATAAAATTAATATATAATATATATATATATATATATATATATAATATATATCATATATAATATACTAAGAATGGCCCTTAGGGTTAAATTTTGAAACCCTCAAAAATGTAACCTGACACCTTTGCTAATAAAATAATTAAACTAATAGCACAAAATTACAGTACCTAGAACGCTAAAATTACAAATCAAGAAACAAACAATATGCAGGAAGCCAATTAATTGATTTATTATAACTTAGTTCACTCTTAAGGAGGTTCCTGTAAGAGATGTATGTATGTATATAACTAATTAAATTAAATCAAACAAAGACTTGCAACTTTGAAAATAATAGAGACAGAAAGGAAATAACTAGTCTGAAAGAAATGATAACTCGCACAGAGCAAATAATAAAGAAAATAAAGAAAACTCAACCTAAAAACTAAATGAAATAATATTTCAAACCCTAAATTGTGCTAGTTTAAATGAAAACAGAATAAATTCAAAATTTGCTGAAAATCTACAGAAGTATTTAACAAAACTAAAATAGTACCAAAGCTAAATTATAAATAATTCTGAATTTAAAAGGGAAAGATAGTCTTGCAACATTTATAATTTTGAGGTTGTCTTAACAACCTAGGTAGCTAAATATGAAGATTCGTCTGAGAAGAACATTTTGTTGATTTAAATTGTTAGGGCGAGTAAAACGAATCCGCATTAGTAAGGATGAGCATAACGAATCCAACGTGATGAGAAACATTTTTGAGGCACCCTGTGCCCAATTTTTTAAATAAGTTAACAACATTTTTATACAATATTTATATACAAGGTAGTATCCTTTAACAGAGAATACTAATGAAATTATTATTGAGCTGTGAAGGGTCAGCTATATTGTCTGGAAATTGAAGTTATTACTCTTTATTTTTCCCAATTAGTACCCGATTTATTAATATTTTATCAGCAGATAACATAACGTAATAACTATTGGGGCAAATAGATGGGAAATAAACAGCTTTCTAAATGGGTTACGTTTGAAAAGAAAATAGTCGGGTATGAGGTACCTCTTAACTTTACTTCCCCTTATCGGATTCCCTACGCACATCCTCACTACTTCACACTTGCTTCGCTCGTCCTAGCAGTATGGATATCCTCTTAATAAAATTCAGTACGTCTTCCAACTCATATTGCTCGTCCACAAACAGTAAAAACATCAGTTTAATTCCTAGCGGTCACCTATCCGGGTATTGACCTCGATCCATAATGCTTAAAATTAGCCATAGATATGCTAGATGTATTGAAATAAAACTTCCTAAACTTATTCCTTATACGAAGAAATACTCTGGTACCAAATTTCAACTCAATTTAGTTATTTTTAATATCTTTTTAATAACGTTTACAAGTCATTTGATCAAAGTTGAACTAATACTGATTATTAGATAAAACATAGCACACATGTTCGTTAAATACATATATGTCTTGTTGTTTTTTGCCCTTTTAATCTAGGAACTAGTTATCACTTGTTTGTGTTCTATTTACTTTTTATATCTTGCCCATATTTTTATGTTATAGATGTCCTGAAGATAAATACATATTCCAGTATTTGAAACGTCGACAAATGGAAATTTAAGTTTTATCTATAACCGGACCGAATCCCTGAGTTGAGCAGTTCTTGGAGTGTTGTTTGATAGTGTATATATATATATATATATATATATATAAACCACTTAAAACAACATTAAACCATTAAATTCATGGTGAACATGGCCTAGACTAACGAAATTGGCCTTCTACCCCTAGTAAGTACCACCCTGAGTCAAGTTCACCAACTTTTTGTAATTTATTACCCAATGCTCTAATATAATACCAGTAAGATTACAGCTTACCTCTTATTTTATCTATCAACATCCAGTAACTACAATAATTATAAATACATAAAAAACAACATAATGAAAAATGCCAAACATAATAAAACTAAATCACTCCAAAACTCCATAATGAAGCAATCAATAACAAATGTATGCAGGACAACACTTCTAGATGCTTTTAGCAATATGCTTGATACAAAAAACTGGCTACATCATCTGACATTCAAGTGCTTAAGGTGAATTGATGAGCTATAGACAAAGAAATCAACAGTTAAAAATGGAAATACTACAAAACCAAAATGATTATCAGGACAGGAAAATTGAAAACAAAAAATTACCAACTTCGTAAGAATTTAGTAGTATATGGGGTGCCTCTTGGCAACATTAATGTAGAGAGCCATATTAAAAATATTATGAAGAATAATTAGAAATAAAAAAGACATTGTTATAATAAAATCTCTATCCATCTCAAAATACAAGTAATGAAGAAATGTGAAGCCAATAAAAATAACTTTGAATAACCAAAAAGACTCTGAATTATTATGAAGAACTGTTCCAACTAAAAGGTACAAAAAATTAGCTTTCAGAGAGACTATATACCTATCACTAGAAAAAATTTCAAATTGTAAAAATTAAAAAGAAATTAAGAACAATAATTCAGCCATCAAAACAACAATAAAAAGAGATCAACTAATTGTTGAAGGAAAAACATTTATATGGAGAGAGGGCCATGGATTATTTATATACAAGTCAAAATAAAATTCATGATGGCATCCAAGAACTAGAAGACACTTGCAAAATAAACCTGAAAAATATTATCGCCGTTATTTTGAAAGAAGAAACATGGGACAGCAAAACAACAACAAAATAATACCTCGTTAGAAAAAAACAATTATGTGACTCCAGATTTGCAACAAACAAAATTAAAAGTAGGAAATAAGCAAATAAAATATTGTTTATAATATTTAAAACTAAAAACATATAACATTAACTAAAAAAAAGCAGTAAAACTAAAACATAGTTAAAATTATATAATAAAACATGTATATAAAATTAAATCAATCAAAGTAATTAAATTTAAATAAAATAAAAGTAAGTAAAATAATTGTAGATTTTTATCAAAAATTGCAATAAAAATAAACATAAATAAATAAAATATAAAAATAAAAAATTAAAATTATTATATTTTGTACGTAAAAACAACAAGTTTTATACCTTTTATGTTTATTAACTTAAAAATTAACCACAGCTTAGTGCTGATTTAGATCTCTGCTATTTACTATAAACTAAATGTATTATTTGTAATTAATTATGATCTAATAAATGGTTATTCATTCATTCATTCATTCATTCATTACCCAAATGTGGTAATTTAGTTAGCACTTTTTGTTTTTTATTGGTAACTTTAAAAAGTCAAATTGAACCATACCATGATATAGACTAATTTAGAAACTACATTATATCCTGAGAAATTTGATACGAATATCTAAAATTCCGGTAATTTTCACCAAGCTATTGATCGACATACAAGACATAAATATTACCGGCATTTTTGAACAACAAAATGCGCCAACCTAAAAAAATGGTTAAGCATTGGTCCTAGACTAACAAAAACGGTCTCTACCCTAGTAAGTCAACCACCCTGAGTTCAAATTCACCAAAATTTTTTTGGTATTATTACCCAAATGTGGTAATTTAATTACACTTTTCGTTTTTATTAAAAAGTCAAATTGGACCATACCATGATATAGACTAATTTAGAAACTACATTATATTCTGAGAAATTTGATACGAATATCTTAAAATTCCGGTAATTTTTCACCAAGCTATTGATCGACATACAAGACATAAATTATTACCGGCATTTTTGGAACAACAAAATGCGCCAACCTAAAAAAATTGTTAAAGCATGGTCCTAGACTAACAAAAACGGTTTCTACCCCTAGTAAGTCTCTCCACCATAAACTCAGAGCTACGATGATAACCGACACAAACACACCTGGATATAGAAGTCTAGTGTGAAAGTTCTACTTAGGAGGTCATGAAAACATCTGAAATGAAAATTCAAATGAATGAGATCCAGGTTTCGGATTTTATTGTAACGCAATACTTTTCCTGTATTCTTAACGGTATAAACAAGGAAAAGTAAAAATATAGATTTACAAGAGTTAAACAAGGGAAATTATTTCTCTTTTAATTTGCAAAGTTGATAAATAAATTATTAATTAAAACTGAAAGGTAATGACAAGCTCATGAAACGGAGCAGAGGCAAAAAAATCAAATATTTTAACTTTATTTCGAAACATCAATATCAATGATTAGTAGATTTTTAATTAATTAAAGTTGAAAATTAAAAAAGGAAAATTCACTAAAAATAATCAGAGATAATTATAATTAAAGACCTCTTTGAAGATGAATTTTAATTTGATTGATTGATGCAAGCATTTAAATTATAGGAATATTCTATCTCCGGGACGCATCACATCAAAAAGTTTTAGAAGTCAAGAGATGACAATAAAAACTTATGATATCTAGATCTCTAACAATGGAAATGCGTTTGTGAAAATTGCCTTTGTGTGAGTGTTTTTCAGTGCATAGTTTTAGAGCATGGATTTAAAATATAACATAATATTCTAGGGCCTTGCTTATTGCCTTTGTGTGAGTCTTTTCTATACCTAATTTTAGAACATAGTTTGAAATATAACATAATACTCTAGAAATTGCTTCGCTTGCCTTTAAGTTTGTTTTTCAGTACCAATAGGTACTTACAAACAAAATATATGCTCTAAATTATAATTTATAGATAAATAGATTAAAAATATAACATGACATTTTCACATAAAATTGCTCGCCTTTATGTGTTTTTTGTCAGATAGTTTGTTATGGCAAAATTTGCTATAATAAACTTTTGAAACTTGTTATTTGGAGAATTTTAATGACCTAGAAGGAACTAAAAGTGTTAATTTTTTGGACTGTTATTCAATATATAATTTACATTGATGAAGACTGCAGTCTTTAATTAAATATTAATTTATTTACGTTATTATTAATAATTACGTTATGCTGAGCGAAGCTCAGTAAAACTTTGTATCCAACTTTTCGAAAACGAGTTTGTAACTACAAACTTGTTGTAACAAACGTTGTGACTTAAAAACTTGTCGTCTGTGTGTATGTGTCGTTTATCATCGCAGCTCTGAATATATTTACGGTAAAGTGTTAATGTGCTCTCCTTTCAGAAAAAACAGAAATTTAGTGCTTAATACGATTAACTTAAATTGCTGAGCTTTAATCAGTGAAGTGTTGAAATTTTTTTAAAAAAAATGTACAGTTTATTTAGGACTACTGTCTACATAAAGAGCTGTATATATGTATTATTGTGGTTTCGTGTCTTTATAGGTTATTTGAATGGGAGGGGGTAGGTTTCGCTGTTTTGGTTTTTGCTTTTTTGAGGAGTGTAGTTGTCACCATTTTGAAAATAAGAGACCTCTTGGTATTTTACTTATCGATTCATGGAATTAATACCCCAATGAAATATTTATTTTTTGCGCGTGCGCATGCGCTTGTGAGCAATAAATTACTAAAACTTTTTGTTCAGAGAATTTTAATGACTCATAAAGAGCTATTATTGAGATTTCTAATATTTTTAGGACTACAACTAATGTGTTAGTTAGAAGGGTAGGGGGCAACAATAATTTGGTGTTTTTTTAGAAGAGTAATGGCTGTCATAATGAAAAAGTGATGCATATAAGTGGTCCACCTATCAATATCTATAATTTGATGCCCCACCACATTTTTCCAAAAAATGTTTATTTTTTACTATTGTGCGCATTCGCTCATAATTCGAAAAATGCGCATACTTAAAAGTTAGTTATAATTTTCCTTTACTCGATGAAATAGTTATACATGTGTACCAAATTTCAAGTTTCTAGTTATTGTAGTTCGAGATCGGACAGACAGACACACGACAGAAAGTATAAGGGTTTTGAAAATTATCTTCGGCCCTCTTATTAATAACAGTGGACTATTTTGTATAAGTTGCTAATGATATATAATCTCTATTAAAAACGAAATTTCAAAACAACTGAACAGGTTGCAGTTCCCACTTGTTTCACTGTGAATACTAAAGCTAGTTTCGAATAAGAAAAGTAACCCATGGCCTTTACTTAGCATTGGAAAATACCCAATTGTTCTAAGAGAAAAAAGTTTTTCAACAACACAGACCTGTTGCTCGCAGCCTTAAAACTGACCAATAAATCACATTCTAACCAAGATTACTACAAATTCACATTAAGAAGTTCATCGAGTAAATTTAAATAAAAATGGAAAATCAGATTGATTAGTTGCTCGATGAAAGTTCAATAAATAATTTTCCCGAATTAAATTTCTTCTAAATATAAAAATCAATTTTCCTTGATACATTTCTTACAGTTTTTTTATTATATGAAATTGAAAAAGTAACCTTTTCTTTCCTTGGTCTTTACAATGGATCTAGAAAAACTCAAATCAATAATAAAAAGGTTTTTTCGGGAGAAGAGCTGCCAATACCACGTCTAATCCCTTGAACAAATGCCAACATCTCCTATTATAGCTTTTTGCTAAAGAAAGTCTAAAAGATTATACCAGAAGTATAATGGATCCTGAAATATATGGTCTATATAGGTTAAATTTTTAACCGAAATAAAAGTTCATTTCTTATATAGTTTTTGGAGGGACTAAAAAGCGAATAGACTTACTACTTTGTCATTAGTAAAGTAAATAGATCTTCACTTTATAGATATTATTGATGAGACGAGATCATTATTTAACATCATTAATAAAAAGGAGCAACTTTTTTTGTACAGCTGGGAGTTCATCTTTTTGCCGTGAGGAGCGCTTAAGGCCACATTATTGTTGTAGTTGAGAGCCATAGTTCGGCAAAATGGCAACACTGTTTTAAAAGTATCACCATTTTTCTGTTGTTTATTTCTTGATTAAGGATCTCCATTCAAGATCCTTGTTTACAATAAAAATTAATTATTTTCATTTTAATCGAAATAAAATTTGAAACCAATATCTACAAATTTGTAAATATAAATAGTTTATTTATTTGATTAGTACTTTTTATCTAGAGAAAATATAGAATACACTACATGGCTGTGAATGGCTTTTTTACTGGTACAAAAATTCATTTTACAACATAGTGGTATAATATACTATTTTGAATAATGAACTTAAATCTTTTACCTCACTTTCTTATCTTATTTAGCGAATTTCTTTGAAAATTCGCCTAATGGTAGGCGTCATGGCGGAATTCGAACCTCGGACCACACACAACAAATCCGTTTCAGAGGTCCCTTATCGAAAAAAACTTTTTGAAACTTTATATATATATATATATATATATATATATATATATATATATATATATATATATATATATATATATATATATTATGTGTGTGTGGTGTGTGTATATATATAATATATATGTGTGTGTATATATATATATATATATATATATATATATAGTATTTTCTAGACACTTTCTTGTAAACACTCTATCTTTCGAACGGATTAATATTTTTTTAACCAAACTTGGTACAAAAATCAACCTTTGGGACACGAACCCTATTGAAAACCAGGTTTTTGTGACGTCATTAACCCGGTTGCTGAGTCAGCGAAACTTCAAAAATTGGCAAAATTCAGGGTTAATATTTTTTGCCGCAAAAAAGGTCAATATTATGTTTTTTTGAACGCTGAATCGAATGAAACCGGTCCGAAGTCGATACGACCACTCTAAGTGACCTAAAAATCGAAAAAACCATTCTAAATTCCCGAAAACCAAAATTTAGGTCGATAAAAATAAATTTCGAGTAGGGTGTCGTTTTCAATTAATTTTGGGCGCGGAATCGAATGAAACCGGTCCGAAGTCGATACGACTACTTTAAGTTACCAAAAAGTCGAAAAAACCACAAAAATTATAGAAAACCAAAATTACGGTCGTTGAAAATTAAAATTTCGAGTAGGGGTCGTCAATGTTTTTGGGCCTCTAAGATGAATGCCAGTGGTCCGGAGTCAATACAACCACTCAAACTCAGGGTACCTGTGTTCACATCCTGGAAGGGTCGATAATTTTTTATCGTTTTTTTACCTAATATAAGTAGGAAATAATTCTGGCGCGGTGGTCCGCATGTCGGCGAATTTCCTTTGATCGTGTTTCCGTGCTTTTATATAATTTTACAACTACTAAATAAATAATTCCGGCGCGGTGGTCCGCTGTCGGCGAATTTCATTTAATACGTGTTTCCGTGCTAAACAACCATTTTCTTGCTTATGCAAGAACCATGCCCATTGCGTGGTTCTAGAACCTAAGCAGTTACTCAATTGTCAAGCACTGCTCGTAACTCATTTTGTCTGTATTTTCCAAAGGAAATGCGCTAAAACCTTTAAAGATAATGACTAAGCTTAAAGATAAGTAACTAAGCTTTAAACTAGTGCAAAAAATAGAGCGTACTTCTAATTTTAGAGGCATAGTTTTGTGCAACCAACTGGATATTATGCGCATTTCCTTTGGAAAATACAGACAAATGAGTTACGAGCAGTGCTTGACAATTGAGTAACTGCTTATGTTCTAGAACCACGCAATGGGCATGGTTCTTGCATAAGCAAGAAAATGGTTGTTTAGCACGGAAACACGTATTCTAAATGAAATTCGCCTGACAGCGGACCACCGCGCCGGAATTATTTATTTAGTAGTTGTAAACTTATATAAAAAGCACGGAACACGCATCAAAGGAAATTCGCCCACACACCGCGCCAGAATTTTTAACCCTTTAAGTTAGTTGTTTTTAAAAAAAATTAAATTTATTCTTCGGTAGCAAGATAAAATTTAAAAATATATACTTTTATAGTTTTATATTAGGTCTTCCGGTGGTGACCATGTCAACGTGGGAGGCATATTCAGGAATATTAGACATCATGGATGAAAACACAATGCTCTACTAAACCCATGGATTTTGAATAGCATGACGCAGTCAAGCTAAGCTAAGCTAAGTCGATTTCCATATAAAAAAGTAAGCCATAACCAAGATGTTAGAAATTTATAAGGTGATTCAATTCCATGTAACCAACCAAACGCATTCGGAGGTTATAACCTGACATTTTTATGAATGACGCGTGACGTTATTGCAGGAATCAGTATAGGCGTTTAATATTGAAAATTTACTATTTATTCCTGCAATGACGTCAATTTCGGACTATAACCTAACATGTCAAAAGAATTTGATTTCATTCATAAAAACTCTTCATTTGAATCACCTTATAAATTCTATCAGCTTGAGCCATAACGAACAAATAACTAGAGAAGAATCCATCACAAAACACATGTAAAAATAAACGCACATGCTTAGCACAAACTGCGCACGCTTACAATAATTAAATTAACTGCGCAGGTCCAAAATTTAGAGGCAAACTTACCTCGCGAAAGATTCCTGTTGTTTTGCGTGATGAGAAGGTTACAAACAAAAGTTAAAAGCAACATATTTTCTTTTTTATCTGTTTTATTTTAGTTGACTTATTATATAACACACGGCTAAAATCAATTGACAGCCCGCCAAAATCTCAATGCTTTCAACCCTCTTTTTTAACAAAAAAAATCCCTTCTTTTAAGTAACAAAAAAAATTCACTACTCTGGCAACACTGAAATCAGGTTATGTTTTGAATTTTATTATTATTTATATTTGATATCGTATTTTTTTTATTTTTTTAAAAATATTTATTTTTAAGTATAAATTTATCAACTAAGTGTTGCTTTAAATTTGTTCGGGAAGTATGAATTAATTGGAGTTAAAGTTGTTAATTACGTAATGCAATGCACCATAATAGTTCTATGATAAAAGTTTCACGATTTAAATAAATCGTCAGCTATAATTACTTTTTTCCAAAACAAACCGTTTTTTGTGTCAAGTTTGTATAATTAAATGCGTATTGTTTCATATTATAAAAATGATATGACACAATATGCATTCATGACTTAAAAAAGTCAAGAATGCCATGTATTGAAAGACATGGCATTTTCCAAAAAAAAATGTGTCTTTTGGTTGACAGACCACAAACTCTGCGATGTACTCAAATAGCAAGAAATGCTTGAAGAATACGTCAATTTCCATGCGTCAAATATAGGCACTCAGATCATATTACAACTCCGCAATAATTGAATGAATTGAACGGATTGGAACGAAACGAAACAAACTCAAACAGATCGATATGTACTGTACTATGAGGGAAATAAAAGCGACGCGAGGTTACAAATATTTAAATCAGTGTTGCTTTTTTATGATTTTAATTACGAAAAAGGTATTTTTTTGTACCGAGGTTTGCATGAGGTCGAGGGGGAAGAAGCGTGGTCGGTCTGAACCAATAGAATTCATTCCCTCACAGATTTTTCGTGCGCTGTCAATTGATTTTAACCGTGTATCGTATTATAACAAACACCAAAGCTAACTAAAATCACAACAAACTCCAAACAAGAAAGTTGAGAAGCAAACTCGCCTTATCCTTGTGACATGACCTGCGTTTCGCGCTTTTTTAGGAAGGCAAGTTGGCTCCTATTTCTTTATCTCATACAACGACCTTTGGATCAGAAAAGTACCTTAATGCGACATCCCCGTAATCAAGACCCTTGACTATACTGAACTGAAACAGTTCAGTTCAGTTTTGTAGAGCATTGTGTTTACATCCATAATGATTTATATCCCTGAGCATGCCTTCTACAGTAAAAGGGAAATGTATCTATCATCCATTTAGACGCGATTACCACTGGAAAACCGTGAAATTTTTTTTTGGGTTACAATGTCATGTAGGACATTGTAACCCCAAATCCGACAGGCAGAAATATAGATAAAGAGAATTGATTTTAACCATTGTGGTTTCGGTAGTTCAAATAAATTTCCCGGAAAATAATGTGGGCATCAATTCCGCTTATTTCTGAACCAAAGAAAAACGTAAAAGTTAAGTTATATTTTTTGAAATGACCCAACTTATAAATACAGTAATTTTACTTAGTATTCGCTTTGTATTTATTATAATAATAGCTTTTTAAATCCCCTTGTGTACCATTATTCTATACAGTATAATATTAGAAATAAGTTCAACTTTCAAGTTCCAAAAAAATGGAAGAATTCATCAAAAATATTCTAAATGTAAAAATGAAATTAAAACTTGGAGAATAATGGAAAAAGGGAAAAAAGTAAAATTAAAAATAATTACTTTTGAATTACTTATTATAATTGCGTTTTAAAAACTTTATTCCGTCCATTTTTTTATGATTATTATTATAAAAAATATAATTGTACTTTTTTTTCCAGAAAAATTGTGCAAAGTTAGTTTTAGATATGATGTGAAAAAGAATGAAAATTAGCTACATTTTTCTTAAAATGAGGTCAAAACTTTGGCCTACTATGAGAGAGAGAATAAGGGTTTCAATTGTTGAGAACACAACAGCTAGAATGTACGACAGAGCTTCCGCGCACATTTTGTATTTCATTTAAAAAGTACTAGCTTAATATATAAACCACAGCTTATCGCTGACTTTGCATGTTTTTGTTAGAATGAATCAAACTAAAAATATATTAATTGTATTTTATACTGCAAATAAATGGTTATTTATTTATTTATTTATATCTAAATATAAACGGAAAATACTCTAGTCACTAGGCAACTATTATTGGCACCACTAGTTCTGGGTAAGCAAAAAATACATCAAAAGTTTCTAGGTTAAACTTGTGGCCCAGCTTTTCGTCAAAACTGACTGGGCTCGTGACTCTGTGGTTACACGCATGGCAAATTCTATAAACTCGAATCTGTTTTGATTTCAAACTAAACACTCGTTGCTAATGGCATTAGCCTATTAGAAACTAAACTAAATGGGTACGTTTTAAAATCATCACCAAACCCACACTACCTCAACTTTTTATGGTTAAACCTGTCATCTATCCTAACCCTTTGTATAGAAGGGCAGCATCCTTCTACCTTTTCTATTATGGATTTAAATACCCAACTATTTAATAAAAATTTCAAAAATATAATCATTTCTTTAAATCTTTACTGTGTAATAAATAAAAAATACAGCAATATTTGTCCTCTAACATTAAAATTTATTGCAGCGTAGAAGCAAGTCAAATATTCGCGAAAAAGTTAAAAAAAGAAGGTGCTAATGTGAAAAAGATTGCAGCGATAAAGCCCTTATGCCGCCCCGCTCCGCCTCTTACTTCACTTATATTGCTAGATGAGTTTCCCTTTTTTTTAAATTTAAAAAATATATATAGAAACACAGTAAAAAACAAAAATATCGAATAAAAATGTAACGAAAAAAGCTCTGGAAGGAATTATCATTTGAATGGATTTCACATACACATTCAAATATATTGAGCTATTCATTATTTTTCAACGAAAAAAAGATAAAAAATGATTTGAAGTTTATTGAATTCTGATAAAAATTGACAAAGTGTATAAATTTATGTTTGCGATAAAGCCGTCCCCAGACAAGTGGATGCTCTAACCAACATATTTCAAGAGGCAACACTCGTAACTATTATTTTATTGACAACTCGAATTTTATTTTAAATAAAACTCAGTTTCGAATCCCACTCTATTAATTTGACATTCACGCTTAACGCTTAAAAAAGCAATTAATTGAGACTTTTTTATTTGCTTGATTATTTTTAACATAAAGCTTCAAAACATATGTAGTCATTTATAATACAATTTTATTTTATTAAGGATGTAAAAAATGGTCTATCCACAAATAAATTTAAATCAATCTAATAATGACTGAACCGATGCCATTTTTTTAAAAGTTTTTGTATAAAAATCAGGCTGGCCGAGTCCATAATTTTTTCGCCGACTCTGAAGTCAGATATTTTTTCTGCTCACTCCGACTTCATCTCCTAGCCGACTCCTTTATTATTTTGATTATAATTACCTGAACTGTCTTTACTTGATTATAATTACATTTTAGTCTGTAATCGGATTCATATAAATATCATGAATATAGTATAAAGATCT
Source organism: Microvelia longipes (assembly GCA_018340805.1). Taxonomy (NCBI): domain Eukaryota; kingdom Metazoa; phylum Arthropoda; class Insecta; order Hemiptera; family Veliidae; genus Microvelia; species Microvelia longipes. The sequence continues at coordinate 45,978,099 of JACMZG010001908.1, read as the reverse complement.
CAACATATTATAATATATATATGATATATATATATATATATATATATATAAATATATATTATATATATATTATTATATATATATATATATATATATAATATATATATATATATATATATATATATTTTTATATTTTAATTATTTTAAATTATATTTATATATATAATATAATATATATATATATATATATTTAAATCTAAAATAATTAAAATAAAAAAAACTAAATCCCTTATATGCAAGGGCTTCACATTCAAATATGATGTGTTTTGCTGATTCAGAGTTCTGTCCACAAAGTCTCCAGACAGGCTTTCCTAAGTACTAGCCTATGTTGTTCATATGTTTGCGTAGGTGACAGTGACCAGTAATCAAGCCAGCCACTAGAAATAGGTTCTTCGAGCTGACCGAAGATTTTCGGTCAGCTTGGCTTGTGTTGTAGGTTGTAGATAACATATTGCAGGATTACCTGCCAAACACCTGGGGGACCGCATGAGTTGTCCTGCTGCAGGCTCTGTACCAATCCTTGATCGTGAAGAGTTAAAAACGCTCGCTCAATCATGAAATCAAAATCAGTAGCTCCAGGAATACGTGACAGTGGTATTGGAGCAGGTTTGAAGTAGCCTTCAGCTGCCGCTGTTAAACTGCTAGTGGAGCAGAGAGGATCGCTGAAGAATTTGTATTCTGCTCTCCAAGATGTCCCTGAAACACAGAGTTAAAATAAAGTAGCTTTAGTATGTAGGCAGTTTATAGTGTAGTTTTGCTTTAGGAAAGAGCGTAGGAAAACCCATGCGACGAACCTCTTGTCAATATTGCAAGTTATAATATTTGGATTGATTTAAAAATATCTATTTCAGAGGTAGGCTGTAAAATAGTAATTTTAGAGCCTACAGAAATATTGTAAAACCTATTTTTTCATTATGAAGGCTTAAAATGTTTATTCGCTCGTCAAACACAAATTTTTGAAACGCTAAAATGTCATTTCACAGCCTAGTTACATAATTCAATATTACCTACCATACCCAATAATTTAATGAAATTAAAAGAAGAAAATGAAGATTGCACATGCATTATCTCTTAAGAGGGTTGTTTTTGAAATGTTTTTTAAAAAATATTCATTTTTTTAAAGTTTGTATAAAGCTTATTATAATTTATTGGTTTCTTTCTAATTTTCATATATTTTCTTTTTTATCTTTGATTGCAACCACTTAATGATTGTCATCAACTATATCCACTGTCTTGCTTCGATCAACTGTAAATATCGACACTCTACGGAACATCTGTTGTTTAGCAACCGTAATTTATGTTTTCCGGTCATTTACTGCGTTGTTTTCAACTTTTTGGTTATAGACCGATCGTATCAACTCCGGACCGGTTTCAAAAATTTTAATGCTTAATTTAATTGAATTCATAAAATTTTTGATGAATCAGTAAAATGGGTTGATGACGTCACAACAACCTGTTTTTATATAGGGTTCTTGTTTTTCTTAAGGCTGTTTTTTTACCAAAGTTTATTTAAAATAATTATTCCTTTGAGAGATAGCGTGTTCTCAAGAGTCCGCTCGAAACACACACAGACACACACATACGAGCCATCTTAAAAGCGAATTTGTTTCAAAGAAAATTCGCTAAAAGTTCACCTTTCTAACAAATTTAAAAATCCCTTTTTAACACTGCATTGCTTTGAAACTCACATGGGAATCTCTTGTAATATTTTAAGTTTCTAGTTGCTAAATGGGAAACATAATAACAAATCTGGGTTAAAAGTAGTTAAAAATAAAAGAAAACCGTCCCTTTATCACTGCTAAAGTGCTTCCAACTAACACAATAGGCTATTCTAGTGCCAAAGTCGTTAAGAAAGAAATATAGTTGAAATTACCAGGATTAATTGAGCACTTTAACTGCAACCAGACAATTCTTTAACACTTCCAATACCTTAAGAATTTGCCCTTGCTATGGGTAGCAAGTAATTCATAAATTTTAACTTGTAGTTCGTAGCACAGGGGTGATTTCTACGTCATGAGATTTATGAACCATTTAGTCATAGAATTTACAGGAACATAGAGTACAGCTAGAAAACCACCGGGGTTGGACAATAACTCAGCCAAATTTTAACTTTTTTTACAAAAGTTTTTAATTAATGTTGTATCTGACACAATATTATTGAGCGAGAGACACCTAGAAAGTATAAGAAGCAAAATGCAATGTTACATCTAGGAACTGTATCATTTGACATTCGTCATCATTGATGGCTTGACATAATGTCATGTCCTAATCTGTTTTGTTAAGTCTAACTCATCGGTGCGCCGACAGAGCCTGAACTCACTGTGACCTTTTATTGAAATTCAAAAGAATATAATGTGAAGTATTTACCAGAGACGAGCGGTGCTCTCTTACCGCTATCATTTGATACTAACGAGTTTCAAATCATGAGTACTTGACACAATATAATTGTGCGAGAGACACCTTGGACATGTAACAAACCACATGCAATGCTACATCTGGTAACTGTTCCATCATTTGACGTTCGTCGTCATAGATGGCTCGACATAATGGCTGAGTCATGGCTTATGTTTCGTTTCGTTAACTTATCTGGTTTAGAAATTTCGCTGATTATAGAGGTTGATAGTCATAAAAATTAATCGTTTTTTTGAGACGATGATGAACATTACAGCCCTCAACTTCCCTTAAGAATACGAGTTGAAAATATCTTCGGCTGCGCCTCGGGATTTATAACCCTTAATTTGTTCAGCTCTACCTTAAGAATTAAGTCAGAAACCAGCGATAAAATAGCTCATATAACTCCCATGATGTATAAATAATGATTAAGGATAGCACAGCTAGAACTGAAGATTGATCTAAGTACTAAGTTTCAACTCTTAGCAAAATTACACTGGAATCTATAATTATAACACACACACACACACACACACACACACTCAAAAAGAACGAAGTCAAGTACAAAAATCTATTGTTTTCAAAAGCATGTAGTATTTATATGGGACATGCTGATAATAAACGGCCTTTTAGTAGGGTTACTACTAGAAGGAAAAAAAAAAAACACACACTTATACAGACAGACAAATTTGTAAGTACTACTCAGGAGGTCTTAAAAACGCCTTGATCGGATAGTTCAGGTAAACCCCGGAGTCGGTTTTTTGCGTACACTATACTTTATACCTTCGGCATAAATAAGGGAAAGTAAAAAGGTTTAATTTGCAAATGGTCCCATCACTCTGTATTTGATTACATTTATCCCTTTGAAAAGATGTACAAGACTCTCCAATAAAAAAAGCTACCTTGGAATAAAGAAATTAAGTTTAACATTCTATTAGAGTAACATCTGGAACTTAGAGTTCTTTGGACTTCAATTTTATCTACTTACCTACTATTAGCCTGTAAGTTACCAAGGGTAGTAAAACATTACTAAGATGTTTCAATCTGCCGAGCAAAATATTAAACGACGGATTAATTTACGTTTTGAATTACATCGTTATACGTAATTAAGTGTATTTATTCAATTACAATAGTGAATTGAGTATAATATGTACTCTCTGTTAAGTTCAACACATAGGACTTAATAGCAAGGGTTTCATGTTTCGTAGCCTTTACCGAGTTTCAGTTACAACACGTGTGTTCTTTCTATCAACAGGTAAATCGAAACAACAAAACTACTAGTAGGAAATAGAGTATTTGCACAATTTTTTGTTTTTAATCAATAAATGGTATTTATTTATTACATCTCTGATATATCCCTTGTTAAAACTAACCCATCTATAACCTAGGTACCGAAATCTTTCTTGCAGAACAACATTAGCACAACGCAACGATAAGAATAATAATTTCAGCTGTAATTTCAAACTCTATTCTAATCATCTCGCACAACAGACGCTTTGTTCGAGGTCGGAGGCCAAAGCTATGTTCGATCCCGTTTTAGTTCAAACCTGTCAACTATTCACTCGTCATTAATTACTTCTCTCTCGTCACAAGCCAACATGTAGGGACGTTGGCAAGTAATATCTGCTACTAGTGGCGTGTTATTACCTCCTATTTAATGTCAAATACTTTAAGTATGTCATGAACTTAATTTTATATCAGGATACAATTTATAGTGATATTTAATAAAAACAAAGCCATTTTACCTTATTAAATTAACTTCATTATTCTTCTTTTACAACTTTGTTTGTATAAAATTGTTTTATATAGTGTAATAAAAATTTAATTTGTAAATAACAGAATTAATAATATAATAAAAACTCGTAAGAAGGAAAAGGGTTTTTACAGTCATTTTATTTTATTAGTAAAGCATTAGACTGTCTCTCTTTTCGAAGGCAAAGAAATAGAAGTGTAAAAAAAGAAGGAATGTTCCATTACATTTTACATCTGTAGTTATCAGGAGTTTGTTGATAAGGATGTTTGTTGGTTATCCAACCACGTGATATAGCAGATGATTAGGAGACGACGACAATTGTAATGTCTTAAAATTTAAAATCTAAATGAAAATATGTAGAAGAAATCGGGTACAAGGTACCTCGGAACATTTACTCTCTATTTCGGACTAGCTTCACTAGTCCTTAGAGAATAAAAACATCCGCTTTATTTCCAGAAGTCGCCCATCCAGGCACAGACCTCGCTCGATGCAGCTTAACAAAAAGTGTGTGTCAACAAATAGACCGAAGATTGAATTTCAACTCAATATGATATATTTTTAATTTGTTGACAATTTTTTAAAAAACGTTTACAAGTCATTCAATAAAAAACTAACAAATGCTGATAATAATACGAAACTTGGCATATTTTTTACCCTCATATATTATTACACACAAGCTGAATTTCAGATCGATCAAACATTTTACCAAGTTTTAATAATTCATTAAATTTTCTCTATGTCATTATTTCCGGTTAATGACGTAATAAAAATGGTTTTCTGTAACTTTCCTCACCAACCGGAAATGGCTAAAACCTTATTTTTAGCTAAAAATAATATTTGCTCTTCTAACTTTAGAAAAATACAAATATCTTATAAAATATAGGGAGTTGTCACCCAAAATGTTAAAAATGTATAAGGTGATTCAATTTGATGTAAACAAACGAAACGCATGCAGAGGTTATAACCTGACGTTTTTATGAATGACGTGTGACGTCATTGCAGGAATCGGTATAGGCCAGAGACTATAGATACTTAAACAGTAAGACTGTCGACTCAATGGTGGGAAAATTTGGATTCCGGACGACGCTGCGGCGGACCTACCTTTCAATTGAGTGGGCGTGTCTTAATTTCCCGCTTTATGCCCACAGTCAGTTTGAAATTTAATTTTTATACTTTGTGTAGTTATACTTTTAACTAACCCTACCACTTTAATCTTACACAGAACACTTGTGATTATTTTTAAGTTTTTCATTTGTGACAATGAAAAACTTAAGTAATTTATTAATTTAATTGATTCAATCAGGTAATAATGAAATAGTGGCTAAAGTTTTACAAGTGCTAAAAGATAGATTTTGGCATTTAATGCAGCCTGTATTTTAATTTCATCGGCGAGATGCGCACATGTGATTAAATGTAATTACCTGATAAAATCGACTAAATCAATAAATTAATTAAATGAAATATACTTATCTGCCATCATTAGCGTTCTCTGGAAGTTTTAAAAAGGTTTCTATTTACTTTAGTTTCTGAATTTTGGAAATATAGAACATGCAACGGCGAACCGTTTTTGTGAAAAATACATACAGAAAACAATCAATTTTATAATAATAATAAATGTAGCTGTCATAACCAAGAATTGTCATGGTATTCATAAATTTAAATATAAAAATATAATCAGTCATCTTTGGAAAGCTATTGGGGTTAGTTCATAAGTTGTCCGCACCGGTCCGCCGCAGCGCTATTTTTAGTAGCTTGCGATAATGGAATCTAAACTTTTCCTCATTTAAGTTAACCCCCCCTGGTATAGGCGGTCAACATTGAAAATTGACTATTTATTCCTGCAATGACGTCAATTTCGGACTATAACATAACATGTCAAAAGAATTTGATTTCATTTATAAAAACCCTCCAATTGAATCACCTTATAAATTTTATCAGCTTGGCTGTCACCCAAGCAGATAGAATTTATAAGGTCATTTAATCGGAGGGGTTTTATGAATGATTTTTTTTACATGTTAGGTTATAATCCGGAATTGACGTCATTGCAGGAATAAATAGTCAATTTTCAATGTTGACCGCCTATACCGATTCCTGCAATGACGTCACACTTCATTCATAAAAACATCAGGTTATAACCTCCGAATGCGTTTAGTTTGTTTACATCGAATTGAATCACCTTATAAATTTCTAACATCTTGACTGTCACCCTGGTGGTAAGTTTGGTTTCTTAGTGGCGTGGTTTGACATGGAGAAAATACAAAAACTTCGTCAGTACTGCATATATAAACGGAGTTATCAGACTTTATAAATTATATTTATTTCTTCTATAGAATTTTCAAAGGCTACAAAGGTTCAGGGCTATGTCTATTAACAAAGTCTACTCTGAGTGAAACTGTCTTCATTAGTAGTGCCGGTTCAACATAATCAATTAATTGTCATTGCATTAGCATACATATCTTATTTGTTTTTAATTAAACATATTGATCGGAATTTTCAACGAAAATTAATAGCGAAGTTTATTTATAATGAATTTAATCCCACAACCAATTTACTTTTAGATAATATAGATATATAAATAAATTTCATGAATACATTATTTAAAGTTGATTATATATATGGTTTTAAGTCGAAATACGAATTTTAAATAACCAATAGGTTATAGACTACTGGAATATCAGGTACAGTGTACCTAAAAATTTTACCTATTTCGGAACTGCTTTGATTGATATTAAAATATAAAACCACCTAATTTATATTGCAGAATATATTCGAGCTCACTTCATTTGTCATCAGACATTAAAAATCCGTGATAATTGCAGTGGTCTCCCATCTTGATTTAAACACAACAGCTTAAAGTTCTATAATAACAACAAAAACTATTTTTTTTAATAATAATAATAACATTTTGTTTATGAGGGCTATGCCCCATAACAAATTAGGTTAAGAGTGCTTTTCCCTTTAATTCACAAGTTATTTTGTTTAAGTTAGCAAATAAAGTAGAAATAGCAAATAATTAATAATACAATAATACAAAGTTAAAACATGCTAAATGTTTTTTTTAAACTAGTTATTTAGCTATATATTTCGCCCAACATTGTAGGCATCTTCAGGCATCACACGTAAATTTTTTACAAAATCATAGTTGACTAGATAATTACACAAACAAACATAAACTTAAAAATAATATCACAGGTTATTAAAACTAATTACCACAGTCAAATAACAAATAAAATAAATTAATAAAAACCGAACTGAGATAAAGAAAAATGGCGGTCTCCCATTTATGTACTGACCACGCACAATGCTTAACAAAAAATAATTTAACAAAGACGAAAGTGAGTTATCTGTATTAAAATAGACTTAGTGTTAATAAAAAATCTTTATTTTAAGAAGGAATACACTAATTAAAGAATAATTAAACATTTCATTTTCGATTTTAAACAGTTTTTAATTTTCCTCATTTATATTAAGGTTTATAGGAAAATTGAATACGAAACTGGATTTCACTTCAAATGTATGTATCAGTTGTTTTAGGACCTCCTGAGTAGTTTTTACAAAGTTTTCCGTCTAAGTTGTGTTCCGTCTATATGTGTGCCTCTCAGTGTGTTCATGCTAGAGAGTTGAAACTTAGTTCAAAAATCGGTTTTGTTGGATCATAAAAGTTAAGGAGCATCGAGGTCAGTACCGGGAGGAGCACTGGGAATAAACGAATGTATTCCTCGTCTGAAGACGAACGAAGCGAGTCTGAAAACGTGTTTCAGTGGTCATTTTAGTATTCTTGAAAATGTGGTGTCTCGACGTGGTGAGTAAATCCGGAAGTGGGTGAGTAAATTTTCCAAGTCATTCCGTTACCGATTTTTTACACATATAAATGTCACACTAAGAATTGAACTAATGCTACACAACTTGATAAAATATAATAATATCGATGTGAAATTAAACACGTTTATTTGTATTGGACTAACTACATGTGTCAACATTTTTCACTTATAATTTTGTTTTTTTGAGGTAGTACGTAATTGAGCACTTTATTGGACCGTTTTTAGGATGAGAAGCCAATCATTATGGTCATTGGAGGTTATTTAGTACTTTTCACCTCCGAGGACAATAATGAATGTAAAAAACTCCTAGGACGAAAAAGTAAATCATATATTGCCGCCATTACTGTGATGACGTAGCGTGTTCAAAAACAATCATTAACCTAACCTTCATGATGTTTCTTTAAAAACGTTCAAACATTTCTGTTTTTGTTCGTAGACTAAAACAATACACTATCTTTTAGTATTTATTTCCTTTAAAAGGTGTTCTAATTTTACTTTTTTGTGTGTTTATTTGTGAACGTTTTTGAGTAAAAGTGTGTGTGAAGCTATGGAAACGGATGATTTGTTTATTTATTTTTCATTATAATTAAACATGTATTCATTTTTTTACGTTTGTTTTTTTCATAAATTGATAGTAAGTAAATAGCGCAGTTTATTTAATGAGTGCTACCTCAAAAAAATAGTGTATGCCATCCGGCTGAGAATGTCTTTATGTCTTGGCAATTTTTCCCGACTCGCTTCGCTCGTCGGTAAATCTAATTGACGTGACATAAAGACACACTTCTCAGCCTTATAGCATAAATAACTATTAGTTTGATCACAACTTATAATTGTTTAGTTCGCCAAGTCATTAATGACGAATAATGATGTCATAAACATATGTTTTTGAAAAGCACTTCTAAACCTTAACGTTAAGACTAAGTTTTAATTTTTTATTACAAATACAGAGGGAGCTGTAAGCTGTCAAGGGTCTGGTTGATGACAGATGTGAGAAGGTAATTTAACCAAAATTGATTTAACGTTATTAAGATCTATTACATCATCGTTTGAATTTTGAAACATAAAAAAATAACCAGACCATCTTTAACTATCAAGATAATCATATGAACAGAACAAAGTTACAGTAACTTATTTAGAAGAATGTTTAAAATACAAATCAGCTGACAGTAATTGATTTATTATAAACTTAACTCACTTTTGGGAGAGGTTTCAATGAGGTTCCACAGAACCCCTGAGAGCCCCAAAAAATGTTTTAAGTCTCTTTATGCATTGAGATAGGCTCTACCCCCTCTACTATTTATCTCTAATACATTTTAATTGCCGGAGTTCCACAAGGAAGTATCTTTTCACCAATCCTTTCCACATTTTTTTCCTCAGACCTCCCTGAGTGATTCCCCTCATTAAGTCTACCAAGTCACTTTAACTTGTATGAGCACCATGCCAAGTACATATTTAGCGCAGACAATACTTCACGGAAGTTAACCTAAAATAATGTCTTCTTTGTTTACATAATAAAACAATGTCACAGGTAACTTTTGGCTCACAAAAAACATATAATCGAATCTGATTGGTTAATTTTGTTTTGTTATAAACCAATATTTGTTTTTTAATGTCACACTTCCGCGACGCATAATCAATGAAGTCATTTAAAAAAATAAAAAGTGGTCCTAATTTTTAATCGCAACTTAAGGCATCTGATTTCTCAACTATGTTTGCTGAATCAGAAATGACAGAAATTTAAAGTAATATTATTGTTATAACCCAATTAACCTAATATAGTCCCGTTTGTGAAAATCCTGGATTAGAGCTTATCTAACCGGACTTTAAGTCAGTTGAAATAATAGGAAAACAACCCGTGGTGTTTTCTTTGGAAGCATTTAAACAGCTTAAATCTAAGCTTTCTTAGCAGCAATCTTAAAAGCAAACTTCTTTTGATAGCCGTTTGTATTTTTTTAAACCAGTAATATCTTTAAATGGCAAAAGACTAATAAAAACTTGAGAAAAGAAATACTCCTCGAAACAAACTTGTTTATAATCAAGTTTGAAAATGACTGTTTTACTTTTTTAAGAGTAAAGAAAACTGTTAAGTATAATTCAGTAAAATAAAGCTCCCTTATTTTCCTAAAAATAAGTTAAAAAAACTTGGACTTTTTAAAAATTGAGTAAACTCTGGTTAATATTGAGAAGAGAGATAAATCAGCCTCTAGGATCTCACAGCGTCGCAGGGCAGTAAACTAACGACCCTCTCTTTACCCTTTTCTCCAAAAAGCTCCATCTTTTTAAATCTAATTTGCTTTGAAATGTACTTGAGTATTTATGGTCCAATTTAGAAAAGCTTTTTTAAGATATATTTACGCACAATCAAAATACTTTGCATTAGATTATAAATATTTGTTTATTACATGTAAAATTTACAGAAAAATAGAAACGAATGTAGTCGTTAATATTCATTTATATGTAACCGGTGTCTAAATGTTGGCACAAGGAACTTGGTTTGTTCCCTGGGCATGTGTAATCAATGAACAAATGATGGTACAAGGACCTTGGTTTGTTACATGAGCCTGTGTAAGCAATGAACAAATTGTTGGTACAAGAACTTGGTTCGTTCCTGGACCTGTTAAGCAATGAACAAATGTTGGTACAAGGAACTTGGTTCGTTCCCTGGACCTGTGTAAGCAATGAACAAATGTTGGCACAAGGAACTTAGTTCGTTCCCTAGGCATGTGTCATCAATGAACAAATGTTGGTACAATGAACGTGGTTTGTTACATGAGCCTGTGTAAGCAATGAATAAATGTTGGTACAAGGAACTTGGTTTGTTTCATGAGCCTGTGTAAGCAATGAACAAATGTTGGTACAAGGAACTTGGTTTATTACATAAGCCTGTGAAAGCAATGAACAAATGTTGGTACAAGGAACTTGGTTTGTTTCATGACCCTGTGTAAGCAATGAACAAATGTTGGTACAAGGAACTTGGTTTGTTTCATGAGCCTGTGCAAACAATGAAAAAATGTTGGTACAAGGAACTTGGTTTGTTCCTTGAGCCTGTGTAAGCTATCATGGCAAGTAACAAATGTTGAGAAAAGAAATATATAGAAGTCTCTATAAGTAATTATTAGCGGTTGTTTTAATAAATAAATAATGATAGCCTATTTGGACTCTCTAATTAGATCAAAGGTGTAAAAATCATCAAAAAACAAAACATTTCGTAGATATATAATGTGTCAAGAATAAGAAGTATAAAATGTTAGATCATATAAGTTTTAATAAAACTTATTAATATTCTTATATTAATTATTTATATTTTATGCAAATTTTTATTAATACAGGACAGGTACATCAGATAAAAAGTTGTTCTCCTACTTACAAATACAACCGAATTATTTAGATCAAATTTTGATGTCGTTTATATTTAAGAAAATGGAATTAATTATGTCAAAGGTTTTGGGACTTTGTTTGGGTCAACTCTTAATCCTTTTTAATGCTTTTAGTTGATCCTAGATGAAAGAGGAAATGTTCGAGAAAAACTTATAACTCCTATCTTGTTTACTTAATCCAGGCTTTGCACTTAGTTGGAAAAATAAAATAAATCTTAAACATTTATAGTTGTTACATAATTTATATTAAAGCAATGAAATAGCGAGACATTTAATAAAAGGATCAGACCGGCAAAGATATTTAGGTATCTTAAATGTTCATCGGTGAGCATCATTGAATAGAATTGGAGAATAACATAGGTTGAGAGATTCACTGGACGGAATAATCCCTGATTTCAAATCTAGCAAGTATTCATTAGCTAAGTGAAATGCATGGAGCGGCAATAAATTTCAACGATATTTCACTATCAAAGACAAAGATTAATCAAGGTATTAAGACCTCCATAGTATTTATGATTTCTTACTGTTAATCGGAATTAAGAGATTACATTATGTTGAAATGCAATACAATATAGTTTACTAAAAATCAGAGAAGAGTTATGAGGTTTTGGTCATTACAAATAAAAACTTTATGACCAAAACTTCATAACTATTCTCTGTGTTTAATTTTCCTCATAAAAAAATCCGAAACTGAGATGTCACCGGAAATATCCGTTTCAGGTGTTTTTAACCCCCTTAAGTGGTTTTCACAATTTGTCTGTCCGAGTGTATATGTGTGTGTCTGCTATCATCGTAGCTCCCAGTGTCTTTATGCTAGAGGGTTGAAAGTTTATACAAAAATCAGTCTACCACAGTTGTTGTGCTATTCGGAAAATATTTTTTATGACGTCACTAACCCGCAAACATGAGTCAGTTGCAGTATAAATTCAGCGAATTGTATTTTATAAAGACAAGCGAAGATAGACGTGTTGCAGTATACATTTGGCAAATTGTATACTCAGAAGAGGAAAGAAGCGAGACCGAAGTAGGGCGGATGAGCAATTAGAGATTTAGCACGCATGTAGCTATATATATTACCAATATGTTTGCCAAGTTTCATCTTATTATTAGCAGTAGTCCTTTTTATGGAATTACTTGAATACGTTTAAAAATTGTAAAAATCGAAAAATAATCTAATTAAGTCAACTTTAATAACTCTAATTAACTTCGGCACAAGTATATACCTGTACGTATTAAACAAGTACACTTAGTTTCATGTCAATAAAACAATTAAATCCATTTTTTTTATCCCAATGTTAGTAGGATGAGCGAAGCGAATCTGATGTAATGATGAAACGTTCCGAGGTATCCCGTACCCGATTTTTTTCATTTCATTGCAAAATTTTGTTAATTTAGAAACTTTCTAAGAAAGTAATTTTAAGTGTATAAATAAAAAACTATGATATCTAAGGTGTAAAAATCTCAGGTCGAATGAGATGCAATTCACTGTACCCTAAAGTATTCGGGATATGATACAAGGTGCAATATGATGGTCGTACAATTTTTACTTGGAATGCAATTTGACGATAATTTTTCCGTTCTTAAAAATATTATAAATTAGATTTTTTTTCTTGAATCAATTTAATTTTCTTGATGAAGTCAACTCTTTAACGTTTAACAGATTTAATGTTATATTTACCAAAAACATCCAATCGAGGAAGCGTATTAGTGATATATCGACTATAATTATATAGTCATTAAATATCTTGATGAAACAATGAATTTCATGCAAATTTTCATTTACATTTTAAATAGTATAGTTGTTTGCCTAAAGTTAGAAAACTCATCTGTTTGCATGGAGTTTTCAGAACATGCTCACTCTAATCTTCGTCAAGGAAACACCAAAGCGTGGTTTATTCCCTAGAGAACTAACTTTATACAAGATTATATTTTAGTTAAAAGTGATATAATTTCTCATAGTATCTCATTTCATTCTAAAACTGAAATAATTCGATCAAAAAATAGACATGGATTCAATCAGTTAATAACATTTGGCTCTGAGTTTAATTAGGCTAACTAGTTTCTATCGGAGATAAGGACAACCCTAGAAAATAAGGAGAAAAGCTTCTAGAATTTAAACCCCAAAAGTATCAAGTAAAACCGAGAACAAGAATAAGTTGATTAGTTTTAGGGGTATCCTGTTACTGAATTGGAGTTTCTTTGGCTCCCTATTCTACATTGTGGCAGAATTTGAAAAGGAACGCTGTACTCAATGTAAAATGATACTGGAAAGAAGCTTATCAGGTAAATGATATCTTCTTCATGGGTTCCTCAAGGGAGAATAAACCCTGGCCTGAGCTTCCTAATAAGTACATTTCTTATCTGAAACCTCTTTTCTTTCCTGTCTCGTTATATTCTTCTTTTTGAAATGACAAGATTCATATGTTACCCTGACATGGCAAATTTTATATTTAGAAACATAATTCTAGATAAACCTATTCAGTTAAAGAAATAAGTATCTAGCAACGGTTTTTCGATTTCTAAACTATCAGATCACTAAACTAGTGTCCGGAGATTAATTTTATGTTCTTTACAAAACATGGGCTTTTGATAGAATTGTAGCAACATCATACTTTATTGCCGTGTTTTGAATTAGCTAATTGTCCTCTAGCAATGGCAGATGCCACCTGTTAGTACCGGAGAAATGTTTGGAGTAAAAACTTACAGCTTTTATGGCCAAGCATCTGTATGCACAAATGTAGACTCTGGTTTAACTTGAAGTTGATCCAGCAACCAGCTAAAGGGCTTTTAATTGTATAAGGTTCAGCCACTTTGGGGCAGGTGCCAATAATAGCTGGCTAGTGGCTAATTTTTGATTACCCTTCCACGTTATTAACAATTTATAGCTTTTTCAAAATGTGAAAACTTATTCCTTTTAGCAAAGTTTTAATAGAAAATGTCGCTTATAAGTTATTTAAAAGAGATGGCTGGAACGTCCTACAATATCTACTTGCTGTAGATATGATAGAGCCAGGTAATTAAATTCTTCAATGCATTTTTCTTTATGATTAGTAACTTAGAGGACAATATGCATCCAATTACAAAAAAAACTCTTGGAAAGATGGCAGGTAAGACGATTACTGTTATACTCAATAAAGTTATATTTTAATTTTAGAAAAATTGAAGTAAGTGTAGATAGCGCCTCTTAAATGTAAACTATTATTTTTCTAAGTCAAAGAAAGTTTACCTGATATGCGTAGTTTTCTTCTCAAAAACAAGCCTAACGGCCTAGCTTCACACGACACTGACAGCCATTCACCAGCTAGATATGGAGGCATCCTTGGTTGCGATGGTAACTGAGGAGGACTAGATGAACCTCCTCTGTATACTGTTCTGCAAGTCTCGCATCCATCAGCCTGTAACACCAAATATGTAAGTTGTATAAATAAATACGTAAGTTTTCCATTAAATAGATGTTATAACTTGCTTCTTAATTTTATTCTGTACAAGGTCTACGTATGTTAAAGATATAACGTACGTATAAATCTAAAGACGAAAGAAAGAGAAATAAAAAACAAGAAAGAAAGAAAAAACTAATACAAGCAAACAAATTATTCACTGTATACTTTGAACAATCCCATGAATCGAGAACAGAAATATTAATGTCAGGGAATATTAGTTCTCTAAGGGAAATTGAAATTAAGTTGACTTAATAGTACGCTCCACAACAAGGCTGTGAATTAAGTTTTTTTAAGCGTAGCAATTATATTTGCCCAGGTTAAGAAAAAGAGCACTTCCCTGTTATGTAGCATATCTTATGTTTTCAGAGGTAGGTGGCAATGAAAAACAAATCATTAAAAACAATCCTCTAGTGATAATATATTAAAATAGAATCTCCTTCTTCATCTTTAATGCAATTAAATTAATGTTTGCTTTATTTAAAAGGTCTGAAGTCGCTATTTCCAAGCCTACCCCTGAAAAAAATAAAATAAAAATAATCTATACGCCGGTTTCGAATCTATTACCGTAATGATTCATTAGACCCAATAGTCAAACAGCCAGGCCTAAAAAATGTGACTCATTTTGTACTACTTCAAACTGTTTTTTTCTGAAGTTTGAAGTCGCACAAAATGAGTCACTTTTTTTCAGGTTCGGTTCTTGGACTACTACCTACACCCGCATGCTCTCGTGCTACGATCCAGACCATCTAGACATTGGTCTTCTATTCCCAGCATGCACCGACCACGCTCGCTTAGATCAGTAAATAAAAGGTGTCACAAACATCACCTCACTTTCCTATAACCTCGGATTTCTATAAACTATTGTTGGTATTGTCATGGCTATTATTATAGCAAATATTCAATGCCTCATTCTCATTAATATGCATTCAGATATTTTTATCGGGATCATATTTATTGTAAAATTATCCTCTTTGAAAAATCAGCACTGTATTTCAATAAATACAATTATACTTTTACAATAAGTAAATATTAAAAAAAAATAGTAAATTCAATAAATAAATACATTCAATAATTCTAATCCATTTTGAAACAATTAACTACAGCTTCCGACGCTGGAAGGAACAACAAAATATTATAACAAATATTGTTATTAAAGGCAATAAATAAATAATCCACGAACATGAATGCACACAAATGAAAAGTTATTCGAAAAGCAAATATTTATTTATTTGAAAAAGCTTTTAGTCTATACCCTCCGGATAGAGCGTATACCATCAGCTGACAACCTTGTCAAGACTCTAACTTTTCCAAATAAATGTATCTTTTCCTATTTTTTTAAAAAAATAAAAATATATCGTCTAAAAACTCAACATTTCGATTTAACTGTCCGATGAATTTAAATCCTATCAAAAAAAGATTAAATGCTGTTCTATCATTTCCCCCCCCCCTAAAACTTTTTAAACCCCAAATCGGATTTTGTTTAGGATTTGGGGTTTGAAACCACTTCATCTGTCTTTTATTAACAGTTTTTACACGTGAATCAAATTTGATAATCGTAGAATTTAAAAGGTTGTACAATTTTTAAAAAAATATTTTTAAATGAAACGTTTTGCTATTGTGACTATATGACTTTTTTAAAACTATCTAGAAAAAAAGGAATTCATTGACTGGGATGTAATTAGTGTAGTGACGTGAGTTCTAAATCGAACTCTTAGCAGGTAATGAATAGTTAACTATATTCCGACATTAGTTTCCCAAACAAACTTTATATAATGTGCAAGTATATCTTTTTTTTATCAAACATTTTAGTTTAAAACAAAGTTCTTTTTCCATTATTATTCTTAACAGAAGAAAGAACACAATTTTCTAGAAACAAGTGAAGGGTGAAAAGACACCAAAAGTAAAAGAGGTATGAAGCATAGAAAACTTGATTTTTCTAATTTTTTCTCCCTGTAGATAATAATCACAGTTAGTGTTACACCAACCAGAAAAATAAGTTGCGGGAAAGCAGTCT
Source organism: Microvelia longipes (assembly GCA_018340805.1). Lineage (NCBI taxonomy): Eukaryota > Metazoa > Arthropoda > Insecta > Hemiptera > Veliidae > Microvelia > Microvelia longipes. The sequence goes on along the minus strand of JACMZG010001908.1, from coordinate 45,961,303 downwards.
TGGTACACAAGGAAATAACTTTTGTTCAGAAGGAAAATAACGAAGATGTTGGAAAAGTCAGCTGATAAAAATAAACAAAACTTTCTTTTACAAATATACAAGTAAAAACCTTAAGAAACAAAAAAAGGCCTTGAAGAAGACGAAGATAAGATTAAAAAAATGTGGTAGAGTTCTGTGGGTTAAAAAGAAAAGCAAACAGAAAAAAAAGCCTCCAATGGGGGGGGGGCGGTTACCCCCATTTCGACTTCTTATCACTTCTGTTAAAAAGGACAAAAATATAAATGGTTATAAGATGAAGATTAAATTATAAAAATAAAAAAACACAAAAGATAAGAAGAAATAAAAAGGTGGAAAAATAAGTCGAGAAACTATTTAATAAGTTCAAACCAGATTCTTTCTCTCTTTTCATTTTTTCTTTTGATATTTTTCTGTTATTGGTAAATGCTTTTGAGCCGATATGATTATATTTGGTCTTGGTTTAATCAAACTGTTTCCTTATAAAGGGCTCGACTAAACCAACATGTTCTTACCTATAGGATCAAAAGCCAGAAAATGTAACACATATTCAATAGTTTGGCAACAAAGTGAAAGGAAAACAAGTAAAGTAAACCTTATAAGACATGGAATATCTTAATTGTTTAAAGTATTCCAAGTATTATAAGGTTATTATAAGACATTATCGATATAAAATATGAGTCACGGAAATTACATCTACACGGGAAAATAATTCTATAATCTTACATATATAACACGGAAAATTACATTCTATAACCACGGGAAAATTACATTCTATAACCACGGGAAAATTACATTCTATAACACGGAAAATTACGGGGGAAATTATTCTATAACACGGGAAAATTACATTCTATAACCACGGGAAAATTACATTCTATAACCACGGGAAAATTACATTCTATAACCACGGGAAAATTGCATTCTATTTGCATTCTATTGTTAGGGGAGCTGAGTAGAGCAAAATAATTAAAAAAATAAAAATAAAAATGAATAAAAAGAAAAAAAAAATTAATTATAATATGCTTTAAAATTATAATTGTTGGCTATAACTAGGGTTTACCTTGAGAAGAGTTATTGAAGGGAGATGTATCTGTAAACACTGCACACTGAAGTTACAATAGTTATGTTAACTATTTAAAAATTAAATTAAGACTATGTGATACACTATGGTGGCAAAATGAACAGGATTGTTAACTGGTAAATAAGCAGTGCTGTAGGGACTTTAGGCTCTTATATAGACTCCCCACTGTAAACCCTAAGAAACAATAATTCTCACAACTTGGTTTAAGTGTCAGGACAGGAGAGAGCCAAACATTGTTGCTATTTCTAGCAAACCTTTTAATTCCTGTCCTGACACTATAATCACGGGATAATTACATTCTATAATCACGGAAAAATTACATTCTATAAACACGGGAAAATAACATTCTATAATCACGAGATACTTACATTCTATAATCATGGAAAATTACATTCTATAATCACGAGAAATTACATTCTATAATTACGGGAAAATTACATTCTATAATCACGAGAAAATTACAGTCTATAATCACGGGAAATTACATTCTATATCACAAATTACATTCTATAATCACGAGAAAATTACAGTCTATAATCACGGGAAAATTACATTCTCTAATCACGAAAAAATTACATTCTATAATCACGAGAAAATTACATTCTATAATCACGTGAAAATTACATTTATAATCACGAGAAATTACATTATACATAATACATTCTAATCACGGAAAAATTACATTCTATAAACACGGGAAAATAACATTCTATAATCACGAGAAACTTACATTCCTATTAATCACGGGAAAATTACATCTATAATCACGAGGAAAATTACATCTATAATCGGAAAATTACATTCTAATAATCACGAGAAATTACAGTCTATAATCACGGGAAAATTACATTCTCTACATCACGAGAAAATTACAGTCTATAATCACGGGAATTACATTCTCTAATCACGAAAAAATTACATTCTATATCACGAGAAATTACATTCTATAATCACGTGAAAATTACACTTTATATCACGAGAAAATTACATTTCTAATATCACGGAAAATTGCTTCTATAATCACAGGAAAATTACATTCTATATCACGGGAAAATTGCATCTATAACCACGGGAAAATTACATTCTATAATCACGAGAAAATTACATTCTATAATCATGGGAAAATTATATTCTATAATCACGAGAAAATTACATTCTATAATCACGAGAAAATTACATTTTATAATCACGAGAAAATTGCATTCTATAATCACAGGAAAATTACATTCTATAATCACGGGAAAATTGCATTCTTAACCACGGGAAATTACATTCTATAATCACGAGAAAATTACATCTATAATCGGGAAAAATTCTATATACGAGAAAATTACATTCTATAATCACGAGAAAATTTCTATAATCATTTCTATAATCACGGGAAAATTGCATTCTATAATCACGAGAAAATTACATTCTATAGTCACAGGAAAATTACATTCAATAACCACGTGAAAATTATATTCCATAATTATTCCATATGTAATGAATTTTCATGTACATTTCATATGTAATAAATTTTAACAATTAAAATGAAGCTGCCAATCATGAAACAAGGGTTCCCTACCTATTATCACAACATTATAGGAGCAAATATTTTTGCCGATTAACCTAGCACCTAGCGTGTTTACAAGAAATCGAAATACCTAGTCAGTTTTTCACTCAAATTATATTAATGATGATAATTGGGGTTGAAGTCGAGGATAGACCATATTTGCACTGTGACTGGAAGTATATTGTACGATTATATTAATGTAAAAAAATATATATCATTTGATACTACCGAGTTTTGAAAAACATGAATAGTTGACACAATATAATTGTGCGAGAGACACCAAGGAAATTTAACAAGCAAAATGCAATGCTACATCTGGGAACTGTTCCATCATTCGACATTCGTCATCATTAATGGCTCGACATAATGTCATGTCCCCCACTCTGTTTCGTTACGTCTAACTCATCAGGGCGCCGACAGAGCCTGAACTCACTCTGACCTTCAATTAATTCCGAAGAATATAATGTGAAGTATTTACCAGAGACGAGCGGTGCTCTCTTACCGCCATCATGCATGGCAAGCAAAACATATATCATTTTGATACTACCGAGTTTTGCAAAACATGAATAGTTGACACAATATAATTTGTTGCTTGTTACATTTCCTTGGTGTCTCTCGCACAATTATATTGTGTAAAAAACTATGTTGTCTGAAACATGAGAAGTTTAAAATCTGGTACCGAGTGTATTTGGGTACTTTTCCTCTCAACTTTGCACTTTCTGTTCTCGCCCCAAAAATGTCATATCTATCCTAAGCTTAAGGTGATATAAAATCGGTTAAAAAAGTTTAAAGCAATATATTTCATTATTGTACTATATATGTTTAGCTAATTTGATTTTTTTTTTCAGGTAAAAAGTCATAATTTGACAGGTGTGAACTTTTTTTATTATTATTAATTTATTAACTTTATTATTTTAAAACATACATATATTATAATATTAATAACAGCATAAAAAATATATCAATAATATCTAAATCTATAACTACAAGAAAGAACAAATTAATGGATTTAACATTAAAACAATACATTAATTTATAATAGCCGCAAAAGCTTTGGCTTGTGCGCGGCTAAAATCGTTTTCATATAATTTTATGTATTGCACTGATAAATATATATCTTACATAATAACATACAAACTAAGTAGTGTTACAAACTAAGTGTTACGCTAAGTAACAATATGTTGTTCACCGAAAAAAAAAATAAAAAAATGAAAGTTAGGTATATCCGTCAAGGTTTGACAATTCGCAAGCCCATATTTTGAGAAGAGTGTCAACCACTCGTGTGGTTGAGGCTTTTGGCGTAGAAAACTTCAAATCATCATAAGAAACATAATATCAACACCAACAACGTCTTTCCACTAAATTTAAATTTTATTTTGCAGAGCCGGCAAAGTGGTGGGATGTTGAGTCTTTCAATTCATAGATTCTGATCCATGAATTGAAAGACTCAACATTGCCTTAAGAAATGTTGGCTCTTGCCTTAGCAAGAGCCTTGCTAAGGCTCTTTATTTTTCTAAACATGCACTGCATTCACATATGTTCTTTTTTTACATTTTCATTTTCAGTTTTTTTAATAGTAATCTTTTTCTTTTTCGTAGCAATCTTCTGTATAATAACTATTTTTCATTTAAGTTTTCATAAATAAACTCTAAATTTTTTATTTTTATTTATTTATGTATTTTTTTAAATCTAAAAAAACTTGTAATGGATTATTTTAACTTTGAATGTTTTAATATATATGTGGCTGTGTGTGTGTGTGTGTGTGTGTAGGTGTATATGTATATGTTTGTTAAAGTGAACAAATTTTATTCTACCATGTATTTACATGTTATTAAATTTTATATAAAGGGTCTACAAAAAAAATCACAGCTATACTTTGTCTTAATTTCAAATTATACAAAATTTATCAATATTTTAATGTTGCTATTTTATCTAAATCCAAAAAGTAAGGGGCCGAGAGAGAAATTTCCCTCTAAAAACAATCTCGTAAAGAAAATTAACGAAAGCTGGAGTCGGTCCAAAAAATAAAATTTAACTTGGAAAGACGAAATTCAAGAACAAAGAAAGAACTCTCCTGGCTAGGAATTTGTTAGCGTCAAAAATTTCTATTCATTATAAGGAAATTATCTCGAGGCTGGATGTTGTAGAGAGGAGATGTTTTAATTGGGTTTCTTAAGATTTACCAAGAAGGGAAGAACAACTCTACCAGGCAAAGTAGGCAACTCTAGGCAGTCTCCAGGGTTAATTCTCAACTTATAACTCCCCAAACTTTTAGAAGAGTCCTTAAAGCTAACTTTCAGGCCCCTCGGAATTAATGTTTAGCACTCTGATATTAATGTCTTACTTTTCTCAAATTAATATTATACGTCCAACAGTTTCTTTATAAACCATTTATTTTTATTCTCCCTTCTTCTGGAGGAAGAATTGTTTATAGTCAAAGAATGGGATTACGTCTGACCTTCTAACTTTTAACTATCACTTAAGAAATGAATAAAAGACAGTAAATAATTTTAAAGGCTTTTTACATTTTTGAATTAAAAAAAATTCTGGCGCGGAGATCAAGTCGAGACGAGAGGTTTTTCTTAGAAATGCGTTACTGTTTAGTTTGCTTAGAAATAATCAATTTTTGGCCTAAGATGTCGGTTTATGCATTATAATATTACTACTTGATACAATTATATAGATTTATCTTAGAAATGCGCTGAAACCTTTAAGCGATAGCATTAACTTAGTTTTAATTTTGTTGTGCACTTCCTAATTTTTGAATAGTAACCCATAATTTTATCGGTGTTATAAATACTTTACCGACTTAGCTTAGTTTTTAATAATAACCTAATAAAATACTTTTATACTAGAATCCACAAGAAATACGTATGTACATATATATATGTATATATATATATATATATATATATTATATATATATATATATATAATATATATATATTATATATATATATATATATTATATATCTTTTTGCACGTGTCTACGTTCTACTCTCTATCGTCAGCATCCGATTAGTTCTACTTTTTCATCTACTGATTTCATCCAACATCTGCCTTATTTAACTATAGCGGTATCATATCTCCTATGATCTTTACATGTCTGCTATCTCAGATCTTCTAACTTCGTAACTGTAGACTCTGGCGAAGGGAGCGATTGTGGCCACGCTAAAGAAGCCTTTTTAACCCTCCAAGGTCCGGTGGCAAATCCGTGGGTCAGAGTATAACTTTTGGTCGTCTACAGCTTGACACCTACCTAGTCACCATAGTCAGTGTAATAGTCACCATAGCCATACCCTTGCCGATTTTTAAGAAGTGCTCTTCGGTAGCTGATCATCGTGCATCGCCCCGTGTTTCTATTTCTATTTTTCTAGCGGCCACACACTCGATTACCTCATTAGCGATTATTTTCCATGAAAATTCCCTGGAAGAAACTATTTAAAAGCACCCATTTACTTTGACGCCTTTTAAAGACAGATTCATTTCTTATATTTATGTTTAGAATGGTAGAAATACAAATAAACATGACATAGAGAGTAGTCTTCATGTACAAGCAGATAATAAAATTAATTCCTATTAACACTACAAAACAATACGAATAACTCGACAAAATACTTTAGGTAAAATAAACCAACAATAAAAGGAAATCAAAAAGTACTAAAAAATCGATTATAGCAATACACAATATTTTGAAGTGTTCAAAATGTGTTGTAACGTATTATCGCTTTGGACATAGTGGAGGGGGAGGGCACGTGATCATGGGGGGGGGATGACTCGGGAAAAATAATATGACCGGGGGGGGGAAGTGAAATTAAAAAAAAGACTCTAGACAGTTTATCCATGCTTGCTTTCAGAGAATTCAAAAAGTAAAAAAGTTGCATTTTTTAAAAAAAAACAAATGTTTTAAATCAAACTGTTTTTGTTTAATTTATTAGCAGCCTAGTCTTGCTCCGTTTTTTAAAAGAAATTTGAATAATGATAAAAGGTAAAAAGGCGTTGCTCCAAGCTTATTCAGAGCATAAAGGAGCAGAAAACAGAGCACCCTTGCGGCAATCCCCCTGCAGACGGCAATCCTCTCCTATTTATCATTGTCCCCAAAAGATAAAGTAATAAATTAAAATCTTTTTGTGAGTCAAGAAATTTTTCCTTCCGCTGTAAAGAATAAATATTTAATGACAAAAATTCCCTAAATTTTATTTTATTTTTTCCTTATTCACTCGCGTATGTACAACAAATAGTTTTGTTTACACCCTAAGAATACGTAACTGAAGTTTCATAATAATTTTTAGTTTTAGGCTTGCATCATGGTTTCTGACTGTCTGTGTCACGCATAACTTCCGATTAGATTATGGTTGTGTCACGCATAACTTCCGATTCGATCAGGTCTGTCACGCATAACTCCCCCTTTGTGAGTGTGTGTGTGTGTGTGTGTGTGTGTGTGTGTGTGTGTGTGTGTGTGTGTGTCTATGTCACGCATAACTCCCGCTCTGTTTATGCTAGAGAAATGAAACTTTGGATCAATAGGTAGTTGTAATTAATAATTATGCTTAATGCAAAGTAGCCTATCAGTAAAATGGTTAACTTTCCCGTCCCCCAATGGGTGCGGACTTTTTGAATCCAAAACTTCCCAATAGACCATTCGGAACCCTTTATTTTTTCCTAATTGGATATAAGAAGCTCGAAATCAAGCATTTCGGAAGTTCGGACTTTTTGCTTTTTCCTGAGTTACCTGCCTGAATAATGCTTCCAGTCCACATCTGCTGACTACTTCCAGGAACTTTTCACGTTAGCATCTGAAGCTGAACCTGGTGGTTTAATCGAATTTTTCTTGCCTACTCTCCACGCTTTAATTTACGCTGTTCTTTAATGGAATTGCTGCGTTAACTGGTTGGTTAACTTCTAGCAGGTTTTACCTGAGGGCCCCGTTGTCGCAGTCATGAACTTGCGCACAGACATTTTACCACAGTTCCTTTTCAGGTCCAACAAGCATAACCATCGTCTTCGTGGTGGAAAGAATCTCAGACAGCGCAGTCAACACTGCGTCTGAAAATATGGTTGCAACTGGCTGGAAAGTATAACTACTCCCCGCCTAAGCCATAGATACTCATTTAGAGGTAACTTACACTCTCGACAACTTTCTCTCATGCAATGTTTGAGATTCTCAACTGAAGAATTTCAATCCATGCAATACTTCGATTACATGGGACTACACTGAGCGAGACCGTCTCGTAGACGATTGTCCATTCCTTAAACTCATGGACAACTACTTACTTCAGGACCACTTAGTTGCTCATTTCCCATTCTATTATTGTCATACGCCGCGCCGTATCTGGACTCATAAAGTCACAAGGTAGAAAATCAATACATCTAGGGGAGTACTATATTCTGTCTAAGAGAGTTAACGAAGTGGACTGAACGACGCCAACTTGCTAGGTGATCTATCACCTCTTACTAATATCTATCTAATACTATCACTACCGTAACTTTATAGCAAAAGGTTTACACTAAATCCGAAACCGAGATTTAACCTAAATTATCCGTTTTAGATCTTTTAAGACCTCCTGAGTAATTTTCACAAAGTTGACTGTCTGTGTGTGTGTTGGTCTGTTATCAACGTAACTCCCAGTGTGTTTACGCTACAGTGTTAAAACTTAGCACAAAAATCAATCTTTAGATTAAATTATGCTATCTTCTATTAGATTTGAAAATATTTTGTATGACGTCATTAATCGGCATTAATGACAGAGCAAACATTTCGAAAATGTATAAATTAAGGAATAATGTTTCGATCCATTTGAGATTAAGCACGCATGTAGTCATAAATAAGACCATCAGGTGTTCCAAGTTTTAACTTATTATCAGCATTAATTAAACTGGACCATAACGTAACGGGACCAGAGTATCCCGTTACGTAGAAAATAAATATAATAATAATAATAATAATAATAATAATAATGTCCCTTTAGAGCCTTGCGGATAATCCCTGCGGGAACAACCTCAGGGGGTTTTGGCAACCATTACGCTCAAAGTATAATCTAAAGTTGGCAAAATCTTATATATAAACTTAGAGTGTAACCTGGGCTGCGAACCCCTGACCTCCGTGGTGTCAAAAGTTAGTATAAATACTAACGCTCTAACAACCTCGTCCACGGTGGCGACTTTTTATTAAAAAATAAGTGTACTAAATTTTATTTTAATACGTCTAGTATATTTATATTTTTATAGATCACTAATTTTAAGCAGCTCTGAGGGAGGTCAGAACTTGGATGGGTGACCGTTAGGTATAAAACAGATGGTTTTAATGTCGGAGGATGAGCAAAGTAAGTCGGAGGTGGTAAAGGTTGGATCTAGCGAATCCGATGTGCTGAGGAAATGTTTCGAGGTACTCTGTACTCTCAATTATTTTATATTTTAAAGATTTAATATATAAAATTGTTAATTTTCTTGGTCCCAGACCTCGAAAAGGTTACTTATTTGGTTCTGGGTCAATCCATTTCAAGTGATCCAGAGATGTTGCTCGAAAAAAATGAAAATTGATAATTTTTTTTTTCTGTGTTGGTCCTACCCATAGGTAGTCCAAAACGCCTAGTATTAATTTTTTCTACAGCCTCCTTCATTTTCAAAAATCACTTTTTAGTTACCGAGACACCCAAATTTTGAGTTTTTTCGCTGATTTTTGAGGCCTAATATTTCGGCTTTGGCTTAACCTAGCTTAATGAAACAGGTCTCGTTTGAAAGTGTCCTATTTGGGCTTTATATAGGAACCAATATTTTTTGTTCTACTGCTGCTAATCTACTCGTGAGTTTGCATAATAAATTTGACCACAATGACTGAAAATACACTTTTTCATTATTTTTTTTAACAAGGATGATAATATTGAAAAAAATTGAAATAATTTTTTGGTTACTAAGATGACCAAAGGAACAAGAAAAAAAATATTTTAATGTTCCAAATTTTACCTTTTGGGGTCAATGAATTATTGAAAGTTAAGGTTTTCATGATTTTGGCGTTTTTCAGGGCGATTTATCGTCTAATGGGACTGGGGCGATTTTTTTCAAATTGGGCTTAAAATGACCTCTATACATTGCAGTTTTACGCCCAATATGTCACATATTGTTTATTTTGGTTTTAAGGTACTTTACAGCGTTTTTAAAATCAGCAGTTTTTGAGTTTAACGATTTCACAAAAATATACTGATTTCTATGGAAAATAGGGTTTATCCAGGGGTTCCTTTGCTAATAAAACATAGTTAAAGGTATATATTAATTTTTCATGGAAATAAATTCGACATCACCACCCAAAGTGACCAAAAAGTCAAAAAAACGCTTTTCGATTACCATAAAACCTAAAATATTACCAAAAACCACATATTTCAAGTGTGGAGTCTTTTTGTATGTTTTTTGGGCCTGCGAGTTGAAAGAGAGTGGTCCGGAGTCGATATGAGCTCTCAAAGCCAGAGTACCTGGGTTCGAAATCTTTTTTAGTTATAAACTTACATAATGTAAAATAACGATAAAAAATTATTGTCCCCACCAGGATTCGAACCCAGGTACTCTGGCTTTGAGAGCTCATATCATATACATCTTAGTAACCAAAAAATTATTTCAATTTTTTTCAATATTATCATCCTTGTTAAAAAAAATAATGAAAAAGTGTATTTTCAGTCATTGTGGTCAAATTTATTATGCAAACTCACGAGTAGATTAGCAGCAGTAGAACAAAAAATATTGGTTCCTATATAAAGCCCAAATAGGACACTTTTAAACGAGACCTGTTTCATTAAGCTAGGTTAAGCCAAAGCCGAAATATTAGGCCTCAAAAATCAGCGAAAAAACTCAAAATTTGGGTGTCTCGGTAACTAAGAAGTGATTTTTGAAAATGAAGGAGGCTGTAGAAAAAATTAATACTAGGCGTTTTGGACTACCTATGGGTAGGACCAACACAGAAAAAAAAATTATCAATTTTCATTTTTTTCGAGCAACATCTCTGGATCACTTGAAATGGATTGACCCTTCTGTTTTTAACCGAATTCTGTTGAAAATACATCTTAAATGGTCAAGAAAAAACAGTCTATCTATCCACTTACTACCACCTACCACTACTTTAATTATTTTTTTGCCCTTATTTATTTCTATAATTTTAATTTATTAATCTTTAAGTGAGTGACCTTCATACCAGGAGGCCTTCATATGGCAGCGCTTGCTCATAAGTTTAGAATATCGCACAAATTTTAGTTGTCTTGAAATAAGTATGCAAAAGTTGTTAACATTTTTTAAAGATAATAAAATTTTCAATAAATCAAGTGAATTTTCATCAAAATTGGATAGTCCTGAAAGATAAACCACGACCACAATGGAAGGGTGACCGCTGGGAACACAACTATAAACGTTTTTACTATCTAATCAGACCAACTTCATTGGGTCCTGATCCTATTTTTCTATGCTAAGAACTAATTATAATCATGTGCAATAATTTAATTAGTTTGATTTTTTTGCCCTTATTTATGTCTATAATTTTAATTTATTAATCTTTAAGCTTTTTTCTTGACACTGTTACCCTAATGGTACTCATCTGTACTTAGTTCTAAATAAAGATATTTTATTATTATTTATTATGATAAAAAATATTGTAAGAAACTCATTTCAGTGTTAAGCATTTACAACTTTAGGTGTGTTCTCTGACATTTAACTTACATCATGTTTTTTGTAAATAATGATAATGACATAAAATAAGGGTATTATGTTTAGTTATTTGTGTTACAGAAGCAGAGAAAGGTTTCTTATTCGAAATAACAAGACTTGGTATGAGTTAAATTATTACTCACAATTCTTCTGCTTACGAGGGAAAATATTCAGAGTTCTTCTTTCCCTCCCATATCATTTCTTTACTTATATTCTTATATATTCTACCTTTTTGGCAAATTTTTATTCCCCTACACTACCAGTGTTCTCTTGTAACATTTTTTTGTGTTATAGAGCTTAACTTACTCTTACAAAATATGACTTGGAAGTAGAAGAATGAATAAATAGCCATAACGCTAAAAACAGAAAATAATACATTTCTAGATAAAAATATTATAAAAGCTCCTTTTTGCAAACTAACATACCGCCTACCGTGAAATGTGTGTTCTAACATCCCGCCTACCTTTAAAATATGAAAAGGATGTGCATGTGTAAAACCACACAGAGAATAAAGAATTATAAATAACAGTTAAGGTTGAATCAACATCTTAGTCAGTTGATTAATGCTTTTTACTCGAAACCTTCACTTTGTTCACACTTTCAAAAAACAAGAAAGTAAACGAAAGAACTTTCTTTCTTTTTGCAATGAGGATTCACAAAAAGTACAACGTAACTATTTTATAAAGATATATCAACTTGACCTGCATTGTAAATATTTTATTTCTTGAAATTTCGTATTCTTTTCTACCTCTTCAACTTGTTTTTTTTTGTGTTAAATTTTAAATATTTTAAGGTTTTTTTTTTACTTATTTAGCAATTCTATTTTCAAGTAACATTTAGAAAGAAAATAATGTATGATTTTTTATTTTCAAGGAAAACTCTTACAAACGCCGTAGTAGCCGCAATCTTAATACGTCAGTTTGAATTTTTAAAATAATATTCACTGGAGCATATTATTAAAAATATTCATGAAGTCATGTATATAATAAAATATGTTATTGTAAAATTTTTGTTAAAACATCTAGAAGATTCTACGAAATGTAACATAGCATGATATATTATTTTTTAAGTATTTTTCATCATCGATTGTTCGTAATACGACAGCAATGTCCATGATATTGGTATTTTCCTCTAAATAATATTTTGGGTAAATCACCGTGAAATTTATTTTGTTTTTGAAATTTTATCTCTACAAGATAAAACTCTAACAAGAAAGACTGTTCAATCTCTAGAGATTAGGGGGTAGATAATCATTTTGAAAGAAAAGTAAAATAATTTCCTAGGAATTTGTCTACTGTTTAATACATACACATACACACACATATGTATATATGTATATATATATATATATATATATATATATATATATATATATATATATATATAATATATAATTTTTTTATTCCACTAGGTAAAAAATCAACCCTGGGAAGGTTATTTTTCATACGATTTCAAGGAGTCCATAAACCGGTTTGCTTTTTTAAGTTTTAAATAATCTTAAAAATTCAAGATGATTAATTTTTATTACAAAATAGTCCTTATTTTATGTTTTTTAGCCGCAGAGTGGAATGAACCCGGTCCGAAGTCGATACGACGATTTTGGTCACCATTATAAGTGACCAAAAAAAATAAAAAATAAATTGTGTACCAGGAAACTAAAGTAACGGTCGTAAAAATAAATTTTGAGTAGAGTGTCGATTTTGATGTTTTTTGGGGCGCTGAGTCTAATAAAACTGGTCAGGAGTCGATAAAATTACTTAAAACTGGAGTTCACAGGTTTGAAACTAGGTACCGGCGCTTTTTTTTATCGTCTTATTTACGGTAAACACCGTAAATAAGACGATAAGTTTCTATAAATACACACACAAACGTGTATATATATATATATATATATATATATATATATATATATTATATATATATATATATATATATATATATATATATATATATATATATATATAATTATATATATATATATATATATATATATATATATATATATGAGTGTGTGTGTGTGTGTGTGAGTATTTATAGACACTTTCTTGTACACACGCTATCTTTCAAACGGATAAATATTTTTAATCAAACTAGGTACAAAAATCAACCTTGGGGAGGACCCTATGGAAAACTAGGTTGTGACGTCAATAACTAAAATTTATTGAAATTTAAAAATTCAATTACTAAAATTCAGGGTTAATATTTTTCGCCGCGAGAAAAGTCCTTATTTAGTGGACGTAAATTTGACGTTGAGAATATTAGATCATGCTGGTAAAATATTATGAAGTTTCCTTTCATAAAGACTTTTGGACTGCGACTTTGGTTTGTCATACTTTGATTCACTCATAAAATAAAAATAATTTTATTCTTAAATTTGAATCCATTTTTAGAATTATTTAGTCACACAAATGACTTTAAAAAGCTCTTTCATTCAATTTAACTTGCTTCGTATAAACTAAAATATCTCCTATAAAGACAAACTGTTTTTTAATGATTTTGTCGATAAAATTAAAATGTAAATCCAGTTGTATTGTGTACCCTACCAGTGATTTAATTAAGGAATTAGTTAAGTGACATAGTCTAGCTAACCCTCCGTTAACATTACCCTAGAAACCAATATAATGTAATATTAGAGGAAAGGTCTTTATAAACTTGGCGTAACTCTAATTATAAGAGAACATATGACACTAAATTATTCCAAAGTTTACATAAATTTTAAACAAAGTTTTACCATAATGTTTTGAAATAAATTAATAGAATCTAAAAAATGTATTAATTAATTTTGAGAGTTCAATATAATGCACGATGCACTGCTGTTATTTTTAATCGTATTTTGGTATTTGTGGGCAAATTAATTGACTATAAGTGCAAAGGTTTGCTGGAACTACCTTTTCATAAACACCTTTCATAGAACCTAGCTATGAGACAACTAATACAAACACAGTAGCTCTTAATTATAAGTACAACCTGTAATATTGGAGGCAGCAGTGTAATATTCATATAGCTGTGAAATGTTCCAAGAGTCGAGGAATAATACTCTAGTAAATGTTGCCTACAATAATACCTCCTAGTATATTAATTGTCTCTTTTTAAGCTGTTTCTAGTTCTAGAGTATATTGTAAATTGTTTTGTGCAACAAGAACCGCAGATGGTCTTTTTATTTCATCCAACATGTTTTAAATTTTTATGAGTTACAACACTCATAATAATAATTGCTTACATTTGGTTTCAAAATATGGTTATTTGTAAGGAAATACTATATAATGGAAATACGTAAGAATTTATTATTTTCTATGAAATCCATAAAAATACTGAAATAAGTTGTAAGCAATGTCAATAATAAAACCTATTATATTTTTTCATTAAATAATGCATCACATAATTGAAAATTTATCTTAGTTTTTGAACGCTAGCCTAGTAGTTGACGGTCCTCCAGCCGGGAAGACCGATACGTTCCTTAGAATAAGTTTTTCTTTAACAATAAGTATGAACGAAATAGACGTGTCTAGAAGACGTCTTTTAGTTGAACTTTGGTCATATGGCTTTCAGATAACGTCTGTAAAAGATATTTTTTCTACTTAAACGTTGGGGTGGCTAATAGTGTATTTGTATGTCAGATGTCGCCGGACTTGATAGAGTGGAGATCTTAGTTGACTTGTTTGATCGGTCAGGTCAGATTAGTAAACGTAAAGCTGTCGGGCTTGTGGCCGATTTTAAAATTAGAAATGCAAGGAAAACTTTAAACTAGTGGCAAGAGGCCGCAAGCCGTGAGACGCAGAGCTTGACCTAGCTTCTAGCCCGATCTTGTACAATAACATTTATTGTGGCTAGATGGATCAGTTTTCTATACATTTAGTAGTATCATTAACAACGTTCTACATTTATTCCTGATGTTGTTGCGTCACTGGTTCCCATCTAATTAACACGTGCCCATATTTGATATTGATATAAAATTTAAACGGGAAGAATAAAGGATAAAGAATGTTAAAAAAGGGAAGGATGACAATAAGGGAATCCCTAAAGGACAATTAACAAGAAGTGTCCTTGTTATGCTTCAGAGCGAGGGCTTTTTAGGAAAAGTCCTGTCCCAAAAACAATTAGGAAAAGAGACACGTTTCATGGGGACATAACCCTATGTGAAATTAGTGGACCCAAACTCTTTTCTTTTTTATATTTTATCCAGGGGACTAACAAAAGCAAATATAAGCCTTTCTCTCTCAAAAGATACCTCGGTATAAAAATCCTCTTTTCTAGGTGCTAACAATAAGAGAGTTAGCATAGGGTATGGGATGAAAAAACCAGAAATATAACGCACAAAAGAGACCTTAAAATTGTTATGGTAAAAGAAAAGTTAGTGAAAAGAAAAATATTAAAACTCGGCGGGAAATCACTGTGAAACATAATTCTTTTTTCATAAGATAACTAACTCACTAAGGGAAAAATAATGAAAGAAAATTCGACGCCTTATCGTGACGAGGCATTTATTTATTTATATATGAAGAGCCGGTCTCAAACATTCTAAGAAGTCAAACCACTTCACTTTTTAACTGGCTTTTTAACGAGGCTACATTTTATAATAAAAATAAAAAATTCGAGACGGGGTACTTCGGAACTTTTCCTTAACACAACGGATTTTCTACGCTTATCCTCCTATTTCGGACATGCTTCGCTCGTCCTCAGAAAAATAAATCTGAATTTATACTGCAACACGCCGTATCACACTCGCTTTGTTCGTCCTCAGGTAATGAATACATTCCTTTTATTTTCCAAGGTCACCCATCCTCACACTGACCTCGCTCGATGTTGACTAACTTTATGATCCAACTAAAACTGTTGATATACTTGTATTGAATCAAAATTTAAAATACTAATTTATTACGTAAAGGAGTATTTACGTAACTTACCAAAATACTAAATTGAACTTAACTTATTTCAATTACCAAATTTCAACTCAATAGATAATATTTTGATTTTTTAAAATGTTTTAAAAAACGTATGCAAATTTTAACTAATTCTAATAAGGAAATGAAATTTAGCACTTATGTCGGAATTATATAAGAGTACATGTGTGCAAAAACTCAAACCAATCAATACATTTTCGCGTTTTATACATTTTCGAATGCTTTGCTGCGATCCTTTCTCTGAATGCACCTAGCTTTGGATGTAATTTAGACCTTCCATAATAGTATCTATTAAAAAAATAAAGCTATAAAACAGGTATTATCATGATAGTTACTTGAGTAGGAAATATTAATATCATAGTAGGGCTCTTCTGCCTTACTGTTAGTGTGTCAATTGAAAACTAAAAACTAGTTGCTAAGATGTGAAATACAACCTTTCTACACTTTAGTTATTTCAAATAGAAAAATACTTTTAACTTGCGAGCAAGCAATAAAGATCCTCCGATCTAGTCTTCTTGATGTAGTGATCCATCACCTTCCCTCGTCACTATCCAGTCTACTTAGTGTAGTAATCTATCACCTTCCCTCGTCACTATCTAGTCTACTTAGAGTAGTGATGTATCACCTTCCCTCGTCACTATCTAGTCTTCTTAGTTTAGTGATCTATCACCTTCCCTCGTCACTATCTAGTCTACTTAGTGTAGTGATCTATCACCTTCCCTCGTCACTATCTAGTCTACTTAGTGTAGTGATCTATCACCTTCCCTCGTCACTATCTAGTCTTCTTAGTGTAGTGATCTATCACCTTCCCTCATCTTTATCATCTTCCCTCATCTCTATCACCTTTCCTTATCTCTATCACTATTGTCTTCAATTTTTCTAAATACACTTCACGGTTCACTAATTGACTTTTTCTTATATATTAATATATTATTATATTTTTTAACTTTTCTTTATTTTTACTTTAATAAAAAGAGTAATAAAATAGTCTAAGGCAAATTATTATCTTTCCTCATCCTTTCCTATTCTTAAAGTTCAAGTTTTTTCAATAAACTACTTAAAGAAGGAGTGTAAAGTGATACACTATGCATAAATTTAAATTTACCTCGTATTTAAGCTAAACAACTTATAAAAAAATGCATATTATCTTAAACAAGATTTTATTCTGTAAAACCTCGTTAGTTTGTTTTAAAATTTCCATTTACGCTAATTTATTTGATTTTTTTTTTCAGCTAAGGTATAAGGGGAAAGTATAGTTTCACCCTACAAGCAGAAACCGAGGTTCTATCATAATCATCAGTTTTAAGCATTTTTGACGGTATGAGTGGGTTTCATCATGCTGCATCTGTGTCACCCATAACTTCTGATGTGTTCACGCTATAGAAGTTCAAAAGTTAGTACAAAAATTAGACATTAGTCTAGTTGAGCAGTGAGGAGACGTACCGAGGCACCCCGTACCTATTTTTATTTTTCCTCATTAATACCGTAGGTATGTAGGAAAAGTATTGAGTTTCCAAAAAAAAATCCGAAACCGGGATGAAACCGGAATTATCAGTTTCAGGTGTTTTTAAGGTCTCCTGATTTTATGAGTTTAAAGGTCCTTATGAGTTTCTGAAAAGTTGTCTCTCTGTATGTGTGTGTGTGTGTGTCATCATTGCGCCTAGTGAATTTATGCTAGAGAGTTGACATTTTGTACAAAAATAATTCTACTGCTGTAGTTGTGCTGTTCCGAAAATATTTTTTTTATGACCTCATAAACACGAAAAAAATCATAAAACGCGGAAAATTGATGCGATCTGTTTGAAATTTGGCACGCATGTGGCTATGTATAAAACTAACATATGTACCAAGTTTCATCTTATTATCAGCAATGGCTTGTGTACGTTTTAAAAAAAATGTAAACAAATTGGAAAATGGTCCAATTGAATTGAAATTTGGTACCAGTGTATATTATTGCCTAATAAATAAGAACATTAAGTTTCGTTTTAATACGACAAGTATATCTATAATTTTTATTAGATCATAAAAATAAAGAGCATTAAACGTGGTCAGTGCTGTATGGGTGACCGCTGAGAATGAAACAGATGCATTTACTATCTGAAGACGAGCGAGTCCGAAGGCATGTTGCAGTATAAATTTGGCGAACTGCATTTCTGAGGACGAACGAAGCAAGTCCGAAGCAGGGAGGATAAGCGTAGCGAATTCGATGAAATGAGGAAAAGTTTTGAGGTACCCCGTACCCGATTTTTTTAAATCTGATTTTAGTTTCTGTTTCTGTAAATCTGATTTTAGTTTCTGTTTCTGTAAATCTGATTTTAGTTTCTGTTTCTGTAAATCTGATTTTAGTTTCTGTTTCTGTAAATCTGATTTTAGTTTCTGTTTCTGTAAATCTGATTTTAGTTTCTGTTTCTGTAAATCTGATTTTAGTTTTTGTTTATTCACATAAGGAAAATTGAATATTTTTACCATTTTAAATAAGCAGTGGTTGCATTCAGTAGATTATTTGCATCAAAAAAACTTTGAATTACACTCAGGAAACGAAAAGTTTTTACTTTAACAAAACATGGGGTACTGTTTGGTTGAGTATGAAAGGAAATATAAAGTGTATGAAACATTTCTGTCTGAAATACTTAAAAGAATATCATAGTAAAGGTATAACAAAAAAAAACTTAAGAGGTAAAAATCATAAAAGAAAAAAGACTAGACATCATAACATCATAAAGAAAAAAATGTGTACTTTAAAAAATAACTTTCAAAAAATCTTTTGACAATAAAATAACACACAAACCAAAAACAAAGAAACGTAAAAAAGTTTTAGGAAGATAAAAATAGACAGAAAAATATGAGAAATAAAAAGTCGTTTCAAATAAATGGATAAGTTTTAGTAATTCTCAAGAATATATTGATAAAAGTATTAAATGAATGAAACGAAAATACATTTTCCTTTCAATAAGGTATGAATATATATATATATATATATATATATATATATATATATATATATATATATATATATATATATATATATATATATATATATATATATATATATATATATATATGTATGTCTATGAATTAGTTGTTATAAATTTGGTGATTTCTATATTTTGAGAACGAAAAAAGCGAGTCCAAATACGTGTTTTATCATAAATTTGGTGATTGATATATTTCGAGAACGAGCAAAAAGAGTCTGAATACGTATATTAAGGTTCACTCTGCAGGCCAGTGCAAAGTTAGAAAGCTGATCTTTTTATCTCTCTACCGGCCTGAAGTGTTGTTCAAAGATAGTTAAAGTGGAATAAGACGGAATAAGACAGCCGAATTTACCTTTGTGGTGTCTGTGGTCCTAATAATGAAGTCAGTTAGTGTTCTGGAAGTCGCCTCTTAGTGAACAATGAAACTTTTAGTTTCAGGTAACGGCTGTAAAAGGTGTTATTTCACTCTAACTTCGGGATTATTGGGGGATGAGATTGGTAAGAAATGAGATCATAGTAACCGTGGAACTAGAGCACGTAAAAAGGCAATCCGTTAACCAGTTCCAGCGGCAACCACGTACAAAGAGTAAAGAAGAACTCAGGTATTCAATAGAAATGTTTCGAGTATTCAATAGAATGGCGTTCGGGAGAGAATAAGCTCTAAAAGCACCGGACAGATCACCGTAAACAATAAATTAAATTATGAGCATTATAGGATAGAGAAGAGATATATATATATATATATATATATATATATATATATATATATATATATATATATATATATATATATATATATATATATATATATATATATATATATATACACACATATATATATGTGTATATATATGTGTAAAAGGAAATTCAGGGACTTAAGTACTAATATCTAAAAAAGTATTTTTTTACACATAGTTTGTGGATAAAAAAGAATAACCGTGTTTTTTTAGTTCGAAAAATGCTGTTTGTAGATAATAATAAAATTCCGGCGCGGTGGTCCGCTGTCGGGCGAATTTCATTTAGAATGCGTGTTTCCGTGCTAAACAACCCATTTCTTGCTTATGCAAGAACCATGCCCATTGCGTGGTTCCGGTTCATGCTTTAGAACCTAAGCAGTTACTCAATTGTCAAGCACTGCTCGTAACTCATTTTGTCTGTATTTTCCAAAGGAAATGCGCATAATTATCCAGTTGGTTGTACAAAACTATGCCTCTAAAATTAGAAGTGCGTACTATTATTTGCACTAGTTTAAAGCTTAGTTACTTATATTTAAGCTTAGTCAGTTATCTTTAAAGGTTTTAGCGCATTTCCTTTGGAAAATACAGACAAAATGAGTTACGAGCAGTGCTTGACAATTGAGTAACTGCTTAGGTTCTAAAGCATGAACCGGAACCACGCAATGGGCATGGTTCTTGCATAAGCAAGAAATGGGTTGTTTAGCACGGAAACACGCATTCTAAAAGAAATTCGCCCGACAGCGGACCACCGCGCCGGAATTATTTATTTAGTAGTTGTAAACTTATATAATGTAAAAAGCACGGAAACACGCATCCAAAGAAATTCGCCCGATATGCGGACCACCGCGCCAGAATTATTTTCTAGTTGTAAACTTATATTAGGTATAAAAACGATAATAAATTATTGTCCCTACTAGGATTTGTACCCAGGTACTCTGGGTTTGAGTGCTCGCATCCAAAGGAAATTCGCCCGACATGCGGACCACCGTGCCAGAATTATTTTATAGTTGTAAACTTATATTTAGTAAAACAAACGATAAAAAATTATCGACCCATCCAGGATGTGAACCCAAGTACCCTGAGTTTGAGTGGTCGTATTGACTCCGGACCACTGGCATTCAACTCAGGGGCCCAAAAAACATTGAAAACGACACCCTAATTGAAATTTTTGACCGTAATTTTGGTTTTCGAATTGTGGTTGTTTCGACTTTTTGGTAACTTAAAGTGGTCGTATCGACTTCGGACCGGTTTCATTCGATTCAGCGCCCAAAATTACATAGAAAACGACACCCTACTCGAAATTTATTTTTTATCGACCTAAATTTTGGTTTTTGGTAATTTACAATGGTTTTTTCATTTCGGACCGGTTTCATTTTAGCGTCTCAAAAAACATAAATATTGACCTTTTTCGCGGCAAAAAATATTAACCCTGAATTTTGCCGATTTTTTGAAAATTCCGGTGACTCAGCAAACCGCGTTAATGACGTCACAAAAACCTTGTTTTAGGTTCGTGTCCTCCAAAGGTGATTTTGTACCAGTTTGGTTAGAAAATATTTCCTTCGAAAGATAGGTTACAAGAAAGTCTAAAATACATACACAATACATATATATTATAATATATATATATTATATATATATATATATATATATATATATATATATATACGTCGCGAAACTTATGTGTTTCGTCATTAGGGACCTCTGAACGGATTTGTGTCGTGGTCCGAGGTTCGAATTCCGCCATGACGCCTATCCCATTAGCGAATTTTATTCCCAAAGGAAATTCGCTAAAAGGAAAACTGAAATTGGGATGTACTATACTTCATTGACTATTGTCTATTATTGACCCGAAAATTTGGACAGTTCCGGAAAATTGAGACTATATCATAATTGAGCCATGTCCTGTTAATCCTAAACAAAAGACGATTGGAAATGGATAATACAAGAGTTCAAAGTTCAAATCTAATGTTACATGCATTTGTGGTCGACTCAAGAAGACCGCTAGTTTTGCATATTAATCATTTCAAAATGTAAACCCTCTAGTTTTAAGTTATAACTAGGAAAGAGCAGAGAGTTTTAGGAGAAATGGAGTTTTGATTTATGTAGAGCTCTGTGTAGAGACACTGCTATCTAATCTATAGACATAGCTCTGCAAACAATAGAGCAGCCAAACTCTAAACAACAACATTTTCTTCTACAATCTTCAAGTAATTTTCTTCTGTTGGAAAATTATCTAGGCTTTGAAATTTTGCTTAATAAATGCACTTGAACATACTTTACCGGAATTAAATGCTCTTGGTATTTGTTTCATGGCTAGATAATGAACTACATACATACATACATACATACATATATATATATATATATATATATATTATATATATATATATATATATATATATATATATATATATATATATATATATATATATATAATATATATATATATATATATATATATATATATATATAGCGAATGAGAATATATTGTATAAGAAATATCTGAATATTAGGAATTAATAAAACAGAAGAACTCGCTGCAAGTAGAACTTATAAGAAAAACATTTAAAAACTTTAAATAAGAGATAAGTAATTTTCCATTATTGTAGCGAATTTGCAGAGAAAGGTAGTGTTAATGGAGCGGGGTATGGGTGGGGGATGAATTTTCGGAAGGCAGGAAGACTCACTAATCAAGAATATGTGTAGGAGATTTTTGTTCCTAGACGTTTTTATGAGAGACGCCTTGCGTTCGAATAACATTTAAAACTCTTTTCGGGTCAAAATAAAACTTGAATTAACAATCAACCTTTTTCATGCCCCGAACCCTATTGTTTATGAAATATGTGTGACCTTATTGACCTACAATAATGACTCCACAAAAATTTTAAAAAATCACATTTCTTGAAAAAGTCTTTAGATCAGCGACACTACTACTTTAAGTGTCCAAAAAATCAAAAACAGTGATAAATTACCTAAAACCAAATGTTGAGTAAGGTGTCTTTTTCAATGTTTTTTTGGAGCGCTGATAGGAATAAAACCTGTCTGTAGTCAATATGACTACTCAACGTGACCAAGATATTTCTGGCACGGTGGTCCTCATCCCGGAAGATTTCCTTTGGAATGCGTGTTTTCAACCTTAAGAATCTATTCCTTGCTTCGCAGTTACTGCATCATACCATCAGATTGATTTTCCATGCAGTTCCCAATGCACATTATGATTTCCCATACAGTTTCCAATGCACATTATGATGTCTAATGAAATTTCCAATGCACTTTATGATTTCCCATGCCGTTCTAATGCACTTTATGATTTCCCATGCAGTTTCCAATGCATTTTATGATTTCCCATGCAGTTTCCAATGCATTTTATGATTTTCCATGCAGTTTCCAATGCACTCTATAATTTTCTATGCAGTTCCCAATGCACATTATGATTTCCCATACAGTTTCCAATGCACTTTACGATTTCCCGTACAGTTTCCAATGGACTTTATGATTTCCCATGCAGTTTCCAATGCACTTTATGATTACCCATGCAGTTTCTAATGCATTTTATGATTTCCCATGCAGTTTCCAATGCAACCTTTGATTTGACTTTGACTTAAAACCTGAACTATTCCAACGTTAAATCTTAACCTAAAAATACAACTGCCAGATTATACTGTCGTTAAAGAAGAAGAAAATGTTGGTTTAATGTTAGCTTTGCATGTAAATGAGCCATAGCTCGGCCTGAAATCCAGACATCGATACGTCTCATTACAGCTGCCTTCACAAGTAATAGCTCTCTACCCGACTCGAGCTCATATTTGACAATACAGATTATCATTATTTGACAATCTTTCTTCATTTAAAGATCAAATCTATTTTAAAACAAATAATAAATAAACAAATATACAGAGAACACTGTTTTTTGAAATGATTTATTTTGTTAAATTTATATCAATGGAAATTTTTAAATTTGTATTTAGTTTCTATAACCCACCTCGATGCGAGATATTTCGTGGATGAAAATTAAATTTTTCATTTAATTTTTTTGGCTCTTTATCATATTTTGTCAAATTTTTTATAATACTTTATTAATTTTTTCACTCATTTATTAAAATATCTTTTAAACTGATTTTCTTGTTTATGCTATTTCTCAGTGGGAAATTCTGTGCGTTCCTATTTATTTAATAATTAATCGTTTTAAAGCAGCCTTGTCCTGCGTAAATGATAGACGAATTTCCAACACAGTTGATAATTTTATCGTTGATATAAGAGCGAATCAGAGTAAATGACATTCATAACGCAGTTTGATCAAATTATGACGTCACTCGTAGTTGACATATTAATAAAGAAAGAATCATAGGACCACAAGCTAGGCAAATACCCTTTGAAATGCGTGCTTGTTCGCTCTACAATCTATATTTTAATCAAGTTTAAAGTTATAAGGTATTAATTTGATGTATATTTTATTTAAATGTTCTGTTAATGATTCATAACCTGGAGCAATAGAATTACTACTTGTTACTCAATTTTCTAAATGAAAAGCGCTAAAACGTTTTAAAAAATAAGACAAACAGAGCTAAAATTAGTAAGAATAATGCTGTGCATTTCCGATTTCGAGATAAACTTAAAGTTACTCTAAGTTAGACTAATCCTATTTCAGCATAGTAAAGTATTAATAAATTTTTAAATATAAAATCATACTATTCATAAGGCAAATGACCCAGTTTCATTCTAGATATTTTCTTAACTAAATAATTTAAGAAAAAAATATAATGAATAAATAATACATTATCTTATAAAATATTTTATCCCAAGGTAGTTAACTGGTAATCCTGGTAATACTCTTTGCTTTTTATTACTCTCTCTATTACGCCCCCCTATTACTCCCTCTTTGTAAGGGAGGAAAAGTTTAATTCGATTCTATTAAACTAAGTGGCTATTCCTTTAACTTGGATAAAAATCTTAAAGATATTAAAATCTTAGTTTAGTATTTTTCTTTTATGGATGAAAACAATCCTTAAAATGGTCTAAAACTAGATAAAAAGAACGCTAAGGAGAGACTTGGGTGAAATTTATGCACTTCATTCCTTAATGATATTTTTGAATTTTTAACTTTAATTTTAGCTGAAAGAACTTAAATGTGAATGCTGACTACATTAATAGTGATTTTGTGTAGCATTTAATTTAAAGATTTGTTTACAATTAAAAAAATAACATAGCATAACATATTTTACTGCTAAAAGGAGTGAAAACAAACTTGGCCCGCACATTTATTGCTTTTTATTTACCAAGTTTTTATTTTGACAACGTTTTTCAATTTAAAGTTTTGGCAGAATACTATTGAAATACATTATAATCGTATCTTCCTTTTTTTCGAATATTATATAAGAAGTAAATATTATATAGGTATCCTGAGTATACATATTATAATGAACTTTGAGCAGAACCTTTGCAGAGTTTTTCCATAATATCCAATGAAAATCTAAAGATAAGCTCGGTAGAAACATAAAGAGGAGAGGGTACGACCTTTGATTCTTCCTCTTTTATTGTCCCTTAAATAAAAGCAAAAGTCAAAGAACGCGAAGTTTGAAAGGAGTTGAACTCTTCCTACGAAGAAACAATTACATCACTTTCACTCAAAGGAATATTCAGTAAGAGGCATTGTGTGGAGAGGTTGAGTTTTAGTTGAGTGGAGCAACAAAATTATAGTACAAACATTATAGGTGGAGCAACAAAATTATAGTGGGGTGACAACATTATAGTGGAGCAACAAAATTATAGTGAAGAGACAACATTATAGTGGAGCAACAAAATATTATACAACGAAATTATAGTGGAGCAACAAATTATAGTGAAGAGACAATAATAGTGGAGAGCAACAAAAATATTGGAAAGACAACATTATAGGGTAGCAACAAAATTATAGTGGAGCAAAAAATTATAGTGAAGAGACAACATAATACAACAAAATTAAAGTGGAGAGACAACATTATAGGGTAGCAACAAAATTATAGTGGAGCAACAAAATTATAGTGGAGAGACAACATTATAGTAGAGCAACAACATTATAGAGGGAGTGATAATTGAGGAGAAATCCATCAAGGAACAGGTTAAGCAACGCCTTCTGTTGCAGGGATGGGAACTACGAGGATGAGGTTGAACAGGAGGAGTAGGAGGTTTGGTAGGAGGTTACGAAGGTTTGGGAGACTCTTGAAGGCGACTGAAGCAGGTTTGGGTAGGAGGTTGGCTTTAACAATAAGGTTTTGGGATAGAGCGTCAAAACATCTTTTAGCAAGGTATTTAGGATTCTTAGTAAAATATATTTATTTATATATTTTTATCCAATTGAAAGCTTTAGACCGACCAAACGTTTAGCATTTAATCTTGCTTGTCTCATGAAGCTTTCCTCTTATAAATAAATCGTTCTAAGAAAATACCAGTTTATATTTTAATTTTATTAATCTGTATCATTAATTCTTATACTCGTATATATGACATGTAACCAACAAATAATAATAAAACAACTATTATTATTTCAGTTTAGTTTTGTAGAGAATTGTGTTTCTATCCATAATGTCCCATATCCCTGAAGATGCCTCCCACAGTGGAAGCGAAACGTCGAATTCTTCCTCTACATTAACGCAGTCACTACCGGAAGACCGCGGAAGCCTAAGCAGTTTATTATTATTAATTCCAAACACCAACAACAATGTGTCCGTAAAGCGAAGTTCTCTCATGTTCATTATGAGAGAACATAATGAACATTTTCAGTAGAATAAGTACCATAATATATGTAATAAGTACCATAATATAAATAATAAGTACAACAGGAAAATGTATCATGCACAGCTCGATGTTACATTTTTCATTATCTTTTGTAGTAAATAGGAGTATTTAATAACGACTCTATTTTAGTAACATAATCTTTAGAGTTTTTAAAGAAACATTTTCAAAGAAAAATAAATGTGATGGCTAAGAGAAAAAGTTAATTTTAAAATATGTTTTTTTATATAATTTATAATCCGTTCTTTATCAAAAAAATACAACATATAAAATCGGATACGGAGTACCTCGTAACTTTTCCTCGTCATATCGAATTGACCATGCTCATGCTAATCCAATCAGACTCTTTTCCCTGATTGGAGTGGAAATCAGAAGTGCCTGATTTCGTGTTTAGACTGGCTTAGTTTTGCTCACATAGTCAATACATCCATTTTATTCCCTGTAGACACCATCGAGGAACTGGCCTTACTCGCTGATGCTTAATATTAGCCATCCAATCAAAACTCTAGATATACTAGCTGAATATAAATAAAACTTCTTAACTGTCATTATTGACTGTTAATAACGTCACAATTTGTTTCGGAAGACACGATTATTATTATTTTATTATTAAGATTGGGGTTGGAGTCGAGATAGACCCCATTGCACTGCGACTGGAAGTCTATTGTACAATCCCTCAAGGTCCAGGTCAGAAATAATCCTTTTCCCGGACTAGGTCTAGACTTTTTTGACCAGTGATTCATTGGTAGAGTCAAACTAGTGAGAATGCTGCTACCAAGTTGGTGTACCTTTGAAAGGCTAGGGCTCACATCTCAGAAGTATGTGAGATGCAGTTTCAGTTTTCCGATTCACAAAGCCTACACACTGGGTTATCTTGAAGATACCAATGTATGGAGATGTTTTCGGAGGGTGACAGGACCAGTCAGTAGTCAGTTACTGTTCTAGGTCCTTCTGCTGAGACTCAGGAGGTCCTCAGTTAATTGGGACTGGGTCCTTTTAACATAAGTTTACTGTGCCTCATGCCTGAGGATTTGTTCCAGTGGTGCAGGTGATTGGTTAAGAGCCAATCTTTAATTACACCTTTAGCTATAGCTTTCGGTATGGCTACTATGGTTCAGGGCCCACAGGAGTGGTCTCAGACCCCTTTTTGCAAGGATGTCTGCTTTGCTCATTACCTTCATTCCTTTATGGCAGGCACCATCTGATGCTACATCGTTGTTGAGTGACAAGGTCAGAAGGTTTTGTAAGCATCCCAGACAAGCTTGGAGTTGACTTTGTATGAACCAAGAGCTTTAATGGCAGCTTGGCTGTAGGTAAAATATTTATAGAGTCTGATTAGGATTCTTTTTAATATTTTCTATTAGACAGGCATTAATAGCAAATATTTTCTGCCTGAACATACTGTGGCATACTTTCCTAAAGGAAATGGAGGTTTTGATATTTGCATGAGCCTCATATATCCACTGCTCCAGAGCACAGTCCATCTAGATCCATCTGTATACCATACAGTGTCACCAGAGATTGGGAGGTGGTTCCCCATTGAAACTATCCACAACTGAGTGTGAAGGGTTGTTTTCATAGGAGTAGAGGGTGGATCAATGTAATCAGAGTTCATAGATAGTATGGGACGCATATGTGTT
>JACMZG010001908.1:45763116-45932211 GCA_018340805.1 Microvelia longipes | reverse complement strand
ATTAATGAATTTGCCAGGATAAGGATGACTATGTCATCAGCGTACCTATAGCAAAGAAGCTTTACTGTTAAGACAGCAGAGTATGCCGTCCACCACAAGGCTCCAACAGTAGAGGAGACAAACTCCACCCTGCGGGCATCCCTGGTGACTCGGGCTTCAGCGTCTCTCCAGCCACAGAAGCTATAACATTTCTACTGAAGAAGCATAGTGGGCTATCCATCTACCAGACAGATTCTTCAACACCACGCTCTCTCAGAGAGGAGAGTATAGTTTGGAAGATGTGTTTCAAATGCTCCTTCAATACGAGGAAGGCGCCAACAACACATCCTTTGCTTTCAAAAGCAGCTTCAATCTTATTACAACAAGATGTATGCGCTTTCGCAAGATTTGCCAGCTTGATATGCAAACGAATATTTGTGCAGCGGCTTGGTAATCAGCGCTGTTTCGCGAATGTGTCTGTCAATAATCTTCTCCATTGTTTTTGAGAGAAAAGATGACAGACATATTGGTCTATAAGCCTTACCTCCGTGTATGAAACACGTCCAGGTTTGGGTATAAAAAGTAACCTTGGCAGATTTTTCCAGAGTTCAGGAATATGATTTAGAGCTATACTTGCTCTAAAAATGCTACAAAGTAAGGGAGCCAGAGTGTCAAGCCCTGCTGTAACAGGGCTGGGTAAATACTGTCCGGTCAGGAGACTTGTAAGGTTTAAATGAGTTTACTCCCCATTTGACCTTGTCAGTGTTATTATTGAATTGGCAACAGCCCAGTCAGGAGCTTTATCTACAAAAGAGAAGCCCTGATTGGTCTCTGTTTGATCATTGTTTTGATCTACAATTACAGAGTCTGGGAAGTGTGTCTTAAGAAGAACCTCCACAGTTTCTCGGCCATTGTGAGTATAGGCTCCAAGAGAGTTTTTAAAGTGCCAATTGGGTTAATTGGAGTTTTAGACAGTATTCTGTTCAGTCTGGCTGCTTCGGAGATACTGTCTATCTCAGAACAGAAACGTCTCCAAGAATCCCCGCTTGGCATCTCTAAGGGCTTTATTGTATTAGTAAGTGCTGAAGAATAAGTTTCCCACTCTCCAGTCTTTTTGGAACGATTGAATAATTTTCGTACTTTTTTCCTCTGATTGTCGAGAGAGTGGCTCACCCAGGAATTTTCCTGGAGCCTTTCTGCACACTCAGAGGACAATTTTCTTGAAGGAGAGATCCATAGCCTCAGTTAATAGTGAGGCCATCGAGTCTAGATCAAGATGGTTACCTATTTCAACATTAAGGAAGACAGATAGGATGCTAGATCCTGCCGGAAGGCATCCCAGTCAGTCTTCCTAGGATTGTAATAGGTAGTTTCATGCTTTTGATCACATGTTAATTCAAATAGAATATATCTATGGTCAGAAGAAGAAGGTTCTTCAGATACATACCATTTTGTTAGGATTCTGTCTATCACAGGGGTACCCATTGTGATCAAGAACTTCTTGCCTTCTTTTGTTTACAAAAGTGGGGGTATTACCTTGGTTGAAGATAACCAAGTTGTTAGAAATAATAAAGGAGAGGAGTTCTTCACCAGTGAGTTGGTGTTCAGTACTCCCCAAGCAGCTGCATGATGAGCATTAGCATCACAACCAATTAATAGTTCAATGTTATTGCTGTTGCAGTAAGTAACTAATTCCCTCACTTCATTTGACGGAGGTGGGTTAGGTGAGTCATAAGGGAAGTAAGCCGATGCTACTATGAGTTGCATCCGACATATCTCCCTCATGTAGTTCTACTCTGACAGCCGTCAGATCCTTGCTACAGAAATTTGACAGCGTAAGAGCATTTAGTCCATTTTTAATAAAATGCAAGTTCTAGAGTGTTTATTATTTTTGTTGTAATAATTTGTCCTCTAGTGAGTCCAAGGCCTGATACGCGTCCTCCAGAAACCCAGGGTTCTTGTATCAGGGCAATGTCTATAGAGCCTCCTGAAAGAAGGTTGCATAGGGCTGCCGAGGCAGCTTTGCTATGCTGAAGGTTAACCTGAACCATCTTCACCGAGGGGTTAGGACCCTCAAAGTGAGACTTTGAATCTCTGGCCTGTCCACAGCCGCACCTAAGGGAGTTTTACCCTCTGGTTTGATTGCGGAGACAGAGACAGGGTTAGAAAGAGCCTGTCGGCTGCCAAGAGTGACGATACAGTGGCCTGTTCAGGGACTTTGTCTGAGGATTATACCCCGGACTCAGTACCTCCACAGAAGCGAGGTTATTTGTAGCCTCACTGGCTGCCATTGGGATTTTTCCTGACATGATTCCAATAAAGATAAAAAAAAAATATATACGAGATAAAATAAATAAAATAGATTGTAGATATATATGTATAGGAAAATAGTTGGAATCAAGTGTCAGAGAATGTAGAACTACTGACGTAGTAATGTTCTTAACTTACGTATTATAATAAAGATAGACAGGTGATTTTGCAGATAATAATCACACAAACACCAAAAGACGCAAAATATGATATTAATAAACAATTAAATTGAGAAAAACGTAGCAAGTAAGAAAAAATAGTTAGCAGCAAGCAAGCACGAGCGTTGAGATTATGACGCCGGTAGAAGAGCCTGAGGTGCAACAGTGCGTAAGCGCAACAACAGGAAGAAAGTCCGAAATTCTTCCTGTGTGACGTCATGGGATGACAACGTATGCAACTAGTATCCCTGGAATCTGCCCAGACAGACCGTTTCATAACTGAACAGTCACGAAAACGGACTGCCGGACCCCCAGGACACGGCTACATGCGATGTTTAACGAAGAAATTTAGGAAAGTGGCACTTACGCAACTGAAAATAACTATCACAAAGCACGCACAGAGCACTCATCCACCATGGCGCACAAAAATCAC
This sequence comes from Microvelia longipes, assembly GCA_018340805.1. NCBI lineage: Eukaryota > Metazoa > Arthropoda > Insecta > Hemiptera > Veliidae > Microvelia > Microvelia longipes. The sequence goes on along the minus strand of JACMZG010001908.1, from coordinate 45,929,331 downwards.
AACCGCAAGTACACTACATCGCTACTAACAAAAAGAAATTTACGGAGCACCTAAGTTCGACATGTTAACCTTAGCGCTGCCGTAACCTTCCTCAAGACACGATTAGATCTAAATATAATTTTTGCAATAAGTTTCAATTCTCTAGCATTTCAATGCTAGAGAAACCAAGCATTTCAATGCTTGGTGTGTTTCAGTTCAATACACTGAAAAATACGTTGGTATCACACACACACACAAACTAATAAACTTATTCAGAGGGACAACATGGTGAAAACTACGTAAGACGTTTCAGTACCACTACTTAGTTGTATAATTTAAACTCAATACTGTTCATTAACTCCTACGGTATAATTGAGGAAAAATGAAACCATTCAAGAATATATTTAAATGAAATTTATAAAAGAGAAGACAAACAAACATTTTAAACCACCATGATCTGCTGTAGTAGACAAAGAAACAATTCTAGACTTAGAAAAGAAACATCTTTCTGCCACATTAATCATCTAAATAAAGTCACGCGGCACCAAAACAATACCAAAGAAAGCCTTTGATAGACTGCCAACAAATTTAAGGCAAATAAACTCAAGAATAATACACAAGGAATGATACTTTATCATTTCATAATAAAACACTTTTAAAAAGAAGATCTATACGAGCAACAACCTGTATCAAATCACATAATAAAGATGTTTGTTCGAGAAACATATAGGAAGAAAAGAAAGATATTCAAACTGGACACTGAAGAAGCTGAAGAATTGCGGGGCCAGATGTGAAGTGATCAATCTTTTAACAATGAAACATCCCACACAGGAACCTATATCATTTTTTCTTCTTCTTTATATCTCGTACATTACTTCCTTGGAAGAGGTTTCTGTCAATAAATACAGGCTCAAAGTAGGTTAGGAAACATTGCTTACGCGACTTGAACAAAGTTCGAAAGTATTAGGAGTGAGAACCAAGCTTTTATTTTTACTCTTCTTTACTACTGAACTAATAGCTACCACCAAACCCTTTTAGAATATTCATAAAAAAAAGAGGTATATCCTTAATGTGAAAATCCAAATTCTGAATTCCCCTCCAGAAAAACCTGTTTTTATGTGTTTTAAGACCTCTTGAGTAATTTGTCAAGACAATTGTCGAAAATTTTCCAGAAGGGTATCTATTTTCTTTGTGTCTCTTAGAAAGCTAATGCTGAACATATTATTAAATTTTCCTATTCAATTAATACAAATGAAATCATAACATCTTTTTTCAACAACAGTTTTGTTAAACAACAGTCAGTTTGTTTGTTTCGTTCCAGTCCCCATTAGATAAGCATCGAACTCGATCGAAAAGAAAGAGGACACTACTTGTTCCCCTATAAAGTGGCTCACTTAAATTTCTTGACATATTAAGGGCTTCGTAATCTTCTTTAAATTTAACCTAATTGTAGAACACTTTTAGCACACCATGTGACGCACACACAAGTGAAATGAAAACCATGTTCCGAAATAGGCGTTGCTATTTAGCTCAGTCATTAAACAAACTGTCTATCTACAACCATCCATAACCCCCAGCCTATCCCAGATGCATGATGAATCGATTGCGTATCACCAATGTGATTTGAATGGATTGTGATCATAAAAGGAGACAAAACTTAAATCTGCTCATCGTTGGAACATTCCGTGGCTTTGTATTTATTTTTAATTTCTAAGCACGATAGCAAAGTTACACAACAAGTTACAAGCTACAAGCTAAGGTACCAACGAGTTATACAATGAAAATAACTTAGCCTTACTTTGTTCTCGTAAAAGCTAAAACCTCATCAATTTTCCTATTCTGTAAATGTGCTAAGTTCATTACTTTTCACATTATCAGCGATAGCACTTAATGTGTTGACGTGTTTGTGACAAGTTTCTAAGGATGAATTGTATTTATGAAATCTACTTTATTCTATCATGTCTAGAAATATTTCGAATGAGATTAAACTATTACATACTTGAGTTAATGAGTCCCATCTCGTCCTCTCTCTTCACTAGATATGAAGCAACAGAAGGATTATTGGCTTAAAACCCCTAAGCCAATCGATTAGCTTATTACATATCAGTGTAACCGGGTAGAAAACACTTTTAAACTTTTCCTAATAAAATTAAATTTGTTACATACTTCTTTGAACTTGCTTCGGTCGCCCTCAGACAGCGTAAAATCTGTTTTATTATTCGCGGTGCATGTAGCGGTCTGACAAAAACTGTGAATATAATTTTAAATGAACCTTTGTATTCTTCTTTATTAGATACATTCTGGCACAGAGGTTTGAATGCCTGGAGAATTTCCCTTGAAATACCTTAATCAACAATCCAAGTATACATTTCTAGCTGAAGTTTTTAGTTAGAGCTTTATTGCCAGAGACGTAGCACTACTTGTATTGCTACGTCTACTATATTCAATTTTTGTCTGAATTTAAAATCTCTAGAAGAAAACGCGCATATTTTTCCTATAGTTTATGCAAAACTATGCTAATTCTGCACAAAACCGTACCCCCTCATTTAAAGCTCAGTTAATGCTGCAATTTTAGCGTGTTTCCTTCGAAGAATCCCGAAAATTGAGAAACTATTAGATGCAGAAACTATATGCGCAATATCAATGCTATCTTAGTACGTCAATGGTAAGTTCATACGTGCACTAAAAAGTAAAAAATATTGTCCTAGACAAAATTCCCTGCAGGCTGACACGAATCACTCGTCATTGAGTTACATGCAATGCGAGGCATCAGGAACTAGCGTTAAAATTAAGCATACCAAATTGAATTGTTCAGGCGAAGAGGACAAAATGCTGAATATCCCTACCATTTTCTGGTCATTGCCTAATGAGTTTAGAACATACATTTGCAAAGCCCAATGGACGCTAATTTTCAAATGTTTTATCATATTTTTAAAACCCAAGAAAATAGAAAAACAAATAAATGTTATTCTGTTCAGATTATGAAGTCATACCTTCACAGTCACAAACAAACGAGCCGTCTCAAACTTTTGACTCGTAATAATAATCTATCGTTGTGTTCTAATACTTTTTAAATAGAACTAATAATAATAAACTGTAGACCAAGCTGAATCGATCTCCCCCTCCTAACCCTTTACTTCCGTCATCCAGACAACCTCATAAGTATCATTTTAGGATAAAAACTCGCTGAAATATATTTAGTTAGGGATGATTTATCAGTTTTAGATTAAATAATGAAAACTTTATAAAAAACAAAAAAGGAAAAAATAAACTTTGATAAAAACTTAGATTTTATACTAACTTAAAGAAATAAAAAATAGATTCTTGAGATAAAATTTTTTTTTCTAGTTATATCTTCTTGAAACTGTCTACAGTAAACTTACCTTCTTATAGATAAAATTCAACTTTTTTCACTAAAAACTTGAGACGTTTATCGATTTTTTCTAAACCTTAGGGAAAATGTCGGTAAGAATATTTTAGATGTTTTCAGATAGGAGTAGGGGGAGGGGGAGTCCCAGGGGACTCGGAAACTTCCCTACGACAAGTAGTGAATTAAACGATTTCAATTTTCATAGAAGGTGAAAGGACTCTGATACACAATAAAAATAAATTTATGTATTCAGAATATTGTTTTATATAAATAAGTTTTCTTGTACTGGACAGCAAAAATGCAATATGCTAAACAGGAGCGAGCCTGAGCCATCCTGTGGCCCCCGTCAAGCAATACAATCAGAAGTAATGCTGATAACATTTATTCGACATCGATTTTACTTTTCCTCATTTAAACCTTCGGTTTATAAGAGGCGTAATGAGTTTGCACAAAAAATCTGAAACCTGGATCTATGAAATGAATTATTCCTTTCAAGTAATTTTAAGACTTTCACAGTTGTTTTACTAAGTTGTCTGTCTGTGCCATTATCATCGTAGTTTCCACTTTGTTTATGCTATGGAGTTGAAACTTGGTACAAAGATCGATGTTTAAAACTAGTTTTGCTTTCCGTAAAATTAATTTTTATTACTCCGTCAATTACAACTCAGCAAAAATTTAATAAACTTATAAATACGGAGAAATGTTTGAATTGTTTAAATAATGGTGTGTGCTTTAAACTGACTTCCAGTTCCATATGATTAATTAAGCTTACGTATGTTCTAAACTAATTTCAATTTCCATTTGATCAAGCTTACGTATGCTCTAAACTGATTTTCAGTTCCGTATGATTAAGCTTATGTATGCTCTAAACTGATTCTCAGTTTCACATGATTAATCTTATGAATGCTCTAAACTGATTTTCAGTTCCATATGATTAAGCTTATGTATGCTCTAAACTGATTCTCAGTTCCATATAATTATTACTTGTGTTGCCTAAACTGATTCTTCTTGTCATATATTTATGCAAATATTTTACAAACTGTAAACATTTATACAAGAATAAATAAAATACGTCGTAATTTATACTTTTAGTCAGACTAAAATAACTAATAATGTTTAGGTGTTTGCTTAGAGATTTATCTTGTTACTCAATAATAAATCAGATATTTTGAAATGCACTTTGGCTTTATTAATAAATACATGAATTTTCATTTATGATAAGAGACAGGTTATCTATTTACTTCAAGGTAAGCTAATATATACAGACACAGACTCGTTTATGTTTCGAGTAAAACTTTTCAGAGCTTAATTCAAGTTACACTAAAACTTTTGAAATATTAGTGATGCATAAGGTTTTAAGAGAAACCCATCATAGCTTAGAGAGATATGTAAAATATGTTATCTCTGCGGCAGAGATCTAGGTAACGTTTCTACATCTCTTTATGAAACCATACAGTGCTCAGAGGTCTTAAGTGGTTAGTGTATTTTAAGCCACAAACCTCCTGTATATAACTAATCTCTGCACTAAGGGTTGTGGGAGGGGGTATTTAAGGGGTTAAACAACAACCTTTAACATTTCAATTTGCCCACAACACCATCTCAGATTCAACTGAATAAAATTAACTTAATTGTTTTAAAGCTTTCAAAATTGCTAAGTTTACAAAATAAATGGCTAACATGCCTCCTTTGTGGAAGACTTATACTTTAGATGTAATATTTCAAGTCTCTTTCATACCCTAAAAAATAATTAAAATAATTTTGCAATGGTTTGAATGATTTTATTGTTATTTTTGATCTACAAGACCAGCCCTTTAAAATCATTATACTATCATTTATGTACCTTAAGCTATTTTTCGCTACATGCCCTCAAAAACCTGAATTTGTTGCGTGCAGTATATTATACACAAGTAGCTTTAGTGGATAAATAGTTAATTATTCTCTTGATATTAATTAACAGTTACTTAGATGTGCAAGGTATATTATGTAATAATGATCTCTAATAGCACAAACAAATTCACTTCGGGTGGTTCCCGCATACTAGGATAATAGATTGAACCTAATACGCATTTTACTGTCCTAATTTACATAAGTGTCAATTAGAGTGCAATGCAGGCTTAATAACAGTTTGATCTTATAGTAAGCAAATAAAAAAAGATGCGAACTACAATAGGCCTGTTATATAATGCAATTATTTAACAGCTTAATTTGTTGCACAGTAAGCTTAATATGGATATGTATTATAGGTACAAATAAACTTCATCTATGGTGGTTTCCGTCATAATTCACTTGAACCTTATAGCACGAGAGAAATATAAATAAAAAGGGAAAATTTTATCCAGGTACATTCAATCAGGGAACATTTTATCCGGTTACCTATCATCGTTGCTCATAATTTGGTTATACTAGAGAATTGAAGCTTAATACAAAAAATTATTCGTTTAGACTTAGTTGAGCTTTCTGGGAAATATTTTTATGACGTCATTATAATCGTCAAAAATGACTATAATTAAAAACACAAAACACCGTATAATTATCGGATCAATTTAAAATTTGGCAAGCGTGTACTCTTCTACAGGGGTTTCTAAACTCCAAACATTTGCGCACCCCCTCCCCCCGAGCTTTTTTTATGATTTTTTAAATATTTCCATTTTAATGGAAAACTATATACCACTAAAATATATCAATAATATTTTTTCTTAGAACTAAACAAAATGTTAATAACCACTAAAATAAATTTCAAAGTAAACGTTAGCACACAAAACAACAATAAAGCGAATAATTAAAGAAGTAACAAAAGGCGGCACAAAAGAGGACTCTTCATATTTTAGTTATATTACATCCTGTAATTTGGGAACTTTAATTAAGGGCTTATCTTATCTGTTATATTTATTATTCCGAACATTATTTATCTTTGAACACCTCTTTGATACCTATACACATTTTTTCAACAATTTTTTATTTATAATTTATTTTATTTATATTAAAATTTGATATTATATTTCAACATATTTTTGAGGACACTCAGTTAGGATTTCGCGTACCCCCTGGGTTACGCGTACCCTAGTTTGGAGACCCCTGCTCTTCTATAAGACCAAAATCGTGCCAAGCTTTTTCTAAGCAAAAAAAAAAAATAATGCAATCCTTTAATAAGATATACTCGTATCCTATACAGCAGCACCAAGCAAGTACCTGGATGGGTGACCGTGACCACTGGGAGTAAAACTCATATTCTTACTGTCTGTGGACGAGCGAAGCGAATCCGAGGACATACTGTTATATAATTATGGTGATTTCTATATTCTGAAGACGCGCGAAGCAAATAAGATATTGTAAGAAAAAACTCCGAGGTACTCCTGACCCGACTTTTTAAATCATGGAATGTGAATTCGGCTGAGAAATGATATAAGTAAGCTTAGTTGGTTTCTTGGCAGCTTAGGTTTGTAAATACTAACTAAGAAATATAAACTGTTATTACTTCTAAACATGAAAATATTTAATTTAAATTTACTTTTACATTTAATAAAATGTACTTGTAATACGTACAGTTTCTTTATATTTTACTGTACAATGCAATATATTGTTGATATTTGTATGGATTTTACATTTTGTGATAAATCGTGAAAGCTATAAATATTACAATTTCTTTTGTTTTATGACCTAATATGTTTTTATTCGAATAAATAGAGACTGAAGCTCATGAAAAACAATAAATAATTCTCAATAATAAATACTGCGTATTTATGTGTTCATCAACATTTTTATTATGCTATCATTGTACCGTGACGTAAATATTCAAAGAATATAAAAACCGACATTTATTATTTCTTTCCAATAAAAATCTGCCATTGTATGAAATATGAAAATGACACATAATTTTTGTGTTTCCATTCAGTTTCCAATCGATCCAAAGGAGTGTATTAGTTTTAATTCAGGAGACATGGAGCCAACAACAAATATCAATTGCTGTCAAGTTATACCTGAATTTAATTTAAATTTATTGAGTATCAGGTCAGTGAGGTTTGATGTATATGTATTTGGTAAAATTTATAACTAGCTACCAGATGTTGGATTAAAAATATAGGAACCAGAAGATTGAAATTCGGGTTTGGGCATTAACGCATTATATTAAGATTGCAGACACAAGATTTTTTCTATACCTTAATGTTGATGAAGTAAAAAAGACAGGTTGAAATTCTTATTAAAATATTGAGACTGAGATCGGCAGGGCAATAAGAGGATTTGAAATAGTCTCTCCGGAATAGTCTCTCTACCACCAGTGGCATAAAGGTTTGACCGTTTGACCGGTCGCCTTACCATGTGGTCGGGGGTTCAAATCCAGGCGGGAGAGAAACTTAATCAAAGGTTACTGTGCATGAAAACAAGAGTTCACGTTGTTACCTTAACTGATAAATAGCGAAAGCGGGGATAGTTCTACTTCTTTTCAAAAGTTCATTTTTACTATTTCGAGGTCATGGATTACGAATTGACAAGGCTGATAAATTAAAGGAGGAAATACAGTAAACCTTCGAATCAAGAAATATTTGAGAACTTTTGAACACCTGAATCTACCATTTTCTGATGTTACAGACAGAAATCTGTCTTGATATTAGAGAAATCAAACCTATATTAGGTTTAAATAGGAATTTGTAGACCTGGGTTATAAAGCTAACCCATCAGATCATTATTATTATAGAGACAGTAGTATTATAAATATTATATTTAAATTGAATAATAGTTTGGGTGAAATGACATACCTGGTCCATTTTGACGAGAGGTCCTCTAAAGGTTGTGGGTGCTGAGCCACCAGCGTGGGATCTGAGATCACCAAGCAGTAGCTGGGTGGTAGGGCGAGGTGCATGTGGTAATAGTCCTCCAGGTCTCTTCTGAACTCGAACCAAAGCACCTTCTTTAAACAATGATTTAGCGCAGGCAGCCCACCCTTCACCATTATCTTTAATTTCTCCTTCAACGTCTAGAAAATAAATAGAATATGATATTTTATATTAGTTTGGAAACTAGTAGCAAATTAATCATAAATAAAATAAGTATGCATTTTTTATATTCTAACATTTCACTTAGCTTTACAACTAAATCCTAAGGTCTAAACTCCCAGGAAAAATCCTTAATACTCCCTTTGAAACCATTATAATCTTAGTCCAATTCTTAAATGGCACCTGCAACCTTGTTATCAAAAAATTCACAAATCCCTAGTTTCTGTGATACAGAATTTACAGAAATGTCCTCTTTATCAGTCAGTTCTCAAACTTTAGCTGAACCCGCCACAAAACCAGACCTCTATACAAAGGTTTCACAGCCTCTGACAGCTAGCGAGAATAGGAAGCATTAGCATGTTCTTCCTAAATTTCTCTATTGCAGTGGCAGGTAGCAGGGTATTTGACATAAGGACACATCAATCATGTAATGTCTATCTCTTAAACCTTCATTTAATTCGTTTGGCAATTAGCTTAACCCATCTACTATTCCTTAATACCTTTACAGTTATTTACAATGGACTCCCACGACAGTGCTATCACTGAATGGTTCTTCTAACAAGCTTTACCAAGTCAGTAAAATGTATCACCTATAAAACTTGTAACGATTATTGATGCCATACTCAATGGAAGAATGCCAGAACAATATTAATTTTCTTATTTTAAATTTGCCATCATAACATCATAAGTTAAACATGTAAGTTGCTTTGTTGCCTCCTGCAGTAAAAAGGAATGCATTTTGGTAAAAAAAACAAGTGACATCAACTTTTTTATTAACGTTCACCATTTTAGCTCTTACAGAACCTTATAAACGATAAAAAGTAGTCTGCACTGTGTTTTTTGGTAAACACGGCAAAGAACTGCGGGAACAGCCAGCTGGCTCAAGTTTAACTAAAGAAGAACTGATTATTCTTTAGGAGAAATACAACATGGCGTCTCAAATAGTGACCCTTATGAATTTTCAACCAAATCAGTGGGTAAAATATTTTTTTATAAGTACTGTTTCAAACAATGGGCTGCGGGGTGGCTCGGATTTTGCATGTTTTTTTTGCATAAACTTGGCATACTTGTATCCAATTTTTTCAGCTTCTATTAACAAAGTTTGATCATAGATCAAGTATCAAACTTTGTCAAAAGAAGATTTGAATTGACGTGTATTAAAAAGGATAAGACAGAACTTCTCACTGCTGCCAGTATGCCAGTAACTAAAGTTAAAACCCAACGAAAGGCAAAAGAGTGCAAGCAATCAATACCAACATTTCTCAATAATAATAATAATTAGTTTGTAAGTGAAGCACAACTGACATTGACCTAAAACAATAAACATTTCGAAAAATAATTAGGGAATAGCTGAGATCTTTGGAAGTCCGAATATCTAAGAATTCTTAACTCTTCGATGACTTCTTTAGGTCTGACTTTGATATAATCATGGTTGAGAGGAGATTGCACTGCTAAAAACTTATGAACCCACTCTGGTAGTAGGACTTAAGAAATAGTTAATTCAAGAGCAGATTTAAAGACAATCAGCGATGCAAAGTCCCAAAAAACTTTATTTAACAGGCAACATAGAAATGAAGTATTGAAATAGAAGGTGACAAATGAAAACAGAGCAAATAATATTTTTTTAGAAGAAAATAAACTACACGGACAGACCATAAACATCTATTATAATAAAAACTAAAACGTATAATCTAAACTATAAATTAGAGTAACAATAACTTTTAACTAAGAAATTGTATTATGGTGCGACCTTTTGCTATAAAAAGTAGCAGAGCGGTAACAAACCTAAAATAAAAGTATTTTATGAATTTCACTGAGCTCAATAAAGTTCTAAATTATAAGGTGAATGACAAAGAAAGGTTAGTTTATCAAAGTATAAGAAGGTTAGAGCGAGGTTATCTCGCCAGACCGGGTTATCTCAACCAAATAAACTTTATTATCACTTCTATTACATTTCCCGCCCTACCTCTTCATCATTTTTCCTCTTTTTTTGCCACCTCAAGATTATTCCACTCAATTTATTTTCTAAAGAAAAATAAGTATTCTGAAGATTCTTCTTAAACTAATTTTCAACTGTCCTTCGGCATTTATTTTTGACTTTCTTATTAAATCTAATAAAAAGATGGGCCAACCTGAATAATGTGATTTCTTAAAAGAATACGGAAAATGTATTACACTATTAAGGAATTATTTTATTCAAAATTGATACAATCCAGAACATTTTTTCTATTGTTCTAACCCAGAAGAAAATATACATATCAATATTTTCAGATTTCACTTTATCTTTTAATTTTATAATCATAGCGACTATTTTAGCTTGACTAGAAGGCATAAGAAGGCATATTATAAATTACAAAATCGGATACGGGGTACCTCTGAACAATTCCTTACCCTTCGGACTCGCTTCGCTCGTCCTCAGAATAGGATGGTTACCAGTGGCCTAGAGTTTATGTACTTCGGACTCGCTTCGCTCGTCCTCAGACTAGGATGGTTAGCAAATGGCCTAGGGTTTTTAAACTCCCGAGGTACCCCGTACCCGTATAAAAAAGAATACAAGAACGTTAACCTTTGCATAATCTTAAATGAGAAAAAGTTCCGATTTTTACTCGGTTTTATTAAATTATTTGAATTTTTGGCGGAAATTTGAAACCTTGACAAATGTAAACAAACTTTTACGTTTAATAAAAGTGTCGCACTAATTAATAATTAAGTTTGCTTATAACTTTTTAGCTAATTAGTAGATTTTGATCGGAGTTTTTTATATTTGTTCTTATTTTTTTTTGTGGTTCCAATGACGTGTAATATGAAACCAATACTTTTCCTCAATATACCTTCTGTATAAAAAGGTGAGGAAAAATAATAAATACTATTTGATACGTACTATATATGACAAATCTCTTACTAGTTATCTACTGCAACAACACTAATGGTCCAATAAAAACGTAGATATATATATATATATACTTGCCGTATTGAAACAATATATAGTATACATATCTATTTCATAAAAGGATATATTAAACCGAGTTTCTACTAAATTGAATTATTTTCAATTTAAAAAAAAACATATTCTTGTCATTATATAAAAAATTGATCTTATGCTGATAATGAGATGAAACTTGACACATACGACTGAAACCTCAAATCTATCTTAAACAATTTCCGCGTCTTACGAATTTGTGAAATTTTGGTTGTGTCGTTATTGCGGGTTAATGACGTCATAAAAATAATTTACAGATAGCACAACTAGACCTAAAAATTTATGTTTGTACCAAATTTTAACTCTCTCGCTTAAAAAACCATTGAGATACACATACACACATAGACAAACAACTTTGTGACAACCACTTAGGCGGCTTTAAAACACCAGAAACGGATAATTCAAGTGACATCCCGGTTTCGGATTTTCTTTTTAAACCCAATACTTTTCCTATATACCTAAGGTATGAATGTGGAAAAGTATAAAATATGACAGGGCATATTTTTATAAATTGCTGTTGACTGAAGCTGTCCTGAAAAATTTTATACTACAGGATATTTAAAACTCGACGAAGTGATGGGCAATGCTATAGTATTTAATAGTTGCATACTATCAGTATTTAATCAACATACTGATTTTGTTTACTAAGCAAATGACACAGAGATTTTCGACAATAACTAAGCACCAATGTCATTCTTATAATATTTTATAAGGTTAAACATATGTGATACGCACGCAATATATACATTACATATTCTAATCATAAACAAACCTTCGAACTACCTCTAAATCATTAAATTTAAATTGCATTGATGTAATTTAATTCACAACGCAAACCAATTATATTGCTATTAATACGAGCAGTTATATCAATATCAAATTTATGCAAATAAAATAACACATAAATTTGATGTAGTTGAGATCGCAGAGGGCATTAGACTTTCAAATATATTAATACCAGTAATAGGTGTTTGGGTCTTATTCAATCATTAAGGTTATTATCATTTATTTACACCGGATTTCATACATAAATAAACATTTATCTTCTCACGACTGGAAAATTAATCATTACTCAACTATTTTAGGCTGGAAAATGCCAATTTCTTCGTCAGTCATTACAATTTTAAAACCAGACAGGTAAAAATTTATGAAAATAAGTTAGGAAAATTTTTACCTGCCTTGGAATTGGGTTTTACTTAATGTCACATGGCAGGTAAAACTTTTCTGGACGTATTACTTTGAATTATTGTATGACTAAGGTTTATGGCAATATGTTTTCTTTTTGAAGTTTGCTTTAAAACAATAATTTAATTTTGTTTTAAAATTCTTTTTTTAACTAGTTAACATTCAAAAATGCACAACTACAAACTGTTATTAATTTAATAGTAATTTTACTGGATTTGGAAAAAATCCCATCTCTAGATTCTTGAATTAAAGCCTGAGTTCTAGAACATAGAGCTTTAGCAAGACTTACAAACGTCAAAACTAAATACGTCATACTCTAATTCAACTTATTAATTTAACCCCTTCCTAGCAACTTTTCTTATTAGCAAAATATTTTAATATTAGCTTTAAATTTTTGCTTTACATTATTTTTTTTTAATTTAAGCATGTTTTACACAAAACCTAATCAAAATAACCATATCCAAACCTATTAAAAAATTCTTTGATTTAATAAACTTTCTTTGGCAGGATTCTTTATAAAGGTTTTTTTCATGGAAACCATATTATAATGAAATAGTTGTGTCTAATATAACCACAAATACACTCGACAACAAACAAAAAAATATTAAAGAGTATATATTATTTAATATGACATCCTTGTATATCTATATAAATATTTTTACAATATATTTCCCCGCAATATAAAACTCCGTGGTGAGCAATATAGGACGCAAAAATGTATTTTATTATCTTTTTTATTTTAGAAAAATATTTATATCCCTCTAAAGAATAAAAAAGAATAAACAATACTTCTTCTTTTGTGAGATAGGAGAAGAAAAATAATGACTACAATGATATAAAAAATAAGAAAAATATATAGCTCTAGGAAATCTTGATTTGTTAGCTTGCAATATTTGTTTTTAACAAATTGTTACAGATGGATAGAGCTAAACTTTTTATCGAATAATTAGATGTTAATTATAATTGGAAATTACTAAGCATTTAAGGGTATCTTTCAGAAACCTTAGAATATAAGAATATATGGAGCAAGTAAAACCTCTAAACGATAAAGCATGATTGTCAAAAGATTAATAATTTCGGACTATGTCTTGAACTATTAGGTTGTACAATTTATTACTTTGATTACTTTAAAAAAGCGTGTGAAAATCGTATTTTGGCCATTTATCGAAAATATGTCAGTCTTATTCGTTTCAGATGCAGTGATTATTATACTGTGTTTTATGCGCTCTTTTTATAATGGTGGCACCTAATGGTTTGTTTAGTGATTTTAATATAAAATTATTTTTATTTCAAGCTTTATAATCCTGCCTTGCCTGAAAGTAAAGAAAAATCCTCATTTACTTAGTGCATTTAGAAAAGTAATACAAGAGATTGTCTATAAGCAAATGTACGGGAAATACTTTCATATTATGTTCACTAACATCATTAACAAACTTTGTTAATACTAAGCAGCCTAGCTTTTATCATTATTAATTTTTTATATATTGACATAATGTAATATAACCTATTTATTTAAATCCCTACCAAAAACACTAGTGTAAAAGATGACAAGTCTAGCATAAAATATTCTTATTTATCAAGGTAGATCTTATTTATGCAAAGTTGTATCATTACGTAAGTTAACTGCATTTTGGAGTCCATTTATTAACCTAAGAAGTTTGTAATGAAATTTGTCTCTCCACTAATAATTTACCACTTTATTAAAAAGCTAGCTTTCGTCTGCAACTAGCCATCATCAGTCTAAATGAGTGTTTGGTAGCAAAAATTTCCGATATCAGAAGTAACCAGCACACTCGGAGTGTGTGGGTTACCTCTGAGATCGGTGCTTCCTGCTTCAATGTTTTTTCAGTCCCCACTCATTTTATTGTCATTTCTTAAAGGAATCATAAATGGTCTAGATGATTTCACGTTATGACTTTGCCAGTACGCATTGCAAGGTATTATTTCAGCTCAGTAACTTAAGAAAGCATCATGTTTAACAGCAAAATCGCAAGTTGCGTGTACTTCTGTATGCTCTAAATACTTGCCAAGTCACAAAGTAAATCATCACTCTTTTTTAATTTAAAACACAGACAGACAGAATAATAAAACACCTAACATAGGAATCCCTTAAATAAAATGGTCTAGTTAAAATTTCGGTGAAAGTTTACAATAATTTCTCTTTTGATGCAAGTGTAGTAAATGCGGGGAAGCAAAAAATTTTCCTTATTGAACAAAATTAGCAAAAAATATTAAAAGCTTAAAAAAGTAGATTTCAGAAACAGGTGTTTAAGATAGAATTCTGGAAGAGAAAAAGGTATCCTAATACAAGTTGTAATTAAAGCTGAGGTCCTGTAGAGAAAGAGTTTCTGAGAAAGTGATCAGATTAAATCTCTCTCTATACAGACACAGATAGCTTAGTTTACAAACCCAAAAAGCAATTTTCTATGGCGATGTGAAATCATTGTTTTATTTTCACACTAAAATAAATAAACCGTTTTAGTTACAATTTCAGACAATATTTTCAAGTTTAATTAATGAAGAAAAGAAGATAAGAAAAGAATGGATAAGAAAATTAATAAAAGTAAGATATCTTAACAGATAAAAAGGTTATGAGTTTCTTTATTAATTATTTCTTTAAATACTCAATTTTCTTATTTGCTACATCATCATTTTTCTGTTGGCAAGTACCTATTAGTTATGCTATTAGGCTGGAAATAGGAATACTAGAAGGACAAACAATTTATCCTCTCCGGTTCCTAGCTGGCGGTGATGATCACAATTTGTTTTTTATCAGCGCTGTGGTCGGGGTTTAAACTTTTAAAAACCCCCGTAATATGGTTGAAAAAGAGTTAAGCAATATAATAAATTTACCTTCAATACATGCAAGTCATTATTCCATATAAACTTATCAATATAGCTACACCATTATAAATATTTTTAAAATACAATTGAATCAAACATACTTCATTTCTAAACATTCTTAAAAAAGTGAACTTAAAAAAGTTTAAATATAAGCAGTTCTTTCATCTTGAAATGTAATAATAATCAATATTTGTAAATCTATCAAAAGCAGTCAAAGAATACAATGAAAATTATTTACCTGGCTTGAGATTTTATGTGTAATGCTATGTATATATCTAAATGCAACTTTATTTCCTTTATACTTTTCCTGACTATGTTTAAGATAAAGAAAATGCTTATATAGATCCAGCAAAAGTAAATCCTACTACCCTGTATAGAAAAGTCATGACCTATTTCCCTGTCGTGAGTAGTTTAAGAATAAATTATTTTATAACTACTATACAAATCTTCGTTTTTTTTTACATTTTACAATAAATGATACTAAGTACGCTACGAATAGAAATTAGTTCAAGAAAATTTGAAATAAAAGCATTTGATATAAATAGAAAATATAAAGGGTGTGCATATATTTTATTATTCTTTATATTAATGGCACTGCATTTCTGAATGGAAAAATTAAATTTCTTAGTAATAATATAATCTTTTTATCTTTTAACAAATTATAATTAGCAAACAATACATATAACTTAAAATGCAGTCAGTTTATCACGACATATTTTGCACAAAAAAAATTTTTCAAGCATATGCCAAAAAAAATTAATAAATTTTTGGATTGATAAGCTAGAAATCAATAACATTTCGCCCGGTTTTCAGACCTTCACGCCAGAATATTATATAATAACATGTTATTACTGTAATTATGGACTATAATTTAGTTCAAATGTAAATTTTACAAATTAAATTGTTTATTTGAAGTAAAGCAAACAGCATTGTTAAAAGTACTTAGTATAATTCATTTTCGAAAAAAGATTATTAAGGTATCGCACTGGTTCAAATCTTAAATAAAAATACAGTGTGATGAAAATAAATAAAAATTCTGGCGCGGTGGTCCGCATGTCGGGCGAATTTCCTTTGGATGCATGTTTTCGTGCTTTTTACACTATATAAGTTTACAACTACTAAATAAATAATTCCGTCGCGGTGGTCCGCTGTCGGGCGAATTTCATGTAGAATTCGTGTTTCCGTGCTTAACAACCCATTTCTTGCTTAAGGTTCCGGTTCATGCTTTAGAACCTAAGCAGTTACTCGATTGTCAAGCACTGCTCGTAACTCATTTTGTCTGTATTTTTCAAAGGAAATGCGCATAATTATCCAGTTGGTTGTTCAAAACTATGCCTCTAAAATTAGAAGTACGCACTATTATTTGCACTAGTTTAAAGCTTAGTTACTTATATTTAAGCTTAGTCAGTTATCTTAAAAGTTTTAGCGCATTTCCTTTGAAAAATACAGACAAAATGAGTTACGAGCAGTGCTTGACAATCGAGTAACTGCTTAGGTTCTAAAGCATGAACCGGAACCTTAAGCAAGAATGGGTTGTTAAGCACGGAAACACGAATTCTACATGAAATTCGCCTGACAGCGGACCACCGCGACGGAATTATTTATTTAGTAGTTGTAAACTTATATTAAGTAAAAAAAACGATAAAAATTGATCGTCCCTACCAGGATTTGAACCCAGGTACCCTGAGTTTGAGTGCTCGTATTGACTCCGGACCACTGCCATTCAACTCAGAGGCCCAAAAAACATAGAAAACGACACCCTACTCGATATTTAATTTTTAACGACCGTTATTTTGGTTTTCGATAATTTTTGTTGTTTTTTCGACTTTTTGGTAACTTAGAGTGGTCGTATCGACTTCGGACCGGTTTCATTCGATTCAGCGCCCAAAAATACATCGAAAACGACACCCTACTCGAAATTTATTTTTTATCGACCTAAATTTTGGTTTTTGGTAATTTACAATGGTTTTCTGGACTTTTTGGTCACTTAGCGTGGTTGTATCGACTTCGGTTCGGTTTCATTCGATTCAGCGCCTCAAAAAACATAAATATTGACCTTTTTCGCGGCAAAAAATATTAACCCTGAATTTTGCCGATTTTTTGAAAATTTCGCTGACTCAGCAAACCAGGTTAATGACGTCACAAAAACCTGGTTTTCAATAGGGTTCGTGTCCTCCCAAAGGTTGATTTTTGTACCAAGTTTGGTTAAAAATATTAATCTGTTCGAAAGATAGAGCGTTTACAAGAAAGTGTCTAGAAATACATATATATACATATATATATATATATATATATATATAATTATATATATATATATATATATATATATATATATATATATATATATATATATATACACACACACACACACACACACATATATATATATATATATATATATAAAGTCTCGCGAAACGTATTTTTTCGTCATTAGGGACCTCTGAAACGGATTTGTGTCGTGGTCCGAGGTTCGAATTCCGTCATGACGCCTATCCCATTAGCCGAATTTCCAAAGGAAATTCGCAAAAAGTGAGATAAAACTGGAGGTGGTGGGAGTACCCCATGTAATTAACCAGGCGAGGGTAACTTGTTTTGCCAACACATCTTTACACCTACAAATTGATTTTCATTTATTTATTTGTAATGCACAATAAACGTTTATCCACAATACAATATTAAGGCACTTTTCATTACGCTTATGCAGTATATTAGATAATTTCGAGTGAGTTTAATGCCTGGATGGGTGTCCGCTGGGAATAAAACTAATGTATTTACTATCTGAGAACAAGCAAAGTGAGTCCGAAGAAGTGCTGCAGTATAAATTTGACGAATTGTTTCCTCTGAGGACGAGCGAAATAAGTTCGAATTAGCGAAGATGAGCTTAGCGAATCCGATGTGACGAGGAAAAGTTCCGAGGTACCCCGTACCTGATTTTTTCACAAAATATATGAGTAAACTATTGATTTAAAAATATTTATTTAAACTCCTATCGTACAGTTAATGTTCTTTAGATATAAATTAAATTTTATTATAAAATAAAATACAATAGTTCACCCTAATTTGTTTAACTATTAAATTAGGGTCATTTTTTGTAATTTAAGAGAAAAGTATTTCACGCTCTTTCCCTCTTCTTTAAAAACGAAGGCCCTTTGTAAAGACAAAAAAGTCTTTCATTTATTTAGAAATGAGTAAAAAATCTAAAAGCAACAAGGCATTATGTCTAGAGAAAAAAACTTTTTTTATGTCCCCCACGATAAAGGGAAAATATTTTAAATAAAAGTTAGGCAACTATTGGCTCATCAATTTAATGATTGGTCTTATTCTTTGAAGTCAGTTTTAGTTACTCTCTTTTACATATATTTTTTATCCGTTTATGTAAAGATAACAACCTTTGATATATGTCGTATATGTAAAAGTAAATAATTAGTATTATTATTTTTTTTCAAAGGTCTTCTGTAAATGTAAATAAACCCACATAGAAAGCTGTGAATTTATAAAAAACATTCTTAACACTCTATCGCTTTTTACCATTTAAAAAAGGTCAAAACGTTAAAATTTTCATTCATAGCAAATAGTAATGATAAAAAAAATTGTTACAATATTATTTAAAGCTTTTTTTAAAAATCGTAAACTTGACAAGATTGCGGCTATAGCGTTAAAAATGTTAATCCAACTACGTTATGAGTCATAATTTAAATTTTAAATTTTTACACTTAAAAGTATGAAATTAAAAATTGATTTGCATGGATAAATAGGAAACGAGAAAAAAGGACAATTAAAAAGATTACAAGAGAAATATTAGCTTAGTTAGGATTTCCATTATAATTCATATTTTATTTTCTTGCAGGAAAACCTATTCCTACTGGAATTCACCTTTTTTAATTCACTCAAGAATATTCATTGTATTCAGAGTTGAGGTAAAATTTTACTATTCTTATACAGAATAAAGGCAAAAAGAAAAAAGAATATGGTTGGGAAAAATCAAGAAGTAAGAAACAATGCTTTGGTAATACTTAAAATCGAATGATTAATGATCATAGAGAAATTATAATAGACTATATTTCTACTTTTAATGCAGTGATGCATATAGGATATTTTAGATTAGGACGTGCACATCAAAAGATAGTAAATCTTTAGTTTCACATCGTAGGCTGGGTATTGGTTTGACATGAACTTGATATTTGTTTTCCTAATTAATTTTAGATCATCAAATTCATTATCTTATCTTGTTGTTACTTGATTATGTTCACCCAATGACCTTGTGATGTCTCGTAACTCTATGTTAAGCTCGCATTTGTTATGTTTCCCGAACTAAACACGGTTATCACCAGAAAATCACCAACATTTATGTATGTATTACACAAGGCTGTATACTTCACTCGGTTTTCTTATTTTGTTGACAAGCGACGAGTTAACCTTGAAAAGCATGATATTGAAAAGTTGGAAGAAACAGAATTCTTATGAATAAATTATTGTTAAGCAATTGTACAAACTGTCCATACAGAATATATAGACTAACCAATTTAAGAAATACAAAGAACAAACAAGCAGGACAGCCTAAGCCAGGCTCGACGCCAGGAGGTTATCCAGACCCCTTACTGAATCTTAGTCAGGTGCTTAGCCTGACGCATAGTCAAGAACTTAGTCATGTGTTTAGCCAAGATTTAATACAGGTAAGTTACTTTGCCACGCGCTTAGCCAGAAATAATCCAAGGATTTATGACAAATATCATCTCATCAAATACAATTTTTACAATCTTTTAGAGTCTCAATTTATAATATATCTAATAATAATATTACAAGACACTTTATCTTAATAGAATGTCTTATAATATGTTATTAGACAATCTGATTTACAAATTATTGAAATAATCAGTCATAACACCTGGGTTCATTTATGCCCAGTCACAATTAGAGCCTTATTGGTTCCGCTAAACCATGAATCCACTGAAGCACGTCCACTTTAAAACCACGAAAAAAATTAAATTGTAAAGAAATAAAAAATGATGCCCTACAACTCTTGGCTTTCTGAATATAAATCTAAGCAAAATAATTGCAATCCCACGAGAGCTTCCTATTGAATAGCTAAGAATGCGACTGTTATTTCTTTTGGTTAAGATGAACAGAAACACTATAAACTTCATTTTTATGCAATTTTTCAAATTTTATAAAAACTAACAAAAGGTTGGTTTTTTAACCGTTCCGTTTTAAAAAGAAAACCATTTTTTATTTGTTTTTATTGAAAAAGAAATAAGATATAATCCTTGATCTTGCTGAAGAAGGAATTTATAAAACTTAAGTCTTATAAATTATAATATAAGAAAAGTGATTCGATTTTGAATAATTTAGATAACTCCTATTACTGTTCTTTGAAGAAACATCAGAAATTATAAGAAACAATCAGGAGTAGCAATAAAAACAACAACAAGCAATACTAAACCTTCCAGAGGAGAAAAACTAGTCATGGGATCAGTGGCAAAGTCTATAGCCTACAGGTTAAATCAGTTCTTTTTATTTTCCTTAATATTTCACACAAATAGTGCTTTCATTGTAACAGCACAACACCTATATTAGGCAACAAATAAATAAAAAACATTCGAATGTACCTGTTATTATTCTCTCCAGCGGAATATTGAGTACTATATACTCGTGATGAGGACGCCATCTTCTTCGTACCTGTCCTGGACATGTAGCGTTGACGCGAGTACACAATTCGTCTGCCATCTGAAACAGGATTAAGCAAATTCGTAAACAGAATTTGTATTAAAAATTTAAAATGAGCGTCACGCCTATAAGTCTGGCAGACACAGCGGGTTAGCTCAAGGAACTATTTCCACCTGAATGTTCCCTTATACATAATTCACATATTCTTAAATTAAGTATAATGAAAATTCTGCAAATAAAATAAATATAGTTTGAGACTCACCCCCCTCTTGACATCAAATTGCAATGAAATAAGTTTCATGCGTGATAAATTTTCGGTCTTTGCTATTCCTCATTTATACCTTGAGGTTAAAATGAGAAAAAAATAAGGTAAAATTGTGTTTAAAAATAAATCAGAAACCGGAATTTTCCTTGCCTCTTGCGTTTCAGGTGTTTTTAATACCTCCTGACTGATTTTTACAAAGTGTTCTGTCTGTCTTTTTGTGTGTACGTGTCTGTTATCATTGAAATGAAATGAAAAATCTTTATTGCTCTTATTTACATTATTCATACACAGCAGTTTTTTAAAGAATTATTTAGAGCTCTTCAGTAACAACTTGATTTTTGTTGTTACTGGTACATGTGTTATTAGTGGAGCTACCTGCCCTCAGCTGCAGGGTCTTCATGTTGTTTAGCGTTACAATTTGCATTGTTATGTAAACATTCCTTTTTTTTTTGAAAGAATAAATTTAAAATAAAAATACCTTTAAAAAGATGTATAAAAAATTATACATTGTAGTTCCCAGCGTATTTATTCTAGCGTTGAAACTTGGTACAAAAATCAATGTTTAAGTTAAGTTATGCAATCTGGGAAATAGTTTCTATAACGTAATTAACCGGCTTTAATGCCTGAGCAAAAATTTATAAAAGTAGTGGATATATGTTTGGATTGATATGAAATGAAGCACGCATGTAGTCATAAATATATGACCAAATTGATCAACCTATAATGAGATAAGTCTTATCTCATTATCTTATTTTTACTTACACATTTCACTATATGAAAATTGAAATGATGCTCACTTGTTACTCTAATATATTACTACAACCGAGATACATTTCGAAACAAACTAAGCATTTTTACACCTTACATGAATTTTTAAATATTTCACTGAATCATTATTGCATAAAATTTATTTTCCTGATAGTACAAGACCTAAAAATCAGTTTTTAAACCACGTTTCATCTCGGCAGTAAAAACATACTGGGAGCTACGATGATAAATGACAATCATAACACTTGGCAAAAACTACACAGGAGGTCTTAAAAGCACCTGAAACGGATAATTCAGGTAAATCATGTAAATTATTAAAAATATATCCTAGTTTAATAGTTTTAAAATACATTATCTATAAATACCTACGGCATAAGCCGTATGAAAGTAAAAATATGTTATCACCATAGGGACATGTAAATATTGACATAGAATATCAAAATCTTAAAACTATTGGATGTACGCTCTTCTGTGAACGGGGCTTATTTCGTCCTATCGAAATCAACCAGATTCATCTAATTCAGTTCCTAAACATCAATGAACACACCATATTCGAAATAGCTCTTTTATATAACATGTTAAATATTATTACGTGCAGTTTATTCGGTTAAGTAAAGAGTTTTTGTAAAGTCGTTTCAAGTTATTGACTTAAAACGAGCTATTAAGATATGTAAAATAAATCTAATTTATAAATAATGGCAATACCTCTCTTAGTTTAAAGCAGGGGTTTCTTTTCAAGCACCAAGCCTCTCATATGGTGGATCTCTGTGCAATCCACTACAAGCCGTTCTTCAAATACTCAGCAAGTATGTCACACTCATACACACGGACAATCCCTTCATGACTAAATTATTAATTTAAATTAATTTACTCTCTCGTGCTTTCAAATTATAAACGAAATCGTCGATAATTTAAATAGGGATAGTTTGAAAAGCCACTTCATTACGTCGACTGTCAAACTCAGAGATTTGATTCGATATTAGAGTCCAGTTCAATAAGTGTTTCATCTGTCATGAAATAGTCGAAACTCCTTCATTTCATTTCAATCTAAATTCACAACCAAATTCAGCTTGAATTCAAAATCAAATTCCAAGTAAACCTAATGGAATTTAATTTGAAACTTTTGTTCTAAAATAAACTAAAAGTCACCTTTGATGTCGAAATTTAATATGTATTGTTCAGTTTTCCTCGAACTCATTTTATTCTTTTAAACATTTTTTTTACTTTTCCTCAATTTATAACCGTATATATATATATATATATATATAATATATATATATATATATATAATATAATATATATCGAAGAATTGCTGTTGAATATGAATCTATGTTGGATGAATGAATTTATGTTTTCCAGAAGTTGTATGTGACCACAGTAGCCTATTTTGACGAGGCATAAAAAATTGTTAAAAATCAAATTTTAGCCCAAATTTTAAGAAAAATATGATTGGTCAATCGAACCTCTAAATTTCATTCAGATATTGCTCACAATTGTAAAGGAATTGATTTTTGAACTTTAAAACTTAGACGAACTGTAATACAGTTTCTATCTTCTTATCAAACATTTAACAATTCATAAATAAATTTTAGTCATAATCGGTTTAGCTATTTAACATTTAGTTTGTAAGCTTTTGGCGAAAATATATATTTATAGAGCTTTCAATCATATGAAAGTCCTTGTTGAAATCTGTGAACAGTGACATACAATTCAATAATTAAATATTATTTTGTTATTATTCATTTAAAGTGTGAAAATTAATAAAACTTAGATTGTCAAATTTAACTGGTAAGTTCATAGCTTTTGAGAAGATAAAAATATCTTGGAGCGCTATCTAGTGCCATAAGTAATGAAGTTAATTATTTCCTTCAAATTTTGATTACCAATTAGTTCTGAGATCAAGAAAAGCCAGTCCGTACACCCTGGACATTAGATGACTTTTTATTCTAAGACCGAGGGTAGTAAAGACCTTAGTGATACTACCTTAAAAAGCTTTGGATGATTATAATTGCTTCGTTCGTCATAAAAATGCATCATTATTTGACATTATAAGGACGAAGTATGTGGAGAAGTATGAAGGTGCTCCGTACCTGTTTTTTAGCAAAAACAATGTATAATGCTATGGACGTAAAAACTATGCAAATTCATCAAGTCCTGCTTTTAGGCGAATTTTCAAAAGAATTGAGCTAATGAGATTAGGTCATGGTGGTAGGGAGGGGTGCGATTGATTTTTGAGAGAAGGGGGTTTACTGAACAAGAATATATAAATATTTTTGGGGGTTATATACAATACATATATATATATATATATATATATATATATATATATATATATATATATATATATCTTGGATATAAATGAAATTGTCACAAAAATCGACATCATTATTGTCCCGAACCCTACTGTATTTGCACATGTAATAAGTAGTAAATATGTGTGACGTCCTTAACCTACAATAATGACTAAAAAAAACTTTTTTAGAATGATTTGGCTCAAAATGTATTTTGATGTTGGACATCCCAAAGAGGAAAACTCAAAACAGCTATGAATAAATTTATATTAAATAAAATATATTACAAACATATAAAAATGTTTAGAAGATTCTTTCAGTATGTTCTTCCAGTGAAATAAAAGCACATACAATAAACAAAGATTTATTAATAGATAATTGTTTACCCTAATCTATGAAGTTGACTATTAAAAGTAAAATAATCCATAATAGTGTTTTACTTTAAAGCAACGTATAGAGCAGGAAGTTAAACACAGATGTTTTTAACATTTTCATTTATATTTTTTCATTTTTTCTGTATGTATAGAGATGGTTATAAGCAAAAGAGTTATATTTTAAAAGATATTCTAGTATCATGACACATGACGTTATGTTACCCCCTCCCATGTTAAGGAGCATTACTGAGCTTGATTCGTTAGGGCGAAAAAAAGGCTTAGAGGAGCAGACATAATTTTAAACTCGAATTAGATTCTTGCTTTTCGTCTCGTTTACTGTCTATCTTCCATTTCCACCCCACTCTAGTCGTTAAATGGCAGACATAGCCGGGGCTCAAATTTACTATCTTCCTATTTTAAATCTCGTTTTTCAATTTATTTTTCTTTTATTATGAAATGTCTGGTATATTAAAAAGAAATAAAAATTGTTATGATATAAGGGAAAAAATAACAAAAAATTTAATAAATTTAAACCAAAGGTAGATACGAGTAATTTAATATTTATTAAAATTATTAAAAAATCTAATTTCCTTAGAAAGACTTGGTTTATTGCTCAACAATGCATTTCTTGCTTGCTTGTAGTTAATTCATTATAACCTGAGCAGCAGTTTTCAAAAACCTGGACTAAAACCTGGACTTCAAAAAGAATGTGCATACGTATTCCTCACGTATTCCAAAATCGATACTGCATAGCATTGTTAGCACTCGTATTAAGATCATTTTATGTTTTTATTTTTTGAAAAAGTGCGAAAACAATCGCGATACAATTAGTCATGCTACTGTTTAGATTATAATGCATGAGCCAAAAACAGACAGGAAATGGATTGTGAAACAAAAATTTAAAAAACACACATTTCCAAGAACATTTGACCAACTTTCAGACCTCTTTTTCGGAATATTTTTTACTGATGCGCTTACTGTAAATACTGTAAATAAAACGATTTAATATATATATATATATATATATATATATATATATATATATATATATATATATAATATATATATATATATATTATATGTCCTTGATCAGTGAACATGGTCGTTTACTTCAAATTTACTGACGATGTAAGATTTTAACTGCCAATGTATGTAGTGAAACGAATCAAGAAGTGTACTGCATAAATTTAACTCATTATGAGTTGCCAATACCCTTTATGAGCCTTTTTTGATCCCAAGAAATATAGCCTTTCCAGCAAAGATTTATCGTGAAATGCATGCATGAAATCTTGCTTACTTTTACACGCGTGTTACCGTAGTTAAAGAGGAAAAGTATAGTGTAAAAAATCCGAAATCGGTATTTTAATTTAATTATCCGTTTTAGGTATTTTGAAGACCCCCTGAGTGGTTGTAACTAAGTCGGGAAAAAACTAAGATCTTAGCGATCCCATACCGGAAATGATTAATAGAGCCAGTTTTCTCTCACTGTACCTAGAAAAACCGGGTTATCATCATAGAAAAAAATAATTCAAAAGAATAAACCAATCGGAGCTGAGGTAAAATCGAAGCGTTTTCATTTTACAGGTTGATACATTTTCTTTTCTTCAGACTTTAAATTTACAGCATGAGTAATTTCCGTTTTATCACTTTCCTCTAACTTATATCTAAATAATTGATACGAATTGCCTTGTTACCTGCACACCTGTGCCCTGGAGGCGTTCTAGCTCCAGCGGCCCCCGATCCACCCTGCACCAGGTGTAATACGCAGTAAAATGCTTAAAAGAACATATCATAATAAAAATAAATAAAACTTTCTTTTAAAGTCTAACAAGTCGTATAACTTTTCTAAAAGCTTTTCTTAACAATAAATTTATTTTTCTTTTTATGTGGCTATAAAAGGTAAGAAAAAGACGTGCTAAAAGAAATGAAATTTGATGCACGTCTAATGTGATTGAGCTGTAACAGAGTAATGTGCAATGAAACGAACCTGTGCGGCATGCACGTCCCAAGCGCATTTTACTAGATTTATCGATGTATTAAATAATCGGGTTCGGGGTACCTCGGAAATTTTCTACACAACTTCAAAATTTTGAGGTAATCAAATATCTAGAGAGCTATAACATGGGGAAATTCATAGCTTAGAAAAGTAAAATTGCAGACGACTATTCAATTAAATTATAAAGGGACGGATCCCAAAATACTTTTATACTACGTTTAAGAATCGATTAAAACAAGCTGGGTCATTTTTTAGACATGGCTTCTTAACTAGTTTAATATTTTAGGATCATGATATTCTTTAGTACAGCTTATGCAAAATATTTTTATTTCTTATTTTCTCCTGCACTTATTCCTACAATAAAATTGGTGCAAGTATTTCTGAATACAGACCTCCTCACAAATGGAGGTCTGTATATATGACACAAAATGCTTCAATCATAAATGTCGATAATCATAAACGCCTACCGGATATACCGGAGATACGGTAAGAACGAAACGTTATTACTAAACTGACAAAAAGTATTTGACTAAAGTAGACCAACAATGTAAGTGAAATGTGTAGGTTATTTAGGCTAGATATAGACAGTAGACTAAGAAATTACGTCAAAGAGCATCGAGGAAAAATTGCTGAATAATCAACTCCTACTTCTATCCGCTTAAAATGTATTATAGACTGAGCCCACTTTTGAATGCCATAAGCTGTGTCGTTTTAACGGCATTGTACAATCCTACGGTACTCTTGCATTTTCCCATAAGCTGGCTGTGCCAAAAAAAAATATTTGGTGGAGAGAGTGAAAGCCTACAACTCGACGGTAACGTTGTCATTAATTTGCTAAAAACCGGCTTTGCCGACAGATGGTGTTTAGTGGAGGGACGTGTATGTTATTGTTTATTATTTAAGAAAATGATATACCTATTATATCATTTTCAGCAACTTAAATGCCAACTTTTCAGCAAAATAAATGCCACGTTGAAGTATTTAGATTTTCTTGTCAAGGCATTTTCCCAACAGACTCTGAGTGATTTTGACAGTCATCTAACTGTAAAGGTCCTTTCAGAAAGCCTAACACTGGCTTCGAAGTACCGGATAAATCGATAGATACAGTGAAATTGAAAAATGATAACTTGGGTTTACGTGTTATTTGATTTTGAGAAAATCAAATATTCTTATCTTAGCAAACTTCCTTTGAAAAAATTCGCGAATGGGATAGGCCTCATGGCGATTATGAATCAAGTTAAACCAGTTTTTTAATTTAACCCAGATGTAATAAATAAAACACGTCAAAAATATAAAACACTAAGGCCCGTATTCAAAGACGTTTTCCTAACATTTTCCTAACATTCTCCTAACACCTAACTTTTCCTAACATTTTCCTAACATTTTCCTACATTCTCCTAACATTTTCCTAACATTCCTAACATTTTCCTAACTCCTAACATTCTCCTAACACTCACCTTAGGTTTAGGTAAGGGAAATGTTTTTAAGCCACGAAATTTAAATGATCGTTCCCGTGTTTAAAAGTCATTTAGAGGCTTCGCATGGTTTTTTTTAGTAAGAACCTAAGGTAGTCAAGTCAAAAAGTGATACCATTGTAAATAACGTAATATATCGCAAAATATCAATGTTATTAACTTATTACCTGGATTTACGACACACTTTGTCGTATTTATAACAATCTACATAAATTTACATAATACTGTTAATCCACTTACCTTACTATTAGGGAGTTTACCTGAAATTCTTTTAACACAATCAAATTTTTTATTTTCTATGGTCTGTTTGTGGCGGGCTATCGATTCAAAGAGGAAATTCAGTTGGTCCGGTGTGAATAATTCAGCCATTATTATACCAAAAAAATTTACACAACCAAAAATGAATTTGATGACAAAATACGAAAAACAAAATTGTGTAAATGATTTAGCAAAATGAAAACAGTGTTGCACTGATTAACAGGTCTTCATTTAGACACCTTTGGATACGTATAACCTGGTCCACGTTCAAACTTGAAACGCTTGATACTGCTTAATTTATGAAAGCTGTTACAATAATTGAACATTGTATTTGTATTTAACTCTACTGTTTACTGAAAACATATGTAAATAAAGTTTCTAATATATTTAACATTCGCCAAAGCAAGGCCGCATTGTTGTTTATGACAAAGTGTGTCGTAAATCCAGGTAATAAGTTAATAACATTGATATTTTGCGATATATTACGTTACTTACATTGGTATCACTTTTTGACATAACTACCTTAGGTTCTTACTAAATAAAATCATGCGAAGCCTCTAAAAGATTTTTAAAACACGATAGGAGAACGTTAGGAAAATGTTAGGAGAATGTTAGGAGTTAGGAAAATGTTAGGAAAAAGTTAGGAGAATGTTAGGAAAAAGTTAGGAAAATGTTAGGAAAATGTTAGGAAAAAGTTAGGAGAATGTTAGGAAAATGTTAGGAAACGTCTTTGAATACGGGCCTAAAGTTTAAATTCGAAGAGACAATGTTGTAATACTGAGAGAATACCTCAAGCACTAGTACTACTAATACTTAAATAGTAGAGTATATGATTCAATTGATTCATATCAACGTGTTGATTAGGTGAGTAGATAAATAACCGGACTTTCGATATAGTTCGATTAAGTAAAATAATATTAGGAGCATGTTAAGCAACCAAATAATTCTGACGCGGAGGTCCTCAAGCCTGGGGAACTTCCTTTGAAACGCGTGTTTATTTGCTTGTTTCACAATTTATATCTTGTTTAAATGTTCTGTTCATGAAATGTCATGTTCATGAAATGACCTAAAGCAACATTACAACTTGTTACTTAATCGTTTCTAAATGTTTAAAGGAAATGTGCATAAACTTTTTAAAAATTAGGATAATTTAAGCATAATATTGTACGATTTATGCTGTCCATTTCCGATTTTGGAATGATGAATTTACTTTTGAATAACGTGTAGGATAAATATGCGCATTTCCTTGGAAACATTCGGAAACAATTGGGTAACAAGGAATGCTACTGCTTCAGGTTATGAATCATGAACAAAACATTTAAACAACATATAAATTGTAAAGCAACCAAAGGAGCACGCATTTCAAAAGAAATTAACCAGGCTTGAAGACCTCTTAACAAGCTCTGCGAAGAGAGTAAAATGAATTCGGTGTTGTTGTTATTGTGCACTGTTTTCATTATAGAGACTTCTTTGTATCTGATTTTACAAAAGTTATTTACTTAAGCTTATAGAAAGGTACAAACTTTAGTGGTTCGTATAGAAGGCACTGAAAATAATTATTTTTAAATTTTTCGTCTCGTAAAAAGTTTTGTTGAAGAAAAATAATGATAAAATTGTGAAAACTATTATATTACTTTATTAATGACAAGTTGGCAAGAAAATCATCTCTTTTTTCAGAATTTTTTGATGTTTTGATCAAAAGTAAATAAATAATAGGGTCACAGTACATTGCCCTGTGTAACTCCTGTCAATAAACACTATATCTTTCCTTCTCATCTAAGGACCTGACAAGTAAAGAAAAACATCACATTTCCCAAACTTTCTTTGATTTTACCGATTGTTTAGAAATCTTAAGACTTTCCATCTAAAAGAAAATGTCTAAATTTAACCGTTTGTTATATCAAATATTTTCTGTTGTTTATTCTAAGAAACAGAAAAACCTTTCAACTTAAAAAATCGTTACCAGGAAAATATTATTAGTGAAATTTTCCTTTCTCTAAAATAAAAAAAGGAAGTGACCGACTAAGAAAGATTTTTACCAAGAAAGACATATTTAGATATTTAAAATTTTATTTTATATTTTTTACAAAAGAAAAGTTACACTTTAAAACTTCTTTTGATCATATCGTCAATGACAAGAAAACTTTATCTGCAACTCGTTAACGATAAAAGAGTTGATGGTCTAGTATTATATCTAATGAACCTGGGTTATCTCCTTTTATTGGAAGTAGACGACAAGAATATATTTGTTATTTCTTTTTCTCAGAGTTCTACTAGATCATATTGATACTACGGTATATCAGCAAGGCAATTCTACTTGCTCTTCGTTAAACAGCATTAATGGTATTAATTTTATGTCTTAATTAAAATGAAATCATTATTGGACGGTTTAACGAGTTTCCTTTGTTTAATTAGTTGGGGTTAGACGGTATTTTTACTTAAACTTGGTTTATAATCACGCGATCAATTTTTAAGAGGTTGTTAATCTTAAGAATCTACGTTAATACTTGAGCTATCAAATTCACTTTATAGGACTTCATACGTTTCACGAGCTATGACATTTAAAATAATCACCCTAATAAATCACCTTCCCATTGGTGCATTAATAACACAAATATTTGTAAAATTAATTATTTTTTAGCAAAAACGTGAAAAATTCGTTCTTTTAGAAAAATAAAAAGTGAAAGCTTTGGCAAAAGATATTGTAATGATGATATTTACAATTCCCTAAAGTGAATTTATTAAATGAACGTTTAATGGTGTCTTTATATGTTATTATTTTCTCTCGAGTTAAATCAGTTGACTCTTTGTCCAATTGAAACGGTATGTATGATGAATTCAACTCCAGGCCATGGAATGCTGAAAGATAAGGGAACGTGTTTCTAAATCCACCCTTACCTCTAGTTCTATAAATACTATCAGTATTGATTGGATTTAGGATAACTTTAGAGTATAAGTCAGTAATCTCTCAACAAGAAAACTATTTTAAATGGTTCATTTATATTTCCCTATATCTTGAATTCTTAAAACAATTTTTACTTTTTCTTATTGATACCGTAGCTATATAGGAAAAGTATTGTGTTTGCAAAAAAAATCCCAAACAGGGTTGAAACCGGAATTATCAGTTTCGGGCGTTTTTAAGGCCTCCTGAGTGGTTTTTGCAAAGTTGTCTGTACGTGTGTAAATTAATCTACCGCTGCAGTTGTGCTATTCAGAATTTTTTTTTCATGACGTCATTAACCTGCAATAATGACTCAGCAAAAATTTTGAAAAATCCAAAAACGCGGAAAAATTATGCGATGAAATTTGGCACGCATGTAGCTATGTATATGACAAAAATTCTGGCGCGGTGGTCCGCATGTCGGGCGAATTTCCTTTGGATGCGAGCACTAAAACCCAGAGTACCTGGGTTCAAATCCTAGTAGGGACAATAATTTTGTATCGTTTTTTTACCTAATATAAGTTTACAACTAGAAAATAATTCTGGCGCGGTGGTCCGCATGTCGGGCGAATTTCCTTTGGATGCGTGTTTCCGTGCTTTTTACATTATATAAGTTTACAACTACTAAATAAATAATTCCGGCGCGGTGGTCCGCTGTCGGGCGAATTTCATTTAGAATGCCTGTTTCCGTGCTAAACAACCCATTTCTTGCTTAAGGTTATGGTTCATGCTTTAGAACCTAAGCAGTTACTCAATTGTCAAGCACTGCTCGTAACTCATTTTGTCTGTATTTTCCAAAGGAAATGCGCATAATCATCCAGTTGTTGTACAAAACTATGCCTCTAAAATTAGAAGTACACACTATTATTTGCACTAGTTTAAAGCTTAGTTACTTATCTTTGAGCTTAGTCAGTTATCTTTAAAGGTTTTAGCGCATTTCCTTTGGAAAATACAGACAAAATGAGTTACGAGCAGTGCTTGACAATTGAGTAACTGCTTAGGTTCTAAAGCATGAACCGGAACCACGCAATGGGCATGGTTCTTGCATAAGCAAGAAAAGGGTTGTTTAGCACGGAAACACGTATTCTAAATGAAATTCGCCCGACAGCGGACCACCGCGCCGGAATTATTTCCTAGTTGTAAACTTATATTAGGTAAAAAAACGATAAAAAATTACTGTCCCTACTAGGATTTGAACCCAGGTACTCTGGGTTTTAGTGCTCGCATCCAAAGGAAATTCGCCCGACATGCGGACCACCGTGCCAGAATTATTTTCTAGTTGTAAACTTATATTAAGTAAAAAAAACGATAAAAAATTATCGACCCTTCCAGGATGTGAACCCAGGTACCCTGAGTTTGAGTGGTCGTATTGACTCCGGACCACTGGCATTCAACTCAGAGGCCCAAAAAACATTGAAAACGACACCCTACTCGAAATTTAATTTTTAACGACTGTAATTTTGGTTTTCTATAATTTTTGTGGTTTTTTCGACTTTTTGGTAACTTAAAGTGGTCGTATCGACTTCGGACTGGTTTCATTCGATTCAGCGCCCAAAATTACATAGAAAACGACACCCTACTCGAAATTTATTTTTATCGACCTAAATTTTGGTTTTTGGTAATTTACAATGGTTTTTTCGATTTTTAGGTCACTTAGAGTGGTCGTATCGACTTCGGACCGGTTTCATTCGATTCAGCGTCTCAAAAAACATAAATATTAACCTTTTTCGCGGCAAAAAATATCAACCCTAAATTTTGCAGATTTTTTTGAAAATTTCGCTGACTCAGCAAACCGGGTTAATGACGCCACAAAAACCTGGTTTTCAATAGGGTTTGTGTCCTCCCGAAGGTTGATTTTTGTACCAAGTTTGGTTAAAAAATTTTAATCCGTTCGAAAGATAGTGTGTTTACAAGAAAGTGTCTAGAAATACATATATATATATATATATATATATATATATATATTATATATATATATATATATATATATTATATATATATATATATATATATATATATATATATATATATATATATATATATATATTTATATATATATATATATATATATATATATATATATATATATATATATATACATATAATATATATTTATATATATATATATATATATATATATATATATATATATATATATTAATATATATATAAAGTTTCGCAAAAAGTATTTTTTCGTCATTAGGGACCTCTGAAACGGATTTGTGTCGTGGTCCGAGGTTCGAATTCCGCCATGACGCCTATCCCATTAGGCGAATTTTTAAAGGAAATTCGCTAAAACAACATATGTGACAAGTGTCATCTTATTATCAACATTAGTGTAATTTTTATGGAATGACTTATGTATTCCAGTAAAAAAATAAGAAAATAATTCAGTTAAGTTTCGTTTCAATACGACAAGTTCCAGTTTCGTTCCATTATTTTTGTTGGATCATAAAATATAAGTAGCATTGAGCATGATCAGTGCTGTATGGATGACCGCTGAGAATGGAACGGATGTATTTACTATATAAAAACGAGTGAAGCGAGTCCGAAAACATGTTGGAGTTTAAATTTGGCGAATTGTATATTTTGAGGACGAGCGAAGCGAGTCCGATGCAGGAAGGATGAGAAAAGTTCCGAGGTACCCCGTACCCGATTTTGTTTTAATTTTCTACAGTTAGTTAGAAATGTAAGTATAATACGCCCACAAGTTTTATGAAATATAATCTTCATTATCGCAGATAATATATGTTTAATTCATTTAATATAATATTACAAATGACTACATCCTTCGATGGTTTTATTATTTAGAGGAGGTAATTTTTCAAAATAATTAATCTTAATTAATTTAAGTATCTCCATCAGATTAAATATATATTAAAGATAACAATGAATTTCACTAAAAATGACAATGGTTGTGAACATTCATTGCCCTCTTGGTAAAAAAAATATTAAAAAGAAACTAAATTCTAGTGCAATATCTGGAAAGAACTTCATATAGATCTTCCAGCAAAGTATATTTATACAAAGAAGAAATTCGATATGAGTAAGAAAAAAATGATAATGCTAAATATTATAAAATAATTTTAAATTTAAAAGAACACAAATCATTAAATTTAGGCATCTTAATTAACTTCTAGTTATTTTGCTTATAAGTTTAAAATGAAATAAAACTCTAAAAGAACACATGATAAAAAGTATCGGATGAGAAAAGTTATTCTGATACGAGAGTATAAGTTTAGTGACGTCATAACGTTGCCTTTACTCGTCCGGATAAACCAACTCCTCTTATGTCATGCCCCGGAGCCATTTACTTGAAAACTATGGAAAATTCCGAACACATTCTACACCCTCATCTATTTACAAAACCCCAACAATTTGGCCCTAGAAGCCCTGACAAGGATTGATTTTGCCTTGTTGCATCAAGTTTATACCGACACTCACCCCAACACTGAGCAGTTTTTCTTTTAGAAATATAATCAAAATGAGAGTGGATCATATCAACTATTCATGTGACCTAATTCCATTTTCTTTCCTAAAATTTATTAAGCGTTCACCTTTTGGTTTTCTTATTGAACCTTACAACATTTTTAAGAAATTGTCAACATAAAAGAAAGAAAAAAGCGAAATATAGATTTAGAGATCATAATATTTTATACTTTTAAAAAAATATTAGCATCGAGTATATTTTCAATATACTATACAATGCTAATTGTATTATATATTGAAAATGTGTGTGTTATATTGAAAATATACTGTACAGCTTATCCCTTATCCTTTGTTCCAACTATATCTGTTATAGTTTAGGCATACTACTTAAACTATAACTTTATTATTATCCCTCATAGTTATTACAATAACTTTATTATCCCTTCTCATGGCTATAATCATCGTCCTTGAAGACAAGGCCAGAAACAGGTATAAATAGGCCCTCCATCGGCTCCATCTTAAGTTCAGTTTTGTAGTGTAGAGCATTCCATGATGTCCCACATCCCTGAAGATGCCTCCCACAGTGGAAGCAAAACACGGATTCATCATCTACATTAACGCGGTCACCACCGGAAGATCTAAATCTTTATAAAGTTATAGTTTAGGTGTAGGTGAGGAAACGTTAAAATTATTATTGAATTTCCAAATATTTATACAATA
The DNA here is from genome assembly GCA_018340805.1 of Microvelia longipes. Taxonomy (NCBI): domain Eukaryota; kingdom Metazoa; phylum Arthropoda; class Insecta; order Hemiptera; family Veliidae; genus Microvelia; species Microvelia longipes. The sequence continues at coordinate 45,893,801 of JACMZG010001908.1, read as the reverse complement.
TTTATTTTTATCAAATAAAATAATTTGCCTGAACTTCGGTATACGGTGCACCCTGTTATCAATACTATATATCGATATATTTTCAGTTTAGAGATGTGACGTAGGAATAATCGATATATGCCTTTTCTTTTACGTTTATGGACATATTTTATTATTTTTTTAAATGTTTTTTTTTGTTGTTTGTGTTTTTTTTATTTGTTGTAAAATGGTTTATAACTATTTTCATATTTTTTTAATGTTTTTATAATGTTTTAACTATGTTTTTATAAGAATAATCGATGATACACCACATCTAATTTTATGTTACGTGAATTTTTTACGTATTTTTGTGTTTGTTATTTTCAGGTTTTTTATTATATTTTTGTTGTTAATGTTTTCATTTATTTGTTGTTTGGTTTTTTTAATGTTTTAATTATGATTAATAATTTAACGACGCTGCTTATCTTTTAAGTGCTCAGTTCTCGTTTACGTGTCGCGTAACTAAAAATATATCGATATATAGTATTGATAACAGGGTGCACCGTATACCGAAGATTTACCAATAATTTTTTATCAAATTATTTATAAATATTTATTCAACTAACTAAAGTCTCGTATAGTGAATGAATCATTAGTTAAATGTTAAAAATTTAAGTTTTAATTTTTTACAGTATTTTCCTGATTTTAACTTTTAACAGTTGCAAACTCAGATACACATAAGCAGAAAGCTCAAATGATAAGAATCTACAAAATGGTAGACTATTTCTTCTACTTCTTATCTCTTTCATTAATATCTTTAGTTACAAAAATGCATGCAGGTCTGCATGCCAAGCGAATTTCCTTAGTATGCTCGCTTTCTTTTTTAACGACTTATATATTCCTCAGCTCAAGTATTCGCATTATGCTTTGTATTCAGTGAAGCAACATTTGTGTTGTTTAATTATATACTTCGTGTTTCCAAAAAAAGAGAGCCTGTTAATTTAACAGGCTTTTTGTACATTAACTAAGTTCGCTCTTCTAAAATTAACTTTGGACTACAATTTTAGCCTTCATACAAGGCTTGTCCATATATGATATTCTTTATAATAATTGTTGGAGATGGTTGAATTTTATTTATTTATTTATTATTTTTTATTTAATTTATAATTTGACAGATTGTCATTTTTTGAAGTAGTATTAAATCAGAAGTGAAAGGAGGATCCAATTTTTATTATAGTTATAGTTTTACACCTTAAATATTTAACAATAATGTTGCAGCGCATTCCAAGCAAAAATTATCTAAAACTATACCTAGTGAGGTATAGGTAGGTGAAATTTTTGTTGGCAGACCGTTTATGGCAAATTTTCAAAGGAATTACGAGGTTGCGGTGGAAGGCTTTCTTTATTTAAAAAGGAGAGACTTTTGCTCTTTGATAAGGACTTAATAGACATTTTTTTGAACCTCAACAGCGGATTTAGGCAGCACAGCCGGTTTTCAGCCATGCCTTTATCCCTTATTAGCGAAATTGTCCTAGTAGAAATTCGCAAGGAACTGTGTCAAGATTACTATCTCGAATTTTGCGTACAGTTTGCCAGTCAAAAAAGCGTACTATTTTTAAAGAAAACTTTTTTCATCCCTAACGACTTTAATCCTTAAACACAATTTTCTTAACTTGATAAGAAAGTGTCAAACTAAGCAAAGATCTACTTTAAGGCTTTAAACATTTTAGAAAACACTTAATCTCTAACAAACATTAAGTAAAAAACGGATTTATTTTAATTAAGTTTTCTTAAATTTAACAAAGTTCTTTTTGAAAAATTGAAGTCATATTAAATGAAGCGTAAGTAAGCTTTACAAACTAACAACCCTTAAGCTAGACAAACTTGATGAATTTGTATAAATTTACAATTTCGTAACAAGAGATTGAAGAATATTAAATTAACTTTGAAGTAAATATTAGTTATATTTTCTTATGCTTGTTTCCAATTATTCTTAATAAAAGTATATAAATAAATAAAAATTTTTAAAACGTCAATAATACAACAATACAAAAAAAGCTAAAACTCAAATCGATGGAATTATGTTTACGCGATTTATAAAATTTTTATGCAGTTTTTTGAACTTTTGTTAATGAAGTCAAACACTGAGAGCTCTGATAGTAGACACACACACACTGACCGAAAAATAGAAAACAAAAATACTCGGTAGGTCTTATAAACATCTGAAAAAGAAAAGTTTAGGGGAAATACCGGATTTGGATTATTGCTGGTGTCCAGTGTTGACTCTAAATTATTTAAAAAAATGTAATATTTTGTTTAAAATTGATTCAAATAACCAATTAATAAATAAAACTAAAAAAAAATATCAGCAACAAATATTCTACAAAACTAAATTGTGGGAAATTAAAAAAAAAGCTGATTAAGTTTTACCTACCTTAAGAGGCAATGTAAAAGCCGTGTATTCTAAGGACAACTTTCAATCCCTTGGGAGATATACTATCCCTATTTACTCCTTGATAATACTTAACCTGGATGGAATTTTTTTGAATTTTACCAGTACGCTTTTAAAATTTTAGCGACAGATTAATAAAATAGTATTTTCTACCGTAAGTAGGTTTAGTGGCTTTATTTGGTTTAGAATTTTAAACTAATCTAAAGCAAACATTTTTGTCATAAACACTGAGACAATACAGGCATCATAACATAAATGGTATTACAGCATAGATAGTTATGAAATCAAGCTGTCAAGGTAACTCAGCTTTTTATCTCATATCTATTTATTTAAAATGCACAGGCTGGCCAGCGGCCCGCTCAATTTCCCTTGATTTGAAAAAGGATGGGCGGAAGATCTAATTTTTCTAGAGTTCATCATTTTTACATATTTTTTTCCTATTTTAAAAAATTGAACTTTGCATGTTATTTTATTTACCATTTTTGTTTTGTTGTTTTATTTGTAACTTAGGCCCGTATTCAAAGATATCTTCCTAACATTTTCCTAACATTCTCCTTGTTCCTTAAGGAGAATGTTAGGAAGATGTCTTTGAATACGGGCCTTAGTTTTTGTGTAAATAAATCATTTATTTATTTATTTACGTACCAATTGGTTTAGTCAAAAAACGTGATTTATTTACATAAATTATTATTATAATAAATGCGAATAAAAATGTTTTATTTCGCAGCTTTGTTTGTTTTATGCAGTAGTATATATTTGTAGTACATTCTATAAATTCAGTTTAGATAATGTTACAGGCGCAGCTCTAGCTAATAAGATTTGAGTTTGGTGAAAATTAGCATTTTTGCTGAGTCATTAAAGTGGGTTATTAATTTTTTTTATTTATGAGACGTTTAAGTACTAAAATGTGGTCATAAAATACAACAAAGTGAATTAAATTTATTGCAAGTGCTATGCTTTTCCTAATATTATATTATACAAATAAACAAACCATTTATTTGCACACATAACAATCATCATTTAACAATAAATATTAATACTTTTATTTGGGCAAAGGCGGCACTAAGCCGAGGTGCCCTCAGGGAGGGAGAAAAAAAATAGTTGCAACGCCATTTCAATTTGTATACTGTTTTTACTATTTTCAAATAAAATTACTATATGATGACATTATTATTATATGATATAAGCTAAAGAAAACTAAATTCTAAAATACACCTTATATAACTTTTTTTAAACCTTCGGTTAAAGCTTGGGAACCGTAATTATGCTAATCGACCCACATCATACATAAAAATTGATAAAGTAATGTTAAAATATTTGGAGATGGGTATTGAAGAAAAAATCAAGATAGAAAACATGCTAAATCGTGAATTTAAAATAACCACACAACTGTGGTTGTATTCTAATCTCTCAATCAATACTCTGACTCAGAGGATCCTTGATTGTCGGGCAACCACATCCGTGCTCCGGATTTGGGTTTTTTGTAGACGAGATCAATTTTAAGTTTTACTCAGCGTTTATTAAAAAAATCGAAATGTAAGGTAAAATTGTTTTTAAATTATTATTTAAATGCAATAGAAATTTACATGCATAGTATGTCGTCTCTACTACAGGTTAGTTTCTACTCGGATTTTTTCGAAAATATATTAAATTCTTGAATTTTTAAATATTTTTTAAAAATGTATTTTTTAACATTTGGCGCTTTACATATATTTTTTGTGTCTGCTTGGGAGGATTATAATCTTCACCTTGGCTTAATTTAATAAAAATGACACGTTTTTGGTTAGTTCAATTTTGGACCACGCAGCCAAGATACTTACTTCTATTTATATTTCAATGATAATTACTTTAATTTATATTTCAATAACAATTACTTCAATTAATTTATGTTATTGTTAATTACTCTAATTTAAGTGTTAAAGGAAATGACTTTAACTTTTACTTTTAATGATAATAACAGCAAACTATATTTCAATAGTAATTCTTTTAATACTTGTACTTAAATGAAATTTACATTAATTTATACATCTATGATAATTACTTTTATATTTTAATCGTTGTAATAACTTTATTTTATTTATTTTAATTTACTTTTTAATAATTTATTTTTCAATAATCATTACTTTTTAATTTTATATTATGTTATATTTATGTTTTATATTTATTTTATATTACAATATTATATTAATTAGTATTGGCTACTGTGTTATATACCAACAGTGCTATAAATCGTAGCTTTTATTCGTGATAGACAAAACTTCCATAATACTAGAAGGCGATGATGATGAACCATCTCATGATAACTTTATGTTCTTACAATCCGGTTGACCAGTATTTTTTTTGTTTGTTTGTTTAATGATTTATCTAATCATTAATTAGGACTGTCATTAACACAGTATAATATCAATGTTTACTGTATGTATTAATACATTCAATATAGTAAGGGGCAGTCATTAATTCATGTGCTAAACATGCCAGATGCTTTTTAATCTCCTTGATTAAAACGTCGACAAGTCTTGGAGACGTTTTTTTTAGGACGAAGAAGTAGCTTTTTTTAGTAGGCTAACATAACTTCTTTCTATTAAATTAAGTTGAGTGTTTTTAGCGCATCTCTAAATGAACAATTGGCTAATGACATTATGGTCGTAAATAAAAAACACACTGTTTTTACAAAAACATAATTTGCTCTGTTTTAAACCATTACATTAACAGACATCATGGGCCGTTATGACACTGAAATATTCGTGAAAACTCATGTTACGGTATGGTATGTAAAAATAGCATGAGACAAAATCTTGGAAATTTTGCAATCTTGGAAAAAGCTTGCAACAAACAAATTTAATCTTTTTTTTATTTTAGCGATTAAAACAAGACTCTAATTTATAATAAAAGCGCATTAAGGGGCCAACAAAATTTTAAATTTAAAAGGTCTTTTTACCAAACTCTCAATGCAGCAAAATAAGGTTTTGTTATTTGACATTAAGATACAAGCTCTTACATACTTAGAGGGATCAGTCGCTCTCTTCAAAAAACCTGTCTATAAATCATCGGCTTTAAACCGCTTTGAACAGGAACCATCAATCACGCATCCATAATTCATCGTTTAAATTCAAAGAGAGGATTGGTGTAAAAAATGACAAAATAGTCCATTATGTGCGATTTATATAAAAATCGACACGAAGAAAATATATAGAGTGAACTATAAGCACATTATAGCTTGTGTTCTTGAAATCAATTATTTGCTTTGGAGTTCCAAGCATTTTTCAATCAAACAAAACAATAAACTAATGATCCCATCTAAATGTCCAGACTTAATAACCTTTTATTGTTGGCAACACCAAGCTATATTATAGACCAAGAGACCAGGGGTGTTTTGTTAATAAGATGTGTAATGGCTGGAACCGGTCTCAATTTTCGTAAATACCTTCCTGAACTAGGATCTGCAATTGCCGACTCGTATCGGATGGGTGTCCTAGGCAGAACACCCTTTAGGGCTAAAATTTACCAGCCAAGTTAATAAAAAGTGTAATGGCTGGAAACGGGTTTAACTTTTCGTCAATACCTTCCTGAACAAGGATCTGGAATCCTGCCGACTCGTATCGGATGGGCGTCGCAGGCAGAACGCACTTTACAGATCAAACTTACCACCCAAGTTAACTAACAGTGTAATGGCTGGAACCGGTCTCAATTTTTCGTAAATACCTTCCTGAACAAGGATCTGCAATTCTGCCGACTCGTATCGGATGGGTGTCCCAGGCAGAACCTTTGACCCCTAAAGTGCGTTCTGCCTGGGACACCCAGGCAGAAGGGACATCCGATACGAGTCAACAGAATAGCAGATCCTTGTTCAGGAAGGTATTTACGAAAAATTGAGACCGGTTCCAGCCCTTACACTTTTTATTAACAAAACACCCCTGGGCTCTTGGTCTATTATAAGCTCAGGAATTTGAAGAAACTCCAGCAATAATGGTTCGACTAAAATCTGTAAATATCTGTTTGGAATAAAACAATTTTCCAAAACCTTTGACTATAATCTTTTCGCTTTAATACCCCTTAATGTTAAGATAAGTACAATGGAACTAATTTGTCATCATCTTCATTAATAATTTGTTTGTTTAATGATATATTTATTCAGAAACATGGTTATAACGCACTCGCTTCGCTCGCTAGATTGCATATATTAATAATTATGCATAGCAACATAGGCTTGCTTCACTCGCTAGATAGTTTACATTAACGTTGGATCGCAGTAATAATGGGCTCTCTTTCTCTACCTGTTAGATTTAATTTAAGTAGTGTTCTATCAGTTGGATATGCACCATTGAACCCACGTATACAAGCATTCAGGGAACATGTTCAACATGGTTCAGGTTCAACAGAATGTATTTCGGGTTCATGTTCAACATGAATTGGCTGAACCTGAACCATTATCAGTTGTACCATAACCATGTTTATTTAAACATGAACCTGGACCATGTTCAGTTAAACCTGAACTATGTTAACATGAACCTGGACCATGTTCAGTTAAACCTGAACCATGCACCTTTGAACCTGAACCATGTTTAACATGAACCCCAGGATCCTGTATGCGTGTGTTCAATGGTGCATAGCCAAACCGACGGATCACTCACTCATTTCTTAATAATTATGCTTAGTAAAAAAATCTAGCGTAGTAGTTCGCAAGTCGGGCGAATTTCCTTTGGAATGATAGTTTTCTTGCTTAGGTTTTTGGTGAATGCTTCATAGTTGACATTGTAGCACTTTTAATTGTCAGTCAATTCGCATGGATTTTTTAAAAGAAAATGCACACTTTCATATCATAGTTGTATTTGATAAACTATGCCCACTTTTGTTCAGTAAATACTGCACTACAATATACATAGTCATATAAAGCTCAGTTAATACTAATCTTCAAAAAATGTTAGCGCAAAAAACGTTTAAAACATGCTAAACAAAGGAAAAGTGTAAGAAAATAGATAGAACACTAGGGTAGTGGGACAGGTTGACTTCCTACTAGATAATGAAACTTTTCAGAGATTAATGATCTATCCCTTAGCTAACAGGTATTACTAACTGAAATAAGGAATTTAGTACCTATTTATTTGTTAACTTTAATACAAGATAAAAGTACAAAAGTAAATAATAAATACGGGCCTTCAGAACGTTAGCATCCTTGGGCCGCGAAGATACCCGGAAACCTTCTAGTGGCCGCTTCCCGAAAAGTTGTTGATGTTTTGTATTACATGTTGTTTTATTCTTTTCCATATTTATACCGTAGGATATATAGGAAAATTATTGTGTTTCCAACAAATGCTACAAAAATATCCGGAACCAGGATTGATTGATTGATTGATTACGATTTATTTAACCACGCAGAATTAGGACCATAAGGTCCTCTCTTCCATTCAACGTGGATAAATTTTCAGCCGATTTATTTATTAAAATTACATAAAATACATAAATAAAATATTACAACAATATACAAAATTATTTTTATACAATAAATTTATAGTTTTAACTATGAAATCTTACTCAATAAAAATTCTTAACTTAGTTATTTAATAGCTAATTTCTTTTAATTATAGTTAATTTAGTATTATTATATTTTTAAATTATAATATAATGATTTTTTTTAATACAATTCCTATAAAAATAAAACATTGAAAAGAAAATTTGCAAAATTTTCTTTCAGATTATTATTGTCAGTTGGACTGATTCCACTTCTATAACATTACATTTTTATTTATTATTTAGAATATGTTTTTTAAAAGAGAATAAATTTTATGATGGTTTAATTATCATATTATTGGTACCTAGTTAATAATTTCTTTTTATAATTTATTTTAAAACTACTATAAGACATTTTAGTGTAAAACTTTGGTTTTAAGGAGTTAAAGAGTTTTACCGACTGAACAAGAAAGGAATTCTCATACTGAATTGTTGTGTGCGAGGGAACATGAAGCAGGTCTAATATGACACTTCTTGTAGATCTACTTGCTACATCTTTTCTCCACTTATATCGGTTGTACAAATATAATGGCTTTTTGCTTTCAAAAATCCTATACGTTGTTCTAGCAATGCTTAGTTCTAACCGTTATTTTATTTTGAGCCACTCTAGTTTTTTATAGTAGGGTGTGACATGATCAGCAAAAGGAATATTACATACATACCTGATGCATGCATTCTGTGCTCTTTGTAGTTTTAGTGTGTTGGTAGAATTAATATCGCAGTAAGCAGCAGAAGCATAGTCTATGTGTGGCATGATCAGTGATTCTACTAAGTTTTTCTTCAGTGATAGTGGGGGAGAACACAACAATTTTCTTATTTGAGCCAGACTTGCGAATACCTTAGCACTTACATGTGCAACTTGATCTTTCCAACTGAGGGACGAATCAATCCAAATACCCAAGAGTTTTAACTTATCTACCTGCTGAAGGCATACGTGATCAATACTTAATGAGGGCAAAGTTAAAGATTTTGCTGATTGAACTAATTTATTGGACAGGACGACATCTGAATTACCTATTTGAAGTGTTTTAAGATCCTAAGGGGTTTTCATAAAGTTGTCTATCTCCATGTGAGTGTATTTGTGTATTTTATCATCGTAGCTCCCAACACATTTATGCTAGAGAGTTGAAGCTTTGTACAGAAATTAATCTATATGTTAATCTATATGTAGTAGTACTCTCCGGAAAATATTTGCTATGGCGTCATAAACCCGCAATAATGACTCAGCAAAAAGTTTGAAAATTTATGTAACGCAAAATTTCGCGAAATTTAATGTTGTGTTCGGGTTGAGATAAAGCACGCATGCAGTTCTTCATATGTGAACATATGTGCCAAGTTTTATCACATTTTCAGCAATAGTTCAATTTTTAACTAATGACATATTTATGTTTTCTTTAAAAAATATAACAATCGGAAAATAATCTAATAGATTTGAAATTCGGTTTAAGTGTATAACTTCTGAATAAATACACTAAGTTAAGTTCCAATATGACAAAAAGAGCATTCAGTGTGGTCAGTGCCTGGATGGGTAACCGCGGAGAATGAAACGGTTGTATTTTTTATCTGAGGATAAGTGAAGCGAGTTCGATGACGTGTTGCACTATAAATTTGGTGATCTTTATATTCTGAGGACGAGCGAAGCGAGTCCGAAATAAGGAGGATGTTCATAGCAAATCTGCTTCCATATCATGAGCTAGCAATGATAGGATGAGCATAGCGAATTCCCAGGTACCCTGTACCCGAATTATTTAATGTTTTAAGTAAGAACTTATCAAATAAAATTAACCCGAAGTCAAAGCAAACACCCTAAGCCGTGGTAACCTTAACATACGAACGTATGTTGAGGAAGGGATCGTTTTCACTTTTTTAGGACCCTGAATCGAAATGAAAACTGGTTCAGATTAGATAATACCTTTTAAGACAACAATAACCATATAAACCGTGGTAAATAACCGTAAAACCTAAATTACGATTGATAAACAGAAGTCATAGACGCCATTTTCTATTGATTACTAAATGCTAGAATTATCGTTTTCGATGTTTTTGGAGAGGGGAGGGAGGGGGGGGGGTCTGTGAGTCGAATCAAGCCTGTGAGCCCCAGGCTTGTGTTTTGGTTCCAGACTATTATTAACTACCAAATAATTATGGGGACGTGGTCCGTAAGCTGGGTGCATTTCATCTAGAATGCTTGTTTTCATATTTTTGATTTATGCTTCAAAGTCTGAACACTACCACTGTTACACCTTTCTGTAATTTTCTAAGGAAATGGGCCTGTTTAACCAATAGGGTGTACAAAATGTTCAGTTTCGCTTTATCAGCTCTAGACAAAATTTTGGACACTTGTACAAGGATCAGTTTATGCTAAACTTTAAAAATATTTTACTTTGAAACAAATTACAAACGAATATTTCTAGATTGCCAAGTATAACCTAAAAATTGAGGAAGGACTGAAGTGCAAAGTAAGGAAGCAAGCGAATTTCAAAAAAATGCACCTGGCTTGCGGAGATCGGCGCCTGACTTCTTTGTACTTCAGACCTAAAATATACTGGGTGGAACATTCAAGATGGATTAGCAATACTTCACTCTTAATCAGAAAGTAAATCATAGTTCTCGGCTTTCGATCATTTTGATAGTTCCCTCCAATTAAACGTTAAAGTTACTGAAATTACAATATTTTTGTAATAGTACAAACAAATAATGATCAAGGAGTAATGACCATTTTCAAAAGTCATGACAATGTTGAACTTCATTTTTAAGGATTAAAATTTAGGGATAGAATTTGGAGTATCAGAGTGGTTGCGACTGGAATTTGAAAGTGCAACTCTAAGCATTCATTGAGTACCTTATTACCTCTTTTATGTAATTTGTTATCTAAGTTATTCGCTATGACATAGTCAATTATATAATCGTAGAGAATGTTATAATCGTAAATATGAAGATACAATTTAAAAGTATCACGTATGTGATAAAGGTAAATGAAAAAATAAACAAGTAAATACAGATAAAACAAATAGAAGTAGTTTAACTTTTGCAAGAGCAAATAAGAAAAGTGCACTAAAAACTTATTGACATTGTTCAGTTGAGGAAACAGAGCTTTATTTGCTTTTAGAGCAATATGACATTTCCTTTTCTCTTTATAACCAAATAATAAACTTATAAAAAATTGAACTTGAAGAAAAAAAGGATTAAATAGCATCATGATGTAAAATAGCACACTACAAGTAACTTTTGTTAAAATATATAATTATAAGTTATAATTTATAGTAATGCTGAATGCTATTCGAGCTGATGCTATTTCTTTGTTCTCTCACCACTTCGAACCCTTCAAATTGTTAACTTGCGAATGGGGTTTAAGCGATTTTTTGTTTTTTCGGCAATCAAGTTGGTTCCTGAAGCTAAAGCCGAAGGATATAATAATGCCCGAGAGCCTTGCGGCTCATCAGGGATAACCCCTGCGGGAACCACCTCGGGTGGTAGTAGCAACCGTTAAGCTCAAAGTGTTTCCTAAAGTTGGCGATAATTTATCGAAACTGAGAGACTTCTATAAACTGAGAGTCGAGGGGTTTTACCTAGAGGAGGAAAAATAGTATATTATCAAACAGCAAGTTTTAAAATAGCTGCATGCCATAGTAGACCATTGCAGTTTATGTTAGTTTAAGGTAACCTTTTGATTTATTGGACAATAATTAATTTTGTACATACAGTGTATCGTTAAGTTTAAAAATCCCCAAGGTCATAAGCATTTTGGGGATCGACCAATCAGAGTAGCCGCTGCCAACCCCTCTCTTGAAAGAGAAAAAAAATTCCCTACTTCCATAACCCCTGTAGGGAAATAACCTCCTTCCCGGCATTCGTTCACTTCGTTTGTGGTTCTTTTTGTGTTTACATCGTTTTGTGAGTTTTTGTGTTGTGTGTGTTCTGTAAATTGTGTTTGTGTTGGACTGTTAACATTATTATTGCACTCAAATATTCTTTTTTATAACTTAAGTAAATAAAAGCATAACTGAAACTTTTATTTCAAGGCTGCCTTTTATGCAGCAATTTTTAAGAGCTGTCAAAACTAGTAAACATACAATTCTTTTTTAATGTAAAAACATATGAGTACACTTATTATTTCCCTTCACAATTCATTTTTTTTCACATTTGCATACTTCCTAAATAATTAAACTACACAAAAGAAATGTAGAAACATCGCCAAGAAAACACGGGTAACATAACCTGATTTGTTTACAAAGTTTTTTCCCCGCTGCCTTTTTGTAGGGATTTTTTTTTGTAGAATCGGTGGTGCCTAAACTGAGCTGTCAAGATTTTTAAAGTCGTCGATATACTGCAGCTTTCCTCCTCAATAAAGTTTAAAAGCTCCTCGATCGGTGTTTCTCGATCTATAGTTTTATACCAAGTGTTAACACAGGGTCTTCTTATTATTAAATAATCTTTTTACCGTTTTATTTTAAGCTGTTATTTATAATATAACTAATTATTTATAGTTATAATAATTTTATAACTAGTTTATAACTACTTTATTATTTGGTTATGTTTGATAACTAATTAATTTATTTTATTAGAAACAAAATATGCAAATCATTAACAACAGTCATTTAAAACAATCACTATTTATTTTTTAATAACTTGCTAAATAAGACCGTAGTTTTTAAATACATTGTTTTTTTAAAAGCCGAATACGCATTGTTCAGTGATTATCTTTCAATGATCTTTCAATTACAATTATTAAATATCTGCTAAATAATATTGCCGTTTATCGTAAACAGAAATTTAGTTGTCAAGGTCTACATGTTTCATGTAAAAGTTTTGAATTATTTTTATCCTCTGTGAGGATCGAACTTATAACTTTGAGAGCTATAGATGGTAAAGTAGTTGCGTTGGTTACCAAGTCTATTTTACTCCCACTAGCTACTACACTCTAAGTAGATACAGCAGGAGTTAAGTGTTACTTTTCCTTCCTCTACAAGAGGAAGAAAAGTACTCTTTTATTCCCTTCTGATTGTAAATTCTTATAACCCCATAATTATAAAATTCTAAAACTATTTATTTGGCAATGGCATTATGAAAGTTTCAAATTGCTCTCAATTCAAATAAATTGAAAAACTTTATAAGGACCTCAATTTTAAATTATTAATTACATTTAGGAGAAATACTTCCAAATGAACAATGACAAATAGGGTATAGGGTACCTCGGGATATTCGTCATAATATAAAATTCGCTATACTCATCCTCACTACTTCTGACTCGCTTTGTTCGATGTGGAATCACCAACATTACGTCTATGAACTAGCTTCGCTCATTATCAGGCAAAACATTCTGTTATATTCCCTGTACTCCGGAATCCAGTTCAACTTAAACTTAGTATACTACTTTATTGAATAGTAGGATATACTATGCCATATAGGATAATAATAATAATAATAATGCCCGTTTAGAGCCTTTCGGCTCATCAGGGATAACCCCTGCGGGAACCACCATGGGTGGTTAAGCAACCATTACGCTCAAAGTGTATTCTAAAGTTGGCGATAATTTATCTAAGCAATAATCTTCTATAAACTGAGAGTGTAACCAGGGATGCGAACCCCAGACCTCCGTGGGTGTCAAAGGTCAGTGTAAAGACTAACGCCTTAACGACCTATAGGATTAATACAACTTAATCCTATTAGGATTAAGTTGTATACGGGATTTTCAAAACTTGTATGCATGTCACGGTTTTAACTAGATTAAAACTGAATTAATGCTTACTATGAGATGATGCTGAGCAAATTCCTTGGTCTTATATAAGATTTGTCGAAATGTTTGCTGATTTATTAATGATTTTTGTTTTACGTTTCCAAGCATTAACACACTGGGAGCTACGATAGGAATTAACACACACTTATAGACAGGAAATTACTCAGGAGGTCTTCGAAAAAAACTCTTAAACAGATGATTCAGGTGAAATATCGGTTTCGAATTTTTTTACATGCAATAGTATATTATGCTACTAGGCAGCAAAATGGAATTTTGCAGACGAGTCTTATAAATTTGCCCCCGAGCCGAAGGCGAGGGCGGGCTATGGAAATTACCTGCAGAGGCGTAAGCCGAGGCAGGTAATTAATTGCACGAGTCTGCAATGTTTCCTTTGCTGCATAGTAGCATATACTATTTTATCTACTAACGGCAGAAAAAATACACAAGAGATTATTTAAATACTTGCTGCGAGATTTTACAGGCAGTAAAGACTGCTTTGAAGTAGATGCAACGCTGACAATATCAGGTGGAGTGTGGTCCAATAACTCGTCAATGTCACCAATGTTTGTATCTTTATTCACTTCACTGTTGTTCTCACTCATTATGTTTTAATAGTAACTTAACTTTAGTTTACAGATTTAGTTTTTGATAACGTTCTATTTTTGTAACTTTATATACTTAAACTAAATATAACAACATGAAATACAAAATCTGTCGATTCATAAACAGCTGGTAACTAATTTAATTTAATGCCAAAATTATCAGTGTTGCCAATTTGTTTCCAAAACATTATATATTATTAGATAAACAAATGTTAAATGTTAAACATTTAATAATAATATCGTAATTTTAAGTAACAATAAAGAAAGTTACATACTAGAAACAAGCTAGAATAAATCATAGTTTACAAAATAAAACAATACCGAAATTCACGCAATAATTTGTAAAATAATAACCTTCGCTCATTCATTTTCCCGCCTAGGGAGTTTTGACTTGTTTCCCCATGTTATTTAAATGATCCATAACTCCCTAGTACTTTTTTTAATTACCAAAACATTTTGCGTACTGTTTTGAAACATTTTGCGTACTGTTTTAAAATATTTCCCGTATTGTTTGACAGAGTAGGTAAAATGACATTTTGCAGCTTAAAAACAGTCCAGTAATGGCTAATTTTGCTGCCGTGAGTAGATAAAATAATTTTCCTATATACATACAGTATAAATGAAACAAAGTAAAAAAGGTATTTTGCAGAGTTTTCGAAGTATTTTTTTTCTTTTACCTGGCTTAACAAAATAAGTAAGAATCACATGGTTGCTTACAGGTAAATGTTTATAGAACCCTGTGATAAATTGACAAGTTAAGTTAAAAATTCTTTTTAACTCTCTTCATTGCAAGTAGCTGTACCTCAGATATATGTCCAATGACTAAATTAAAAGTATGCGCACAATTGAGAAGTACCATCCTGTACCTGTTTTAACCTTTTACAAAAATAAACTTATAAAATCAATAGTATGTGCACGTATGTAAATGGACATCTTTAGATGTTTATTTTTGGAATTTAACTCCTATTTTTAAATTCCATCTTCTTATTGCCAATATCTCATTCCATTTTGCCCATAGAAGCAAATACCTTAAAACTGATAATATAAGTGAGCTGACCTATTATAATTTCTTCTATAAAATAAAAGATATGAACTGTTTTTTTCATTGTGTAACCGTTGTTCTGAATCTTTTATCAAACTAAAGCCATTATTTAAATGCATTTAACTCTTTTGTTTAAAGTTAGTCTCCAACTCATAAAAATTAAGATAAAATTTTTACTTTTTCTATTCATATAACTGCAACATTTTCTTAAACATTTTTCTATAAAAAGAACAATTCATTCAGTTAAATATACCAATACACTTTATGATGAAATAAAATACTTCGGGATGGTAAAAGTAACACTGTAAAACGGTTTCATTATAAAATCAACAGTCTATCACTATATTCTTGGTGCAATTTATAATAAACTATTACTGTTAAATGCTTTTTATTTTTTAACAAATTTCAAAGTAAAATGAGCTTATAAGATTGGGGTAATAAAGGGGGGGGGGTAAGGAAAGGTAGATTGTTTAAAATAGGGGGGGGGGTCCCATGTTCAAGGATAATATATATATATGTGTGTGTGTGTGTGTGTGTGTGTACATAATATAAAAAAAAATCACGTTTTCAGACTAATACATCTGAAATACGCTTATATCGTGGCAGTATGCCACGTATATAAGCCAGTATATTAACGGACTGATAAAATACAACCAACCATGTGGTAACAGGGACGCGCGAAGCGCCGAGACTGCGGTGCGGCAAAGAGGCCAAGGGCCTCTCGTTTTAATGTTAATCATAGGCTTTTCGTAATTTTAAGCAAAAATGAATGACTTAAAAATAAGGTTTTAAGGCTTGTAAAATGTTTGTGATGAAAAATTTTTAGACAATTTCACCTGTATGGCAACACTGCCCAGGCCAGGTTGTACTGTACATTTAATTTTAATTGTTAAAAATACTCAGTTAGCTGTTGGCAATAGAAGAACTTTTCTCGATTTTCACCATACTATATAGCTAAGTAATTGCGGGACCGTGCTCTGTAAAACACAGAATAAATGCTGAAAAAAGTAATTAAACGGAGGCACTGAAGCACACAGTGCGTAAACCATGTTTTCTGTTACCAAATGAACGTCCGATACAAAAAACGATGTTAATTAGGTTTTGTTGAGTTGTTTACGTCGCAAAAAAGCAAATTAATAAGAGAGAAACAACGAAACATAAAAGGGAAATGAAAATAATATAAATAAAATATAACTGAATAAATTACCCATCGATGTGTTTTAACAGTAGAAATAAATGTTAAAACATAATTAACTACATTAACAAGTAAATACAGGATAATTTAAATAAACAGAGGCTAATAAGCTAACCAATCAGAACTGATATTACCCAAAGTATTTATAGAGAAACATTTTTGGGATCTTTATTTTCAATTATTATTTATATTTAAGAGGAGTGGGTGGGAAACAAAAGCCTGATACTGTAATTGTTATTCAAAAATCTATCTATATAAACAACCAGGTAAATTTTATATTTTGTTTATTTATTATGTCACGCCTTGAAAATGATAAAATTATATCAGAAGCATGAGAAGACTAAGTAATTTTATTAATTCTATAAGACCTATTCCTCCTAAATATAAATAATGAACCAAAGTTCATTATCGTTACTAGTTTAACTTTTATTACATAGAGTATATATTTGTAATTTATAAATTGTATAACATAGTATTGGTTTTAGCTTTTAATGTTTACTTGCATTACATTGTTAAGGGTTAGTTTATAAACTCTAAAGGTTCGAACACTTCAAATTTACTTAGAAGTATTTGGAAAATCAGTGAACGTAACGGGTAACTGCTAAACACCCAAGAATTATATCAAAATCAGGTACGGGGCACCTCAGAACTTCTCAACACTCCTTAGAACTTTATCTCTCATCACATCGGATTCGCTACGCATGCTCTCCTTACTTTGGACCCGTATACTGCATCCAGTATACTGCATCCCGTATATTGAACCAGTATACTGCAACCAGTATACTGCATCCCGTATACTGCAACCAGTATATTGCATCCCGTATACTGAACCAGTATACTGTATCCCGTATACTGCAACTAGTAGTAATACATAATAGTAAACATTTGTTACATTCCTAGCGATCACACATCAAGGCACTGACCACTCTCGATGCTGCTTAACTTTTATGATCGAACTAATTACATGGATATACTTGTAGTATTGAAACGAAACTTGGTGTACTTATTCATATCGTGATCGTATACACTTGTACTGAATTTCAACTAAATCAAATTTATTAATTTTCGATTTTTTACAATTAAAAAAAAACGTACACAGTCATTTGATAGAAATTGAACTAATGCTGATAATGAGATGAAACTCAGCACGTATGTTATTCTTATACATAGCTACATACGTGCTGAATCTCAATCCGATCCGATCGTATCATTATTCCGTGTTTTATGAGCTTTCTAAATTTTTGTTGAGTCGTCATTGCGGGTTTATGAAGTTTCAAGTCTCTAGTATAAAAACACTGGGAGCTGCGATGATAAAAGACACACACACATACAGACAGACAAATTTGTGAAAATCACTTTGGAGGCCTTAAAACACCTGAAACGGATAATGCTGGAGACCTCCGGTTTAGGATTTTTTGTGAATAAAATACTTTTCCTATATACCTACGGTATACATAAATAAAACTAACAACTAAGTATATAGGATTAGAGAATTTTAGACTGTACGGGAAATGTATCATTAGTTTAAACAACTGGTTATTTACTTCTTTGGTTACCTCGCATGATTTAGATTAGACAATGACTATAGAGATAATGATTATATAGATGATAATAGATGATTATATTTTTCTATAAATTATTAATTTAAAAAATCATTTACCCCTGGAACTCGCTGTTGATATAAATATCCCTGGAACAGGTTCAACTGAACATCATCATCACAAGGCAGTGAACTTCATCAATGAATTACTAATTCATTGATATATAATTACATTCAATAAAAAGATAGCAAGATAGCTTTTTATTATACATTTATTTAGAGCGCCTGCTCCACGTAGTACTACAGGCGCTGAGTATAGTGAGATAGCTATACAGGATCATAAATATTACTCAAGAACTTTATTTGTATTACTTGGACGGATCAGCAAGGAGAGCGGATCACCACGAGATCCGATGTGCTAACATAAAATTATTTGCTCTATTCTTATAAGAAAATCTTTTACCAAATAAATTAATTTTGTTTTATCAAATACATTTATCACTCCCCCTCCTCCTTTGACCCTCTTCCAATTGGCGTATATTATAGGTAGGTCATATCAAGAGCTCGAGAGTGGTTTTTGCATGTTTTGGAAACTTTCAACAATATCTGTTAGCAATGTTTTTTTTAAAAAAAACATGTCTGAAGAGTAGGAGTAGGGGGAGGTATGGAATGAACAAGACCAGTTGTTACCCGGCCAAGTTCTGACCTTTTGTTTTATATTGTGTTAATATATCATATATGTCACGTGGATCGATAACCAGTTACAACTTTTTACATTTTTTCTCCTTTTAGGTTTTTTTGTCGACATTTTTTTTACAAAGTATGATTTATTGTTGGAGAGGAGTTAGAGGTATATTGACTTCTTTAACCTATATTTATGACTGTGTCAATTGGTCAATACATGATGTCGTAATGCGCCAGTATACAATCCTGTCTAAAACAAACCTGTTCCACAGAGGAGTAGCAGCGGAAATTCAGACAATGTTTCCTTCAATAAATCTTTATTCTTGCTTGGTTATGGTCTGCAAGAGCTAGTAATATTGCTTGCATTAGTTCTTGGTTCTGCTAACTATCTCTTTCATTAGACCTTAACCTAGGTCGAATGCAAGCAACGGTACTAGTTGATTGCACTGGTAGTACTGGTTAAGTACAGGCATGTGCAAGCAATAGATCAAGATCAAACCTTGGTTCTGGTCTAATACAAGATAATATTATTGCTTGCATTAGACCTTAGTTATGGTCTAGCCAGAAATAGATCATTAAACCTCAGCTAGGATCCAGCAAGTGCTCGTACTAGCGCTTGCACCAGATCAACAAGGAAGAAAATTTCTTACCATTTTAATGCCAAAAAATAACATTTAAAAATATCAAATAAAGGCAATAATTTTAAAAATCCCCAGATGGAATTACCCAACTACAAAGTGTAAAAAAATTTGGTGACTTATTTTACTTATATTTATTTATAGTGGAAACTAAGATCACAGTCCGAGTCCCGACTCTGCGATCTCTGGTTTAGTAAGAATCGTTATCTACCCCACTAGAGGGGACAGTAAAGATTCTGATAGGTTTTGTAAAAATTATTTCCTATTGGGTTTGTCTAAATTTTAAATATTAATTTAAGATGGCCCTTATTTCACTAAGTGGAATATTATGAGGCTAAACATTTATTTACAACTACTTAAAGAAATAAGAGTGTTTACCTGCTGGGTATAGGGGGTGATGATAATTGAGTGTGGTGCGTAGTCGATCCTGGTAGCTCCAGGGGTTAACCAGGATCTTCCTCTCAGGCTAAACCTGCCACTAACAGCAATAGAGTACAACGAATGTGAACAGGATTCATCCCTGTAGAACCATGTTATGGATTCGAATAGATTCGAGACTTGGAACGACTGTGAACGGAGAGTATATTCAGGTCCTGCACGGACTTCACATCTGCAACAAGTTCAAATAAACGTTTTAGTATCCAACATTTCACGAATTTACAATTATGAATATAAGTGAGTGAAATTTATTCAAACAGGAATTTATATTGTCCTCTCTGAACAAAAACAAAAAAACATAAAAAAATTGACAAAAAATTAGGTAGTCTACTGTAGACTATATGAGCAAAATTTGAGCATGAAACGGACAGCTGACCAAAGAAGCGTGATTCCCAAGGAAATTCACCCGGCTTGTGGACCTTCATGTCAGAATTATTTTGTAGTAATATACTCATACAGTATAAATAAGACATTCAAATTTATCGATGGCATTGTGGTTCGAACCCGGGGCTCCAGGTTTGAACAATTGGAGTGTTCGCTTCATTTAATTGAAGTTACCTGATTTAGCAAAAGGGGTCAGCCAGCGTAACTACTTTTGTGCAATTAGGGACATCTAAAATGATTCGTGTCACAATTCCGGTCATGAAGCCTGCCATAGAAGTCATGGTTCATGCCCGGAAATGTGACGCAAATCATGTCAGAAAATTAGTTTACGCTGACTGACCCGATTATGCTAAATCAGCTATCTTCATGTGCCATAAGAGTCACTTAATTAACGATTTTTTTCAAAGGAAATGGGCTGATAAAAGTACTTAACGATAATATAGTGTAAAAATTCCTATCATTAAGTCACTAATACAGTAAAGAGTCTCGATATTTTAAGATTCTAAATAAAAGTATAAGACCATTTAAATAAGCTTATTTTACTATTCAACTTTAGAGAAGTCACTCAAGAAAAATGTCTTAAAAAGTATTATTACGAGATACCAGAGGTAGAATAGAGAGAGCTTCCGGGCAATTTGTGCTTGATTCTCTTACGACTCAGCCAGTCTGCTTTCAACCATTAGCAAGAGAAAGGTGTTATCAGCTTTTTCTTTCCTATTAGACGAATAATCATTGTTAAGATATTTTTTTACGACGTAGAAGTTTATATTCTTTAGTAAACAGAATTTATTTTAAGGAGTTTAGAGTTTGAAATTATTTTTATACCCTTAGATTTTTTTTTATTTAAAGTACTGACTAAAAAGAACACGGAAGTTATTTTTCTTGGAGTTCATTAATTCGCCCTTTTTAGCTGCGAGACAAACGACGGACTAATTTGTAATTTTTAAGTAATGGAGGGGAAAACAAGTAATCCTTTTGTTAATAAGATTTGCGTTTTAATTTAAACATTGAATTAACTCGTCAGCGATTGTGTTTACAAATGGAACATCGAATACATTTTAATAACTTTACTAACAAAATTAATATTCGAGCTGAAATTTAGAATACTAATATTTACCGGAGGGAATACTTTAAGCAAAAGAGGTCACTGACCTCAAAGAATAAAAAAATAATAACAATGGAGATTAAAGTTGTCAATAAATGTTGATTGGTTGACATTTATTGCAGTTTTCATTAATTCCGCCATTTGTAATCGGGATTCAGTTGGCGCGAACCTGTATGATATTAGACATTTTTCAGAAAACACGATTTAACGCACTATGCTGTGCATAATCTAACATAATTTTAGTAAATTTCGAAAAAAATGTTATGTTTATAACAATACATAATTTTAGTAATTTCGAAAATGTTATAATGTTTATAAATACATAATTTTAGTAATTTCGAAAAAAATGTTATAATGTATATAAAATACATAATTTTAGTAAATTTCGAAAAAAATGTTATAATGTGTATAAGATACATAATTTTAGTAAATTTCGAAAAAAAATGTTATAATGTTTATAAAATACATAATTTTAGTAAATTTCGAAAAAAATGTTATAATGTATATAAAATACATAATTTTAGTAAATTTCGAAAAAATGTTATAAGTTTTAAAATGTAAATTTGATGTTAATGATAAGATACATAATTTTAGTAAATTTCGAATTTTTTAAAATTTAGTAAATTTTAAAAAATGTTATAATGTTTATAAGATTACACATACTCGCATACATTCTATAAATATTTAGTCGCAGACTTACTAGTTTATTATTATGATTGAAATTTGTATTGTAACTCTATAGAGTTACAATACAAATTTCAATATGCTTCAGTATGCTTGTTGCTAAATTTAATAATTCCGTTTACACGCACAAATAATCCATTAAGTGCGATGGATAGCTCACACACACACACGCACACAGACACAGAGGCAGTTCGATTAAAACCAATAAGAAATTCCAGAAATGGATAGTTGTGGTGAAACATCGGTTTGTATATCTTACAGTGAACACTGTTCCTTTTCTGGATACCTATAGTTGTAAAAAAGAAGAAGTAAAAATTAGTTTATGAATAAATAAATAACTTTTACTAAACGGTGTACTATAAAAATAAAAACAATACTTTTCTTATGAATTCCTACCATAGTAGGCGAAGGAAGATAAAATAATTGCCTTGGAAATGTATTACTTCCTTACGTCACTCGTCGAGGAAGCAATGTCTACAGCAAAAGTTTTTAAAAATTTATTTGATAATCTTGTTATGAGTTTCTTTATGGACACTTCTTATTTAAAATAAATCAAAATATTTTCACTTGCTTTTCTCTACAAATTTTCAGTATTTCAATGAAAGCATCGTATTGGTAAAAATGTATCAAATATATTATCGAATTTCCCCTACTATGTTAGAAATATATAATGTTAAGGTTCTTATATACCCTAAAGGGCTTTTTAGGAAACCCTAAGTCTTTAGGAATCGTTAGAATATTCAACCGACCGCATCCCACTTCCACATCAGACAAAAAATAAACGAAACTCGTTTCGAAGGAGAAAAGTATCATGATGTCCTTTTAGAATAACGTATACGCGGCTACTTATTCCTTTACTCCTTTTTTTTACTTGCTACTTCGTCTCATAAAGTTTTTTCCTTCTCCAAGAAAAAAAGTATCTTTTAAATAAAGAGGAAAACTACCTGCGTAAGATCTTAACATTTTCTTTCGTGAATTGGAAATGTCATCGAAAAAACTTTCTTAAGACTGTCTTTCTCCCACTGTATGCTATTTTAAGAATATTTTCTTTTATTATAAGAATATATGGAAAAGTATAGCTGTGTTTACTATTTATAAATTTGACCTCACTGCTTAGTAAATAATATCTGATATATTATAAATGACCAGTAAAAACTTGGTAGTAAAAGTTAAATGCTACGAGATCATAAAATTGCCTAAGAATCAAGAATAACTAATTCCTATAGTTAGTTTTTCATATTATTTAAGAAATCTCATAAACATATGATGCCTACTGCAAATATGATACTGCAAATTACAAATTGTCCAACTTATTTGTAGTATATAGCAATGCTCATTTGTATTGAGGGAGATTCCTTACTTTAAGATTCCAAGACGGCAATCTTATGAGCTATATTTTGTATTATATAAAAATCACTAAATTCTTGTTCCATTTCTAGTTTAGGCAAGTCCTGTATTTTTTAAGCCCTTCAATAAACGCTTAGAATAATACTATATATACAAGGAGCACTACTGATAACACGAAAGGCGATTCACTGGTGCACTTAAGTAATGCTGCCACCCTAACAATATACAATTTTCTAAAAAAAGCAATACTTCCGGTTGCTGAATTATTATGTTCTATTATTAATTAATGATTGATTATTCATAAAATAATAATATAAATATCGGTGCATTACAATATTTAAAGCATTTTTATTGTAGTTTAACGTATTTATTAAAATTATATTAAAACTAGTCCTCGTCAACTAAATATAGATTCTTATATTCTGCCACCCTTTTGCCATCTAAGACCGGTTTTATTAAATACTCAGCAGGTGTTTTAAGTTATAATATTTGTTCTTTACGATCTTTCTTCATTAATAGATATTTATGACACATATTTAAAATAACGTTTTGTTGTCAGGTTGGCAGCATTACTTAGGTGCACCAGTCAACCGGCTTTCGTGTTATCAGTGAAATTACATTGTGTTTACGGTCCTGTGCTCCTTCTATATATAGTATTATTCTAAGAATAAACGACATTACATGTTATGTGACGGAGTTTCTATTATCTATACTAATCACTAGTTGGATAACAAGTCTACCCCGAGTAATTATTAAAAACAAAATATGGAAATAGTTCTTTAGGTCACAATGACATTATTAAAATCAACTTAAACATCTTCGCTTTAAACACACACACAGACCAACTTTTACCGATCAGGCCGATCTTTCAGGCTGACTTTCTACAAAGTACACCACTTCA
Organism: Microvelia longipes; assembly: GCA_018340805.1. Classification (NCBI taxonomy): domain Eukaryota; kingdom Metazoa; phylum Arthropoda; class Insecta; order Hemiptera; family Veliidae; genus Microvelia; species Microvelia longipes. The sequence goes on along the minus strand of JACMZG010001908.1, from coordinate 45,869,586 downwards.
ATTTGTTTAGCTCGTTAAACATAAATATGTAATTGGAGTGGAAAACATGTGTTCGTTTCGCTTACTATATAGAGATAAATTTTACCAACGCTGACCACTGTTTCTCTAGGAAACACGAAATAACCAATAACTCTAAACTACACTTGAAACTTTGAGACTCTGCTTGAATTCATGTACTTGGATCACTGGACTGGTTTTCCAATTAAATGGAAATGACTCATTTGATGTGTTATAGAGGAGTTGTATGTAACCACTACATATGTGATTGATACTTCCACTAATGGATATTGGATTAACACACAATGATTTAACTGACATTTACACGAGTGAACTGTCTGTGAAAACCACTCTATGTTTATTAAACCGCAGCGTTAACTTATGCAGAGTTAAATAGCAAATAAAACTAGATTGATCAGCATTTAATTTTAAATAAATCGCTTCAATAAGGTGGCTCGTATGAAAGATGTGACCCAAAGCCGTTTTAAAGGTCTCTGATTACAAAAAATATGTTTTAAAAACTTTGTATACACACACACACACACACACACACACATATATATATATATATATATATATATATATATATATACATAAATAGAGATTACCTTTTCTCAGAGGTCTCTAATTGAAAAAATATGTTAGAAAAACTTTGTATATATATATATATATATATATATATATATATATGTGTGTGTGTGTGTGTGTGTGTGCGTGTCAAAAAATGTCCTATAGTTTAAAACCTGATCTCCAACTGTTTTCCCATGAGGTCAAACTATATATTTTTTTAAATTATTTGACATCGCATAATAAAATTGTTAATAGCTAGAAAGATGAAATTGATCTCGCTGGAAAGCTGAATACATTTCCTAATATACGAATTAATAACTATGGCAAATATTATGAAAACACTACCCAAAAAGTTGCATGAAAAATAATTGTCATAGTGAATGGTAAATAAGCGGAAACTAAAATTTGGACCGATAAACAACGATTTAAGTGAAGCGTAGTTTTTGAGGAGCAAAATAAAATAAAACCCGCTCCGGAGTCGATACAACTACTTTAGGTAATCAAAAGTCGAAAAAAACAGTGGATAATTACCGTAAAATTTAAAATATAGTCGGGTAAACAAAAATACATAGTATATAAGTTTATAATTACAATATAATTATGGCGCAGAGGTCTGCAAGTAAATGCTGTGACGAAAGCGTCACAGCATTTTTTTTAAATTTAATATGTCCTCTAGAATTAGATGAAGCTGATCTTTAAATGAGTACGAATAACGCTGCACAATGTATAATTAACGGAATAAATATGCGCAATTTATTAGAAAAAATCTAGAACAGAACTAGAAAGAAAAACTAGAAAGATCTCAACATCAAGTTGTGACAGTACGACTCCGGTTATAACCTATATACTGTAAAACTTAAGCTAGACATGGATTGAAGAGGAAGTAAATTTGCCAGACTTGCGGTCTTAGTGCCACCATTGTTTTTCACAATATGTAATACAAAGCGTAAGCTTAGAGCTTTATTTTTCGCTTTGACTGTACAATCAATTTTAAAATGTAATAAATATTAACAAAATAAATTATTACATAAATTAAAAATTAAGATATATAAAATCAGATACTGGGTACCTCGGAACATTTGATTATCTTATGAGATTCACTAAGCTCGTCCTCACCACTTCGGACCTCAATGGTTCTCAAAATAAGAAAATCACCTAATTTATACTGCAGTACTTCTTTGGACTCTTTTAAACTCCAGCTGGTACCTCGCTGGATGCTGAACATTAGTGACTCAACAAAAGACATTGAAAAAAAAACTTAGTATACCATCCCTTTATTTATTTAATAAATGGATCCATTCGTTTTAAACTCTTATACATTTTTTAAAAAAACTTTAAAAAAAATTAACACTTATACATGTCGACACTATATAATTGTGCCATAGAGATTGGGTCTACTATTCATGTTTTGCAAAACTCGGTAGTATCAAAACATACTTATACACGTCATTTGATAACAATTAAAATAATGCGAATAATAAATTGAATTAAAGCAGATTTGTCAGTGTTGTACTACACCCAAATTTCACATTGATTCCATCATTCATTATTACGTGTTTTATGAATTTCGAACCTGTTTTATTCGATTTAGCCCACCAAAAGGAAAACTGTTTTCTTTGTAAATATTGTGGGTTACTGACTTCATATATATTTCATAAACAATATGGTTCGAGATATTATTAAAGTAAATTTTTGTTAAAGTTTCATATTCATTTATTAATTTTTTTTAAACAGTTATTTATTAATCATGTAATACATTATTAATTTTAAAAAACCGCCTTCTCATGACCCTAACCTTAAAAGATTGTTTATCTATTGAAAATGGGATAAAACTAATAATTATAGCAAGTACAAATATTGTAAATCAATACCTGTAGACTTGCCTTCAATTATCTGAGAGAAAAACATAAATATGGCAATAACAAAGAATTATTAGACTCACATAATTATAAATATCTATGATAAAGCAGCAACAAATCCTAAAAGAAACATACATGGCAAGATTCCCTTTATGTTTAATACTGTATGTTAAACATAATAAAAACAAAGTGCGTACATGTTTTAGAATTTAATAATCAAGGGAATACGTAAAACATGAAACAATAGACTCCAAGTAATTACAATAGGATACAGTTGTGAATAGGATTAAGTTGAATATGACATGAAGATATATCCTACCTTCGCTTGGTCGCACTTCCTTTAAGTAATATATTAGTCCACAGATAGACTGCATTGTTCAAGTATTAAAGCACCGGTTTATTAAATTATAATAGTAGATTAAGTTGAAAGACCATACTCGAGAACAGCATGGTTAACTCTATGGAACCAATCAAGCCATAACTTGTGATAACATGGATGGTTGAGAGGAATTTATAGACGTTATTTTATACATTTTTTTAAAAATTAAATATAATTGATGATTGGGCACTATGAGAAATTAAAAACCACTCAAATTAACTTCGTATTAAAATTATATTTCATATTTACCGAGGAAATTACGAAAATTAAAATAGGTTATCAATTGAAATGAATTTGGTTTTAGATACAAGTGAGGTAAGGGACCACTTGAGAAATTTTCCCTGCTTTATGAAAACATAAAGCTTGTCCTTAACAATCAAATACAATGCCTTGAGAGTGATTGCTTGGGCTTTGCTTGCTCGGTTTCAAGTAATAAAGCTTAGAGTCCTTGGGACTCTAGGCCACTACGATGCGTCGAGGATGGAAGCTGATGTCTGCCAATTTATGTCATCAGTTTGCAGTATTAGTAGTATTGTGAATGGCTTAATGCCACGATAATGTATAACTTCGTATACGCCCACTAATGTAATGTTTCATCAAATGTCCACGTTGCGGCACCGACAGATTAAGAAGACTATTCTATATAATACAAAAATTAATATATTACCATTTACATTTGTTTGATTATATCTAACTAGAGAGTCTGGAGCGTAATTTACAAATGCTATCTTTAAGCTAAAGTTTTATTTATTATCAAATAATGTATATGAATAGAATATAGATAGATAGATTTATTATTCGAATCATTTTAATAATTTTTATAAGAATATTAGTTTTAAAAAGTCTTGCAGATAATAATAGCAAGATCTCGCTGTGGAGGAATATTAAACTTATTATAATACTAAATAACTGTCATATAAATGACATGGATTTCCAGAAGACAACTTTTCTTCTTCAAATTTCATTTTATATAATGAAATCAGTTTTTATAAGAAAAAATTTTGTTTCCCCTAAAAAAATAACATCTTTTACTTCACTATTGTAATAAAACGATAGTATAGTTTTTTGTTTTTAAAAATTTTAATGACTGCGAAACAAGTTTAATCTATACATCTTTTTTTAAGCTATTCATCGACGTATATATTTTTAAGTATCTAAATTTTCCGAGAGAATAAGGTGAAAAAGAGAAGTGAAAAAGATAAAGAAATTTATTTAGAAAGGTGGGTAATCAATCTGAGTGAAAAAGTCTTGCGGTAAGCGTAATAAACGTTGCGAAAATGACGCAGTGTGAGAACTACGAACCTTGATTACTGTTTAAAAGATATCACTTCTATTTATTCCATAATAATCTCGGATATTTTGTGTCTCAAATTATTAGGCTGAAACAAAATAAGTTTGTTTCAAAGCAAATATAGTATGCAACCCCTCTTTGTAAAATAGTTTAAGTAGTTTAAGTAATTCAATAATTGTAAAATCGCCCTTCATGAACTATTCGAATAAATGCAACTTCCCACTTCTAGTTTCGTTTTACTCTTCGTAAAGAATATTTGGGGAAAATATCTATTGCTTTCCTACCTCCTAGAAGGAATAGGAATAATAAATGCAATAATAAAAACATAACTCACACTTTTTCCATAAATTGTCGACGTTTCAGCACGTACAGATCCCAAATGGAAATAACTTAGTGTCTGTATGTAAGAATGTATGGATGGACGGATTTCTTGTAAACTGGCTACAGATTGAACGGCTAACCCAATTTTAATTGAACTTGGCACAAAAATCAAGTCCTATGCGAGAAAGAATTGATTAGATTAAAAAAACTTTGTATACTTGAGTATTAATGAAATACACTCATGACCCATTTGTTTTTTTCTGATTCTTAACGATACTAACAAAAAGCAACCCACACTCCGTTCATCAAAAACTTAACTATTATTTAGCTAGGTACAGCTAGTAGCAGGTAATCTACACATTTATAAATAAATGGTATTTTAATACTCCACAACAAGACAACACCCTACCTCCGACACAACCTCAACTGTTCCGATTACTTACATATATAAAAGGACTTTCAGAAAGACTTGCAAAAACTTTAAAGAAGCCAGGAAACAACCAACCCGGGATTAGCTTTAGAAAGAATAAAACCATTCAAAAAGTAGCATTTTCAGCAACAAAGACACCCATACCCAAAGACATGAAACCAAATATTATTTACCAGATACCCTGTAGTAACTGTGAAAAAGTGTATATAGGACAATCATCAGGGCATAAATCCAATGTCAAAAAATTGCTGTAAGAATAAAACTATAACCAGTCAATGCGCTCTGGCCCAACACGCAATAAGCAACAACCATAATTTCAATTTTGACCAAAGTAAAATCCTGGAAGTTGAACCTAATTATAAAAAGAGACTTTTTAAAGAAATGGTACATACAACCTCCAAACCTTTGCGTGCAAAAAAAACTGACACAAAAACTTAAAGTAATTATATACAGAAATTTAATTAATAATATTAATAGTCATTAACATAATTACACTTTATTATTATTATTATTATTTGTAATATCATTAATAGTTTTTTTTTTCTTCAATTTAGTCTAATTTTTGTTAATTTTTCGACTCTATTCATTATAACATTAAAATTTATTTTTTATTCTAAATTATGTATATTTTGCGTTAATGTTTGACTTTATTCTTTATAATATTTATATAATGTTCCTTTAAAAAATTAGATCTTTGTTTAGAAGTAGGTGTCGTTCTCCGATGGTATACACACAGCTAGCTATTGTTAGATTAATATAACTAATGTTTTATTTTATGTGTTATCTGATTCAGTTTGGAATAAAACTACTTCTGATAAAAGGCCTAATTTACGGCCGAAGCTCAAACTTTGTGTTTTCATTACCTATCTGACCCCTTCCTCATAAAATTATCTAGTTTAATTAAATCAAATTATTATTTTAAGCTAAATTAACTTTTTGAAATCCTTAAACTTAATCCTGAACCTATAGTTTTAGATCTTTTTCATGCATCATATTGTTCCACATTAATTTTAAGATTAAATAAAGGGAAATAAAATTGATTTAGACATAGTATTCAAGAGTAAAATTAAATTTGACGGTCCTCTAGGCTTGTGTAATTTTGTTTCCTGCAAGTGAGCCTTTAATTCGACCAAGTAAGATTTTAGGCCTTTCTGTTAAATGAACCTAAACGAATTTAGTTCACTCTGAAGGTTTGAGGTGTAAGGCTTAGAAAAAGTTTCAGGTAAAAGCAGATGAGACCTTGCTCACTTCCAGATTTTATAAAATTTTCTGAAAGGGAAAACTAGTTTTACGTTTTAAAGGTGGAAAAACTTTTCTCAGGAAACGAGTTCAGGGTTACATTGAAGTTAATTCAGGCTCTACTCGGAGAAAAGGACATGAAGAGACATTTTGGAAAAAAAGGATAAAGGAAAAAACCTGTTACGAGCTTTAACCCTTTTCTTTAGATTCAAAGAGTAAAAAGAAATTCTTTCGGGGGATAAAGAAGAACGGGTTTACAGCTCACAAAGGAGCTGAACTAGACCCTGAATCCGGAGGCTGTAATCTCCTACAATATCAAATTGCATCCACAAGCTCTGGGACAACAAAGGAAAATCATACATACAAACTACAGCATTACCTTGACTACAGTCGGAGGAGATATATTCTACTGTGTCCTCATCAATCTCAACATACATTTCTGAATCAACAATTTCGATTTACTTTTTACCCAAACTTTATTCTAGGGTAAACAAATATAACAGAGCAATATAAATAAATTATGGGATCAGCATTTTTATTTCCCTTGACTTTACGAAAAATAAGTAAAAGAGAATACAACCATCGATATTTTACAAGAGATGACAATACAAAATACTCTGACAATAAGAATTGGTGGACATAAGAATACTGTCAGTTTGTTTTTGATTTATAACAAACCAATCCTGCTGAGTAATGATGGTCAAGAAGGATTTTAAACAATTCTTTTTCTTTTTATGTAACATTTATTAAATTAAAATCAATAAGTAAAAGTAGACTAAAAATGTATTTATGAAATTCAAATCATAAAAAATCTAATTAGTAAACCCAAATATGGTATGCACTCGAAACAGGTTATAGATAACCTGTTTTTTTTGTATAATAAAACTCACGTTAGACCAACCTGAGTTGTCTAATGCTCTGGTTTCGACGTATTGTCAAAACAAATGATAAAGGCTCCAGGTTAGTCTATTCTGCTGCACCAAGCATAAATCAGAACAAGGAAACATCGGAAAATCTTAACATTGCTAGATTTTCATACAGATAGATACAGAAAATACTATATCTATCAAATCAAACAATTAATATACAGTCTATCGTTTAGTTTAAAAATCTTGACAGGTAAGTTTAGATATTACTGATTCTTAAGAAAACAAAATCCCTGCAAGAAGGGAGCGGGAAACAACTATGTAAACAAATCAGGTTATTTTACCCCTATTTTCTTGGCAATATTTTTTTTAATTTCTTTTAAGTAGTTTTATTTTAAAATATCATTTTAAGATTAATTTGAAAGTCGTTTTCAAAACGATGTGATCAAAAGATGAACCACAAACAAAGTGAACGCTTGGCGGGAAGAAAGTTTTTTCCCTACAGTGGTTATTGTGGTAGGGATTTTTTTCTCTTTTTAAGTGAGAGGTTGGCAGCGGCTTCTCTGATTAGTCAATCCCCAAAATACTTATGACCTTGGGAATTTTTAAACTAAACGATAGACTGCAATTTTACAAAGTATAATAGAGATACACCAACCATTAAATAAAATATGACTCTGGTCATATTTGGACACAAAATAGAGATAGTATACTTTTGCTAACTAAGAACTTGTTTAAAAAATATATTTTAACCTATAAAAATAAACATAACCTATGTGTAATGCTATTTTTTTAAATTTATACTGTAAGTATATAGACTTGAATCATCCTTTTAGATATTTTAAGACCTCTTAAGTGGTACACACAGTCATTTACTAAACATTAAAATAGCAAGGTAATTTGAATTAGAGTTAAACATTAATATAAGCTAACATGTAAGCATGTGTTTAATGCGCTAACATGTTAAGGCCTATTTATCTATTTACGCCTAATTATCTATACAAAGAAATTAGAATAAAATAAAAGAGAGACATCATGTTTCAGATAAATACGCCACTTTAATGTTTATCAGAGTGGCGCATTCATGTAAAATATCATTAACTTGATATATTTATTTTATTTTATTCTACTCACTATTTCATAAGGAGTGCACACATATTTCGTGACTCTATAGTTATTATGATTCAATTTGTATATTTTACTCGCGTATGTTTAAATGCATTACATTTTTATAACTCTTTTAAAAATAAAAAAAAGGATACATAAAAACTTACAGAAGAGAAAGAAAAATAAAATGGGAAAGATTTTGGCAATAAAAAGTTTCATAACCCTTATTTCCACGAATTTCACTGTTATACGACTCGTGCTTCTGGGTTTAAAATATTTAAAAGGGATAAGTGCTATTTTAGGAGATATATTTATAAAAAAATTGTGTCTTAGGTTGTTCAAAGACTACGACAAAATAACCATTTTAGTTATTAAGATCTGCATTTTCCTTCTTTAGCAATTGTATTACTTAATGCGTAATTGTAATTAGTTTCTTTAACGGCGTATTTATTGGAAACACTTCAAGAAATTAAAAAAAAAAAACAAGTCGACTCTAAAATCCGGCGGTAAGATATTATCTCCTGTAATGCGGTACAAATTCAATTTTGATAATTAGTGTATTGGGTATTTAATTTTTAGGGCTTATTCGACAAAAAATATTATATATTTATTAATAATAATTAATTTTCCTCATTTATACTATAGGTATAAATTACAAATGTTGCATTAGCACTAAATATCCAAACCCGACGTTTTATCTGGATCATATGTTTCTGATATTTAAAGACCTCAGAGTGGTTTTCATACTCTGTGCATTAAACAATTTTTTCTGGATATTTTTTATTGGAAATACACATTATAATTCCACACTTTATACAAAACTATTTCATTATCATTCGACAACCGATAATGCTCAGCATTATTCGCGTTCATACAATAATTCGTTTTTCCTAGTTTTAAAAGTATTTCCTTCAAAAATGTGGGTGACAAGTACTAATGCTACTGCCCAGGTAATTAGACATAAATCGGAAACTTCAGCATGAAAGCACGAATTACAAAGAAACTTCTCCAGGCATGCGAGCAATGCGCTTTCAAGCCGCTCGCTATGCGCGACAATATATTAGGGAAATTTATCGTAAGAAAGGTAAGAAAGTTCTCTAAAAATAGATATTTGATACATGATAGTGCCGTAAAAAACTAATAAAAGAGTAATGCATTCATTGGCCTTAAGATCTGCGGGAGTACAAAAATAGGGTCAAATCAATCATGGTTCAAAACTAGGCTGATTTTACCTTTACAGCCCTAACAATGTCCACCATATTGAGTTGGTGAGGTTTTTACTTCCTGACCATAATTTTACTTACTTATATTGATTGGCAATAAAAAAGGATATAAAGATTCTTCATGACAAAGCTTTAATATTGTTATTAAAGCTTGTCATGATATAGGGAATGGATATCAATATATGATATATATATATATATATATATATATATATATATATATTATATATATATATATATATATATATATATATATATATATATATAATATCAAAATATAGGAAAAGTAATGTTTGACACAAAAATTGAAAACCAAGATTTCAACTGAATTATAACCCTTCAAAGAAATGAAATAAATTAAAAAATTAGCAATATAGCAGGAGGTTCTCTTAACCTATACTAAAGGCAAATATAGTGATCACACTTGTGGCATGCATAGTGGCCAAGCTTGTGATGCATAGTGACCACGCACGTAACGAAAAGTGACCACGCAAGGGACAGATAAGTTTTTTCTCTGATTTTTTTCAGTTGTTTCTTACATATAGTTGAAAGATATTTGTATACTATTCCCGGAAGCCCTTAGAATACTAAACAGACGATTTCAACCAAACTTCTCTGTTTTATATTCCTAGTTTGTATAATTTTGAGTACGGACCAATGATTTTATATTTACGTGTTTACATTTATCTGTTATCAAACACATCTTCCCTTCTCTTGAAAGCAAAATGCTATGATTTTAGGATCTAAAATGGAACAGATATTTATACCACTAAAAAAAATATCACGTACAAAGTACCTCGGAACTTATCCTGACAACTTGACAGGATAAGTTGACAGATTGTCAGAGTGGCCACAAACTGTAGAGTAACACTGTTCAATCTGAGTGGCACTGCCTGCGAGCGTTTTTCACAAGGTCGCTTAACTTGGGTCTCGCTTCGCTTGGCCTCAGAATTAACTGTTTCCCACCGTCCAGGGAGTAAAAACTTCGGTCTAACTACACGCTACCTCAGAATGAAAAGTCAGGCCAACGTCTAGGGCTTAATAATATAGGCCCGTATTCAAAGACATTTTCCTAACATTCTTCTTGTTCCTTAAGGAGAATGTTAGGAAAATGTCTTTAAATACGGGCCTTAGTCACGCTAAACTTGACCACAGACTATCAGACTAACAAGTCAACCAATCGCCTAGACCTATACAGATTAACTACGAATTAACTTTGCTACTCTCCAGAATATCATGACTACCTAATGCTTCAAGTAGTAATTATTCGTGTTTTCTGCTCTATGCCTAAGAATATTAATGTTAACTACTTTCTAAGAATATCCGTCTATATAATCGGAAGCTCTGGTTTTATAAATATTGTATTTACATGAAACTGACAATATACTGTATCATTTTTCCTCACCAACTGAGGTATAAATAAAGAAAAGTATAGTGTTTACCCTAATTATCCGAAACTGATGATTCGCAATAACTAATACGTTATAGCGGACACATATCATGTTGTTTGTGTATGTCTGTCTATCTGTTTGTCATTCTGTGTCACGCATAAATCCTGCCGTGTTGACATAACATAACATTTAGACCGTGTAGGCTAGATATGCTGCTCAAATGATGTATGTTTTAGACTACAATAGTGTATTTTTCTGAGTAAACAAATGTTGAAAAAATCGTCACATACGTATATATATAAAAATTACGTCTCACAACATTCATAAAAGGGTTGTGACTGTCTTCTAGGGGTTGTGACGGGGGAGTTCTAGGAGTTGTCTTAAAGGGTTGTGACGGTCAGGTTGTGACTGTCATCTATTTGTTTAACCTGTCTGTGGTCTATTTGTTTATATAGAATAGTATCTTCTCATAAATTTTAATAATCGTGTATGTATTGATCATTTTTTGTCTACGTTACCTTTAAAAGCCGCCTCCGTGATTTAGGTTGTTAAGGCGTCAGTAATAAAACTGACCTTTGACACCACGGAAGTCTGGGGTTCGCATCCCATGTTACGCTTTCAGTTTCTATAAGATTATTGTTCAAATAAATTGTCACCAACTTTAGAGTACACTTGGAGCGTAACGGCTGCAACTATCACTTGAGGTGGTTCTCGCAGGGGATATCCCTGATGAGCCGCAAGGCTCTAAACGGGCATTATTATTATTATAATATATTCCTTTAAAAGTAAAATAATGTAGATTTTAAATTCGTTACCCATGTTCTTTATTTATTACAGATTCTAAATATATGATAAACTCTTCTAAATTTCAAGCTTAAAAGAATAAGTCTGTATTGTGGTTTACTGGCCGCAGGAAATTTATTGACTGAACAAAGGGTTCTCATCATTACTTTGATCCTAATTGTATATCCAGAAAGGCTATTTCCTAGACTTTACTAGAAACAAAACGCATTATGAGAAGAGTATAAACTATCTATTTAATTACAAGAACTAATATCTTGTAAAAACAAAAGCAAATTTTTTCCATCATATTTAAAATGTTAACTTAACTGATCTTAGTTGTATTGAGCCATTGACTATGTACAGAGTGAGCCAAAAAACATAAGTTTTTGAGCGCCTGAGGTGCCGCCCCAGCAAGAGATACTTAGGTGTGGTTTGTGGGACCTAAAAACTAAATTTTTTACAAAAAAATAATACTTATGGCTACAAAACCGATAAAGACACAAACTAGTGCTACGATGTATAAAAATTGGGCCTTTAAAACAGTTGTTTTTAAACAACTTTACTAGAAACAAAACGCATTATGAGAAGAGTTTAAACTATCTATTTAATTACAAGAACTAATATCTTGTAAAAACAAAAGCAAATTTTTTCCATCATATTTAAATTTTAAAATCTCACTGATTTAAAACACAGACATTTCTGTAACAAGACAATTAAAAATAAACTAGATGTTAAATTAGTTAACAGAATACAATCATTAATAACTCAGACTATTTAACAACTTTATTAACATATTAAAATTTTAATTTCATTAAAAATTAACATTCTAACTGTCAAAATTTCAAATATTAAAGACTGCTTTAAGAGAGTATTTAATTAAAAACTCAAAAACAATGTACAAACTTGGATTTAACAAGTAGAGAAGTTTTAAATTGTACTTCAATTAAACATTTGAAAATTTCTTTTCATTAGGTTTTATATTAATTTATTATTGAATGTATTAAATTCTAAAGAATAAACGATCATTTAAATTAATAATGAAAATTAAAACTTCATAAAAATTTCCAACTGAGTTAGTAGACAAAATTGCAATTTGCTTTTATGAAATTGTATTTTGTTAAACAATCAAATTAAAACGCATGCTCAATATAATGTAAGATTGTGGTTTTGTATTTTTATTAAATTTTTGAGAGGGTTTTACGTTTTAGGAAGTCATTAGAGAATGTGCTTTTGTGTGCTTTATTACTACCGATAGAAAGCATTATCTTAAGCTGAAATTGGTTCATTGTTTTATTAGAATCCTTATTAATAAATACCTAACAGTTTAATTTGTTAACATACATGTATATTAAGAGACATTAATAGTAGTTGGTAATAATCCGTCATACACACTAGATCTAATGGATAAATCAGTCTTGATTAAGCGGTCTCTAATTCAAGAAATGACCATCTCTAATGTGTTAACAGTATACGTATGATGCTGCTAAACTTCCGCATACCAAAAGAATGATGTTTGTCTCGTTACGAGAGAGAAGACCAAGAATTCGTTGATAAAAATATTAAAATATCTGAGAAACGTCTTTGTTTAGTCAAAGATACAGTGCATATTAGATGAATGTTGATAAATGTACCATTGTACCTACAATGAAGACACGGCTTTTCGGTCTTTATTTTCCTTCTTTTAGCTTAAACACTAGTAATATTACTGAGGAAAAATAATAATGACAGCAGTCCTAGTTTTTGTTACTTTAATTTATTACATCAAAGCTTTCGCACAAGCGATGCTTGGCATCCTCAGTGAATCTAATAACAAGTAAACAAAACCATTTGAAATGTTTGACAAAACTTTGAAATGTTTTTTGCCTTGTTTGGTATGTATATTTTTATTTCTATTCTTTTGTAATTGGTTTATGGTTTTGTTTACTTGTTATTAGATTCACTGAGGATGCCAAGCATCGCTTGTGCGAAAGCTCTGATGAAATAAATTAAACTAACAAAACACTCGGACTGCTGTCTTCATTATTATTTTTCCTCATTTAACTCACAGTCCATTAAACTAAATTCTTAAGTAATATTACTATTAAAGTATCTTAATTCCGAAAAATAGACTTTTCGGTATAAAAGTAGACATTTGTGATTTTAACAAATTAATAACTTGAAATCTACAAACTAAATATCTTCAAATCTATACAAAATATTAAAAATTCAATATACCGTTGAATTTATTAGATGAAATATAAATATTTTTTATTAGCTCCGAGATCAGGAATGGTATGATAAACTGTACATGGTTTTTATGCTCTATATTATGGAGACGACACAAGCCTATAAATTACACCACTATCAGCTGTAATTTATGCTTTTCTATAAAGCACAAAAAAGGGGTTTCGGAGGACCCTTTAAATGGCACTGAGTGGAGGGGGTATTAGTGACCGCCAGGAAAACGCAGATCAATATTAAAGCATTGAGTTTAATGCTATCTTATATGTATTTCATTTAATAGTTATTTATATAAATAAATATCCTGTTGATTCGAAAGTTGCTGTTTGTGAGTTACTTAGACATAAATGTTTGACAGCGAGGTTTTTCTAACACGAGCAAAGATTAAGCAAACTAAATGTAAGAAAATTGGGAGCGGGGTACCTCGGAACTTTTCCTCATCTTACTGGATTCATTAAGCTCATTGACGTCTCTCGAATTAGGCTTTGTTCATCCTCAGTATGGAAATCTCCGAACTTACTATAACTTAATATAAACTCGTATAATCGATAACTTAGTATAAACTCGTTTTGCTTGTCTTTAGACAGTAATTACTTTCTAAAGTAATTAAGTCTGCTTTATTACTTGCTGTCATACATTTTTGCATTGACCCCACTCAATACTGTTTGACTCTAGTGATCCGAGAAAATGCATATACTTGCTGTATTTTGATTAAACTTTGTATAGTTATTACATAAATAAAGTATATATTTTTGAAATAAATTATTTTTTAATCTTTAAATCATAGCTAGACTTGATTAATTTTTATTTAGAATTTTTCATTTTCATTAATTTTTATTTTAACACTCTTGCATAAACATATTAAAAGCTGCGAGTATAACAGTCACAAACACACATATACACGCAGACAATTTAACCATCTTGGTGGTATTACAACGCCTGAAATAGATAATGCTGGTAAAATACTGATTAAGGAGTTGTTTTTGCTTACTACAGTATAAATGAGGAAAACTAAATATAAAATAAAAGAAATGCTTATAAATTAAAATGGAAAACAAGTTGAGTTTTAAATTTCAAATTTCAAAGGTATTACAGTATTTACTGTAAATCTCGTGTTTTCAATATTTAAATTAAAATTTTTAGCATATTAAGTTATATTTTTCCTCATGTATACCTAGGGTTTATTAAAAAGTATTGTGTTTGCACCATAGAGATATTATTACTAGAGGGACCCTACAGGTTAAATTTTAAAACATGGAAAATGTAACCAGACCATTTTCGCTATAAATATAATCAAATAATCAGTACAAAATTACAATAACATATACAGTAAAACATTAAAAAAATACAAATCAAAACACAAACAATGTGCGGGAAGACGAAAACAATTGATTTATTATAACCTTAATTCATTCTCAAAGGAGGTTTCAATGAGGTTACACAGAGCCCCTGAGAGCCCCAAAAAGATGTTTCAGGCATCTCAATGTATTTAGATAGGCAATGACCCCTCTAGTATACATCTCTATGGTTTGCACTTGATATCCAACAGCTGGATTTGACCTGAATTATTTGTTTTAGGTGTATCAAAACAACCACCTAAATGGTTTTAACAAAGTTATTTGTTTATATAAGAGTGTATGTGTCTAATAGCATCGTACGTCCTGGTGTGTTTATTGTATGAAGTTTGAAAAAAAAATTTTATAACGTCATTAACCGGTAAGAATACCTTACGTATAAATATGTATGCCTTAAGTAAAAATTTCAAAAATTAAAAAGTGCGGATATTCTCTAATGAATCAATTTTGATACATAAAACGACTGTAGTCATTTACAAGAACAAAAAATGTTCTAAGATTCATAACATTATCAGTATTAGTTTAATAAAATAGAAAAATAATCTAAGGATTGAAATTTAGTAGAAATATATGCATGTAGGTAATAAATCAGTATACTAAGTTCCATTTCAATGCGGCTAGTATGTCTTCAGGTATGGTTGGAGTACTTATAACGCCATTCAGCGAGGTCAGTACCCGGATGGGTGGCTGCAGGGAATAAAATGAATGATATTACTGTCAGGAGACCAGTGAAGCGAGTCTGACGACCTTCTGCTATATAAATTAGGCCATTACCATAATGTTGGGACGAGTCAAGGGATTCTGAAATAGTGAGGATCAGCGTTGAGAATCCGATTTGGTATATTTTATTTAAACTTGATTTAAACTTTATATTTTTTTAGATTTCTCTGTATAAAGCAAACAGCATAAGCTGATATTTTACAGCTAGATCTTATTTTTAATGTTGATAGTCCAAGAACAGGATGATCGTCGGGAATAATCAACGTCTTGATCAGCTGCTAGATCTTAAAATTGAACTTCTGCGGAACTCTTTGGATGTCCATTTATGCCTTTTGCAAAAAAATAGCAATCAATATAAATATTTTTGAAGAAACAAACAGAGAAGATAAATTTAGTTCCTATATATCGCTACGTAGGACCGAAAAATATAGTTGGGAAAAAAGAGAAACAGACTTTATAAAAGCAATATAAATTTCAATAGTGAATCCAGGCAGTGATTCACGCATACCAATCTCTGGAGAATTCGGCAGAAAGTTTTTCTCTACGAAGAACATTTACAAGCAAACATAACTACAACGAGCGCGCTCTAGTGGGGTATTTTAAGTTTCCTACGATAATATACAAGGATACCCTGGGAGAGTTTGTGTGGTAGAGGCGTTCCAGTGGGACCAACTTATAAAATAGCTATTACTGAGTTTATTCAACCGTTAGTAAATATCAAAAAACTTTTCTATCTAATATTTATCCGTCTGGAAATAAATGATGCATTTTCTGCTTCTTCTTCTTCTTCTCCATCATATGTATTTTTTCTTTTAAATTGAATCATATATTTGCTCCCATAAATATTTTTTTGCCGTATTCGAATAATTTTTGCGAGGAGTTATTGGCAAGGAAATATCCATGTGTAAAATATATTTGCGATAAAATTGATTTATACTTCCTGCTTCTTGCCCTATTTCCTTATAATATCTGTTAAACTAGTTGTGTCAAACTTTCAAGGATATATTTTGTATTCTTTTTTAGTATAATTCTATATTTTACTTCAAATTTAAGTATTAATGCGTATATTTTTTGGTTGCTGTAGATCATACTTCAAGGTTCTTAAAATGTTGACGAATAGTTTTATTTGCTCAGAGCAGCAAAATGAAGCATAAGTAAACTAATTTTAGGCAGGAAAGAAGAGTTTCGCTTATCTGTCACTTCAAAACAGCCAGGAAGAGAATCTGCGTGGTTGCCATGCCTAGGGATTTATAGTTAGACCTGATTACATTGATATTTCTCAAAACTCCCAAGGCAGGCAAATAAGCATAACAGCCTGTTGTTTTGACTTATCAGAAAATCTGAGTTTTTTAAATTTATCACTAGGTGTATAATTTGATACAAAGAATGATCTAGATTTTTGTTATTTACTACATCTTCAAATAAATAAATAAAATGTATCTGCATTAAGTTTAAAAGTTTTAAAGTACTATGGCAATATGTCACAATAAATAATATAATTTCTTTATTTTAAAGAAAATATAAATAAAAAAAACTCTTAATTTTAGAATTTCAAAACTCTAAATAATAAAAGGTCATTGAATTCCACTTGTTATGTTTTGAACAAGATCATTTCTCATCATAGTTACATATCCCGTGTATTTTGTTAAATTGTTTTACCTACTTTTGTTTATGTATTACGTAAATACGCTTTATGAATGACATAGTAAAAGATATTGGTGATCATTTTAATGATATATTATATTTACTAAAGATATTTATTGTCATCAATGAGAAATGCCAAATGAAGGAACAGTTTCCAGATGTAGTATTGTATTTTGTTTGTTACATTTCCTAGTTGTCCCTTGCACAATTATATTGTGTCAAATATTTACGTTTTGTAAAACTCGGTAGCATCAAATAATATAATAAGAATATTTTCAACATATTAATTAATTCTAGAGAACTGAACAATTATTTCGTTCCATTAGAAATATAATTTCCTGCAAAAAAGTTAATATTGTTTGCTTATCCAATATCTCTAGTGATATTTTCAGCTCATTTTACCCTTTCTAAATCTGAAACATGTTTTTTATGTTTCTTTCTTCTTCCTCTATTAATTAATTATTTTACTTATCTTAGCATCCACCTTTTTATTATTCCACATCTCTCATTATTTTGTACCTTTCATTTCCTTTAATGTGAAATCTTTGGAGTTAATAATTACTATTTCTCTAAAATACTAATACTCGGTGTTTTAATAATCCATTTTATTATTCTTGTAGATAAATAAATAAATAAATAAATAAACACTTTATTATTTTGTACAAAAATGATTAATTTAAGTGGCTGATAAAAAATCTTTATCTAATAGATTAATATATTCACTGGCTCATAATATCAAAGTGTGTTTAAACACATTATACCAGGTCAAGGATTTTTTTCCCAGAAAGGTCAAAGTTGCTGTCTTTACATAAAGGTTTAGAGGAAAACGTTTTTAAACATTTTTAGACTTTGATCAAAAAATAGCCGAACGCCCTGCCTACATGGATGCTTTGTTGAGGGAAATTGGAAGTATTTGAGAGTTAGGCCACATAAGAAGAAAAATGCTGGGAAAATTGCTTTTATAACTTCATTAACCCTCCATAATGACTTAGCCAAAATTTTAAAAATTCGTAAAACGTAAAAACAAGTTACGATTAATTTAAAATTTGCACCCATGTAGCCCTGTAGCCCTAAGACAAACATATGTGCCAATTTGTATTTCATTATCAATTTTATTTTGATTTTTATCGAATAACTTCTGTATGTTTTAGCGAATTCGTTTTTAGCGAATTTCCTTTGGAAATTCGCCTATTTTTTAAATTGGAAAACATCCGATTGAATTGACATTTGGTACAAGTGTTTTTAAGTAATAAATGAGGGTATAAAGTTTCGTTTTAATACAAGTACAGCGACGGATGGGAAGGTTCAAAACGGCGCGGGAAATGTTTACCACCGGCGCCACCCCCCCTCCCCATTTCCTCCTATTCTTGGTGAGGAGCGAGGCGTATAAACACTATTTTGTCTTGAAAGCAAAAAATACTCCTTAAACATTATGTAGCAGCAATTTGCTGCATAATATAAATAAAAATATTCTCAATGATATGATTAGGTATGACTTTAGTTCTATAAAAAGTATTGAACGAATTTATTCATTTTGAACGACCAATTTTCATTTTTTATCCTGTGATACCTGTTGATTTTTTAAAAAAAATTCTAGTCCTTTTTGTTAATGTTTTTATTGTTGTTCCTTTTACATTTTATAATTAAATTCATGTAGATCTTGATAAACAGATTTCTGAAGATGTCACAAGGATAGGTAAATATATATTAATAATTGAATAAATCGTCAATACTTTTTATAGAACTAAAGTCACTACCTAATCATATCATTGAGATGGAGAACTTTCAAGTGCTGCAAAGAAGAAATTAGAGAATAAAAATTATTTTTAAAAAACTTTAAATAATAGTATAAAAATAAATCGCACAAACTATTTTATTTACAATTTATTTTTCACTAAACATAGTTTACTGTTTCTTCTCATACAGTATTGTTGTGCAATTATTCCAATAGTTTTATATCTAAAATTTTCAGTTAAAATGTGTAGCAAAAGTTAAGACTTATTTAAAAGTCCACAACGACTGCACCACTTGATTCTATCTATCAAACATAGTACAATTTGACTAGTCTGCATTTCAGTTTAGGGCCGTTTCAAATAGGGCCGAATCTAATAAAGAATCTATAGCCCTTGTCTTTATAACACAATATATATTAAAGAAAAACGAGAAGAATCAAATAATTAAACAAAATTTATCGTAGTTATAGTTTTTATTAAAAACTAGCACTAGCACATAGAGGTACAAAATTATAGATAGGTATTCTTCTGAATTTTTATACTAGTACATGCGAAAAAAAAATATGGAGACATAAAATCAGTTCCTAGAAGTCGGCCGCCTTTGAATTCAATTGTTTTAGGAAGCCGCGGCGCAGCGGTACCGGATTAAGATAAAAATTAAAAAATATCTTCCACTTACTACTATCAACTGAATCAATTTACCGAAATAAAATAACAGCAGATAAATGGTCTTTTGGTCTTGCTCTCTAAAAAAAATATGTTCGTGTTTTTATGTGTTATTATGTGCAATAATAATAATTAATTATACTTTAATAAAATTAATTAAACTTAATTTTACATTTTTACTTTTCCTCGCCATCTACGAAGGTATATAGAAAAAGTATTGATTTCGTTTTTATCTATTAAACAGTATTAAAGAGGTAAAAAGGCATAATTTACACGAAATTTTACGATACTTTCTTTAATTGACTTTTTAAAATCGATTACTTTTAGCGAATTTAGCGACTAATAACATTGACTACTTAAAAACTAAGAAAATCTATTTTTAAAAAGTAGTTGATGTTTCCCGTCGCTGATTTATGTCTGTAATTTTTGTATTTTTTTGCAAAGTCAACCAACCGGCGACCGGCGCCGGTGGGTCGCCGATTGGTCGACCGGTTGGTCGACCGGTTTGACGCCGGTTGGTCGCCGGCTGGTCACCGGTTGATCTACCGGCACCTCCTGCGCCGGTCGCCGAATTTTTTTTTTCTTTGCAAAGTCGACCAACCGGCGCCTCGGGAAATTTCCCGAACGCTCTTTTGGCCCATCCGTCGCTGTACAAGTATGTCTATGATTTTTGTCTTGACTTGATAGGCGACAGCTTGAAACGAAGAAATAAATTTACTATTTGAGTATGAGCGAAGCAAGTCTGAGGACGTGTTCCAAAATCAATTTAATGACCTGTATAATCTGAGGAGGATGAGCGTAGTGAATCCGATGTGACGAAGAAAAGTTCCTAGGCACGCCATACCCGATCTTTTTGACTTTAGTAGCATTAAGACTTTGGTCAACCAAGATTAAAAAATTTGAAAACATTATATGCTTAACTTTAGTAAGGGTTTCAACCGGTTTCTAGTCCACTTTTTCAGTTAAGTAGTAAAGCTTCTTCTATTTACTATGCTATTATCTAAAATTACAAATGCCAATTAAATTAAGAGTGAACAATAAAATCCTTATTTCTAAATCGTTAAGAAACTCATTTGTGGAATTCTGATAGAACAAATTCTCCAGTTTTCTATAACGCAAAGTAAAGTAAGCAAAAATAAGAAACTTTTTATGACAATTATGTAGATATTGTTATGAATTGTTTTCCAAAGCCATACTTTGCTTGTTATTCAACTAGCCTTGTAAAGTTTCAACATAAAAATCTAAACAAGGAAATCTCATCAATCATGTACATGTATGGAAAATTTAGAACATTATCGATTTCTATAACAAGAACTAAAGGGCTTTTCCAGACCAGAATAGTGGCAACAAATCAAAGTTTTGACTAGCAAGTACTTTAGTGGATCCAATGTAACAATACTTTGCGAAATATGTTGTTTCAACTATATCATGCTCGTGTAAAATTGTGGAGTTATATTGTTTCAGTTCATGTCTCGATTAAGATTTATTACACAAGGGATTTAGGTAAAAGCTTATTTACATGTAAAGAGAAAAGGAACAATAAAATAATTCTTGATATATTTGGTTCGCACTCAAAACTATCAGATGTGACTAAACTTATCATTTGCTACAACTAAAAGGTTAACATCAATTTTCTTGTGAATTTATTTAATTTCCTCAACAACTAGACTACAAAAACATTATGTGGTTTTAGTTAATATATTTATTTTGTAAATGACTGCATACTACGTACAAACTACATAGATAATTTAGAAAAGTAATGCATTGACTCAGTATGCCTGGCAAAATGTTTTCAATAAAAGATCATGGTGTTTGAAAGATTTTCTAGAGTAGTGTTAATAAGGCTGTCAGTGTCTATATAATGTATTGTGTATATTTGTCCTTCTAGTAAGAGTAATAAATAATCGAAGAATATTTATGTTCAAAATTTGAAGCTAGATGGCTATTGATGCCAAGAAAATAAAATATTGAGATGATTAATATTTCATTATTCTCATAAATAATTTAAAAATTACTAATCAAACAAGGCATAAATATAATTAGAAAAACGTTAATTTATTATACTGCTTCCTAAGGAAGTAGTCAAAAGAGAATGAAACCTGGTTTAAAAATTTTTCTTTACCTTTAGACTTTGAAAGAAATTGTATTGAATACATGATTATACACACAAATAATATATATATATATATATATATATATATATATATGATATATTAACTATATATGTTATTATTATATATATATATATATATATATATATATTATAGTATACATATAATATATATATATATATATGATATATATACAATATATATATATATATATATATATATATATATATATATATATATATATATTATATATATATATATATTATATATATATATATATATATATATATATATATATATATATATAATATATATATATATATATATATATATATATATAATATATATATATATATATATATATATATATATATATATATATATATATTATATATAATATATATATATATATATATATATTATATATATATATATATATATATATATATATAATATATATATATATATATATATATATATATTATATATATATATATATATATAATATACATAACATAAATATGATGTATGAATATAAATAAATTATTATTATTTTTATCATCATCACTATTATTCATACAGAAGTCTATAAAGACTCGTAAATATTTAAGAAAATATGACTTATTTGTTCACAATCTTGATAAAGTAGAAATCAATGTTTCAAAATTTTCTTCTAATTTAACTTAAATATTTTAAAAAACGTTGTTGATGTGAATTTTATTCTGTGTTTTTACTTATAAGTTAATTTCTTTGTTAGCTCTTCTTGTACACCACAATGCACAAAAGTTTATAATGTACTTTAAACAATAAAAACTTTTCCGCTCGTTTTAAACCGACTCGGCTTTTTTTCTCATCTTTTCTATTTTTTAGTGCTTACATTTTAATGAGCGAAGACAAAAGATAAAATGAGGTAAAAGTTTAACTCATATATTATTATCAGAAGCATAGAATAATGTTATTTTAGAAAAACAATGATATAGGAACAGCGTATAATACATTGCACGGTTAAACTAAAAAGTTATATCACAGGGTTAAAAGTTATTCTTATTCTGAATGAAGCCAGTTTTAAATTTGTTAAAAAAGGGGGATTTCAACTTGTTATCACGCATAACTTAATTTATTTTACATTTCGTATCATCATTATTAATGCTAATGGTACAAATTTGAATCGTTGATGAAATGAATACGTTATCATAAAATATTGAACAATAATATTAAAAGTATAACTGAAAAACAAATTAAAATTTTACTATGATTACAGAAAATTCAAAAAGTTGCGTTAATGGAAAATAAATTTAAGTAATACAAACTATATTTAAAATAATTAGCAAGAAGCTTTCGGCGTCTTAGCGGCCTCAGCACTTCGCGAATCGGCGTCAATGTTAGGAGCCGACTTGCGGCCTCCGCGTCTCCCTATAGCCGCTTTGTGGCCATATGGTTGTTGTATATATATATATATATATATATATATATATATATATATATATATATATATATATAATATATATATATATATATATGTATACAGTGAGTCCTCCCTCTTTTCTAAAAAATCCACCTCTTTCCTGTACGACCCTTACCTGATAAGCTCATTTCTCCGCGGAAATTCGCTAAAAAGAATAAACTAACAAGCCGAACCTGGAAACAAAGTTACTTACTTTGTAATTAACAAATAAAAAGTTAAGAGTTAACAAATAAGTTTTTACAAATACTTTGTAAAAACTTCCTTATTTACTAATTAACAAATAACCAGTCTTTTCACAACTAAACTAGTGAAGAGACTGGTTATTTGTTTATTACTACATATTTTCACAACTAAACTAGTGGAGAGACTGGTTATATATTTATTACTACATAACTTGACAACACAGCAATCTAGAAATATATCCTGATTAAGACCTCTGTAAAACCCTTATTATAATACTTAAGTGGTAAGTGACCAAGTGTGTGCTGAGGTTACCCTAAATAAACTGAGCATTTAATAAAATGGAAAAGTTTGTATTGGATTACGAATCAAATAAAGTTATTTAATAAAACCTGACCCTAAAATTATAAACTCAATAATAAATTTATGTAAGTGGCTTTTACCTTACGTACTTGCCCTCCAAGCCAGAAAGACATTACTTATTAAATAAAACCTCAACCCTATCTTACTGACTTAGCTAATAATATAATGCATTATACAGGGCACTGTTAACAATAAAAAAATACTCAACAAAAGAATCTGAAAAAATAAAATAAAAAGTATTTTTTGATCAAACCCACTTTTCATAGAAAGCGTGAGTATTAATGTTATAAACATAAAGTGATAAAACAAATGCAAAGTTTTCCGACTCATGTATTTTCTTTACAATATTTAGGTAAAATTTATACTCTACATTTAAGGCTACGAGAGCTAAAAGTTAATAGAAAAACTTACAAAGATTATACGACTATAGATAAATGTATACGTATAATGTAGAATAATATAATAAATCATTAATCCGCTTTGGGTGGCGCATAAATTATAGCTTTATGAAAAATAAAGTTAAAAAACACAAATAAAAGACATGATAAAATGCTGGCGAAATTTAGACCCAAAACATTTTATACTTATAAACATTATTTTTAATGTTCATATCTTCTATGGATATGAGGTGATATAGAAGACAGAAACCTGTATAATGCAAGCATTTATTACTTTTCCTTATTTATATTGTAGAGCAGGTACCTAGCAAAAGTATTGTGTTTGCAAATACTTCGAAACCAGGACTTTGCCTGCATAATTTATTTCAGGTGTTCACAGAGTTGTGAGTGTGTGTATGTATAGTGTGTGTATGTATAGTGTGTGTATCTGTTATCATCGTAGCTACCGGGGTGTTATGCTATGGAGTTAATACTTGGTACAAAGATCAATTTTTGAGTCTAATCAATTTTTGAGTCTAATCAATGTTTGTGTACTTTTTTCCTGAACTGAAAAGTGAGGCATACCTCCTGGTCTGAACCTAAAGGGAGAGAAGTATGCTTTGGTTGCCATGGAAATTAAATTACTCCCGCTTTGCATTTCCCCTTGAGCTCAGTTGATAGCGTTTTTAGCTCTTAACCTAAAGGATACGAGTTCGGTTTTCACAGGAGACGAACAAACCGAGTTTATGAAATTATTTCACACTTTTGTTTAATATAAAAGTTTTACACTTTAGATAACTACATTTCTGATTACGAAATGCCGCATTAATATTCATATTTTTAATAATTGTCTTAAAACAATATTCATTTAGAGTTGCGTAATTGGTATTTAAAAACTCAATATTTTAACCCTAATTATATTTAACTATGGATGATATTTATATGGTGCATTTACTTTAGGCCAACATTCCTGATGATATCGTTAGGTAATGCAAATATAATTAAGACATATTTGAAAATTTTTTTGAAGTAGTAGAATGCAACAATATTGGTAACAACATTAGATACGTGGGGTTATACTGTATTTTTCACCTGGGATTCTAATAATTTTAGATAAATTCTTTCTATAGATATTTTTCTCTCGGCTTCGCCGAAAGACTAAACATCTATATTATCCTTTGCTTTTACCTCAGGAATCAACTTTATTGATCTGGAAATTATGCAACAAAAACTATACTCCCTTGTTGTGAAAACAACTTCACATTCCATGTATAGCTAATTATTATTTATCAATCTTTTTTTTACAAAAGATTAAATATAGGTGTAAATATAGGATTGCTTGTTATAACGCGGTTGGAAACAGGTAAATTTCCTCATTTTTTTATCTTTCAAGCAGATATTTCAGATAATATACAATTTGAAAGTTTTGAAACGAACCAAAACCATTGATAAGCGTAGTAAACAATCCACACATGCATATTCATGTATATCTTCCTATTCCTCTTTCTACCCATAATGCTCTTGTATACAAATGGAAAAAACCCTTTCCTATTTTTAGGTAGTATTTAGGCTCTGTTTTTATTACATCATTTGTTGTCCTACTTTTATGTGAACATTAAATAAATTTTCGGAAAAGCCGTTCGCAATCTAACGATTTCCATTTGTATTTTATCTCAAGGATAGACTATTGGATACAGGTTGCTTTTGTTTATTTCCAATTCGAGCTTTTCCCTATTATCAAAGTCCTCTTAATTTCAATGTATTTGTAAGGTATCGTAAATTCTCATATGGTCTTTTAAACAATAAATATGAGTATTAATGCTTCATTCACACAGGTTTAGTTAGTTTCACATAAATGCTATCGATCCTTAACCCTTTTACGGAATATCTTTCTTTTGATTTAATGGATTTGAATGAAAGAACATGGTTTTGTGTTATATCGAATATCTAATAAAGATGAGCTAAATTGAATATAAAAATAGCAAATAAATGTGAAGGCCTAACCTGTCCAAGTAATCAACCACGCCACAAGACAGCATACTGTCTAGACCAGTTTCTGAGATAATTGATCTTATTCACACTTATTAAATAAGTAGAGACAATAGAAAACAAATAAAGGAAGAGACATAAAAGTAAAAATGGCTGAGAAGAGATACACCAGGAAATTATTTAATAGACCTTATAAATAAAAGAAAGGATTTAGAGTCACCCGTGGTGTAGTGGTTAAGGTACGCGGCCAATACACACACTAAATGAATGTACTTTAGTCATGGGTTCAATCCCAGCACGGGCCTCTAGGATTTTTATGAGAGGAATAAAAATTCTGCGTACCACGTCCTTCAGAAGGGACGTAAAGTTGGTGGTCTCGAGCCTGTGCGTTGTCAGGAGCTCGGTAAAGATTCTTTACCCAAAATTAAACTGGGTATAAGCAATATTTAGGACCCTCATTGTAGATTCATTATAATACTATACTGTTTCTGCTTTGTAGTTTAAAGTGTATGGAGGTTTGGTTTAACAATGAGAGCACGTGTTGTTCCCAGTTTTCACTAGACTATAAGAGTAAGTGAAGATATGTATGATTGCTTGAAAAAGCATGAGAGGAACCATAGAAATTCACGGCTCTTCTGTCTAGATTAGATTAAATATACCTACACTTAAATTAAAAGGAGTAGAACACTATCTTAGGGAGCTGGCAAAAAGGGCCCAACACCGTGGCCTACTTGTCTGGTAGTTACTACCACTCCCCCCATATTATTATTACTAAATAAAAGGAATAACAACGCTCCCTAGACCTATTCAGGATCAACTATAAACTATGTAACAAAGCTTTGAAAAACAACAAGCTGGAGAGAATTGTTAAATGGATTATACATATTATTCATCCCTGGTAAAGAATATTGGAATTTGTTTCTAGGGACGTTATAATGTGATTGTCATCCATAGAAATGTAAAATACATAGTGTACTTGACGAGGCCAAGTCACTACTTCAAAACTTAATTTTAGTATATGAAGACTCTCATGTAGGTTAACAAATTTATTTATTTTTTTATTATTTACTAATTACAGTTGGTATGAACGAAAATTATTGTGTCAACCGTATTTCATAATTTAATTTCCAATAGTAATGTTATATTCATGTAGGTATATTCAATATAATCTTGTTAGTTCTGGTCTTATATATTTTTTCTTACTGGTATCCCAGCACGTAGTGTAATAAAGGCAAGATAGGAGTATGTGATCAATCACTTTGACCCAAGCAAGACGAGCTGGCTTTTTGTCCTAAGACACTGCCTTCTATATTACAAGGTAAAGTTAATATTAAACTTTGTCTTTTCTTTAGATACCAATACTCGGCTTCTGATAACACGAAATAAAGTTAAGATTAAACGGATTATTTTCAAAAATATGGCCCATATTTTTACTTTTCTTCGCTTAAAAGACTTGGTGAGTAGAAACATGGCTTAGAATTCAGCAAGTCAAGTGAATCCTCTTTCGGATACTTGCTTTGATTGGCATATCGTATAGAAATGTTTTATATGTATTTCTTAGACCACAAATGAAGGCAGTATCAAATAATATTCCAAAAGTTATTTGATCAAAAACAGTAATATAGAAGTAAAATAAAGTGAAATAAAAGTTCGACGATAAGGTTATTCGTTAAATACGATCGTCTCTAAAGGTACATACAGCGTATCGGGGGATCCATTTAGATTCAATTTCCCTAGTTCTAGCGTATGCGATCGGATCCCCTCCGCATGGTTCATACAGCTTAAATTACCGTATTGAGAGATCGTATTCTATACGATCCGCGGATCTAGAGTGTGCGTGAACGTACTAATTGATAAGCAAGATAGAACACACTTCATAGAAAATTCGCTCGGGCATGCGGACAACCGCACCAGCAATACTTAAAGGTATAAGGGTATATACTGCAAATATAATGATAAAATAATTATCGCCACTACAATACTTTAAACAATTAAACCCTGGCTTCAAGTACATTGAGCAGTCGTATTAACTCTTGACCGATTTTATTCGATTCAGCGCCCAAAAAGTCATATCAATCAACTGATCCACCCAATATAGTCAAAGCCAGGGTTCTAAGATACGAATCTTTGTATCGACGATAATTTTTAATCGACATATTTACAGTGTATATTGTATGTATATCTTGCCCGAAGGTCCACAAGCTGGCACAATTTACTTGGAAATGCGTGTCTACTTGCTCATTAATCTATACTTTGCTTAAGTTTCCGATATATGTTTTGCAGTTTTGCAGCCTGAGCAGTAGCGTCACAACTATTTCATCTTTCTTTAATCTTTTCAAGAAAATGCTCAAAAAATTAGCATAAACTGAGCTTAAAAGCTGCAAATAATCTGTGCCGTGCGTTGCATAATATATGGAGTGAATATGCACACTTTCTGTAAAAAAAATCTAAAAGAATAAATAAGCTGTGACGCTACTGCCCAGGTTACTAGAAACATAAGCAAGGAATATATCAATGAGCAAGAAAGCACGCATTTAAAAGAAAATTCCCCTGGCTTGCGCACCTCTGCGCCAGAATTTTATTTTAGGCAAGACTATTTAGCAATTAGGTTATAGAGTGTTCTCTACACAAACACCAGATTGCCCTAAATAATTTTATATCAATATTTTCACATGTGTCTTTTATATGATGCACTTAAGGCCCTTAAATTTTTCCTATCATAAACGAAAAGCACGAATCCCGTTGTGTTTTTACACGAATTACTCTACTGTCTCTATAGTAGAATTGCTGACTGTGCTTCGTTTGAACACAGAACAACTTACTGAATAATTTTGTATGACTTACATCACTTAAAGGACAGTTTGGACACTTATGAGATTCCGGATATAATTTACCTGAATGAAATTTCTCCGGATAAAGTTTACCTGAATAAAATGTTCCCGAATAAAATCCCCCCATATATAATGTACCCTTTCAACATATTTCTTGCGTTGTAGGATATACGTGTTTTTGTGACGCATTAAGGTATGTGGGAACCACACGAAGTAGAGTTTAGTGTTATGTACGTCCAGAACATATTCTTATATCCGTGTACGAATCCCAACTTTGGAATTAAAGGATGATAATACATGCACTTTGGTTTCGTACTCCCTACCAGGTTTGCGGGAAACATCCAAAGTGGAATGCATTTTAACTTTACATCAAATTCTAATTCACCCTTCTATACACGAATAGTGTTCAGTTTACAAAATCATAACAATAAAAACCTGTTGAGATATGCTCTCCAAATTTGTGTGTGAGAACCAATTAAATTGGGTATTATTTATACGTTCAATTATTATTATAACAATTATAATTATACGTACAATACAGTTTAACATAACGTGCACTCATTTCAAAGTTTTTAATTATAGCATCAGCATGCTATCACGCAATACTTTTTAATGATTCCAGTATAGTAAGAAGATTTAATTCGAGTTTGGATTTCACCAATAAT
Organism: Microvelia longipes; assembly: GCA_018340805.1. Taxonomy (NCBI): domain Eukaryota; kingdom Metazoa; phylum Arthropoda; class Insecta; order Hemiptera; family Veliidae; genus Microvelia; species Microvelia longipes. The sequence continues at coordinate 45,839,811 of JACMZG010001908.1, read as the reverse complement.
ATTTTTTTTTCAATAGAAAACAGTTTAACTTAACTGTTTCACAAACGTGCTATGTATTGGCTGCATTCAACCCTCGATATCTCTCTACATATTGGCTATTAAAAATTGAATATTATATTGTATTAATTATAGATATGGAGGTTATAATGGTTTTATTAGATGTAATTACTTGGAGACTATTAGATAAAATATCCTTCAACTGGTACTCCCACCTTTGGTTATATAGTTGACAAGGCAGATGCTATCATTAAGCTTGCTATCTTTAATTTAAAAATTTAATTTAATTTTTAAAATAAAAATAATAAAAACAATAAAATGTTACAATTATTTTTCCTCACCTATTTCCGTAAGTATAACTTATTGTATTTTGTTCGACCTAAAAATCCGGAATGGAAGTTTCATCAAGTTGCAATTTGACACAAAAGTAAATTTATAGGTAGTCAATGTATTCACAAAATTTCATTATTACAGCGGTTGCTATTTAGAAAATATTAACTATTACATTTTGAAAATTTAACTCCCGAATAACAATTTAATTTCTTTTATTGCTTATCGACGTTCGACATACCGTCAGATATTCAAGTTTACTGTAATTTATTAGCCAACATGTATATTTTTTGGTGCGACACATAAAAGTGGTACACATAAAGCTGGTTCACATATAAGTCAAAATCATGAAGTTTTTGATTTTGCATAAAATTTAAATCACCAAATAATGTGATACATAGATAAAATATAGCGCTAATAATCTCATAACAAACTATACTAATAAAAAACTAGGCTGCTAATTATGATCACAGGTTATACTTATATCACACGAATCTAAAGCATTCGTGAATGCAGTGTTACCCATATTATTTTTCAGAATGCCTATCTACCGTATTACTTCTCTAAGCTTTAATTATCCTAACGCTATATCATCCTAGATATTTGGATACCTAATAATATTGATACCAAAGTAATACCACTTTAAGCATCGGGGTAATCATGACATTGTGAAGACGAGTGAATCTGGTCCGATGTACTTCACCCAAGACTTTGATAACAACTTTATTCTAAGGTTTACCGCAGCGATCCGAAACAATACTATCTTAGGCTTTTTGATAATATTTGCATCTAAGGACGAGGAAAATGAGTCCGAAGTCACAACTGTCTAGACTAAGAATGACAATTTATTTACAAAGTCGATCGCAGCGAAGCCGAAGTGATATTACCTTAGGCTTTGGATAAATATGACATTCTGATGACGAGCGAAGCGAGTTTGAAGTCATGACAAATTAATTTTTGGATAGCCATCCTATTCTGAGGTCCAGCATAGCGAGACCGAAGAAATTTCACCAAAAGATTTGGATAGTCATGACATGTGAGGAAAAGTACCGAGGTACCTTGTACCCAATTTTTTTTGCTTAATTTCCCCTGGTTTTTCTTTTTGTACAATTTTCTTCAACAAATTTCGTTATTCAGGTGACTCGGTTGTGTAGTGTGGCCAAGAATCGTTTGTCGTTTGGTCCCTGATGACAAAAAGGTTTTAAATATATATATATATATATATATATATATATATATATATATATATATATATATATATATATATATATATATATATTATATATATATATATATATATATATATATATATATATATATATATATATATATATGAAAACCAGGTTGTTGTGACGTATTTTATTCATGAACAAATGTTTCGTCATGAAGGATCTTAGGACCACTTTTCACACTCTTATGTCTGACTGTTGCGAGCCACCTTACTAGCGATCTCTTTCTAAAGGAAATTTGCTAGAGCTTACTGTTTACAAATTTATATGCAAAGACAGCAACCGAGATTCTCCTCCAATCATCTTAATACTGAGTTAATAAGCTCTCTGTGTTTTAAAGACAGCTCATAAGGACTTAATGCATAGAGACTTAAAAAACCTGTGGATTCATTATACTGGGATGAAACAGTTCAAGCTGCTTATTAAAGGAACGTTTAAAAGTCTTACCAGGTCAATTTTAGCCCTAAATATGAAGTACTTGCCTCTTAATAACCGGTGTTCTTACTGGTCATTAAGTAAGTAAGGTGGCTCGCAACAGTCAGACATAAGAGTGTGAAAAGTGGTCCTAAGATCCTTCATGACGAAACATTTGTTCATACATAAAATACTTAAACAACCTGGTTTTCATATATATATATATATATATATATTATATATATATATATATATATATATATATATATATATATATATAAATATATAAAAGTAAAATTAAAAAGGTTATATTTACCGCAAGTTGAAGAAGCAATCGAAGAATCAGCTACCGTCGATACTTGCTGTTGGATATAAATATCCCTGGACCGGTTTCGGCAAACGCCATCATCAGCAGGCGGGGCAACACTCGAGCTCTCAACTAATAAAGTTAAATCAGTGATTAACTTCTAGTCTCAATGAGCACGACGAGCCCTCTGAAGATGGCTCGTTTTATCCAACAGCAAGTATCGACGGTAGCTGATTCTTCGATATATACATACATATAATATTATATATAATATATATATATATATATTATATATATATATATATATATATATATAGATATATATATATATATATATATATATATATATATTATATATATATATATATATATATATATTATATTATATACGAGATGAGGAGGACGAGGAAACTCCATCACATATACTTAGCACTTCTCCTGCATTGACGTATCTTAGGTGGCAGACGTTTGGTCTGGCCAGCGTTCCTTTAGAATTTGGAGAACTATCCCTAAACAAGTTAATAACTTCCTGCGAGCCAGTAGTATTGTTCAGGTAAAAGAAACTAGAGGGCTTCATTTACTGTCCGGGTTTGCACTAAGGAGCCACCTGAGTGGTCCAATGCTCTGATTTATACCTCCTGTCTTTAAAAGAAAAAATTCTCTCTGTGAGTCTGTTTACCAAGTTTTTCACAATGTATAAACGTGTTTGTAGATGTTCTTATTTACTTACATTTAGTTTTGTGTCACGGCAAGGTATGATAGTAGATCATGAGGATTTTGTATAGAATAGACAAGACCTATAAAATATTATCCTGTCACCTAGAAGTTTATTTTGTGCCAAGCACTCAATTACAATGTATAAAGCTATTAAATGTACAAAAAACAATAAATATAATTCGTAACACTGAAATGTACATTCACATTTTCCCTCTACATTTAATTTCTTTACTTACTGTTGAAATGAAACGTGTTTTTGATTTTTCTTTGTTAAACCAGGATTTTCACAAGTTGCATTATTTTCTTTATTCCTTGTTTTGCCTATATTATGGTCACTATTAATTCTTTTTCTAATATCTTCACTATATTTGCCTTCATAGTTGTCTAGATCTTTCTTATCTGTTCTGTCATCACAATTCTTTGTCCTCTGCTTCTTATTTTGCTCTTTTTGTTCTATTTTCTCACCATCCTTGACTAAAGTCACTACAACCTCTATGTTGTTTTCATACCTTGAAACTTCATGAATACTACTCGCTGTAGAAACGATTCTGTAGTTATTTTTCGCCATAATTTCCAAGACTTTGTTCATTGTCAGTGAGGATTTATAAATATCACCCACTCCATATTTATCCGAGTATTCCAGCATACTATCTTGCTTCTGTATCTCAGTTAGTATGTCTGAAGAAAGACTTCCAAACACATGAGTGAATATTTCAGGATGCTGCTTTGACTTCACTATTATAAACTTCATCGAATTCAAGCTATTTTTAAAGCAGCTTTATTCGAAAATGACGTAGCAAAGCGTTTTAATTGTTAAATTGACAGAAATATTTCTTAAATTTACAATTATTTTCTTATTTACCTAACTTTATTTTAGTTTAATTCATACGCTTATTAACTTTATTATGACTGTCAAAGAGCCAGCAAAATAAAGTAAATTACATAAATAATTATTACATAACTTTTTATTACCGGCCTCAGCTCAGATAAGATTCCTTCTTCAGGTAAACCCGAGATAGCCAACTTAACTATGTTAAGTACTTTTTTGCATACTGTAAAAAATGTGCTATGTAGCATATTTTTTACAGTATGACTAATCATTTTAAATAAATATAAATTGTAATTAATATTAGGTAAAGGCTGTGCCTAGACATAGTAGTATTTTATCCAGGGGCACATGCTGTTGGTTAAAATGACACGGCTTATATTATACACACAAAATATTGGAAAACATGGAATTTTTATTTATTTATTGATTGATTATAAAATACATAAATTAAATACATAAATATAATCTGAATCTCCAAACAGAGAAACGAAAATTACCTTAGAATTCTCATACGTAATAAAATAACATGAAATAGTGTGAAAAGAATTATTTAAGTACTAACAAAAACTAATAAAAATATTTGATTCTGTAGCAAAAAATAAAAACAATATATGGAAAACCAGCGAAAAATAAAAGTTAAATGGAATCAAGCTAAGCCGCTGTTTAGCCTCACTAATCATACATAGGTAGGAAACCTTTAATTTAGTTGTTGTTGTCTATAAACTCAGGCTTATGTGTAATCTTTAAATAAGTTTAGCTATTCTATCGCACAAATTTAAACCATTCAAATACATATCTAATTTTATATTAGCGGTTTCCATAGATTGGACTAATTGTTCCTTTACATAGGAAGGCAGTTGTAACTGATACTGATTATTTTGTAAAATATCAACATTCAGAGATACGATTTGGCTTCCGGGTATCGTGAACCATTCCATATCGGAACAGTTGTGAACACCGGAAGTATAATCTAAAACTAAATTAAAAGTAAATACCATTTGCGATGGTGTGACCACTATAGAGTAATTATTATTAATCAAATATCCGGTTTCTGATAAGTTGTAATTAATTTTTAAATTGTCAAAACTTAATTCAAATTGTGCCAATATTTTATTATCTTTTGTTTTGATGCTGATGTCAGATGATCGTTTGAATGCTGATAGATCAGTGATGATACCTTGATCAGTGGTGAACGTGCACTCGTTGTACTCTTGAAGACATGTTGAAGTAAAGTTTAATGATGGCCTCTCGTCCATGATATTGTTACTTGACGACAAGGCATTGGAAGCGTCTAGAAGCCACGAGTCCACTAACGATTCCAAAGGATTCCCACATCCCATGCATATCAAAGATAATACTAATATTACTACTTTCATGGCTATACAAAACAACTAAACAACTAGCTATAACTTCGAATAAAACAATTATGTGTTAAGTTATAATAATTAATTAAAGAAATAATGGAATCAACTATTGATTGGGCTGTAGAACTACACAATGGTTTTGTTGTGATATGCATTTATTTTATATACTGATTTACAGGACCTTGTGAATGTTGAAGTACTTGTTAATCTCTGGATTACAAGTACCCACTTTAAGAAAGAGTGGTGTTGTGTTTTACTTTTGCTTTCATGTAATTAATGTTTCATATAACGATAATTAAACTGCTGCTAATGAGTTTCGCTAAATTACAGATTTATTATTATGTGTAGTAGCTTTTAAAATTTGTAATTAGTCAATTGATTTTATTTCTTGTTAAAAAATGTGATGAGTGATTTTCAATCCACATAATTATTCAGTTTACTGTAAAATACTTAAAACTGCGTGGCGTGAATATTACCGAAGGAGTCACTAAACCTAACTAAGCTTTTGCCTTTCCAGTGTAACTTATTTCTTATTCTTGGAAAACTTAATTTACTTGAAGGCTGTTTCGATGCTGGTTCTAATTGATGGTTTGAAATGAAACTCAACACCTTGCTTTTTATTTTTCGTCCAAATGGTTCCGCGTTCGATCCCCGTAGACAGTTTATGGGGGATGAGAATCCTTGTTTAGCCGAAGGTTCTTTATGTAATCAAGCAAAATTGAAAGATCTCAACATAGCGCCTTTAAATGTTTCAATGTTGTTTACTAAAAAGTTAAAATAGTTAGTCTCAGTGAGTACCCTGTTATAATTTTCTGGTTATAACCTTAACTCTTATATTTATTACTTTACTCGTATACTTTTCCCGTTATAACCTTAACTCGTATATTTTGAACTTACCCTTACATAACGTACCCTGAAGTCGTAAAGGTTTGCAACCGATGCTCCGATGCTCTGCGTCCTGCTTAAAGGACACCATATCAAAAATGTTCAATACACTTAATCCATCCGAAAAATATAGTCTATGAATCTATTTAACCCAAGAATACAAAGTTAATATTGTAAAAATAAGGTATAGTATAACAATCACACCGCGAGTGACTGAGTGACCCCAACACTGTAGTAGGTTGGACATTGAAAAATTAAAGTGAAGAGACTAAATTTTTGGTCATCCCTATCTCCTGATAAAGTCTATTAGGGTATTTAACTGTGGTTTCACCTGTATCATAAATATGATTTAACTATAAAAAGGAATAAAAACAATAATATAACTTGTATTTTAATTATCTGATTTTATTTTATTATTGACTTTTATTATTATTATTATAATTATAACAATTTTTGAAAGAAGTTACTAATAAGTAATTTAATAAAACTTGTTCAAAATTTATTTTATAATATTAAATTTTAAAACTACCTCAAGAAACTGGTAAAAAATAAACACGAAATAAAAATGTTAAAAATTTTGACTCTAATTTACTGAATTCATTATCATATATTTTAAATTTGTGGCATAAACATGAAGCGTGGAGAATATTGAAAACTCGGGCAACAAGAGTTGTTTAAATTTTAAATAAGGCATTGGTAAAAAAAGTTTATTTTTTTTAGTTCCTTTTGTTATTCTATTTAGAGTTATTTTACTTAAAATAATACAGACGTGAAATTAAATACAAAAGGGAAATTAAATAATGTAGGAATAAAATAAATATGTAAAACAAAGTTTGAAAATAAAAATAGTATAAAAATAAATATAATACGCATATAGAATATAGTTATGTAAGTAGAATTAAAAAAATGTTATATTTTATATATTAATATTATTATAAAATACATACAATAAATTTTGTGAATTTCTGTTTTTTTAGGAATTATAGAGTATTATTTTGAAACAGGTTAAATAGGTTAAACTATTATTTTTGGTGAATGCATAAAAAAGGTTCCATTTTTAGAATTTGTACTATTTGACAGGGATTATAACTAGAGTTTTGTTATTTGCTAGTTTTTAACTGCCTGTGCGACACAAGTTTAACAATATGACAACAAACAAAAGGGTTCTAGGGCTAGACAAAGACTTTCTCGACAAATTATAATACCGACAGTTTGAAACCTCGAACACTATCTTAGGTCTCATTTAGGCCTCCTTGAACTCAGATATCTTAAAATAATCATAGCAAACCCTTTTTATGTAATAAAATATATAAATAAATGTATAAAATGTTTTTTACATTTTTTTAAATAATTAATTCCGTTTTTACAAACCGTGTTGAACAAACCCTCAAATCTAACGGATCAGCCAATGATAGTAATATGGAGGGAGTGGTAGTACCTACCAGGCAATTAGGCCACGTTGTTGGACCCTTTTTGCCAGCTCCCAATGATAGTGTTCCACTCATTTCAATTTCAAGTGTAGTTATATTTCATCTAATCTAGACAGAAGAGCCGTGAATTTCTGTGGTTCCTCTCATGCTTTTTTATGCAATCATATATATTTTCACTGACTCTTATAGTCTAGTGAAAACTGGGAACAACACGTACTCTCACTGTTAAACCAAACCTCCACACACTTTAAACTACAAGGGAGACACACTTAAGTATTATAATGAATATACTATGAGGGTCCTAAATTTTGCTTATACCCAGTTTTATTTTGGGTAAGGAATCTTTAACGAGTACCTGACAACACACAGGCTCGAGACCACCGGCTTTACGTCCCTTCTGAAGGACGTGGTATGCAGAATTTTTATCCCTCTCATAAAAATCCTAGAGGCCCGTGCTGGGATTGAACCCATGACTAAAGTTCATTCATTCTGTGTATTGGCCGCGTACCTTAACCACTACACCACGGGTGACTCCCCGTCCAAAAATGTGCACGTCCATAAATAAATAAATAAATACGGACACCATCTTTCCGGCTTTTGGGATCTTATGGTGCAGAATAATTGACAATTCGTCAACAAACAAACAAATCGTCAGATATAGATGAGTATATTTTTAATTCATCTTCAAAGAGAGCATGGTTAGTGCTTAAAAATGAAGGTAAATAATTTATAAAGACTAAATAGAGCAACGGTCCCAAAACCGAACCTTGAAGTACGCCAGACGACGACAATTAAAAAGATTCAGAAACAAAGTTGTTAATTTTAACTCTACAATATCTGTTTGTCATAAAACTTTTAAGCCATTTGATGATAATGGATTTCTTAATATGAAAGAAAGCTGAAATAAAATTAATTTGTGGTCAATTACGGGCGGCGCAACGGACGCTAGAGATTGTACTAGATCAGTAGCTGTGGAACAACTCGATCTAAAACCATGTTGATTTGAGTCGATAATTTCTCTAGAAACGGAACAAAAAACAATTTCTTATAAATTTTGCAATATATGTTATTTAGTGAAATTGGACGGAAGTTGGAAGTTATGGAACTATCTCCGTTTTTGTAAGTCGGCACAATATAAAATGAGTTTCACTGTTGTAGGGATGTTTATGTATTAATTGATTTCTTAAATATAAAATAAATAATTGGAGCAATAATAGAACTTAAAGCTTTTTTTATGAAGGACGAAACATTTGGAGCACAACTTTTAGATGATTTTCCTACCTCCTAAAAGAGTAGAAGTATTGCTTTAAAAAAACATAACTCCCTTATTTTCATCAAATGTTGCCAACTCAGCACATATTTATAAAAATACAAAAAGTATTATTTGATATGAATTCGTGTGTTACTACATATATTTTTCATGGAGCTAGTTAAAATTAACAACAAATAACAGCTATAAAAATCTGCATAGTAAGATAATATTTTTAAAAAATCTTACCAAAACAGACCATTCACACTCCATAAAATTTTATTTTTATATACTCACCTGAAACAAGAACAAAAACAAAATTAGTTAACGTTAACGTTAATGTTTCAACAAAATGATAAAAAAAAATCTTTAAAAACGCTATAAAATTTAAAAAAGATAAATGTAATCAACATTAACCTAGAAAGATAAAAAATACAAAAACTGATAAAATGGCTTCCTTTATTCTAGGTAAAGAAGGAAGTTTAATATCAACCAGATATTGCTTCAAAGAGAAGGTAGTTACGAGAAGCAAAGCTTAAGTATGATTCTTATGAAAATGTTTTATGGCTCCATATAATGACCTTTAATATTATCGGGAAAAATTAAGACTTCTGCTTTAAACTTTATAATGGTTCTAAGTTAAGGAAAAATGTACGGCAAAGATTTAATTATTATATTTTAAAATAAATTAATGTAGTATTGAAAACAGATTGGAGCTATGATAGTTAAGCTTTACGTCTTAATTAATGAAAGACTTCTATAGTCCTTGTGACTTAATATATCTATCTGATCCTTTTGACTTCAATATCATCTATCTGATCCTTTGTTGACTTCAATATCATCTATCTGATCCCTGTTGACTCAATATCATCTTCTTTGACTTCATCATCTATCTGATCGAGTAGACTTTAATATCATGTAATAAAAACCTCAATATATCTCATGAAGACCTCAATGTCATCTATCTTATCCCTTGTTGACTTCAATATCATCTATCTGATCCGGAGTGACTTTAATATATGTAATAAAACTCAATATATCTCATGAAGACCTCAATGTCATCTATCTTATCCCTTGTTGACTTCAATATCATCTATCCTATCCGACGTAAACCTAATATCATCTATCTTATACCGACTTCAATATCATTTGTCCCGCGTAGACCTCAATAGCATCTTTCTGGTCCGGCGTAGAACTCAATATCATCTATCTGGTCCGGCGAAGACCTCAATATCATCTGTCTGCTTTGATGAAGTAGTTATAACAACTTACTTCATCATGTATTACATCGTGTAAATCTGTAGCGAGCGAGTTACCAGTGCACCGTGGGGTCATCACTAGCAGAGTCTAAGGCCGAGAGTTAAGTCACAGAGACTAGCTAAGGTTATTGTTTATAGTTTATTTGTAGAAACTGTAAACAGGGCTATAGTCTCTGTATTGAACGAATACGACTATTTATTCTCTAATCCGATCTGTTTATATTAACATAACAATCAGGGGTTAGATGACCGGCCTGAAGGCGGGTGGTTCTTATTAAGAGTAAAATTAATAAAGTGATAAGTTTAATAACTTGCAAAATGAATTAAATATAAATATTGTTATTTATTACACCTTTAGACAATACAATGTCAATCTCTGTACAAGATTGTCTTCTCTCGCAAGCAAAGCGAGTCCCCCAAGCAATAATGATGCGTCGTACGCACGCAGCGTGACACTGGTCCGGCGTAGACCTTAATATATTTTTTTCAATAAGCTTTATGAACGAAGAAAACTAAATCTGACATACTACATTCTAACGAATATTTCTATACTAATAAAAGTACATATATGTATTAAAAAAAAATGTAAAAGCATAGCCCAATAACCTTGCCCTGTGATACACCAAACCTTTACTAGGGTTTGTTACTCTACAACTCGCACTACTCATAAAACAAATAAACTGATTAAACATTTCGTTTAATATCTCTGAAATAAAACACGTTTATTTTAAACCATATGCATACATTATGGACACAGCTTCGCTATTTATAATTGCCGGAATATGTTGGTGAAATTTATCCAAACTTATCAATATGCAAATGAAATTAAAATAATCCAAACTTTGTTTCCCTGTATTGACTTTTTAAAATGAAGGTTCGGCCTGACTAGAGATACGCTGGTCAAATTAAAACACGTATTAATTTAATCAAACTCCCCACGACGAATGAGTCCAACACGCATGCACCTAATCAATCAATTCATCACATATTCGTCGTTCATTACCTAAATTTTGGCAATGTTTTCAAAAGTTTCAATTTTATATTTTGAATGTTAAATACTTGACTTATTTAAATCTTTGTTGGCCCTTTTAAAGGATAATGAAAAACGCACTTAAAAAGGAGAGAATAGATTTGAGTGTATGCCGACCAAGGTATAAAACTCTTTACGAAATATGTCAAGTGGTTGGCCTCAACCTGTACAAGGGCCTGTTTAGGCATTTCAAACACATTTAGTCCCTTTTATCTAAGCATTCTAATTTTTACTTTTCCTCAACCATTTCCTTAGGTTGAGGAAAAGTATTGTGTTGGGTCGAACCATTCTCAACGGAGTTAGCTGGTTTTGATCATGCTGTCAGTCTGTTGGTAGATATATATATATATATATATATATATATATATATATATATATATATATATATATATATATATATATATATATTATATATATATATTATTATTTGTGTGTATGTATGTATGTACGAGATTTTTTGTCCTAGACGTTCCTATGGGACACGATAACTTTCGAGCGCTATCTCGGATCGAAATGAGATTTGGTACAAAAATCAACCTTACTAATGTCCCGAACTCAATTGTTTATGAAATATGTTTGATGTCATTAACCCACAATAGTGACCCCACAAACATTGCAAACAATCAGAAATCTTCATATAGTGTTTAGATTAGGGAGACTTTTTTATAAATATACTACTACTATTTATGGTTCACAATGATACGAATTTTCATTTTATCATCAGAATTAATTTCGGTTTTATTGATTGACATATATATGAAAAACAAAACGTTATGTCATTAATTGACATAATGTAAACAAATCACGTTTTTTCACTGATACAATTAATTCGTTAAGGTTATTCTAGGTAATTCGCTAAGTATCGTGGTAGTATGCCACTTATATATACCAGTAATATAATGAACTGATTATGTACAACAACCATTTGGCTGCGAAGCGGCCCCAAAGGCCGAAGGCTTCATGTTTTGCCACAGAGTTAGAGCTTGGCACAACAATAAGACGTACTGTCAAGTTCTGCAGTCTAGAAGATTACCCTTTTAAAACCATGGTAACAAATTTTGCTGAGCCATCAAATTTGACCGATCAAGTTTAAAATTCTCCATTTTGAAAATATCGACTTCATAATCTCTAAGTTTTAGCGTATAAATTTAATTTGTCAGACTGTTTTACGACTTATCATTGGATAGCATAAATCATATAGATTTATAAATCGAAGAGAACTAGATTCGACACCTGTTTGGCTTTTACTTTGAGAGTTATTTGCGATAGTATAAATTTATACTACTGTAAGCATTGGATTATTATAATCACATAATTAGGAAGAGCAAACCAAGTCCAAAGTCAAAACATCATAATCGATTGATCAGTAACTATTATGAGGTCGAGCTTTACAAGATCGAAGTAATAACGCCTCAATTTTTGGATAAGCGATGTGAGTCCCAAATTGAGAGATAAAGTACCGAGGCACTTCTTACCTGAGTTTTCGACTTTAAATCTTTGAACAGTTAAACCATTTATGGTTACAAATATATGGATATTGATTACTAAACAATAATAAGATAAAGCGTTTATGCATTATCACAATTAATCAGAGATGTTGAAGGCGGTGGTAGATTTAGGGTTTATACACTCGAGATTAAAGACGGACACTGACTAATAGGTTCACTTTACTTTAGAACCATTTGTTAAAAATAAAGCTCTCAAGCTTTAAAATTTAAGCTTTTGATTCGACTAAAATAATGAAACGCATTATTTATTGACCCTAATTTGCAAGCCCAGTTGAAACTACAACTGCTGTCTTATCTTATCAGGGGTACGACTTATATAACCATAATTTCAATCTGTTCAAGTCTTGCAGTACAAAGGACAAAGGATGCAGTGCAAAGCAAATATGTTGAGGGTTTCGATGTAATAATCCTAATATTTTACATTTAAACCCACTTTATATTGTGACCTAATTTCTAGAATAAAGTCCAGAGAGATTAGCAAGGGATAAGGGATTAACATATCGTACACCAATTGCAGCCAGGAGTGAAAAGAAATTTATATTCATGCTTATTATTTTTGAAATTATGTTACCAACCTATTGAAGGATTAATATCTCATTACATCCTTTAGATTTCATTATTGACTTCACAGATGTATACTACTAGGGGGGCTCTATAGGTTAAATTTTGAAACATCGAATAAGTAACCAGACAACCTATAAATATAATCAAATAATCGGTACAAAATGACAATAACTTATATAGTAGAACGTTAAAATACAAATCAAAACACAATTAATGTGGTGGAAGGCAAGATTAATTGATTTATTATAACCTTAACTCACTCTTAAAGGAGGTTTCATTGAGGTTACACAGAGCCCCTGAGAGGCTCAAATGGTGTTTCAGGCCTCTCAATGAATTGAAATAGGCTATTCCCCCACTACTATATATTACTATGATTGACTTCGAATTTTAGACTTGCCTTATATTACAGAGAGGAAGAAACAACTTGTCGAGGATTCTCCTTTCTAGTCGTAGTCAGTAACTCTCTTTTTAGATTTAGTGAGCCACATTAATTGCCACCATTTGCCATCGAAGCAAGTAAAATAGGATAACGATAAGCAATAAAATGTGTAACCCGTAAATCGGACTTAGGTGTAAAAAATTTGGCAATCAAAATTATTAGATGTCAAAAGCAGTTTGCAGTTGAGAATTGTTATGGAAAGGCGCATGGAATAATTTGTACTTCCAAATCGATGTTATAACGTTTGTGTTTGAAAGCATCAGACTGAGTTTAAATTCACTCACTTCTTTGTGAATTGTGAATTTCTAAAGGAAATTGAGCATTTGATTTATTTCAAGCCTTGACTATTGCGCTATATGCGTAATAGGCTATATATTTATATTCCAAATCGCTAGTCCTACAAATGCACAATCAGTCTTAATTTCATAGAACAACCAAATTTCGTCCTGCTGCAAAATGGTGAAGGAATAACGTGAAAAAGGAATAAATAGGAGTTTAAGGGGACGAAGCTCGGGGAGAGACAAGACTTAATCAAAACCTTAAATATGATCTCACTAAGCTTTAAACTTGTTTATCTCCAGACGGTATATAATACGAAATTTAATGACTAGTTTTAAGAGAGTTAAGAATCACTTTTCACTCCCAAGGGAGTAAAAAGTACTTTTTACTCCCTTGGGAGTAAAAAGTAACAGTTGCCAACTTAACTTAATAATCGACAAAATGAATAGTATATAATTATTTTTATTTGAAAACTAAGATACCTATAAATAAGAAGATATACAAGAATAAGATGTATAAAAAAAGAATATAACATTAACAATAATTTTAAGTAGAACTAGTGTACTGCTAATAATAATATAAGAATAAATAATTTAAAAAATAAAAACTAGTTCTTTATTTAAAAGTAAAAAAAAATTAAGTTGGCTATCCTGATTTTTTAAAATCATTTTAAGATTTGCATACTCATTGTTTTTTCGACAAAATATCATTAAATCAAAGTTTTTTTTTAGTTTAAAACCTTAGCTTTAACTGTTTAACCTGTCTTAAACTTTTATAATTAGATCAAATATTACTTATAACTGCTCTAATATTCTACTCTAATATTTCAATTATGTCAGATAATATTGTTTGTGATATTGACGAACTTTTTAACAATACACCTCCTGACATTGCTATTGAAGCGAACTTGGTAAAAGAAAACTTGTTACCAACGAAATCGAAAAAGTTATATGACAATGCAAGTAACAATTTAAAAAGTTGGTGTCATGATCATAATATACAACAAGTAAATGAAAATGCATTGCTTGTTTATTTTAATAATGAATGAAAAACAAAACAAGCGTCAAACGCGGTCACTGTATTCAATGATCAAATCATCTTTGCTTTGTGAGAGAAACTTTTAATATCAATAGTTATGCATCACTAATAGCGTTATTAAAAAGAAAAAACAAAGGTTATGTTGCAAAGAAAGCGAATGTTTTACTAAGAACCAAGTTGAAGACTTTTTGCATAATTCATCAAACGACGAGTTTCTTATGATAAAGGTAAGATAGTTTTCAGTTGAAAAATCTTGAAAAAAGAAATTAAAAAAGACATTCTTACTTTATTTTCAATGTCGACGTCTGGAGATAAAATCTTGTATGCACCTTGGGAGTAAAATGCCATTATTCCCTCGCAACAATTTCCTACCTCGGCTTCGCCTCGGGAGTAAATAGCTACAACTCCCTCGGCTTCGCCTCAGGAGTTAAACAAATAAATCCCTCGGCTTCGCCTCAGGATTTACATCCTTTGGTTCCCTCGGCTTTTGCCTCAGGAACCAACATAATGCTCAGGGGAATAATGACATTCCTTACTCCCTTGGTGCATAAATAACTATTATATCATTGATTACATTTGGACTTATAAATATAGGTAATATGTGATGAAATATACATTTAATGTGAATTTACTTTAATAATGTGAAATTTTTAATTTTTTTAGAAAAAAAAATCAAGTATTAAAATCGTCTGAGAAAAAAAACTAAAATGAAAAAATATGTTTGTGAAAAGAATATAATTTTGAAAAAGCTTTTTAAAACTATTTCAAGGGTGTTCTAGAGAAAAAAAAAGTTTCTTTGTTTTTATGAGTTTCAAAAAATTGCTAACGTCCTTCTAAACTCCCCCTCCTTTTTTGACATTTAGAACCATTGTCTACGAGATGGCGGTAAGAAAAAAATTCACACCATTTTGAAAATTGTCTGGAAAAATAGGGAAAAGAATTTTTTCAAAGGTTTTATTTGTTGGAATCTTTTTCTGTTTTTAGCCGTAATATTCGCACTTTTTCATTTCAGCGGTAAAATGAATAAAAAAAGGGGGAATAATATAGTTGCGAATTTCACGCATGAGAATTTCCCAAGGTAGAAAAGCAACAAGAGTAAATTTTCCCCTACCTTTTCTTGGTTATATTTTGTCTATTTAAGCCATAAAAGAGGTAAAATTTTTCCATGTATTTACTTCTTTAAAAACTGGCGGGAAACTTCAGTAAAATACAGGGGAACTGACGGCAAAGGGAAATTCTGTGAAATACAGTTCTTTGGTAAATATTTCTCACCGATAATTCCCACCCGAATATAGTTTATCATTTTGCTCCGTCTACACTTACAAATCCTTCTTATACTTATTTTCCGAGCCCCAAACCCCTTATTCAGTCCTACCCATAAATAAACCGTACCTTCCTCCAACCTCATAAATAAGGCGAAAGTAAATCCCTAATTGCATAATAATTTTCAAATTAATTCCAACCAAATTTATTTACAATTAAGTATTTAAAGTTTATATAGCACTCAGAGATATCTCCGGTTCACATAATATATATATTTATGCCAACAAAATAAAATTCATATTTATCCTTCTAAATTACAAACACGTCATAAAAGTGTATAATATACACTTTATAGACTTTTGTATATTACGTTGTAATATACACAATTTTAATATTTATTTGCATACAGTTCCAATGCATAAAATTATTTTAATTATATTTACCAAACAATTAATAGACTAACAATAATCAAAGATGTAAGTTTGACTGCTAATTATTTGTATTTGACACTGTCTGACGATATGTTTAATGTCAAAAAACAATTAAATGATTTAAAGTTAGAGGCCGTCAAAGTTTGAAAATTCAAAAGCCAATAAAATCAGTGACTAATATCGAAATTATATTTATTTTATCCATTGACCATTTATAGATGAGCATTAGAGTCAAATGCCAACTCAATCTGTCAAATTTTCAATTTTTTAAACGTTTTTACCCTGGTCTGAAGATATTATCTTTTGGGCAGCAGAATTAGGCTTTAAGTCTTATTTTTGTGTCAAGTTTCAACCCTATAGACACAGCGGGAGTTGTGCGTGATATAGACTCATGGACACACAGGATGATGAATACCTTTCAAAACAGGATAAGAGTGGTTCAAACAAATTATTGCGAAGAACCCTTGGTTTTTTGATTTTTCGGGTGAACGCAATACTTTCCCTAAACATCTACAGTTGGAGGTGAGAAAAAGTAAATAATATTTCATTTTTCTGCCACAAAAACTGCAGGACATGTACGCATAGATAAACAATATTAACATAGATGGCTCACTCAAAGATTAAAAAAAATAGTTGATGGGATGCAGGAGGCTCAAGTAGTACAGTCTAGTGGTGGAAGCGTGAAACTGTCAGAAATTTTTATTTCTGTCATTTTTATTTATTTATTTTTATTCAACCAAACAACGAGCTGTTGAGGGTAATCAAGTCTTTTTATCCGCTTTTCAGCGCTAGAATGATGAGGAGTCGATGGATGAGTGATCCCAAGAAAGCTCTATAAGAAATTCGTATAAATTGGTAAAAAGTGAAAAATTTAATTTCTCACTCTTACTTCACCCATACTGTCCGTCCCCCTGGATTTGAACCTCTAATGTCAGAGTTTTAATTTTTTTGTTTCCTTTACTTAACCGTTTGCGCCAATCCGAGATGTTATATTTAGATAGCAAATTTAAATCTTAAGTCTAAAACACTAAAAATTAATTATTGTTATTATTTTAAGAAAACGATGGTGCCAATGTTCACATGTCAATGTCAATGTTAACAAATATGACATGTCAAAATATAACACAAAATATTGACGTCTAACAGTAGTTATGTATGTACCAAGTTAGATTAAAAATAAATCGTTGAGTGAATGTAAATACTCTTTGAGATTAACCAAAAAAGCGTGCAGATTACGGAAATAGGCTTCATTTATCACAAATCCGGCTAATTACTAAAACATTTTGAAAAAAAAGTTATAAAAAAAGTTTGTTGGTGATCCAACGTTCTAGAAGGCCGTGGATATTCGACCGCGCCTTATTGTTTATCTATGCATGTACGTGTTATGGACACAAAAGCAAATATCTCTAATGTTATATTATGATTTCAATTGTTTATTTATATTAGCATATTTGGTTACTATGGTAACAATGTTTTGATTTTGTTTGTTAGAGAAAATAAAAGATTGATTCCTGGTTGTGTCATCAAACAAATTTTGCTTCTTTTAATTTAAGATAAGTTTAATCATAAGACTAAACAATAAAACAAATAAATATTAATAATTGTATTAAAAGTAATGATTGTTATAAAATCTTAGGATAATTGTACACAATAATGATATTTATTTTTTCACAACTATTATAATTACATGGTTGCGGATACTATTTTCTGGAAAAAAAGAATGGTCTCTTTATTTTGTATGGAACTTAATAAATCGTTTTAGTTAGTGTTTGCTATAGATAAATATTAAAAATAAAATAACAAATAATAACAAACATAGAAAATGAATAAATGACATGATCCTTCAAAAAAAAAAAAACAAAAAAATTCACTTGTTTACATGCATGTATGTGGACACATTGTTTTCTTGATCTAGTTTAAAGCACAACAAAATTGTGGCTGGCACACTTTCTCAAAACATCTAATTTTAGATGGGCCTAATATTTTTGTTATTATTGAATATATTGGGGAGATTTACTGTTGTATTTTTAATGGTGCATGTCTCTATACACATCTCCATACAACCCGATTCGGCAGCTACAAGCTATCAGTTAAAGTCTGAATTTCGTATAAAATATAAATACATTACATGTTCCTATAAGAATATAGCTAAAGCCAGATTGAGTTTTTAAATAATTGCATGCAGTTCGACGTAGTTAATGTTTTCAGCTGTATATTGCTACGAGGTATAAAAATAATATTTATGTTGGAGGCAAGATATTTCCTATACATAGAGAGGTTTCAAGGAAAACAAAATGTTGCCATTCAAACATTGTGTCGTATTAAATCTTTAGCTTAGAGAAAAGTAAACATTCTTACAGATTTATCTTTTATACTGTATATACAACCTAAGAAAAATATGTGGTAATTTTTTACACGCGACTTTTACTTTTTTGTTTTCTTTAGAAGCTATTAGAAGATTGCTAAGCAATAGGTATAAACTTTTTAATACTCTTACTGGATCAATGCGCTTGTATCAGTAATGTGAGTTGTTTTATCCATCAAACTAGCTTTGTGCAATGAATTAAAATAAATAAAATAAACAAATTAAATATGGAGTAATTATAGGATATGGTTAACCTATATTCGTAGATAAACTGTTGGGTATTGCGTATATAAAACATCATTAAGCGCATAAATTCATAGAGATTATATTATAAGTAGAGAGACCCTATCGGTTGAATTTAGAAACATCGAAAAAGTAACCTTAACACCTTCCATAATTAATATAATCAGACAAACAGTTTAAAGTTACTGCAATACTTAAATTAAAGTGATGTAGAAATTCATACAGTAGGGGTCGGGGCGGGGGACAAAGTGGTCTAACTCCCTGGTTTTAGGTGGTTCCGAAAAAAACAGGGATTAGTTGCATCAACTACCGCACCGAGCGCTAGTTTTCACCTTGTGCCCTTATCACTATTGTTATCAGTTTTAAATCGATACTTCTATTTATGTTTATAAAAATGTAAACAAGACGATTTTTATCTTATTCATTGACTTTTTTCTTTTTTATAATACGACACACGGCTAAAATCAATTGACAGCCCGCCAAAATCTCAATGCTTTCAACCCTCTTTCTTTAATAAAAAAAATCCCTTCTTTTATGTAACAAAAAAAAATTCCCTACTCTGGCAACACTGAAAGTCAGGTTATGTTTTGAATTTTATTATTTGTTTTTATTTGATATCGTATTTTTTTATTTTTAAAAATTATTTATTTACTTTTTAAGAAGGAATATTGTTGTATCTTATAAATTTACCAACTAAGTGTTGCTTTAAATTTGTTCGGGAAGTATGAATTAAGTGGAGTTAAAGTTGTTAATTACGTAATGCAATGGATCATAATAGTTATTTGATAAAAGTTTGACGATTTAAATAAATTGTCAGCTATAATTACTTTTTTCCAAAACAAACTGCTTTTTTTGTCAATTTTGTATAATTGAATGCGTATTGTTTCATATTATAAGAATAATATGACACAATATGCATTCAAGACTTAAAAAAGTCAAGACTGTCATCTATTGAAAGATATGGCATTTTCAAAAAAAAAAATGCTGTCTTTTGGTTGACAGAGCACAGAACCTGCGCTGTACTCAAATAGCAAGAAATGCTTGAAGAATACGTCAATGTACAAGCATCAAATATAGGCACTCAGATCATATTACAACTTCGCAATAATTGGGATGAGTTGAACAGATTGGAATGAAATGAAACGAAATCAAACAGGTCAATATGCACAATGAGGTTGTTGTTGTTTTCGAATTTTTGTCCTAACTTAATATGAGGACAACAAATTCAATGAGGGAAATAAAAGTGACACGAGGTTACAAATATTTACAACCAGTGTTGCCTTTTTATGATTTTATTTACGAAAAAGGTATTTTTTTTATACCGAGGTGAACTTAGGTCCATCTAAAGCAGCTTATTTCAGGGGAGTTAGACCACTGTGTCCCGCGCCCCCACCCCAACTGTATGAATTTCTACATCACTTTAACTTAAATAAAATAAAGTTCATTATTGAAAATAAAACAAAAAAATGTAAGAAAACTCAATTATAATTGATTTGTTCAAATGTTTACACACTGTAGGAGTAGGTTGGTATGAGAGCCAGAAAAACGTGTTTCAAGCCTATCTACATATTGATAGGACATGTCGTCTTCCAGTATCATTATTAGTAGAGTCGAGTTAATTTGATTAGCCTGACTTATTGTAGCCATTTTATACACACTATAAGGTGGTACATTTACCACCACCATATTATCAAATACTAGTAAATTTCAAGAGTACTTGAAATTTACAGGTTAATATCTGTTAGACGCGGAGACTTTAAAAACAAATATTGCACGAAACAAATAAAATTCCAGTAGATACGTTTTGCGTTAAATAATGTCAATTTTATTGTTTGCGAAATTTTTTATTAGCTTAGTCATTATTATTGTTTACTTACTATCCCCTAACAAGTTAACGAATATTGGAGATGGCAAAACCTCTATAACATGACAAACCCTCTACAATTGTTATCAAACTCTGGAAAATTTGCATTTATACAACACTCTATAGCGAAGGGGGCTGTTCATTTCAATTTTCGAACTTATCACTTAGTTGTTTCCCGACTGTATGGGGAAAGCTTGATTGCTGCCTCAGTGTTTGAACAAGATGCATCGACAAATGCATCCAGAATTTATAAATAAAGATGGCTCGAAACCTTTTGTGCAGTTATTCAATTGCAACTCCCCTAATTTTAGTTTCATGCCATATCGGAGGTGGCTCTCTCTCTCTCTCTTATTCTTTGTTAAGTAAAAACAAAAACTTTCAATAATTATTTTAGGACGATGAAATCTACATACGTCTGAAATTAATTCACAATTATAAAAAATGTTTTAATGTAAATTTTAATTTATTTTATAAAAAAAGTCCTTAATGTTTTTCAATTTTCGCCTAAATTATTTTTTATTGTATTTATGTATTGTATTATTTATAATTAGACTAAAAGTCAGTTTTGTTTAGACCAAGAGCCCAGGGGTGTTTTGTTAATAAGTGTAATGGCTGGAACCGGTCTCAATTTTTCGTATATACCTTTCTGAACAGGGATCTGCAATTCTGCCGACTCGTATCGGATGGGTGTCCCAGGCAGAACGCACTTTAGAGGTCAAATTTACCACCCAAATTAATAAAAAGTGTAATGGCTGGAACCGGTCTCAATTTTTCGTAAATACCTTCCTGAACAAGAATCTGCAATTCTGCCGACTCGTATCGGATGGGGCAGAACCTTTGACCCCTAAAGTGCGTTCTGCCTGGGACACCTATCCGATACGAGTCGGCAGAATTGCAGTTCCTTGTTCAGGAAGGTATTTATAAAAAATTGAGACCGGTTTTAGCCATTACACTTTTTATTAACAAAACACCCCTGGGCTCTTGGTTTATATATATAAATGAATATAACAAAATTTAAATTATTTCAGTGAAAAATTAGTTGTAATGTTACAACAAATAATCCAGGTAGACATTAAATAACAATAAACTAGTATTTTTTATTTTCTATCTCCTGGCACTCGATAGAAATGTTATCTGTAAAAGTTTACTTGTTACTAAAATGTCATTGATTTAAATTGCTTTTCTTTGAACGTTGTCGTAACATCAGGAACAAATAGGTATCGATTTCCACGCTCGATATACCCAAATGATTCCTTAAAAGTTTTTAGGGAAAAGGCCCCTCTCTCAGTTTTGGTTCATATTGTCCCCCAAGACTTATATAAATTGTATACCCGATTGACCATATTATATTCTAAAACTTGTTTCTGAAATCCTTTCTTCTTTTCTAGAGGTTTTCTTGTTCACCTTTACTTTCAATGTAGTATTTTCATTCTTATTTTTTCTTCTTGGTTGCCTTTTTTACGCATCATGTTAGTTTTTTTCTCGATACCCTAAAGGGTCGAAAAGTATTGTGAATATGAAAAATGTTCTTATTTTCCTGTCCTTTCACTTTTTTTTGCAGTAGGCACTTACTTAGCTTATTTTATGTATTTCTTATATAAAAAACAAAATCGAAATGTTTCTTATATTTCTTTTCTTAAAAGAAAAGAATCAAGTAATAAGGCTTCTTAGGTACTTTTATTACTTACCTTTGGAGACGAAACGATCACAATGATGTTGGATTCATCCTATCCATTAACACAAGATCCCTATATACATCTTATTGAACAACACAAATTTCCTGAAAACAACCAATGAAACAACAAAAGTTTCCTGAGTATATTTTAACTAACAACTCAAGTTGTCTCGATACATCCTATCTACAAGAAAATGTTCACAAATTTATTCAAAGGAAATATAGATTTTGAACTAAATTAAGGGGGGCTTGGCGTAACCCATTAGTCTGCAAAGTGGCGATATTGTTGTTTTGTTATACATATTCTCCCATCGATCCACGGATTCATGCAGTTAACGAAAAGTACCAAGAAGTTCAATCCATATCGTCCAGTGTAAATACAATGACATTTTACTAACTATATAAATGTAGATAAGTATTAAGAAATTGTTTAATAAAAGTAGATAACATTTGAAGGTATAAATGTAACGTTACATCAGTAATTGATAAGTAAATTGCTGTCTATGTTATTGTATACAATTTAACGCAAGTAGAACTATCGATTTATAAACAATTCAAACGTAAATAAATAAATAAATAAATAAATAAATAAATCTTTATTTCTAATAAATTTACACACGTAAACAACAGAAAAAGTCAAAACATGTTATATATTAAAATAATTCATTCAATTTTTGCATTAAAGTATTCATCAAGGCTATAAAAGGCTTTGTCTGTTAAAATATTTTTAATTTTCTCTTTGAATATTTTAAAAGTAAGGTTTCTATCTGATACACTTAGATGATTGAACAACTTGATTCCTAGAGATTTGTATCCGACCTCTGACTTACTAAGTCTGTGATATGGTACACTAATATTTTTATGAGATCTAGTTTTGTAGTTATGACTGATAGTTAAAAACTTATTTTCATTCATTTTTATGTACAACAGGGATTTATAAATAAATATGTTTACAACAGTCATTATTTTTAAATCTGCAAAGAATTTTTTGCAAGATGTTTTGAAGTTTAGTGAGAGCATTATTCTTATTAGTCTCTTCTGTAGTATTAAGAGGCAGTTTGTATTTGCATGGCCCCAGAGAAGGACACCATAGCTCAACCTACTCTCTATCATGGCTTTATAGAACATAACTAATGAATCTACAGGTAAGTAATTTTTGAGTTTTCTCATTACAAATGTATAACAGCTTTAGTAGCCATTGTAAAGAGGAGATATGTAGAGGCGTTGGTAACACAAGACTTTACGATCTAGTAAAACAAACTGAAATAAATTTCCACCCGAAGGAAGCCTGGACTCTGTAAATGTCAGCAGTTTCCCACCTGCAGTAATATTAAACTTTCCTACCATCTAACTGTGACTGCCATATATTTATGGACAGATCTCCTCTCCCACAATATACTCCTCAGTCCTCTTTATATCTCTACTAATCTCGCCTATGTGTCTAATTATCTTGTAATTCACTTATGAGGCTGTTACAAAGGTGATTTAAAACAACATTAATGGCTTTATTTACCGATTTCCACTTTTTTATTATTAAATACTATTTTATATTATTAATTGTATTATTTTATTTTTGTTGTATTATTATACAGGGTGGTCCAAAAGTGTCCTCTTCTCAATTAATGAACCATTAGGCATAATTTAAAGAAATTTGAGGTACTTATTTTGAGCAAAGAAACTTCTTTTTGTTTGTGTAGTTCTCTTCTGGTGTACATTTTAACACCGAATATTGCAAAAAATGGAATGATTACTTTATCTGAGCTTTTTAGGAGCTTAGGATAAATACAGGGCATTTTGCCACTACTACTTTAGCGGAAATAAGTGCCTAAAGGGTAAAAATTATACATTTTTAACTCAAAATGAATAATTATTAGTGTAAACATAATTAGTGTTAACATAAGAAAGAATTTTCTAAGAGTAAAAATGCCTTATTTCTGGCGTAAGAACACAAATCATTTATTACCTTACTCTCTGGATAAAATTTTTACATAAGAATTAGTTTAGGGCACAAAAGAGACTAAATTTCATTAGATTTAATAA
Organism: Microvelia longipes; assembly: GCA_018340805.1. Lineage (NCBI taxonomy): Eukaryota > Metazoa > Arthropoda > Insecta > Hemiptera > Veliidae > Microvelia > Microvelia longipes. Next base: position 45,815,062 of record JACMZG010001908.1, on the reverse strand, counting down.
ATCTTACACACACAAGTATTAATACAAAAAAAAATTAGTGGCTAGTGCTGCTTGATTTAGTGAAAATACTAACTTATTTCTTATAGACCAAGAGCCCAGAGGTGTTTTGTTAATAAAAAGTGTAATGGCTGGAACCGGTCTCAATGTTTCGTAAATTCCTTCCTTAACAAGGATCTGCAATTCTGCAGACTCGTATCGGATGGGTGTCCCAGGCAGAACGCACTTTAGGGGTCAAAGGTTCTGCCTGGGACTCTCATCCGATACGAGTCTGCAGAATTGCAGATCCTTGTTCAGAAAGGAATTTACGAAAAATTGAGACCGGTTCCAGCCATTACACTTTTTATTAACAAAACACCCCTGGGCTCCTTGGTCTATTGTGTCTATTGTGTTTGCAAAAATATCCGAAACCGGGATGACACCGGAATTATCAGTTTCAGGTGCTTTAAAGGCCCCCGTGCCCTTTACCCCGTGCCCGATTTTTTTAAAAATTAATAGTGTCATGAATTCTTTGGCTTTTTTAAATTAATAGTGTCATGAATTCTTTAGGTTTTTTAAATTAATAGTGTCATGAATTCATTTGGTTTTTTAAATTAATAGGTTGTTCATGAATTGGGTTTTTGGTGTCATGAAAATTTGTCAAATTCTTTGGGTTTTAAATTATAGTGAATTCATTAATAGTGTCATGAATTCTTTGGGTTTTTAATTAAAGTGTCATGAAATTCTTTGGGTTTTTTAAATTAATAGTGTCATTCTTTGGGTTTTTTAAATTCATGGGGTTTTTTAATTAATATGTCATGAATGGGTTTTAAATTAATAGTGCATGAATAGTGTCATGAATCTTTGGGTTTTTAAATTAATAGTGCATAATTCTTGGGGTTCATTGAATTCTGGGTTTTTAAATTAATAGTGTCATTTCTTTGGGTTTTTTAAATTAATAGTGTCATGATTCTTTGGGTTTTTTAAATTAATAGTGTCATGAATTCTTGGTTTTTTAAATTAATTCATGAATTCTTTGGGTTTTTAAATTATAGTATGTGTTTTAAAATGTGTCATGAAATTAATAGTGTCTTTGGGTTTTTTTTAAATTAATAGTGTCATGAATTCTTTGGGTTTTTTTAATAGTTTCATGAATTCTTTGGGTTTTTTAAATTAATGTCATGAATTCTTGGGTTTTTTAAATTAATAGTGTCATGAATTCTTTGGGTTTTTTAAATTAATAGTGTCATGAATGGGTTTTTTAAATTAATAGTGTCATGAATCTTTGGTTTTTTTAAATTAGTGTCATAGAATCTTTGGGTTTTTTTTAAAGTGTAATAGTGTCATGAATTCTTTGGGTTTTTTAAATTAATAGTGTCATGAATTCTTTGGGTTTTTTAAATTAATAGTGTCATGAATTCTTTGGGTTTTTTAAATTAATAGGTTTTTAATTAATAGTGTCATGAATTCTTTGGGTTTATAAAGATTCTTTGGGTTTAAATTAAATTAGAATTCTTTGGGTTTTTTAAATTAATAGTGTCATGAATTCTTTGGGTTTTTTAAATTAATAGTGTCATGAATTCTTTTAAAATAATGAATTCTTTGTATGAATTCTGGGTTTTTAAGACTTTGGGTTTTTTAAATTAATAGTGTCATGAATTCTTTGGGTTTTTTAAATTAATAGTGTCTGAATTCTTTGGTTTTTAAATAATAGTGTCATGAATTCTTTTGGGTTTTTAAGCACACATGATTCCAACAAAAATCGGGTACGGATTTCCTCGTAACTATTTTTCATTACATCGGATTTGCTACGCTCATTCTCCCTGCTTCGGCCTCAGGTTATTATCACCGCAGACTTGGATTTGTTCGTTTTTTAAGCTGGTATTTACCAATTACCTGGTTATTATATTAAACTCTGGGTTTAATAAGGTTTTATATTAATCTGTGATTAAATCATTTGATTAATATGAAACAAGAAATAACACTTCATAACATAATTGAAATAAAACACAAATGTTGGAAAAAATAATATTATCAAATAACTTAAATACTATTTACAACAAACTAAAAGTATTCAAAAGAAAAATTTAAATAACAATAAATAAAATAAAACACTATATTGTGAGTTCCATCTTCTTATCAGTTTATTTAAAATCTCCTGACAACCCATTTAAAAGGTTTCATTCAATGAAAAAGTGAGTTTAAACACGTTAAAATTAATTAAAATAATTCAACCTCTTCAAGGAAAAAATTAAAGGTAAATCATCAAAACTTTGGCGATTAAAGGGAAAACCATAAAACCAAGGGAAAACCATTTTTGTTAACCCGTTACAAAAATATTTTAACGTTGGTAACATTTGATTTAAGCTCGCTTAGCTGTATAATTGTTTGAATTATGCGTACAACTCAAGGTGTTTGTGCGACTTTGTACAACAAATTTGTGTATCAGTAACACATTTTGTCAAAACTTATTTTTGCAGAATCATTCAAAGGAAATGAGCTAAAATATTTTAATTGTTATGAGCCTAAACTGAGCTTTTAATAAGGAGATTAAAAGCTGATTAAAAAAGAATTAGCTTAAACATATAAAAATATTTTTAAAAAATATATATTTTCTAATTTTTCTAAATTGGAGACGACGATTTAAAGAGTTGATAAGACTCGAAGTTGAATGTACTAACATTAAGTAAAATTGTGTTTATGCAACTGAAAATTTTCTCTTTTCCCCTAGTTCACAAGCTACTAGAACCCGATACAACCATGTATTACCAAATAGCTAAAAGTTTAAATAACTTTTAAAAGGCATGGTTGAATACAAATATGTAAATTATCTTTAAAAAAGTTTGTTGGTATAAAACTATTATCTTACATAGTTTGACTGTTGACAGGTCATGGTAAAACATTTTGCAAAACTTTCCAACTTTTAATGCCGAGAGTAGAAAGTCTTTCCTTAACGATTCAAAAACCGACATTATTAGTTAACAAATTCTGAAACGAGTTTAAAAGACAAAGTTTAACAGTTTGGAAAGACGAAAAAACGACTTTTCCTTACAAAAACTTGTATAAGAAAAGAACAAGTCAAATTGGATATGAAGAGAGAAAATTCATTGAAAATTCACGCCAAAACCTTTGCTCTTTCTTAACTTTAAACTGTAAACTAAACTCTATAAACAAGTTCTGTATTTTATAAACAATAAATGTTATTGTTTTCAAATATGATTGTATATTATTTATATTATTAATATCTAAAAATAACATATAGATTTTTATATTTTTGATTGTACCCAAAAGGCTATTTTTCGGAGGGGATTTAAAACACCCTTCATGTATTTCATTTCAATAGTACCAAAGTAGGCCAGTGACAATGGTACTTGGCAGGAGTTCTGTGCTAATATTAATTCTAAAAGGATCAAATATAAATTGAAGCCCGTCACCAAAAAGTCGCAGGTTGCAAATTAACATTAACATTTAATGTAAATTATTTGCCTTGTTTAAAACGTGGATAGGAGAAGTTATGTTATTGCACTAAAGATACAAACCCCTTATATAGGTTTATCCTTAGAATAATACTATGTATAGAAGGAGCACTACTGATAACACGAAATGCGATTCACTGGTGCACCTAAGTAATGCTGCCACCCCAACAATATACAATTTTCTAAAAAAAGTTGGCAATACTTCCGGTGTTGAATTATTATGTTCTATTATTAATTAATGATTGATTATTCATAAATACTAATATAAATATCGTTCATTACAATATTAAAGCATTTTTAAATTGTAGTTTAACGTATTATTAAAATTACATATAAAAAAGTATGTCGTCAACTAAATGCAGATTTTTGTTTCCGCCACCCTTTTTTGTCATCAAGACCAGTTTTATTAATACTCAGCAGGTGGTTTTAAGTTATTATATTTGTCTTTACGATCTTTCTTCATTAATAGATATTTATGACACATATTAAAATAATGTTTTGTTGTCAGGTGGCAGCATTACTTAGTTGCACCAGTCAACCAGCTTCCGTGTTATCAGTGGAATTACATTGTCTTTACGGTCCTGTGCTCCTTCTATATATAGTATTATTCTAAGGTTTTACCGAATTTCCGCATGTTTCTGCTTGCATTTGTGCGTGTGTGACAGCAATAGTCGTATCTTTATTGTGTTTATCATAGAGACCTAAAAAGTTGCAGAAAAATATTAGGTGGAATAACCTAGTATATGGTCCATCTTATCATTCAGTTTAAAAATTGACCGAAGTTCTGTAAGTCCATCACTATTATAATTGTAGTAGGCAATGTCAGATAGTATTGTCTATTTACTTTTCCTCATTTAAACCGTGGGAATATGGGAAAAGTATTGTGTTTGCAAAAAATCCAAAACTGGGATAAAACCGGAATTATCCGTTTCAGGCGTTTTTAAGGCCTCCTAAGTGGTTTTGTCAAAGTTGTCTGTCTGTATATGTGTGTGTATCTGTTATCATCGTAGCTCCCAGTGTATTCATGCTAGAGCAATGAAATTTTTAACAAAAATCAGTCTACCGCTATAATTGTCTATTCGAAAAATATTTGTTATGACGTCACTAACCCGCAATAATGACAGCAAAAATTTCGAAAAATCATAAAACGAAGAAAAATGGTGCGATCGGATTGAGAATTGCACGCATGTGACTATGTATAAGACTAAAATAAGTGTCAAGTTCCATCTCATTATTAGAATTAGTTCAATTTTATTAAATGACTTGGGTACGATTTTTGAAAAATAGTATAATTAAAAATGGTCCAATTGAGTTGAAATTTGGTACAAGTATATACCATTACGTTATAAATATGTACTAGTATGATGACAAATACATTCATGATTTTTAGTGGATCATAAAAATTAAGGAGCATTGAGCGGAATCAGTGCTGTATGGGTGACCGCTAAGAATGATACAGATGCATTTAATATCTGAAGACAAGCGAAGCGAATCCAAAGGTATGTTGCAGTTGGCGAACTGTATTTCTGCAGTCCGAAACAGGGACGATGAAAGTAGGAAATTCCTCTGATGTAATGAGGAAAAGTATCGAGGTACCCCATACCAGATTTGTTTAGTTTTATTATACGCAAAACACACTAAGAATTAATATAAATCATTGAAATCTTTTAATTTATTAAAATGAGAAAGAAAATTGATCGTGGTACCTCAATACATTTCCTTACTACTTTTGACACGTTTTACTCGGCCTCAAATTGCCGTGTGTAGCTAAAGCTTAATGTAGTAATACTTAGCAATCTCAACACTCTACTCAGAATACAATTAGTGATCCAATGTCTAGGATATTACGACTTCGCACTGCCTTTGCTCGACCTGAGAGTTTTAAGGTAATTTCAGGCATTGAGTTACCTAATACCGAGATGTAATTTAGCGGATCAGGTCAGTACTGATAAAAATAAAGTTGCTTTAAACTTTTATCGTCGCTAGTCTTTTAGATAATTTTTTGTAAGATTGTAATTATACTTTGTTGGTTAGGCACTGATGATGGACTGCTAAAGTCTGAAAGTTGGCTCTGTAATTCATCATATAACATCAGTGAAGAGATATAACATCAGTGAAGAGGTACAGCATCAGTGGAGAAAAATAACATTAGTGGAGAGAAATAACATCCGTGAAGAGATATAACATCAGTGAAGAGGTATAGTATCAGTGGAAAAATATAACATTAGTGGACAGATACATCAGTGGAGAGACTTGTTTCAATGTTTTATATTTGGACTCCACAACTCTATTTTTTTTATCAAATTGTATCAAATCATAAAATGTTTTATTTTAGTAATTGTATATTTTTTTCAAAATGGAATAATATGATCAAAAATGATTAACGTTAGACACCTCCACTAGGCTTAATTATAATTTAAGGCAAAATAAAACAAAGGCACACGGACACTCACTGATAGACAGATTAAGAGCATCATAAAAGATACTAAAGCAGATGATTATACTGCAATCACGGTATTAGAGTCTTAAAGAAAACCCTGAATTTTCCTTCATACCTATACTAGTAGTTGAGAAAAAGCAATAAAGCAAAATTAAAGAATGTCAACGTATATAATAAAGGCATTTCTCATCTTATTTGTTGTTTTTCTTTCAAGATATAAAATTAGAAGATACTATTTATTTTTAATATCCAATGTCTTTCTGAGGAAAAGCCGCCTCTATAAACCTCATGACTTATTGATCGGAAGAAACTTCGTTGAGAACCGATTCCATACGGGGAGGGCTAAGAATAACTAAAGCAACGAGAAATATAAATTCTTTAAAAGTGATAGCAATGCTTCCTCGATTAATTTTTCGTAGTAGCTAAAACATGTTAGGAAATAAATTCACACCACTAGCTCTATATAACTCTTCTCTTAGTCCAGTTATATCATAAATAAATTATTTAATATTTATAAAAAGAAATATTCACATATTTTGGATCCTTATTTATATAATTCAGGTCTATTCCATAAAGATAGTACTAACAGTTTTGGGAAAAGTATTTTATACACATCATACAAGTTGATCATACGTATGCATATTTTCATTTAATAATGGTTAATGTCGATTTATAATTGTACCAGAATTATAGCTTATTTAATTAACTTTAGCTTAAAGCAGGAAAACATTTGAATCATTTTTGGTTTTGAATATCAAGTAAAAATCAGGAGTCAGTATCGGAACATTGAGTGCTCGCCTCACTGTTCGGTCGCGTGAAAACAAGGATAGAGTTTCCTTTAAATGCTAGCCAGCCCTTTGGAACATATAATTATAAATTATAAAAACATAAAATTATAAATAAAATATAATAAAAATTTCAAAATATTATAATCTGTCAAGAATTACAAATCGAACTCAAAATTAATGTTGATGAAATGTAACAAAAACTGACGTTGAGTTATTTTCCCAGTTTTTTGTCTTTTATCTTAAAGCGATGTATTTGTTCCATCGTAAAATGTTTTTATTAGGATGAAGCATAGAAAGACTACTAAAAGAAGGAAAGGTCTATATAAGACTAAGGCAGGGATGGAGCTATGGACCAGGGATCGTTTTAATCCCTAAAAACCTATATAAACCCCCTTCTTAAAACTTCTCAAGGATCTTGACCTTCCTTCAACAACTTCAGACACTCTTCACAGATATATATTTTCTTTAGATGGATTTAAAGACCATCTAATAGCTATAAAACAATATATAAGACGGAAGTTGTTGCACTATTAAGAGCTTGTACACAAGTGTGCTTTGAATTCAAAGTAAAATATTATATCTTAGTAAATTATATATGGTGTTTGTTTCTGACGTTTATCTGAACTCTGAACTGCATAAAGGCACTAATGACCTAAACTATCTTTCTGAACTCTGCATTTGGTTCTTTTTATTTATTTCTTCACGAAGTTGATTCTTGTTAAATTATTTCTGTGATACTTAATTTAATTCTAGTCTTTCTATGGCGTGCGTGTTAATTTATTTGTTTTTAAGCTTTTAATTTGTTGTTAATGTAGAGTTTAAGTTTATTTTTGATGGCCTGAAGATGTTCACAGTGTTGTGTGAAATGATCATCGCTAATTTGTAGATTATTTATGAATAATATTCATATTTATTAATATATAATATTATTTAATATAAGTCAATATTTTAATTATTAAAAAAATAACTCTGTACTTTTAATTATGACAAGACCTATAATTTAAATTATAATAAAAATCTACATGACATTTCATTTAGTATATATGTAAAACATATAATTGTAAGACATATAATTTATCACTACAAATATAATATTATTTTCTTTTAAATAATTTTAATGATATCGGCTTAGCTTTGCGTCATCATTCATACGAAGACAATTTTTTAATTAAGTTTTTAAATTGTTTATGCAAATATGAATTTAGTGATTTTATATTTTTCAAATTATTAAAATAAGAGAGCGGAAAAAATAGAGAGATAATGGTTATAAGAGGTCGTCATGGAGGAATAAAAAATCGAGAAAAAATAAAAAGGGAAAATCTTGAGAGGGACTTTTTAGAATTTCATTTAAAGAAAAGTCAAGGCTGGAATTCTCGGGTGATAAGAGATATAGGAAGCTATGATGGGGCTCTCTGGTGAGAAAAGATGTAACCTAGGCTGAATTCTAAATAAGTTAGGATTTCAAAGTCACGTATTTATACACAGAACTCTTCAACCAGTAGAATTGTCCAAGGATCATTGGCTCAGGGAAACCCATTCACAAAGTTTTCTTGCATAATAACGGCAGAAACGCCTTATATCTTGACAACTGAATACTCTTGATCAATAAGTTTCATAAAAAAATAAAGAAAAGTGCACTTATGCAATTATATGCTCAATATAAAACGTAATAATTTTATGAGGCAGTCCAAATATTTTATAAAAACAAGCTGTCAACCATAAAACGACGCTTCTCTCCCTGAAATTATAGAAATTATTGGAGCATGCAATATTGCCTATTAAGACAACTAAACATCCTTTCTATAGATATTTCGAGAACCGTGCTATCTACAGATGTGGTTAAGGTTTCTTTGTATTTAATTATGCGTCGTTCTCTGATGGAATTTATCTAAAGAATTAAATCATCATTAGGAAGCCGCTTTATTAAACAAATAAAATATTTTATGTATTTTTTAAGTTAAAGTGACTATATTTTGATACGCCATGATGGATTAACCCCATAATAACCTGTTCTTTCCCACCTAACACTTGATTTTCGAGCCATTCATCTTGAAATGATATCAGCAATTTAATGCATAGAGTTTTTTAAAGACACGTGCACACCCACACATTCTCACAGACATCATTATTTTCGTTTTTAGAATAGTTTTCTTTTGCTATAACGTCAACTACTACTGAAAATTTTGTGTTTTAGGTTTATTGTCGACGCTGTTTCCCTCTCTCCTATTGTAAGGGGGTGAAGCAATAAAACAATATATGTACATTAAATACAAGTATAAGCTTTATGATTTAGTAAATGTGTTCGGTTTGTAATCTATGTAAAGAAAAGATCACACTTTCAGAATCTCCTATAGTTACTGAAGCCAAGCTCGGGCATTTTAAGTATTCATTTTTCACTTTATACAATTACATTACATTAATTAATTAATAAAAAATAATTAATTAAATTTTCCCATAAATTAATAAAATTTATGGGAAAACAGTTACAAAACATGGGCTTGGGTCTTATTTACCATAACTTCATTATGGTAAATGAAGACCCAATGTCTAGACTACAGTCACAGCCAGATTTTTTATCAGTCAATACTCTTTAAATGATGATATGTCTCATCACACGTCCATTTGCTTGTATATTTATACGAAAATCGTAATGACAACCTGGGTTAATATATAGTTAAGCTATAACTTTGTTTTCAAAAGGCGTCATCTGTTTCATAATTGAAATTCTCTAACCTTTTCAGAAGACCTTTTGTAACTTTTCTGTTAAGTCCCAGACAAATTATTGATAAATCAATACCTGAGTCTGAGTATCTTATTTATGCAATGCTGCATTGTTTAAAGGCAAAAAGAGACATTACAGAGATATGAAAACTTTTGACAGACGAGTGGCTTGGAAACTCGTAGAAACGAGGTCAAACTACTCGGGCTAATTTGATGTCTCTTCTTGGAGAGACTGTGTGGGAGTCAAAACCCTCCAGACTTAACTTTCAATTAGAATTTACATCAGCCAATCTGCTAGGTATGGAAGAAAATCAAAATTCGAGACGTGGGCAATGTCAGAAAATACTTTACAGAGAATTAGGGTATCACGGATAAATAGAAATATAAGAAGAATAAATAGGTGAGATGAATGGGTCAGAGAACAGACTGTTTATGGTAGGTTGCATGCAATCAAAAATTCTGGTCCAGAGGTCCTCAAACTTGGCGAATATCTTTTGAAATGCGTGCTTCTTTGATTTACAATGGATATCTTGCTTAAATGCTCTGTTCATGATTCATAAAATGGAGCAGCAGCAATAATTCTTGTTCCTCCATTGTCTAAATTTTTCAAAGGATATGCGCATTGTTCCTAAATCCATGCAGGTTATTCAAAACTACAGTCATCATTCCAAAATCGGAAAGGTACAGCATGATTTGTACTGATATCAAGCTCAGGTTATCTTACTTTTTAAAATATTTAAGAGCATTTCCTATGAAAAAAAAAAAGTTTTATTTCAAAACACTAACCGTATTGAAATAAAACTTGGTATTCGTGATTATTACAAAGAGGGACGCAGGATCCAATGTGCCAAATTTTGACTACATTAGATTATTCTTACAATTTTGAACGATTTTATAATAAATTTATGCTGTTTAACTTTTAAACTAATTTCGGTCATGAGATGAAACTTAAGTTTGGGCATTTATTAGGCTTATATATGACGACATACTATCAAAACTTTAATTTGTAAAAATATTTTTGGTGTTATAGGATTATTGGCCGAATCATCAATAACGACTAATGTCATCATAAAATATTATTTCCAGAAAACCACAACTAGATAATATTTGATTTCTGCGCCATGTTTAATTTTTCTAGCATAAACTTACATCATAGTGCAGAACAAACACACACACACGCATCATGATAAAAACCCCCAATACGTCATAACTGGTCTTTGGTTATTGCTGGTAAAAGGTTAAGCAGATGATTATAATGAAATCTCAATTTCGGAGTTTTTAGAATCAACCCAATATTTTTTCTATTTACCAAAGGTAATAAACTGCGTAGGCTTCCGCGGTTATTTGAAGATTTAGGTCTTCCGGTGGTGACCGCGTCAATGTAGATGAAGAATCCGACGTTTCGCTTCCACTTGTGGGAGGCATCTTCAGGGATGTAGGACATCATGGATAGTAACACAATGCTCTACAAAACTGAACTGAAGATGGAGACGACGCAGGCCCTATTTATACCTGTCCATTTATACCTGTTGTGTTTCTATCCATGATGTCCTACATCCCTGAAGATGCCTCCCACAGTGGAAGCGAAACGTCGGATTCTTCATCTACATTGACGCGGTCACCACCGGAAGACCTAAATCTTTACCAAAGGTAGTAAGTGGGAAAATAGCCAAAATTGTTTTTCTTTTAGCAAAATGTTTAAGTAATTAGAAACCGTAAACAATTTTTAAAATCACGATTAACTTATTTAGTTATCTATCAAGTCTATTTCAAGAACTTTAAAAAGTCTGAATCTATATATTTTCACAAGATTGCGTGTTTACTGTGAGAGACATTTTTCACGAGATAAAAATATTCTGAGTGTCATATTTTATTTCAATTCCATCTCGTAACTTTAAGATAAATTCTATTAGGGAATAAAAAAAAAGTCTCAAAATTATTATAAAAATGATACAGTCTAAAGCTATAAGAAGTTGCCTCTATGATTGACAACTTCATGACAGTATAAAGTAATATGAATGGCAATAGTAATAGACGTATAAGAAATGGATAAGATATTATTTCAAAGAGAAATAAAACAACAAATCGAAGATGACACAGTAACATGAAAGAAATAGGGTTGTGATGAAACAATACGATGAGAAATAAGGGTTTATTGAGATAGCGCTGGAAACACGTAACATGATGGATGGTTATGTTACGTAACATGTATTATACGCATGAAAATACAAACAATATAGATGTATCTCGGCAGAAATAAACAATAACTTACAATTATTAATTGCTATCAAAGATAATAAACAACGACAAACGAAAGTCGTCTATTTGTTGCTGAGTAACGATATAAACAGTAATCAGATGTTAGACGCATCGTTGTAACTTATTTAAGAGAACGGGTTAGGGGTTTTATTGTATTTTAAACTTATATTTCATTATGTAATATTCAATTTTAAAGATATAAGTACAAGTAAAAGAAAACACAAACTTCAAAAGGATTGAAGTTTTAATCCTTTTGTTGGCATCCTTTGGTTTTAATCCATGTTGAGTTGGCATTGCTTTGACAGTGAAAACCCTTTCCCACTCTATGTCACATGCTGGAAAGATCGTAACACGTTATCGGGTTTGCTACGCTCATCCTAGTCACTTTGGATTCGCTTCCCGTGTTCAGACATTCCGTCCTCAGATATTAAAAGTCTGTTTTATTCCCTTGTGGTCACTCATCTATAGGTACTAACCTTGCTCGGCCATCAAAAACTGTATAAATTTTGGCCGTATAATAGTTATTTATGCAACAAGGGATGGAAGTAAGTTTTACAGCTCAAGTAAAAGTTTCGTTCTATGGCAGCACCGAAGTAGGAAACTTTATTAGCTCACGAGGCCGGTAGGCCGAGGCTTGCCGAGGGAGTTAACTGACATTTTGGCTCCCGAGGCTTGACGAGGGAGAATAATACGAGAGCTGAAAACTTTCATCCCTTGTTGCATATTAAATTTTATCTACGACTAGAGATAATACTAACAACTATTAATATATTCTTCAGCCCCTTAATTGTTATTGTGTTAGTTTAGTTTATTCTTACCATGTCAATTACTCTGATGAAGAGAGAATAAAGCCACTATCTTCACATTATTTTATTGTAAGCTGTCAATAGAATAATGTGTAATACTATATTTGTACCCGTATTTATTGGTACCCGTAGTACCAACATAACACCGAAAAAACCCTAAAAATTTCCTAAAAATCATAAAAATTTTACTAAAAAATTCTGTCAAGTTGGCAACACTTTCACTTTTCCTCCCCTAGGGAGTAAAAGTACATTTACAGTGTGAGATAACAAGACTGTAAGTAGAACTTACAAAACAAGGAGTAGATAAACATAATTATTAGTTGACACAATATAATTGTGCGAGAGACACCAAGGAAATGTAACAAGCAAAATGCAATGCTACATCTGGGAACTGTTCCATCATTCGACATTCGTCATACTTGATGGCTCGACATAATGTCATGTCCCTCTCTGTTTCAGATGTAGCATTGCATTTTGCTTGTTACATTTCCTTGGTGTCTCTCGCACAATTATATTGTGTCAACTATTCATGTTTTGCAAAACTCGGTAGTATCAAAATGATATATAATTATTAGTATTCAAAGAGGAATACTTGAACCAAATTTCAACTCAATTAGTTATTTTTCTGATTTTTTACAGTCTTCTTAAAAAATGTATAAATATGATTCAATAAAAATAGAAATAATACTTTTAATCAGATAAAACTTAACACATCTGTTGGACTTTGTTGATCTTAAATGGTACAACATGCTTGTCTAATTTCACAATGATCCAATTATTCCTCGTTTTACGGGGTTTAAATATTTGTTGACTCATGGTAATGACGTCATGAAAAAAATATTGTCTAGATAGCACAACTAAACATAAATGTCAAGTTTTAAACTGTCCGAAACTGATGAATCAGGTGAAATCCCGGCAATTATTTAAATAAAAATGTATTGCAATACAATTAGTGTTTGCAATTTATGGCAAACAAAAAGCGTTTCCTATATACCTACGATGTAATGAGGGAAAGTAAAAATAATACAAAAATAATAAGTAGTACACAATTAATAATCAATTACAAACAGACTATGACCAAATTCTTGGAAACTAAGTTGGTATTATATGAAGTTAATACTCTTCTAAGACAAAGAAGAAGCGCAAGTGGAGTATGCATTATTAATAAAACACCCAAGTCTCTCCACATATAATATTTATTGACAGAGCCAGGTTTCAACCTTTCGGTCATCATCAGTGCCGGCGAACGATGTATAAAGGTAGTAAGGAGTCACTTGTTAGCTTTGACAAATCGGACTCTATTCGGACTCAAATCAGAGAGTTTTATTAACTCTTTTAAGACTTACCTCTAGACTACTCGGATAGACAAAATCAACTTGCATATTACTAATTGCAGTCAAAAACAAAAGCAAATAATTCATTTCTTACCCTCTAAAGATATTGTTTGAATAAAGCCAATTAAATACGGTACATGTCCTTCCCACTCTCTCAAACGGTAGATTGTAATTCCCAATTTTGTCAAATGCACCTGATCCCTTTGTTTTATGTTAAAAGGGAGGAATAAAATGATTAATTTCTCTTTAATTTAACACTTTTAATGAGACCTTGTTTCAGAAAGAAATAATTACATTTGTTAAAATAATGTCTAGACGAATTAATATAATACTAATAATAATAATCTATTTGTTAATTACATATTCTAACAATAGATACAACAAGTCATCACATTATAAACATAAAATAAATACATACAAAACAATAACTTATAAAATTAAATCAAATTCATTTTTTTTAAACACAAACAAAAAACTACACTAATTAAAAATAAATAATAAAAAAATCACTAATTAAATAAAACTATTTATCTAAGTTAAAATAGTTGTGTTAACAACTATTTCTAGCCAGGTTGGTGGTATCCAGGAATTGTTTAAAGCTCTAAAAAGCATTGTCTACAAGTAGAGATTTCACCTGCTTTTGAAAACTACTGGAAGATGGTGTATTTCTAATGTTTATATTGTTTATATTTTTATTACTCTAAATTAGCTTGGTATGCTAAAATAAAAAGCAATATCATTTTTTCAGCTTCCCAGTCATTTTAAAGAAAGTACTTTTTGCGCAAACGCAATGTCATTTAGGTTTTAATTTAAGACTTTGAGCTATAGGTGAATATTAAATCCATAGCTAGCTGAAACATCCATGCCCTAGATTTAACTGTATCATATGTAGGCAATAGAAATAACCGGGTATGGAGTACCTCCAAGGATCTTCAATAAAGGGGATTACACATTAAGGAACATTTCTGACCCCATGGAAGTTGTATGAGATAGAGAAAAAGGAGAAAACTTACATTCCCCTTAGTTATAATGGAAAGAAGGCGCCAAACGCATATTATGTAGCAAAGTTGTCGAGTTTGCTTCTCAACTTTCTTTTGTGTTTCTCTTCATTGTTACATTTGTGGTGCTTGTTAAATCATTTGTACTTATTTAATGTTAAATTTTGGACTATACTTAGCCACTCCAGTGGGCTTATAACCAGCTTATTCAAGGTGTTTATAACTTTCTCAAGCAAAAAACAATGCGAAACCACTGATAGGTAAGTTTGCCTCTAAATTTTAAGACCTGCGCTGTAATAAGAATTGTAACAATATGCAGTTTGTACCAAGCATGTGCGTTGATTTTTGACGTGTGTTTCGTGTTAAATTCTCTATATTTTTTGGTTTGCGACGGGGTCGCTTTTTTGTATGGCAAACCGACTTAGTGCGTCATCCCCTTTATTCAAGATCCTTGGAGTACCTCGTAATTTTTCCTCATCATATCAAATTCCCTAGGATTATCTCCACATCGTCAAACTCGCTTCCCTCATCCTCAGGCTAAAATCATTCCTTTAACTCTCAGCGGTCACCTATTTATCTGCTTAGCATTAATTATCTAACAAAAACCGCAGATGTACTTGTCTAATGAATTGAAGTATAGTGTACTTACTAATTGATTACATATAGGGACACACATAACTAAATTAAATTCCATTCATTTCTTAGTTTTTAACTTTTGTAAAAACCTTCATGTCATACGATGAAATACTACTAACTAACGTTGATAATGAAATGAAACTCGGCACATTTGTTTTGTCTGATATAAGTATAAATAATAAATAAAAAAAAATAATATAATATTATTATAATAAATATATATATATTTATTATTAATATAATAAATATTATTATATTATATATTATTAAATATATATTTAAAATATTTATTTTTTAATATATATATTATAATTTAAATATATAATATAATAATAATAATAATTATTTAAATAATTTAATATATAATAAAATAATTTAAATATATATAAAATATATATATATATATATATATATATATATATATATATATATATATATATATATATAATATATATAATTTATAAAATAAATATAATATACACAATTTAAATATTATATATTATAATATTATTTATAATAATAATAAGTATAATAATAGTAATAAATAAAAGACTATTTATTACTAAATGTCAAAATGATGGAAACTAGTTTTTGCAGTTTATTAGTTTTCGGAATTTCTGCTGAGTAATGATGGTCGGTCAATGATGTGATAAAAAAATATTATTTTAAAAGCTCAATCAGACCTAAGAAGGAAAAATAATTATTGCTCCAAGTTTCAACACACAAAGCCAAACAAACCGACATATACTCACAAATTTTGTACTCTCTATCGAAGTTTAAATAATAGTGTTGTGCCTATTTTATTATTATTATTACTATTTTTATTGATTGTTTTAAATATTTTGTTTGTTTTCTTTGAATGTATGTAATTTATAATTTGTATTACTGACGTTTTGTATCCTTTTCAAGGCTAAAACAATAAATTGTAAATATAATAACATAAAAACGAGTCCGGTAGCTCAGTGGTAGAGCGCTCGCCTTTCGACCTGGAGGTCGAGGGTTCAAATCCAGCCGGGGGAGGACCTCAATATGAGGTTATCCCTTGTACCGTACACTCGGGAGGTCTTGAATTCAAGGCCGGCCAACCCAGCCAAGGTTTTACGTGGTTTCCTTGGCTACTAATACGCAAATGCGGGGTTGGATCTAGTTTCATCTGAGACAAGTCTGGATCCTCGTTTCCGTTGTCTCTAGCTCACGAAAAGTTAATGTTCTGCGGGCTGGGGGAGATGGAGGTCGGAAAGATATACTGAGCCTTTGTATGTCCGAAAACTAGTCAGTGAAAGTGATGGCGGCGACACGAGTAACGTAAGTGACTTAGGAACAAAGTGCTCGGTTCTTGAAGACAGACGTCTCCTAATAGCACTGCGGACCTTTGACTTTCAGGTCAGGGCTATAGAATGAGTTTGTGCACACTGACATCTGGGTGCTAGAGTTCTTGTCGGGTGCGCTGGACTGGCCAGAGCGGTGAGCCTAGCTAGAGTCTGGTGATGCTAGTGGAACTGATGGATTGGTGAAACTGGAAGTACGAGGTCAAGTGAGACTAATGTGATCAGAGGAGCTAGTAAGACTAGATGAAACAAGCACACAGTGAACTAGTAGTCGGCGCTAGCCAGAACGGTGAGCCTAGTGAGTCTAGCTGGTCTAGATGAACTAGGCAAACTGTGAACTAGTCCGGGCACTAGCCAGAACAGTGAGTTTGGATTGAGTCTGGTTGGCTGGATGAACTAGACACACTGTAAACCGGTTACATGTGCTGCCATGTACGGAGGGGGTGCTTCCTAGATGATTGGATGTGCACAAACTCAGGGGTTAGTTGAGTGAGATTTGAGTGAGGGGAAAACGCTAAATGACCCTACGGGTTAAAGCGTAAAAAAAAAAAAAAAAAAAAAAAAAAAAAAATTTAAAAAAAACATATCTATTCATTGACAAAAAACTTAGCAAACAACTAGGATAAAACGCCTTTCACGAACAATAATATATATATATATATATATATATATATATATATATATATATATATATATATATATATATATATATATTAATATATATATATATATACGCATGAAACCAAGTGAGTAAAATATCAAGTGTCATCTTCTAGGGTGGAGGTCCACATAGCGGAAAAATTATCTCTGACATGCGTGTGTTACTGTTAGTGCTTAACAATTTATTTTTGCATATAGACCAAAAGCCTAGGGGTGTTCTGTTAATAAAAAGTGTAATGGCTGGAACCGGTCTTAATTTTTTGTAAATACCTTCCTGAACAAGGATCTGCAATTCTTCCGACTCGTATCGGATGGGTGTCCCAGGCAGAACGCACTTTAGGGGTCAAAGGTTCTGCCTGGGACACCCATCCGATACGAGTCGGCAGAATTGCAGATCCTTGTTCAGGAAGGTATTTACGAAAAATTGAGACCGGTTCCAGCCATTACACTTGTTATTAACAAAACACCCCTGGGCTCTTGGTCTAATACGTTTCCGGTTTACGCTTTATAACTTGAGCGGTAGAATTTTATTCGAAGGAAACTCTTTTAAAAGATAAGCATTAACTGGACTTCAAATTAGTACAAATAATGCTGTGCAATGTCGAAGTTAAAACGATGAGCATTGTTTCGTATCAAACGTGTGATAAATATGCGCATTTTCTTTAAAATGTTCAGAAAAAATGAACAAGGAGTCGTAATGGCATCTTTAAGTTTTAATGTTTAAACCGATAACGTATGCGAGAAATGTATTGTTAAGCACGAAAGCACGTATTTCAAAAGAAATTCGCCCTGTATGCGGATCTCTGCACGGAAATTATTATTATGTCGAGGGCTATTTATGTTTTGTTGCGATCTTCAATAAACTTTTCATATAAATTATTTTTCCTTCTTCTAGTGTCTTCTCATAATAGAATGGATGAAAGCAGAAGAGTGCACTTGACCATCATATGAGGGCCACTTCAAAATAATAATTAGTTTATATTTGTATATTTTTTTCTTTTCCTACATTACTTTTCCAGTTCAAGGTACCGGGAAAAGTTAAAAAGGTTGTATTTACCGCAAGTTAAAGAAGCAATAAAAGAATCAGCTACCGTCGATACTTGCTGTTGGATATGAATATTCCTATATCGGTTTCGGCTTAACGCCATCATCAGCAGGCGGGGCGACACTGCTGATGATGGCATTATGTCCATACTGGTCCAGGGATATTCATATCCAACAGCAAGTATCGACGGTAGCTGATTCTTTGATTACTGGGAAAAGTATTATGTTACATAAATAATTTAAAACGTATTTGTAAGAGTTTTCGCCTAGTCTGCTCTAAATGTTGTGTTGGTATCATTGCCTATTAAAGCAAACTTACTCTAATTTCATATTTTATATACCCCGCATAGTTCATATTACATCAGCTGAAAATCGTAATTTTATAACATGTTAAAGTAATATTACTTGGGCAAAACGACATAATTGTGTCAACTATGTCTTGTAAAACTCGGCAGTATCAGAGGATATAAATGTTCTAATAACTCATACCTCTTCATCATATTTTTTGAACCAATCAAAAAGTTTCGTACACCAAAAATTATTTCTACCAGTTTATCACTTCATATTATATTATTCTGCACCACAACTGATTCCGCAGAGCGAGGATTCCAACAATCCAATCTATAAAACAATCGATCAATCTAAATGATTTTGAGTCAAGAGTCACTTAATACTTGACATCTTGTAGCCCCGGGGCCACTGGTTTTCATCACTTCCGTCATATAATACATACTAATCGGGTACGAGGGATCTCGGAACTTTTTATCTCCATATCGGATTAGCTACGCTAATTATCTCTATTTCCAACTCACCATGCTCGTCCTCAGAATATATAAATAACATAATTATTTCTATTGAAGTGTATTTTTTGGAGTTGCAGACTTGACAACAAGAACCCAGGTTGTAAAAAAACTCTGCCATGCACGGTACAAATGCGTGAGATAACACACTGAATTGCCAATCTATTCTTTCTAGATATTTTCAAAGGAAATGCATACGTTTAACCCATAAGCTACCCTTATAGACCAAGAGCCCAGGGGAGTTTTGTTAATAAAAAGTGTAATGGCTGGCACCTGGGTGTCCCAGGCAGAACGCACTTTAGGGGTCAAAGGTTCTGCCTGGGGCACCCATCCGATACGAGTCTCCAGAATTGCAGATCCTTGTTCAGGAAGATATTTACGAAAAATTGAGACCGGTTCCAGCCATTACACTTTTTATTAACAAAACACCCCTGGGCTCTTGGTCTATTATACATTAGTCCACCAATTATTCCTAAATCAATTATATTTTCACTTAAAGTCCAGCTTCAGTCAATATATTACTGATCACGCATAAACCATAAAACATGCAAAAATAGGCTATTAGGCAAGAAATAAAGCATTTGCTCAAATGGACCCCCCCCTCATCTTTTAAAAATGATTATGTTATTTAAAGTAAAATTTGTGTAATTAATTTTAATAAATTACCTGATTCTTTATAAGCTTACAGATAGAGAAATGTAATTTTAAGATATATTGGTTGTTTCTATTTAGATTATATTTGACTATTTCTAGGCTTAATTTTGATACAAGACATAGTTTTAAACGCGTTATTAAACGATACACGACATGATTATAAACGCGTATTCAAACGATACACGACATGATTATAAACGCGTTTTTAAACGATACACGACATGATTATAAACGCGTTATTAAACGATACACGACATGATTATAAACGCGTTTTTAAACGATACATAATATGATTTTAAACGATACACCACATGGTTTGAAACGTGTTTTTGAACGATTTATTCGAACATGATTTTTTCGCATACAAAATGTTCAAGTTGACCACTTTATGAGTCTTTTCTAATTAATTCTAGTATTTCAGTCAGTAATTATACAGATTCAATTATTACTAACTTTTAGGTTTTGTATAACATACCGTACGTCACAATCAAATACAAAAATAATAAAATGCCATTTAGCCTCTAATGAAAAAAAAAACACTGACCAAAGTTAAATTAATTTAACTTTTTCTCTCCCTTTCCATAGATGAAAATCGATACTATCTTCCTCCTCATTTTCTTTAGCAATGAGACCTTATTTTATTTTAAATAAAGAAAAAAATACTTTTATGCGAAAAAACTTTAAAATGAATTATAAAAAATGTAACGACGAAAAGAAAATACAAAAAATTAATTTTACATTTTATCTTGAAAATAAATGGAAATGTTGACTTGTTATTTAGTTGTTTTTCATTTGTATCCGCGAACAAGATGTTCTCAGAAACAGTTTATTTAAGCTTATTCGAAAATTATTTCCTTTTTTAAATTAACTTTCTTATATTTTCTAAGCACTGACAGGATCTAACACAAAGGATTAGGAGCATTAGGAGCAGCAATTTGTATGAGTGTTTATAAAAAATGGTAAATAATAAATAGAGAGCCACGTCAAGCATCAAATACACTTCCTTGCACCATCACCCATATATATATATATATATATATATATATATATATATATATAATAATATATATTTTAATATATATTATATATATATATATATATATATATATATATATAATATATATATATATATATATATATAAATATATATAACTACTCAGGAGGTTTCAAGAACACCAGAAACACTTTATTCAGTTTGAATCCTATTTTCAGATTTCAAGTGCAACCACAATACTTTTCCTTGTTTATACCTATGGTATAGACAAAAAGAAAAAGTAAATATCGGAAAATCTTCGATCAAATTATAATTAAATAGACTTAATAGGTTTATATGAAAAATAATACTTTTTAAAGCCATTAAAGTAAACAAAGAATAAATTTGCAAATAAATGATTTTCCGGGATTTAGTTTTAATCCATCAGCTTAACGTCTGATTCCAATCGTCAAATCGTTATTTTTTCCATCCTTCGTGGTTTTTTTTTAATCAAGGATTATTTTTCCAATCAACTCCCGTTTAAATATTTACCATGGTTATTTTCGTCAAGAGGTTCTTTTATATTTTTAATACTTGACTGAAATTTTAAACCAACGTCTGGTAAAAAAAATACTAAAGAGGATTAATTCACGAGGGAAAAGAGAGAGGATTGTATGCTAATTAATGTGGGATGTTGATTTATTTAATAAAATTCTAATTTGAATTCTTATTTTAAGTGTTAATTTGTATTTAGCCTGGCTTTAAATGTCAGTACATAGGTCAAATTGCAGTAATACTTTTAATTGATTTACATTTGCTGTCTTTAATTATATTTAACATAAAAGTACACGGAGACATGTTGGGAGGGTAGAATTAAAAGCGAGCGTTTTTAATGAACACATACTAACCTTGCCTCAGTTGAATCAGGGCAGAATAATAAGGTTTTGTGAAGCAGGGTTCCCATTGGTTATATCAAAGTGTGACATAAAATTGACCAATAGGAATGCTTGTCATTTATCCCCACAATTGATATAAATAAACATCTCATGTCACGTGATGTATGGTTATATTTTTTTTTAAATTTAACAAAGTAATTTGTATCAATAGTTAGGTCGGGCACCAAGAGGATTATAAATAAGATGGAACAAAAGAAATTATAGTCATTTATATCTATATTTAGGTTGGGCACCAGGAGGATTATAAATAAGGAGGACCAAAAGATATAATAGTCATTTATATCTATATTTAGGTTGGGCACCAGGAGGATTATAAATAAGTAGGACCAAAAGAAATAATAGTCATTTATATCTATATTTAGGTTGGGCACCAGGAGGATTATAAATACGTAGAAACAAAAGAAATTATAGTCATTTACATCTATAGTTAGGTTGAGCACCAGGAGGATTATAAATAAGATGGAACAAAAGAAATTATAGTCATTTATATCTATATTTAGGTTGGGCACCAGGAGGATTATAAATAAGGAGGACCAAAAGAAATAATAGTCATTTATATCCATAGTTAGGTTGGGCACCAGGAGGATTATAAATAAGTAGGAGCCAAAGAAATTATAGTCATTTTTATCAATAATATGCGTTAATTTGTATTAAAGACGAGATTAAAATTCAAAATTACATATTAGTCTAAACAGTTTTTATAATCCTTACGGGTTAGTGGAAAATGCATAAATAGGAAAAATTCTGGCGCGGTGGTCCGCATGTCGGGCGAATTTCCTTTGGATGCGTGTTTCCGTGCTTTTTACATTATATAAGTTTACAACTACTAAATAAATAATTCCGACGCGGTGGTCAGCTGTCGGGCGAATTTCATTTAGAATGCGTGTTTCCGTGCAAAACAACCCATTTCTTGCTTATGCAAGAAATGCCCATTGCGTGGTTCCGGTTCATGCTTTAGAACCTAAGCAGTTACTCAATTGTCAAGCACTGCTCGTAACTTATTTTGTCTGTATTTTACCAAAGGAAATGCGCATAAACTATCCAGTTGGTTGCACAAAACTATGCCTTTAAAATTAGAAGTACGCACTATTATTTGCACTAGTTTAAAGCTTAGTTACTCATCTTTAAGCTTAGTCAGTTATCTTTAAAGGTTT
The DNA here is from genome assembly GCA_018340805.1 of Microvelia longipes. NCBI lineage: Eukaryota > Metazoa > Arthropoda > Insecta > Hemiptera > Veliidae > Microvelia > Microvelia longipes. The sequence continues at coordinate 45,792,059 of JACMZG010001908.1, read as the reverse complement.
TAGCGCATTTCCTTTGGTAAAATACAGACAAAATAAGTTACGAGCAGTGCTTGACAATTGAGTAACTGCTTAGGTTCTAAAGCATGAACCGGAACCACGCAATGGGCATTTCTTGCATAAGCAAGAAATGGGTTGTTTTGCACGGAAACACGCATTCTAAATGAAATTCGCCCGACAGCTGACCACCGCGTCGGAATTATTTATTTAGTAGTTGTAAACTTATATAATGTAAAAAGCACGGAAACACGCATCCAAAGGAAATTCGCCCGACATGCGGACCACCGCGCCAGAATTATTTTTAGTTGTAAACTTATTTGGGAAAAAAACGATAAAAAATTATTGTCCCTACTAGGATTTGAACCCAGGTACTCTGGGTTTGAGTGCTCGCATCCAAAGGAAATTCGCCCGACATGCGGACCACCGCGCCAGAATTATTTTCTAGTTGTAAACTTATATTTAGTAAAAAATACGATAAAAAGTTATCGTCCCTTCCAGGATTTGAACCCAGGTACCCTGAGTTTGAGTGGTCGTATTGACTCCGGACCACTGGCATTCAACTCAGAGGCCCAAAAAACATTGAAAACGACACCTACTCGAAATTTAATTTTTAACGACCGTAATTTTGGTTTTCTATAATTTTTTTGTGGTTTTTTCGACTTTTTGGTCACTTAGAGTGGTCGTATTGACTTCGGACCGGTTTCATTCGATTCAGCGCCCAAAAATACATAGAAAACGACACCCTACTCGAAATTTATTTTTTAACGACCGTAATTTTGGTTTTTTATTTTTTTGTGGTTTTTTCGACTTTTTGGTCACTTAGAGTGGTCGTATCGACTTCGGACCGGTTTCATTCGATTCAGCGCCCAAAAATACATAGAAAACGACACCCTACTCGAAATTTATTTTTTATCGACCTTAATTTTGGTTTTTGGTAATTTATAATGGTTTTTGGACTTTTTGGTCACTTAAAGTGGTCGTATCGACTTCGGACCGGTTTCATTCGATTCAGCGCCCAAAAATACATAGAAAACGACACCCTACTCGAAATTTATTTTTTATCGACCTTAATTTTGGTTAAAAACATAATTATTGACCTTTTTCGCGCAAAAAATATTAACCCTGAATTTTGCCGATTTTTGAAAAATTCGCTGACTCAGCAAACCGGGTTAATGACGTCACAAAAAACCTGGTTTTCAATAGGGTTCGTGTCCTCCTGAAGGTTGATTTTTGACCAAGTTTGGTTAAAAAAATATTAATCCGTTCGAAAGATAGAGTGTTTACAAGAAAGTGTCTAGAAATACATATATATATACATATATATATATATATATATATATATATATATAATATATTATATATATATATATATATATATATATATATATATATATATATATATATATATATATATATATATATATATATATATATATATATATATATATAAAGTCTCGCGAAACGTATTTTTTCGTCATTAGGGACCTCTGAAACGGATTTGTGTCGTGGTCCGAGGTTCGAATTCCGCCATGACGCCTATCCCATTAGCCGAATTTCCAAAGGAAATTCGCTAAAAAGGGATTGTATTATGATGGTGACTCATTTGATCTTAAAGAAACACTAACTTTTTTTTTGTTGCTAGCGGTTCCTATGCCAACACCGCCGTGCGGTACTGGTTCGGACAGAACAGTAAACAAAATGGCTATCTGGTGAGACTAAAGGAATTGGTGGGACTGGTGAAACTATTAGCTGGACGGGTTGATGAGAACATGGTGAGACTGGTAAAACCTATTAGCTGGACGGGTTGATGTGAGACCATGGTGGTGACGGTTGATTGGTGAGACTGGTGAAACTATTAGCTGGACGGGTTGATGAGACCATGGTGAGACTGGTAAAACTATTAGCTGGACGGGTTGATGAAACCAATGAGATAAGATTCTGTTTGAATGGTAGAATGAATAGATGTGTAAATTTCTTGTAAACTCGCTACAGCTCAAATTCCTGATATAATTTAAATGATTCTTAGCATAAAAATCAATTTCTACGAGTGGAAAACTGATAAGGTTTTTGATTTGATCCAACACGGCGTAGCAAAATGGCCAAGCAATAAAATTACGAAAAATTATTTAATATGATTTGATGTTGCTTAATTTTTTTCCGCATTAACCCGTAGGGTCATTTAGCGTTTTTCCCTCACTAAAATCTCACTCAACATTAACCCCTGAGTTTGTACACATCCAATCATCTATAGGAAGCACCCCCTCCGTACATGGTATTACATGTAACCGGTTCACAGTGTGTCTAGTTCATACAGACTCTATCCAAACTCACTGCTCTGGCTAGTGCCCGCGACTAGTTCACAGAGTGCCTAGTTCATCTAGGCCAGCTAGACTCTGGCTAGGCTCACCGCTCTGGCTAGCGCCGACTACTAGTTCACTGTGTGCTTGTTTCATCTAGTCTTACTAGCTAGCTCCTCTGATCACATTAGTCTCACTTGACCTCGTACTTCCAGTTTCACCAATCTCATCAGTTCCACTAGCATCACCAGACTCTAGCAAGGCTCACCGCTCTGGCCAGTCCAGCGCCACCCGACAAAGAACTCTAGCACCCAGATGTCAGCGTGTACAAACTCATTCTATAGCCCTGACCTGAAAGTCTAAAGCTCAGCAGTGCTATTAGGAGATGTCTGTCTTCAAGAACCGAGCACTTTGTTCCTAGTCACTTACGTTACTCGTGTCGCCGCCATCACTTTCACTGATTAAGTTTTCGGACATACAAAGGCTCAGTATATCTTTCCGACCTTCATCTCCCCCAGCCCACAGAACATTAACTTTTCGTGAGCTGGAGACAACGGAAACGTGGATCCAGACTTGTCTCAGATGAATCTAGATCCAACCCCGCATTTGCGTATTAGTAGCCAAGGAAACCACGTAAAACCTTGGCTGGGTTGGCCGGCCTTGAATTCAAGACTTCCCGAGTGTACGGTACAAGGGATAACCTCATATTGAGGTCCTCCCCCGGCTGGATTTGAACCCTCGACCTCCAGGTCGAAAGGCGAGCGCTCTACCACTGAGCTACCGGACTCGGTTCAGATGTTGCTTAATGTTGTTAATATAATTGCTTAAATATGTTTTGAAGTTTTTTGAGTACCACTAGATCTCACCTATACTCTCTGGTTCATATAAATTACTGGCACCAAAATTAGAGCGAAACGCTCTTACAAAAATTACTTTCTTTCTTTGCATTGGAATGCAAGGACAAATGAATTTGTTTATTCTCGATGCTGAGGTCGGAATATTGGACATCGTACTTATAGTTTTAAAGCAGGTTAAAATACTGGACAATAATAGCGAAAACAGCAATTTGCATTGCTTACCCTAAATTTCAATGATAACCCATCCTTCATGTCTTAAGTCTTAACCACTTCAGCAAGAAAGAAAGACTTGTTGCATTAATTGATCAATGATGAAACCGAACTTTTCTAAAACCAAAAACTATAAGAACACCACAGCTCAAGAGTCTCTCTGAATACTCTTAAGTAGTAGGTCTCTTTTAATAATAATGGTAAAGTAATTGCTTTTTGTGTTATATTTGTAGTAATGATTTGTTTATTATATTTATATTAATAAAGACTCTTAGTAGTTATTTCAGTAAGTACCAAATTGATCTTATAAACTACTAAAGAAAATATTAAAACACAAATCATAAAACACTAACAGTGAATTAGATAATATTTACTTACTTTTCAGACACCCACTTTCCCACAATAGGTGGAGGAAATAATATTTCAGTCAATCTATCTGTCTCCTCGACTTTTTCTTCTAATTCTTCACACGAGAGACCCGTATCTCCACCGAAACCTAGAACAGACAAGACAAAGAATCATAGTGACAGTTGTGAAGGATGATACATCACTTATTAAGTAAGCCAAGGAGTTAGGCCCTTTTAACTCACTTCCTAATACCGATGACTCTGATCCGTACGTGTAGGAATTTTTGACTTAAAAACGACTAGTCTTCAAGCCCGTATAGCAGCCCTTCCCAACCCAATCTGGGTCACGACCCAGATTAGGTCGCGAACGAATTTTTTTGGGTCGCCAAATTTTTTATCATTAACTACCAAAAAATGACAAAGATTTAAGTAAAAAGATTATTATAAGCAAATAACAGATTTGCTTAAACAGATATTATTTTTAGAAATTGATAATACTTTAAACATGCGATAACAAAAGAAGCCGCGGCCAAAACATTTCTTAGAATTTCTTTACCGACAGAGGCACCCTTTATCTAATTCTTGCTAACTTTGATGAATTGTTAAACCTATTATAATACTATGTTTAACAGTTTCTTATTAATTTCTTCTTTTAAAGGTTCGGGTTATTAAAATTATAATGTTCAATTATATGTGAATTTGGTTCTAACAAACATCAACGTAGTTTAATATCGCGTACAAGTTTTTTAATTATAATTGTTTCACCAGTTTATTTATTTTATAGTATGTACGTACATACACACATACGTACGTAAGTACATACATACGTATGTACGTACGTATGTATGTATGTACGTACGTACGTATGTATGTACGTACGTACGTACATGTATGTACACATGTACATGCATATACACATGTACACATATACAAATGTATGTATGTACGTACGTACATACATACGTATGTACATACATGCGTACGTACATACATACGTAAGTAAATACGTACATACGTACCTGCGTACATACGAATTACCTCTTTGTTGTTGCGTTGTTGACTGCAAATAATAACAATTTGTGCTAATTTTCATTAATACATTCAAAATTTGAACACAAATCAGGTAGATAACATTGACGTCTAACAGTAGTTATGTATGTACCAAGTTAGATTAAAAATAAATCGTTGAGTGAATGTGAATACTCTTTGACATTAACGAAAAGAGCGTGAAAATTACAGAAATAGGCTTCATTTATCACAAATCCGGCTAATTACTGAAAATTTTGAAAAAACTAACGCACCTCAAAAATTTCCCATAAGCGTCAATGATAAAAAAAAGTTGTTGGTGATCCAATGTCCAGAGGGATCTAGAAGGCCGTGGATATTCGACCGCGCCTTATTGGCTTTTTAAGTTCCAGGGATAAATACAAGATATATAAGTGTCCAATATTGAAAATTGGCATTTAACTAAAAATTTAAACTTAAATATTAACATTAGAATGAATTTGGCAACGGTAAAAAAAGCCATACTTTTGGCTTAAGAACGCAAATAATTTTTGCCACATTTAAACTTATTTACGGTCAATATTGCTGCTAAATTTATTTAAATAAAATAAATAAATTGCTTTTAAATAAATTGCTGCAGTAATTTTGATTAAGATAAAGAAAAATATTTTGATAAATACTAACATTCATATTAACATTGCGATTTCTTTATTAAAAAAAATTCATCTTCTTAACTCAAAAATAATCGGGTACAGGGTACCTCAAATTATTTTTGTTACATCGGATTCGCTACGCACATCCTCCCTGCTTTGGACTCGCTTCGCTCGACTTCAGATAGTAAATGCATCTGTATCACCCATTCAGCACTGACCACGCTCAAGGCTTCCTAATTTTTATGATAGGACAAAAATCATGGATATGCTTGTCGTATTGAAATGAAACTTAATATACTTATTTATTAGGTTATAATATACAAATATACAAAATTTCAACTCAATTGGGCCATTTCTTGATTTGTTGTACATATTTTTAAAAAACGTACACAAGTCATTCAATAAAAATGTAACTAATGCTGATAAAGAGATGAAACTTGACACATATGTTAGACTTATACATAGTCTCAAGCGTACCATATCTCTGATCGCATAATTTTTCGCGTTTTAAGATTTTCCAAAATGTTCGCCGAGTCATTATTGCGGATATAAATTTTTTATGACGTCATAAGACGTCATAAAAAATATTTTCAGGAATAGCACAACTACAGCGGTAGACTGATTTTTGAAAAAAAATCAACTCTCTAGCATATATACATGTGCTACGATGATAACAGACACACAAACACATACACACACACTCACAAACAGACAGACAACGTTCCGAAAACCACTCATGATGCCTTAAAAAAGCCTGAAACGGATTATTCCGGTTTCATACCAGTTTCGAATTTTTTTGCAAACACAATACTTTTCCTATATACCTACGGTATAAATAAGAAAAAGTAAAAAGGTATTTTTACTTCTGACAAATTCTTTCTAAAGTCAATACTAAAAGTTTAATTATTCAAGACTTGAAAATGGATGAATGTAGCAAATTCACTCAGATTTTTTCAACCAGACATTAATTATGCTTATCTTTAAAGTGCCACTAGTTTGAAAAACGAACATTGAAATAATAGTTTATAAATGTGACGCATTATACTAATTCCATTTACTTTCAAATAGCAATAATATCTATGTATTGAAACTGCAATAATTTATGTTTTCGCTTAACCAGCCGTCTAGCCTTTTGTTTAAAAAAGATTGAATAAAATAAGGAAAATGGTTGAATAATATTGAGTGGGAAAACCCGTAAAAGCTATATCGTTCAGTTCTGAAAATAAAGGGCTGAAGAGAGAGGTAATCAATCATGGTTTATAGCTGTTTAGAGGCTTGATCGGGTTTCAATTACACACAGGACATTGCCCTCTAACTGCATCACGAGTTGCTTTTCTGCAATGCAACATTAGTATTACATGAAATAAGGTATTTTTCTTCCCCAAGATGAAGAAATCACACATCAAATTTTAGGTCCATTTTTGTTTTCTATGTTTCTATGTGCGGTAGGGTCATAGAGATATATACTAGAGGGAGCATAGCCCATCTTAATACATTGAGAGGCCTGAAACATTTTTAGTGGGGCTCTCAGGGGCTCTGTGCAACCTCATTGAAACCTCCTCCAAGAGGGAGTTGAGGTTATAATTAATCAATTGTTTTGGGCTTCCCACAGATTGTTTGTGTTGTGATTTGTATTTTAAACATTCTACTATATAATTTACTGTTTTTTAGTTTTGTTTATTTGATGATAATGCTAATCGAATGTGGTCAGGTTACCCTCTAGTAATATATATCACACATATAGTAATATATACCACCTCTAACCAATATATCTCTAACCCAGGCCGAAAGTAAGTTATTGGGGTTCCTATATTTCATCTTTACCTAGCACTGCAGTATTGTGGATAGCTTAGATTTTGAACACCTTAAAATAGACGCACCTTGTAACTTAATATCATGTCTCCGGCTAAAGTTAATGTTTGATAAGGCTTAATGAATAATTTGAAAGCGAATTAAATTGATTTTTAAACTGTATAATGAGTCGTTAAAAGCACATTGACATGAAATAAAAATAAAAACGTTTACTGATGCCTTTAGCACGGCCGATAGCCTACGACTGACTCTACTATAAGGGCCGAGTACTCCCCACTACTACCAACTCGATATATCGATTTATTAATCGATCCTCTTGCCACAACAGTTAAACATTATTCTTTTTACTTTTCCTCCCCTACTCTCGTAGGTAAATTGGAAAATATTGTGTTCAACCTTAAAATCTAAAGCTGAGGTTTTATCATAAGTCTCCGTTTTAAGCAATTTAAGAAGTTTTAAGTAGTGACAAAGAAACATATTTCTATGTCTATTTGTCAATGTATAACTAAATTTGTTTATGCTACAAAATTGAAACAGTACAATAAACAAACTAAACGTCTAGTTAAGTTGGCAGGAAAATAAAATTTTATGACCGTGTTAATTCATAAAAATGTAAAAGCTTTTTGTTAAAAATAAACAATTTTGTCTTATGATACAAAATTTTTATATAGTTTAAATTTGGTTCACATGTACATTCATGATGGTAAATCAATCTAATAAATTTCATTTATACATTGGTCGCTATTTAAAAGATAATGAAAATATTGAGTTTTACATTAATGGCTTATTACTTATAACTTATCAAAGAAAATTTGGGGAAAAAACGAAAGCTCTAATCAAATACCCAGATCAATTCACTGGCATTAAAACGCGCTTTGAATTAGAAAATATTTACATTCAAGTCGTTTCAGTCAATTGCTGAATAGGTTTATCAGAAGTATATGAAATAAACATTAAAGCAAGTATTTAAACGAAGTTAACTGCAAAAAATCAGACTGAAATAGACCATATAGAAGTCTTTTAAGGTGCATTCACGATACTGCGGTAGCGATGCGTGCGGGCGTTGCGTGCGGTGACAGCTCAAATTCTAACCTATGTAATCTTATTGGATGTTCTTAAACAGCTTGCGGTAGCGTTGCGGAAAATGGAAGTTTCCGCAAACGTACTAAACCCGCACAAATGATCTAGTGATTAGCATTTGATTGATTACAAAACACCTTAAAAGCCTGACGCGGAAGAAACCTTTCTGTTTTCAAAGTTTTGGAATTTTTCTTACCCCCTCTTCCGACTAAGAGAAGAATACTTTTGTTTTAATTCTTGCCGTGCTTTAAGTCGTTTTATTTTTTATTATTTTAATTTGATTTTAACTAGTAATGCGTTGCATCAAGAACTCACGTCAAAGCAAGCGAAATGAGTTTATCAAAGCATTCGGATGCTATACTATTTTACAGTATAAACTCAAAAAGGCTCGCTTCGCTTGCTAGTTTAGATATCTTTAACATTTACATAGTAAAAAAGGCTCGCTTCGCTCGCTAGATTGCTTATATTTCAAATAATACAAAGTTAAAAATAGGCTCGCTTCGCTCGCTTGATTGCATATTTTTATAATAATAAATAGTAAAAGAAGGCTCGCTTCGCTCGCTAGATTGCGTAGATTTATATTAATGCATAATAAAAAAGGCTCGCTTCGCTCGCTTAATTGCGTATATTTATAATGATACAAATATATATATTTATAATGATACATTCTTATAGAAAGCTCGCTTCGCTCGCTAGATTGCTTATATTTATAATAATACAAAGTTAAAAAAAAGGCTCGCTTCGCTCGCTAGATTGCGTATATTTACATTAATGCATAGTAAAAAAGGCTCGCTTGGCTCGCTAGATTGCTTTTATTTATAATAATACAAAGTTAAAAATAGGCTCGCTTCGCTCGCTAGATTGCTTATATTTATAATAAAATATATTGTAAAAAAGGCTCGTTTCGCTCGCTTGATTGCGTATATTTATAATAATAAACATTAAAAGAAGGCTCGCTTCGCTCGCTAGATTGCGTAGATTTATATTGATGCAAAGTAAAAAAGGCTCGCTTCGCTCGCTAGATTACGTATATTTATATTAATGCATAGTAAAAAAGGCTCGCTTCGATCGCTAGATTGATTATATTTATAATAATTCAAAGTTAAAAATAGGCTCGCTTCGCTCGCTAGATTGCTTATATTCATAATATAATATATTGTAAAAAAGGCTCGCTTCGCTCGCTTGATTGCATATTTTTATAATAATAAATAGTAAAAGAAGGCTCGCTTCGCTCGCTAGATTGCGTAGATTTATATTCATGCATAGTAAAAGAAGGCTAGCTTCGCTCGCTAGATTGCGTAGATTTATATTGATGTAAGGTAAAAAAGGCTCGCTTCGCTCGCTAGATTGCTTATATTCATAATAAAATATATTGTAAAAAAGGCTCGCTTCGCTTGATTGCGTATGTTTATAATAATAAATAGTAAAAGAAGGCTCGCTTCGCTCGCTTGATTGCGTAGATTTATATTGATGCAAAGTAAAATAGGCTCGCTTCGCTCGCTAGATTGCGTAGATTTATATTCATGCATAGTAAAAGAGGCTCGCTTCGCTCGCTAGATTGCGTAGATTTATATTGATGCAAAGTAAAAAAGGCTCGCTACGCTCGCTAGATTGCGTATATTTATAATAATACATAGTAAAGAAGGCTTGTTTCGCTCGCTAGATTGCTTATATTTAATATTAATGCATAGTATAAAAGGCTCGCTTCGCTTGATTGCGTATGTTTATAATAATAAATAGTAAAAGAAGGCTCGCTTCGCTCGCTTGATTGCGTAGATTTATATTGATGCAAAGTAAAATAGGCTCGCTTTGCTCGCTAGATTGCGTATATTTATAATAATACATAGTAAAGAAGGCTCGCTTCGCTCGCTTGATTGCGTATGTTTATAATAATACATAGTTAAAAAGGCTCGCTTTAAATTTTAATTTTTTGAATTTATTATTTTAGCCGCCATTTTTAAATTATTTAAAAAAATTTAAAATGTTGACTATGAAAAATATATTTTCTTTTTCTACTCTTTAAGAGCTTTTAAACGATATACAACACGATTTTTTTGCTCACAAATTTTTTATCCGGTCCGCCATATTGGCCGCCATTTTGAAAATATTTTTCGGAATATTACCAAAAACTATACAGCTCTGACACATAATTAGTTATACCTATATACAAAATTTTATTAAAATCGATTAATTTTTACGGCAGTTATCGCGACACGTACAAACAAACACACAAACACACAAACATACAAACATACAAACAAACATACGCGCCGTCCCAATCTTCTGAAATGTAAGAACTCACTTACGTTCGTTCAATAAAAGAGTTGTTTTTTATCTAAATAATTAATATTATCTTGTTATAAAAACACAATATTGTTATTTTATTACTTTTGTTTGTGCTGTGTCTTTTTAAAGTGTTTAATTTTTCCATAGTTTTGATTAGTTCAAAGTTGTTTTTTAAGTTTCTATTCTTAAATCAAATTTATTTCTTAATATTCTCGGTGTTCGCCAATTTGAATGGTATAGTTTTATTATCTTGATCCGTTTATTTTATCTTAATGTGATTGTTCTGTTCTGAAATGTTATACATTATTTCTGTTTTCTTGGTTTTACTGCCTAAATAGTATTTAACAAGTTGATCCCGCAGTTGAAATGTTTTTTTAAAATACAAGACTATTAATCACATTTTATAACAAGTACGTTACATTATAATAAACTGAACAAGATAATACTTTGCCGTGTTGATCAGGTAGATCAGATAAAAAATATTTAAACTTAGACCATATGAAATTTTAAATAAGACAATATTTGAACAAGAAGAAGAACTGTCATTTAGTGTGAAAGTTCTCATTATCATCAGACATGATTAAATAAAAAATATTTAATATAATGAAATAATTAAAATGAAATCTAAAAAGACACAGCTCGTCCAAAACAACCTTTTCTTTTTCGTCTTTTTAATCTTTGTTAAGATAAATATATTTTTGTTTCCAAAATTCGGAACAAGAGTGCGCTGCGTTAGCGGCTTTTGCGGCCGTAGCGTTGGCAATTGTGGAACCACCATTTTCCGCATCGCAATGACCGCTACGCATGCACGCACGCACGCATCGCTACCGCAGTATTGTGAATGTAACTTTATGCTGTAGTATAGCCTTCTCATATAGCCTTAACTATTCAACAATCAACACTTCACTTCTGACTTCTGTTATCTAGGGGGCGTAGCTCAGATGGTAAAACTCTCGCTTGGCATGTGAGAAGTACCGGGATCGTTGTTCGGTGCCTCTTGGGTAGTGCAAAAATAATAAAAAAAAAACAAAATTGTATAAAGTTGTATTGTTAATTTGTATAAACAAATTAACATAAAGTTTATTTATGTTAATTTGTTTTTAGCTTTTTATTTGTTGTTAATGTAGCTTTTTAGTTGTTTTATAGTAAGTATAATTTGTCAAGTTTAATACTTGCCATTAATGTTTGGTTCCTGTCTTATTATTTTGTATTTTGTACTTTTGTATGTTTTTAGTTATATTTTTGTACTTTTGTTTTTAGTCTTTCCTGACGATGATCCAAATGGATTGAAATATATTATTGTTCCTGTTTATAAAAAACATTGTAAAATTAAAGTCGTTCTTTTCCTAATAGTAATAAAATTGTATAAAAAATATAATATTGATATAATAAGTAATAATTAATAAATAAAACACTGAACTGTGGAGTATATGATAAATATAAACAACAGTCTCTCCACTAAATGTAAAATTTATTTACAGAGCCGGCTTTCAACTGTAAACAGCCATCATTAGTGCCGGTGAGGTGAGAAAGAAAACGTTAAAAATTAAACGGTTTGTTTCATTTGAGACAGAGGTTTAAATCTGACTCAAAATTTAACACTAAATTTTACATTTAGTGGAGAGACTGTTGTTTATATTTAAGTAATAATTAATTAAATGATGGCTATAAATAAGGGTTTACCTTGTGGAGAGTATATCTGAAGGGAGATGTACCAGTGAGCACTGCACACTGAATTTACGTTATATATAAATTAACAATTTAAAATGAACTGTAATACTGTAAGGTGGTGAATAAGTAGGAATGGCTATGGTAAGAATTGTAAAAAGGCGAATAAGCAGAGCTGTAGGGACTCAAGGCACTTATATAGACTCCTCACTGTAAACCCTTAGAAACAATAATTCTCAGGCTTGAGGGTGGGTGGAACGCGAACTTAAAATACTATCCCACGTCTCCCGTACGTAATTTTTAAGATAGAGACGTAATTTTTTTTTTTAATTTAAAACTATTAAAATGCCAAAGGGTACCTAGTTTTTATTTTTTTGAATTTTTTTTAATCAAGCGTGTACGCGCTGGTTAAAATCAAAATTTTTATTTTGAACTTCAAATTTTAAAAATGTAATTACTAGGCCCCCTTTATCATGTGACTTAGAACTCAAAACCAAAATTTCAATATAAAATATCAATTTTTTCAAGGCGTAATAGACTGGCGAAAATAACGCGTAAAATGGGATTTTAGTTCCAGCGTTATCCGATAGATGTCAGTCATCAGGTTTTTTAAGGTATACTCGAACTTACTGTACACGTCGGAAGCAGTAGTAGGCGGAGCTACCTTCGCCCCTTTTCAGTGGGCTAGGTCTTTCCTATGTAAACCATAACTTAAATATTATTATATATGTCAATCAATATTATAGTTAAAAAATCATATGAACATATGTATATTCATATTTACAAATGAAGACAACAATTATTTTATTTATAGTGTTTAAAATGCTTCAATAAGTTTAGTGGTAAATATAGTTTGGATTGTAAAAGGTCACTATTAACCTATTCGTCCTACTACATACAATTAACAAGGCATATACAATTAAACAATACAATATATGTCAATCAATGAAATCAAAATATACATTCTGACACTAGTAAGTCTTTAACACATAAATTGAAATAGTATTTATTAGTTTTTTTCAATCAGTATTTGCGAAACATTTAATTGTTATGGAAAGCATAATTAAAAAAGATTTAAATTACTTTTATTAATAAATTTGCTCGCAAGTTTGCTATTTAGAACGCAGCAGCGTTCCGCCCCGCCAAGTCAAGAAGAAAAGTAAAAATACCCTTAGACAAAAAACCACTTAAGCTGCCAGTGTATAATAGTATACTGTACGCAACAAAGTAGGGTTTTGTAGCGTAAAAACGGCTATAGGTACATAAATAATATAATAATATCTTTATAGGGCGTGCCTTGTAGATCAAAAATAAAAAAAATCATCCAAATCGGTTTGAAAATTATATTTGCAAACCTCCCTTCCTGCAATTTGTTGACGCACCTACAGCCTAAACTACTGAACGGATTTTGACATATGAGAACTTTTTGGATTCGTCTTATGCTCGTGTGCATTCCTACCTAAAATCTTAAATTCGACATTCCTAAGCTGTACGCGGAGCGAAAAACTAAGCTAGCGACCGATAGTTTTATATGTTTATGCCCTAGAGCCTAAACTACTGAACGATTTTGATGTGTAAAGACTTTTTTGATTCTCTTATGCTCGTGTGTATTCCTACCTCATTCAAATCTAAATTCGATGTTTTTACGCTTAACGCGGAGTGAAAATCTAGCCTGCAGCCAAGAGTACTAAACACATTTTGAATTTGACAAACACATTGGTGACTTTTTGAATTTGTCTTACGCTTGATAAAATCTCAAATTTAACATTCCTGTGCTAAACACGGAGCTAGAAACTTAGCTAGCGATCGCTACTTTTATTTAAATTGACCCATCTGCACTCTTTACTAATAAATGGATTTTGCTGTTTGAGGACTTTTGAATTTTTTTATGCCTTTTTAACATTCTTATATCAATAAATCCCAAATTAATCAATCCTATGTTGTACGCGCCGCAGAAAACAAAGCTTGAGAGTGGTACAGACATATTGACACTCTTTACAGCTTTATTTACTACACATATTATGTTTACGTCTGTTTTTACATAAAACAGGTCGTACAAAAAGTCATTAAATCTTACCAAAGACCACTTATGTAGAAATTCTCCCTCCAAGCCTTTGGTCCAAAAAAGTAGGGAAATAACTTTTCTGTCCCGCCAAGTCATGTCCGTATTAGGTGGAGACAGTCATAGGCGTTTCAAAGTGAAGTTGCTAGGTTGGCAATAGTTAAGGGCCCTATTTACATTGAGAGGCAATCATCAGCTTCTTCTCCTTCAATCATCACCTTTAGAGGTAGTATAGGGTATAGTGCCTGATTATATTTATTCATTCATTTCTTTGTATACGCCTGGATCAATGCATGTTAGTAAACTGCTGCAATTATGACAACTGCTAAAATCTGTTATGATTAATCTCCATGAACCTGAATTGTTTGATATTTCACTCGTTCACACAGCTGGTTTGCCGCCAAGGAGAAGAAGCGGGTGATTGCCTCTTAATTTAAACAGGGCCCTTAACTATTGTCAACCTAGCAGCTTTACTTTGAAACGCCTATGAGAGTCTCCACCCAATACAGATGACTTGGTGCATGGGACAGAATAGGTGATTTCCCTACTTTTTTGAAACCAAAGACTAGGCGGGGAATATTTACCATATAAATGGTTTTTGGTAAGATAAGTATATACAAGAGCGTATATAAAAAGAGACTCGCTTCGCAAGATAACTAGGCTCATATCAAGAGGCAACATATTAAATTCATTAGAAAGGGCTCTCTTCGCTCGCAAGAATGCAAAAGCCACATATAAAAAGAGGTTCTCTAAGCTCGCAAAACAGTGAAGGGTAAAATTAGGTACACTAAAAAAGGCTCATTTTGCTCGCTAGTTTGCTATAAATATATTCGTGAGGGTTTAAAACATGACTCGCTACGCTCACTAAATTGCTTTAAATATATTTGAAAATATATAAAAAACGCTCACTGCGCATTCGCAAGATTGCTTCATTATAATATTAGATAAAAAAGGCTACTGTTCGCTTCACTCCCTTGATTCATTATATTCATGAGTAATATAGCAATAGTAGGCAGTCTACAACTTCACTAAAATATGTAGTATATTTATTGCAACCTAAACTAATGCATAGTTTACTATATTCTTCAGTCTTACAATATAATATCACGAATAAACATTACGTATAGTGACAATACTTGTATTTAGGACTAGTGTAGTTTACAAATTCACGAAAAATAAATATATATTCATTCCAACCTGATATATATAGATATTCATTGCAATTTGATACACCACATTTTGTTTAAAAAAATATTTATTTTTTGCGCGTGCGCGTATGTGCAATTTGGAAAATGCTAAAATTAACTGTTGAAACTTTTTATCCGAAGAATTTCAATGGCCCTATAGGCTTATTGAGCATTTTTTCATATTTTAGGCTCCTTCTTCTGGGTTAGTTGGAGGGAGGGGACAATTTTTTGGTGGTTTTTGCATTTTGAAAAAGCGATGCATATTACACATTTTTAGTGTGTAAATATGTGTATTTTTACACTCTATTTGTGTGTAACCAGTATTTAAATGCATATTAGTGTTCTACCCATCAATACCTACAATAGGATACCCCACATGATTTTTAAAACAATATTTATTTTTTGCGAATGTATGCATTCGCTTATAAATCGACAAATGCGCATGCCAGATTGTTGGCTCTATTTTTCTGTTGTTGGATAAAAAGATGTGTACCAAATTTCAATTTTCTAGCTATTGAGTTCCCGAGATGAGAAATCGTACAGACAGACGCTCGACAGAAAGTATAAGGGTTTCGAAGATTATCTTCGAAATCCTAACTACAAGCTTTATTTAAAAAAAAAACATTTTACTAGAATAACTGTGTACATATACTAATAAGTGAACGAATTTTTAGTTCGTATTAATACAATAAGTACAGTTATTATACGTGTAAGTAAGAAAATAGTCTCATCTCGAGACAAACGAGATAAGACTAATATAAATCGTGTAAGGCGGTGGCGTAGAGTGGGAGAAGCTGCTCCACACACCCCCAACTAAGGAACGCCCCCTCTTTATACTACAGAGTAGTTTCTCTTCTAGCGCATTCTAGTGGATAAAGAGGAACCCAGGTCAGGTCTCCGACGCTGAGTTCCTTTTCCAATCCCACCCCACCTTAAGTGTCAGGACAGGAGAGAACTACACATACAGTCTATCGTTTAGTTTAAAATCCCCAAGGTCATAAGTATTTTGGGATTGACCAATCAGAGAAACGCTGCTAACTCTCACTTAAAAAGTGAAAAAAAAATCCCTACCACACAATAACCGCTGTAGGAAAAACCTTCTTCCGGCAATCGTTTATTTTGTTTGTGTTTCTTCTTTTGATTACATCGTTTGAAAACTACTTTCAAATTAATCTAAAAATTATATTTCAAAATAAAACACAAAAGAAATGTAAAAAAACATCGCCAAGAAATTACGGGTAAAATAATCTGATTTGTTTACATAGTCTTTTCCCGCTCCCTTTTTGCAGGGATTTTTTTCCTTAAGAATCAGTGGTGTCTAAACTGACCTGTCAAGATTTTTAAACTAAACGATAGACTGTAGTTGCTATTTCTAGCCAACCTTTTAACTCATATCCTATTAATAATATGTATGAAGTACAAGAATTCTAGTGTACTCTCCAATGTCCTAGCTTAAACGAGCTACCACCTTCCTTAGACCCAACTTTGTGCAATTTTAACCCTAGTGTTTTTATTTAATCTAATTTAAATATCAAATAACCATATAGAGTTAAATAGTTATTTATGCAACAAGGGATGAAAGTAAGTTTTACAGCTCAAGTTAAAGTTTCGTCCTAAGGAAGCGCCGAAGAAGGAAACTTCATTAGCTCACGAGGCCGGTAGGCCTCGTGAGTTAAGCCGAGGGAGATGAACTAGTTAGCTACTAAGCTAGTTAACTAACATTTTGGCTCCCGAGGCTTGACGAGGGAGATAATACGAGATCTGAAAACTTCCATTCCTTGTTGCATATTAAATTTTATCTACGACTAGAGAACTAATACTAACAACTATTAATATATTCTTCAGCTCCTTAATTGTTATTGTGTTAGTTTAGTTTATTCTTACCATGTCAATTACTCTGATAAAGAGAGAATAAAGCCACTATCTTCACATTATTGTATTGTAAGCTGTCAATAGAATAATGTGTAATACTATATGTGTAATTTAAACATTAGCGTGTGTATATTGTATATTCTACCCTTACTAAGTTAGCAACACTTTCAATTTTCCTCCCTAGGGAGTAAAAGTACATTTACAGTGTGAGATAACAAGACTGTATGTAGAACTTACAATACAAGGAGTAGATAAATAATATTAGAAGATGAACACTATATAGACTTCCAGCGAGGATCAGTAAATAGGTTATGCGGTTCAATCATTACTTTAACCTGACTACGAGTTGACCTGCTATGACAGTACTTAAAATAACGCACTCGTACACGTGCTACGTGTACGAGTAATGCTACGTATTCTCAGCAGCATTACTTTTCCTTATTAAGTGAGAACGTGAAGCAATGAGCCAACTTAACATTTTATAATTCCAAACTCCATTCACAACCGGAGAGGTTCTATAAACGAATTTTTAGGATATGTTAAAGAATTCAAGGTATGGCTTATTATCCATGTTGCATATGTATGACTTGAAAACCCGTCTCTTGTATGGGAGAACACCTCCAGTACAAAATTTAGCGAGCTTTAAAAAAGTTTGAATATGTATAAAGCAGCATTCAAGCCTTTACTTCTATTTTAATTTTTCTGCTGCTTTATGTTGAAATTATTCTTGTCTCATTTTTTTCCAGTTTTAATTTCAAATATGAGTGGGAGGGAACACGAATTAAAAATTGAAATAACTGCAAAATGTATTCTCTGTAATTTCAAAAAAGTTATTACTTCTTTTTAGATTAAATTATTAATTAATTATAATTGCAATAAATTAAATTAAAAATGAATAGAAAAAATCTTATTATATGAATAGAAAAAATACATTTTGTTAAAGAATATAGTTTCTGCTTCATACTCTTATCACTAATACATCTTGTTACCTAATTTTCCTTTTTAGTGATAGTGATATTAGGAAAAGGGGAGATAACATAGCTAGTAGGCCATGTTGTTGGGCCCTTTTTGCCAACATAGAACATAGTGTTCTATCTCCCTTTGATAGAACATAGTGTTAAATGCCTGCACTTGACCCTTATGAATCCTAGTGCAGGAATTTTGTGTCTAATCCTCTAAAGAGCCGTGACTATACTATAAGGTTATAGATTTTACTAGAAACAACACGTGCCCTACTGCCAGACTAAACTTTCCTTATCTTGAAACCATAGGGCAGAAAAAAATATATATTTTATATAAGTAACTATTGAGGTCTAAATATTGCCAAACCCAGGTTAATGTAGGATTTACGAGTACTTGACATCGCACGGGCCCAGAACTACCGGCTTAACGTTCCTCTTGAAGGACGGCACGTAAAAATATTTCCATCCCTCATATAAAAATCATAGAGGCCCCGACCGGGATCGAACCCGGACTGTCTGGGTGGCAGGTGCACATGCTTACCATTACACCACCGGAACTCCCTCGTGGTTTGTTAATATTAAAAGAAAATTAGCAAATGAAGTAGAGGTCTTTTTAAAAGGAAATGCGCCAAAACTTATCAAAGATTAATATAAAAACTGTTTAAAATACGAGCAAAAAATGCTGTACAGAACCTATTTCAAAAGTCTCAAGACAGTTTTTTCTTATTTTTATAATCTATAAGATACATAAATGTGATTCCATAAAAAATTAATCAGATACTGTGCATTTCAATAAAGATGCGCCCGGCTGTCAGACCTGCGTACCAGAATATTTTACAAGCTATTAATCATTTTTAATACTTTTTTTTAACAAATTTTAAGGTCATTAGATAATTTAATCACCGAAAATTTAAAACATGTCATTTGTCAAATATTGCGCTAATCCTGATAATGAAATGAAAAAAAAAAAAGAAAAACAACAAACTTAACAAATTTGTTGTTATGTAGACTACATGCGTTCTAAAATTGAACTGATTAAAAAATGTTCAAACGTTTTACAAATTTTGATTCGTTTTCGAGGATTATTGCCGAAATAAAATATTTTCGGGATAGCACAACTAAATTCATTTTTGTACTAAGTTTTAACTCTCTAGCATAAATACACTGGAAACTACAATGATAACACTCACACACATACAATCACCACCGGAAGACCTAAATCTTCATGACAATAACCGCGGAAGCCTACGCAGTTTATTATATAATACTTTTTCTATATGCATATGGTAGTATGTAAAAAGAAGTAAAAATTCGTTTCTTGGTTTACTAATAGTCTGGTAAATAATTGCTGGAGTAAGGTGAAATTTCTTAGAATTGAATCTGAATTTAAAACAACTAATATTATGCTACGCTCTGATTTATGTTAGGAAAAGTGCTGACGAAATCTCTACATTTCGTTACTATTAACTAAATTGTTACATTAGTTTCAGTTATGATCATGCAAAAGACGACATGCGATGCAAGGAAACCATTTTCTAATACCAAGAACCATGTGTCTTTTTATATTTATGGATTCCATGTAAGTTGCATTTAATAAGCTCCCCCCGGTACATAAAGTACGAGACGATCACGAAAACTCAAAACTCCGTTATTTGTCAAAATTAATGAATACAAAACTTCATGTTCACGCTAAATTATAAATAATTTATCCGTCTTTTAGAGTTTCACAACCATATAACTATGGCTCATATTTAGTTGAGTTTAAACTAACGTAAATAATTCATACGTTGATTTGACACTCGACTTCAACTTTGTCACGTTGTAAAACTTTGTCAAGAAAATTCTTGCATATGAATGGATTTGTCAACTTGGGAAATTCCAAAACACGGAGGAGCATCGTTTGGCTCTTCGAGTTTTCAAAACCTTGAAGAATACACTCTAGAAAAATTTACATATTCTCTTATCAACTCATAGAAATATTTTACCAGAAATATATAGAGTTTCGAAATCAATCAACAGTGCATAATAAAACAGTTTTCACACCTCGTCAAATTTACCTCCTGTTTTGAAAATGAAACTCCCTGTAAATATGAAATTCTTTTTAATCAAAAATTGATCCCAAATATGAAGGTAAAACTATCAAATTTCAACATCGTGTGATTTGAATATCAACAAAATACAAATTGTAATGGAAAATGTTTCTCTTTTAAATAATGTAAACTTGTATGCTTTCTCGTGAAATATACTCAATGGATTAAAGAGGGAGACATATTTTAGTTACCATGGCAAGATTGGCGTTGCCATTTCCTGGACCATTATGATCTAGAATGAGGGCATACCATGACCTCAGGAATAAGCAACACTCCGCTGTTTCTTCATCTTTGTTAAGGGAATAAAAATAAACCTTTTCGTTTGAGCAGAAAACAAAAACTATGCAGCTCTGACAATTAACGAATATTATATCCAAAAAATACATTCAGTGCCATAGGATGACTGTAATATATACAGGGTGGTCCAGCTAAGAAGGACAAGACCTTTTTCTCGGAAACTATTACAGCTAGAAGGATGCGGTTTTCGGTGTTGGATTCAATGTAATAGTGAGCAGACGAGAAAAATCCGTTTTTGGGCGCGCCCGAAAACGGATTTTTCTCGTCTGCTCACTATTACATTGAATCCAACACCGAAAACTGCATCCTTCTAGCTGTAATAGTTTCCGAAAAAGGTCTTGTCCTTCTTAGCTGGACCACCCTGTATATATATATAAATATATATATATATATGTGTGTGTGTTGTGGTGTGTGTGTGTGTGTGTGTGTGTGGTGTGTGTGTATGTATTTCTAGATACTCAGCGTCTTGTAAACACGCTCTCTTTTCAAGCGGATTAATCACTGCTAAACATATTCCTTTCTGCAGAAAAAAAAAACTATGCAGCTCTGACAATTTATGAATATTTATGCAAAAAATTCACTCAGTGTCATAGGATGACTGTAATACACACACAATATATATATATATATATATATATATATATATATATATATATATATATATATAATATATATATATATACATATAACAGCCAAAGTGATAAATTATTGGTTAATGTTTATATATCATGGTTAGTATCTAACCAAATATGGTCAAGTATTATGCATAATGCTAAAATAATTTATAATAATTATTTTTTTGACCAACCGTTTTAGTTATTATGCATAAAATTCAATTTATCGATATATATGTAACATGTAAATGAATCTTTAGTATTAATTTTGCTACCTGGAAAATAATTTATTATGTCATTGTCTATTACTCTGCACAAATTTCGACATTCATGAAAATCGAAAAAAAAAAACCATTTAAAATTTAGCATGCGAGTATACTAAGACATAAGACCAAGACATATGCCACGTTCCATCTCCTTATTAGAATTAGTTCAATTTTTATCAAATGACTTGCAAACGTTTTTGAGAAATCGTTTAAAATCGGAAAACCGTCAAATTAAGTTGAAATTCATAAGTGTAAAAATCATACTTAAATACGGCTGGTATATCTACGGTTATTGTCTGTTTAATTGTCAGTAAGAATCAGGAGTATTTCAGATTCTGAAGAGGGGAGAAGCGAGTCCAAAGAGGGGAGAAGCGAGTCCTAAGTGATGAAGATGTCCGTAGCGAATCAATAAAGTGTAAAAATGTTTCGAGGTACCACCATACCTGTTTTGTATCCCTGTGTCATGTTCAACTAAAAGAGAAGAGATAGAAATAAAAAGAGCGTTGTTTCCTTATGATATATTTCCCCTGTCATTTAAGCAATACATTTCACAAAATCAATTCAATGAGAAAAAGTTTTTATTTTATTTGAATAAACGAAACTTAGGAGTAGAGATATTAGCATACAAACCGCTCTATTTTCTTTAAACTTATTTTGAATTAATGTTCTAACCGGTGACTTCTTGCACAATGCTATCGCTTAGCTACCAAAGCGATGAAATAATATCAATGCGAAGTTAGCATACATTTATGAGGTACACGATTAAGCTTTTATTTCACTTGAGTATTTACCAATTGAATTAATATAAGTTTCAATTTCATAATCTAGTTTTTTGAATGTAAAGCTAAAGTTAATATTGAACAACTAATAACAAATTGTTGGTATGCTTAATATATTTTATACTTCTTAATCATTTGACACTGTGTCACTGTGTTTCTCCTCATTTAAACCTTAGAGAACGTCCCTCATTTAAACTTTCCTCATTTTAATTTAGGTAAATAGGAAATGTATTGTGTTTCTTCTTAAAAACGAAACTTGAATTACAACTGAATCATCCAATTTCCTAGTTAATACACACACAATCTTGCACATTATATTAAAAAGAAATATATGAAAAAGTTAGCCATATGGTCGGAGGTTATGTTCTCTTTGGTTATATGATACTAGTGGCATGCATAGTAACCACATTTATAGGATGCGTAGTGTCCACACTCTTGGCTCTAGATGTCATGCTGAGCTTGTTATAAGGAGTGAGGCTAGGTTGGCAGCATACATACTACAGAACACTGGGAAATGGAAGATCCCTACCATAAGCGTTCTATCCAAAATAGTGAATGTAATTCAGAGTCCCATATTATCTATGAACTATGATTACATGACTACCCACTAATCCTATAAAAAACTTTCACACTCAGTTTTAATAGTTTCAATGGGGAACCACCTCAATCCTCTGGTGACACTTTAAGGTATACAGATGGATCTAAGATGGACTGTGGCTCTGGGAGTGGCATATATGATGCTCATGCTAATCTCAAAACCTCATTTCCTTTAGAAGAGCATGCGTGAAGCATGGAGTGTTTCAGGGAGAAATATTTGCTATTAATGCCTGCCTAATATAAAATATTAAAAATAATCCTAATCAGACTTCTATAAATATTTTACTGAGAGCCAACCTACCATTAAAGCTCTTGGTTCATACAATGTCAACTCTTAGCTTGTCTGGGAGTGCTTACAAAACCCTCTGACCATGTCACTCAACAGTGATGTAGCAATCAGATGGGTGCCATAAGGGAAATGAAGGTAATGAGCAAGCTGACATTCTTGCAAAAAAGGAGTCTGAGATCACTCCTGTGGGCCCTGAACCCATAGTAGCCATACCAAAAACTATAGCCAAAGGTGTAATTAATGATTGGCTCTTAACCAATCATCTGCACCACTGGAATAAATCCTCTGGCATGAAGCACAGTAAACTTATGTTAAAAGGGCCCAGTGCCAAAGTAAATGAGGACTTCCTCAGTCTAAGCAGAAGGGACCTTAGAACAGTAACTGGACTACTGACTGGTCACTGTCACCTCCAAAAACATCTCCATACCATTGGTATCTTTAAAGGTAACCCAGTGTGTAGGCTTTGTGAATCGGAAACCGAAACTGCCTCTCATATACGTCTGAGATGTTAAGCCCTTGCCTTTTAAAGGTTCTCCAATTTTGGTTGCAGCACTCTCACTAAGTTTGACTCTACCAATGAATCACTGGTCAAAAATATACAAAGGATTATTCTGACCTGGATCAATTGACGGGATTGTCCAGAGTGTCCTCACTATTGGCTTGCAGAGTAACCACATTCGTGGGATGCATATTGACCACATTCGAGGTCAGAGATGAATGGTGACCACACTCGTGGCTTGCATTCTGTCTATGACCTCTTTTTCAAAGAAGATAACATGAGAATAACGAAACTGAGATGTTTAGATAAAGTTTCTATGTACCCCTGTGCATTATTTTTAAAAAATATGTCTTTCTCACACGCATGCATGACCACGAAAATTAGTTGAATACTATTTTCATAGTTTCGAAGTAATTGATTTATTTTATATTTCAATCGTTTTTATTATTAATAAAACTTGATGAGGGAAATAGTCCAAGGATAAATCACAGATAGATTGAAAATGTATAACCCAAAAAGTTATGCTTAAGGAAAAAAGTTAAGTCTAAAAGACTATAAAAACCACGAAAAGAAGGATTTCAGGTTTGAAGAGAGTTACATAGAGGAACTAGACACTGGAGAGGATTTATCAAATCCGTAGCTCCAACTGTTTACTTGGGATTTTCATCCCTAGCAGGAAAACCTCTAGCAAAGATTTTACTTTTCAACTTCAATGGATTCCAATTGAAAATCGGCTTAAGGTGTAATAAAAATAAGAAATTAAAGTGTTCCACTACAGTTTCTTAATCAAAAAGAGAAAATTTAATCTGATTGAAATCGAATTGAATTTCCTGAAAAGAAATCAAAACAAGAGAGAAAACTAAGTCGGTACTTAAAATAATTTATTTATTTTTTGTTTTGCGTTTGATTTAAAAATATCCGGGATAAAATAAGAAACTAGTGAACTGAAAATTTGATGACAGGTTGTACATAGAATACCTTATGTCAACCTCAAATTATGTTCCTTACTATTGGATTTATCAAACTGCGGTTTGCGTCGTTCATCATCATGCCATTTTAGAACGAACGTCTCCATTAAATTAAATCAAATTTCACCAATGAGTGCAAATAAAAAATAAAAGTAAACGACTTTTGTCTTTATATGGATCAAGACAAAACTATTGAAAAAGTATAAATATTTGGGTTGTTTTTTTTACACTTTGATTTTTCACCATATTCAATAAAAAATTATCATTGTAAACCATTAAAATAATTTACAGTGTCACTGACAATGGCACTGACAGTGACACTGACAGTGACCCTGTCATTGTCAGTGTTAGTGTCTCTTCCACTGTGAGTGTCAGTGTCAGTTCTACTGTCAGTGTCATTACCAGTGTCATTGTCATTGTCAGAGGAGTCAGTGTCAGTGACGCTGTAAATGTCTGTGTTACTGTCACTGTCATAGAAAAGATGCTTACATCGCTCATAAAATTGCTGAAAGAAAGAGCTTGAAGCACCCTGAACACCTCAAATTTTCTTAGATTTATTTTTTAAGTATTAAAAACAAAATTGTTTGTAAAAATCTAACAAAAATAAACGATTGTTTATTATAAGACTGCTAGATTGTTGAAATTGAAAATTAAGTATAGTGATTGAGGCTCGCTTTGCTCGCTAGGTTGATAAAATTCTTATTTAATATGTTTGAAGGAACTCACTTCGCTTGCTAAAGAACTAAGTGATTTGTATATTTATTTAATCCAATAAATATAATATTACATAATTTTTGACAATACATTAACATTTAGTTTTGCAAATCCCCCATCCTATGGTTCGCAGGTCTTCTATCTCTAACTTTTGTCAAAGTGAGCTGAAAACTAAACCCGCAACACATTATTGATGACTGAACTTGGCCGCTTTGACCCCCCTGGAAAAAATCCTGCGGACGGCTATGAGTATTAATAAATTTTAAAGTATGTGTATAATTAATTCTATGTTTTTTGAGCCTTACTGAAAGTGTTGGTAAATTTTTTTTAAGTTTAAACTTTAACTTCAGGCCCCAACGCCAAGAGGGGATAAAAGCATTCCAAATGTCGGGTTAGATACTATGATCTTTCCGTCAACAGCAGAGTTGTGCTTAAACAATTTATTATTATGAACCACAATTTTATATTACAGCTTTACCAGAGATCATAGCATGCCTGCAAACCTTAGTACTGTACAATACATTTTACCATAAATAGGTAAATTTCCATACAAGTTAAATTATAACCTATTTCTTTTCTTACCAAGTAATAATGAAGTTCATGTTTTACTTTAATCTTATAGATTGGTATTTATCTTTCAGTTTTAACACGAGACTACCAAAACTAGTTCTTTCATTAATTTGTCCTACAAATATTTATCTTGAAAATTCTCCTTAGTTTTGTCCTCTATAGTTACTTTAAGACTTAATATTTTATACTTCATGTAAATTTACTTTAGAAAAAATCGCTTCTGAAGTGGGTAGAAACAATGGAAGTTAGGCCAAGGAGTGGATCTAGGATCCGTTTCAGAGGTCTCTCATACCGACAAAATGGGTATATATATATATATATATATATAATTTCTCCGCGTTTTATGCATAGTTAAAATCTTCGGTTAATGAAGTCATTAAAAAAAAATTCCAGATACAATAACTAGACTGTATAATTGATATATGCACCAAGTGGCCACTGTCTAGCATAAAAACACTTTGTAAAAATCACTCAAGAGATCTTAAAACAACTGGAACGGATGACTGAGGTGAGTTTCTGGTTTCGGTTTTTTTTAAACACAACCCATTTCCAATATACGGTATAAATGAGGAGAAGAAAAAATTATAATTACTTGAAGTGTTTCAAAGCACTTTAAAAATAATTAAAAAAGTAAATACATTTTATTATTTTTATATTTCCTGTCAATTATTTAAAAAATAGATACCTATAATTATCATAAAGAACAGTATTATAATTAATAATTTTACTTGAGATTTAAATTACGTAATATGATAAAATTTTATATTTTCTAAAGAGAGATGAGATGAAACCTCTATGATTCAGCATAACGATGAAATTAGATATTTGTAGGAAACGGAGACTGAGTGGATTTATAAATAAAACCTTTTAGTACTATTTAATTATTATTATGGAAATAATAACATTTTTAAGTGTTTTATAAAATAATGGACTCATCTTAATTTTATATTTCTTTAATTCCTTCATAAGTCATTATTGTTTATTCTTTTACCTCAAATCAGGATAAACCCAAGGTTTTCACCCTTGTCTATCAGGATGTAAAGTTTTATTTTACAGCCTAACTAGCCGCACAGGGAGTTAATAACTCTTTTTTACTACAGTATGGTCAACCTAATTTTAATAAATAATCTTAAATAAGTCATAATCTAAAAAGCTTTAAGTTGTTAGCACTGTGTGATTCCGGACATGATTCTGCAATCAGCGGATTTTCACAAATTTCTATGATTTGAGTACGAAAGTTTTGTTGTGAATTATGTTGAGTAAAGCAATTATTTCCTTATTTCATTGTAATCAAAGCTAATATCATTTAGCACTACCGAGTTTTGCAAAACATGAATAGTTGACACAATATAATTGTGCGAGAGACACCAAGGAAATGTAACAAGCAAAATGCAATGCTACATCTGGGAACTGTTCCATCATTCGACATTCGTCATCATTGATGGCTCGACACAATGTCCTGTCCCACTCTGTTTCGTTACGTCTAACTCATTAGGGCGCCGACAGAGCCTGACCAATGATGACGAATGTCGAATGATGGAACAGTTCCCAAATGTAGCATTGCATTTTGCTTGTTACATTTCCTTGGTGTCTCTCGCACAATTATATTGTGTCAACTAATCATGTTTTGCAAAACTCGGTAGTGCTAAATGATATTTGTTTTGCTTGCCATGCATGATGGCGGTAAGAGAGCACCGCTCGTCTCTGGTAAATACTTCACATTATATTCTTCGGAATTAATTGAAGGTCAGAGTGAGTTCAGGCTCTGTCGGCGCCCTGATGAGTTAGACGTAACGAAACAGAGTTGGACATGACATTATGTCGAGCCATCAATGATGACAAATGTCGAATGATGGAACAGTTCCCAGATGTAGCATTGCATTTTGCTTGTGACATTTCCTAGGTGTCTCTCGCACAATTATATTGTGTCACTAAAGTCGCTCTTTTTTTTGGAAAAACCCTTTTAAATGGGTATATAGTTTTTTTTTTTAAAAAAGCTCAACAGATGTAATTAAAGAACTAAGAACTTAAGATTTTTATCCTGGTTACAAATCATAGTTTGTAACAAGTTTTAGTTTCCGAAAACACCTTAAAAAATTAAAAATACTAATTAAAAGTTAAGGTTCGGAGAAAATTAAGTTCATAACAAGGCGGTAAGAAGTTGAAAAAAACTTTCTATAAAAGGCGAGCTATGCATGAGTTTTAGTTTCATAAAATATTTACCGTAGGGTCCTAAAACCTTTTATGGTTCATAAAATAAAATCAAGAGAGTTCTGTGGGTTTTTAAAATTGATTATGCTAAACGTTTTGGCCATGATTTGACAGGCAAAGCAAAACAGACTTTTTAACCACTCTTTCCTTGCTTCTTACTTTATTTAGAATAAATTTTAGCGGAATTATAATTATGAAAAATATGGAACTACAATTTTTACTACAAAAAGTCCGGGTCGGAGAATCTCGCATTTATGACTATATCCGATTCACTACGCCATGCTCGTCTTCAGAGAACAAAAATTGATTTATTCCCAGCGGTCACCCATTCAGTTACTGATATTGCTCGATGTTGCTTAACACTTGAGATCCAACCAAATCCGTAGAAATATTAGACGTATTAAAATGAGAATTAGTATACTTATTTAATACATAAAGGGTTTACTACTATACGTTTTAACTCAATTAACTAATTTTTCTAGTTCCAAGGATTTAAAAAAAACCTATATATGTATATGTCAAATGATAAAAATCGAATTAATAAGATGAAACTTATCATGTTTGTAGGACATGACTAAATACACGCTAAATTGTGTATTAAGCCTAACATTTTCCCGCGTTTTATAAATTTTCTTGTACATAATACACAGATTACTTAAGTAAAGTAAAACCTCTGAGAAGGTCTTACACAGGTCTAACACCTGAGACGGATAATTGAGTCTAACTCACACTTCACATTCTCCCTCACAGCACA
>JACMZG010001908.1:45723116-45758116 GCA_018340805.1 Microvelia longipes | reverse complement strand
CGCAGTGTACATCGAAATTGTAGAAAAATTGTGGAAAAATTTTACATTTTATTTTATTATTTATATTACTATTATTATTATTATTATTTATTGTATTTTACCAATATTTATTTATTATATGTATTATGTTATTTATTATTATGTATTATTTATACAATATGTATTTATTTTTTTCCCAATTGTTTTTTATCTTAATATATTAAGTGATTGGCTTTGTTTAAAGAGATTGATTTTATTTAAAGTGATATTTGTTTAATATACACAATATTATTTAATTAATTTTTGTTTAACATACCCAAGTACATTGAGATATCAAAATGCATAACTTAGTACAATAACTTAAAAGCAAAGCTTAAAATGAATTATGATAGAGGTAAATCAGAATTCAAATAGAATGGAAGGAAGAGAGTCGTAAAGGAAAGTTAGACAAGGAAATGTAGACTGGCAATGTTAATAAGTATTGAATTGGACTTAACCAACTACACTAAACTTGTTTGTGTTGAAGTCCATTGGACACGATCCAACAGAATCAAGAGATTGAACGAGTTAAGTTAAGGCTTTGAAATCCTTAAGAGGGAATGAGAGAATGAAATACAAATGACAAAGGTTTGTATCAAGAGATAGTTGAAGAGATAGACCATAAATAGAAGAGGGACAAGGTAGGATCCCTGAAGGACACCCTGAGATATCTAAAGGCCTTATACAAAATCATCCACAAACCCAGCAAATCTCCTCCTATTACGAACACATTGTAAAGCTAACATTACACTAACTCTACCACAAGCATAAAACTCGTTCCCTTGTTCTAGAAAACGTGTTTTAGAAACACTATTTCTGACTCAAATACAATCTCTGGTAAACTTAAACGTAATTCTCGTTTGTAGATGTATATACTACCGGAAGAGAAGTACCACACTGGGAGTACCAAAAGGAGCAACAATAAAGGATATTGTTTTACTTGATAACACTAGGAATACTTAGGTATTTCAGAGTATTCAAACAACTTATAGGAAAAAATAAGCAAAGCATGACTGAGAAAACATTGATATGGTCTCTTTATTGACAATAGTTTATCTCAGAGACTATTGATTAACAACAGAATGCTTACCTTACACACACTTCAAGAGTTTAATTACATATCTTCATCTATTAACAAGATATATATTTCTTTCTAGGTTAATTAATGAAGTCCTTAACTTCAGTCCTTTAGAGTTTTTATTTACATAAACATTAATAACAGACGTTTCGCATGGCGAGCCGTCTGTTATTAAAGGACTGAAGTCTTCATTAATTAACCTAGAATTTAATTCTTAACAGTCCAATAACTATTTTGTTAAGTAATATTTCTATTTCAAGTCATGTAAAATTTATAGATACAAGTTTTGAAATTATCTCAGTTGTAAGAGAAGATATTTGTTTTTGTTTTTTCCCTTTAAAAAAAGTGTATCCGACAACTATACAAAAAAAAAATTTTCTTGATAAATTTAGATAAAAATGGTTTGTTAAGCGAGAAATCAAGCATTTCAAAGGGAATTCGGCTGACTTAAGGACCTGGTCGTCAAAGTTTGAGTTAATTAGTTCTGTTATCGATTTTAGATTGATATTTTTCTGCAACAAGCTTAAAAACATCAAAATAAAATCTTACTCAAAATAGGGGTAAGAACCGTAAAAAAATATTTTTCTCTAGTAGTTGTACTATCGAATATTGACTAGTTCACGAATATCGTCAATTTTGAAATTTGCTGATACGATGAAGGTAAATAATAGGGAAACTAAGCTGCAAAATTAATTAAAAGCTGTAGAAACTAATAAGCGTTATACTCTATTCCTCAAACTTGAGATCTAGAGTATAAGGCACACATCAGCAATGGAATTTATTGTATGCAGGCGGTGAACAGTAGAACGATAAGATTACATTAACGAAGGTGAAAGATCATTAAAGGCATTAACCAGGTAAACTGTTGCGGTTCTTCGCAACTGTTTTGGTAGAGGGAGAGTGTTTTATTTTGTACAGGGATGTTCAGAAAGAACTGTAGGTTAAGAAAGAGAAATGGTAAGATAAAGCAAACGCCAAATCTTTTGGTGAAATTGGTCCAACTCCGGTTTTAGCCACCTTAGGAATATATACTCAACTTTTTAAGCATCGAACAAGCTTTAATTTAAAGCAATAAGATAAGAAGCACTTAATATCATTTTTACACTTATCATACTATATGTATTAAATTAATTACATGAAGTTTAAATACACAAATTTAATAAAATTAGGTATAGCTTATTATTTTTTTTAAAGAAAAATATGTAATATTAAAAATTGGGTACGGTGTATCTTGAAACTTTTCCTAATCACATCGGATTAGGAAAAGACATATCGGACATATCAGACATTTCAAACTCGACTTAAAGTCTTTATGATCGGTTTTAGAGTAGCTATGTTATAAAGATAGCATATATAAAGATAATTATGTTTATATTTTTCGGATTTTCAGGAATTAATTAATGTCAACTTACAATTACTGAACTATTCATTGCTACCCCTCTCATTTTATTACGAAAGAAGATAAAAACTGCGTCTTTCACAAATTATCTGATGCAGAAGTAGTGGAAAAAGAGTTTTCAAACATTTGCATGACAATAATCTGCTGGCAGTGTTGGGACTCCAAGTTTCTCCTATATACAGTCTTTTGTAGCATGATATCCCTCGTTTTACTTCTCCCCGAGTTTGTCCTTTTCAAGTTTTTAAAGAGAAAAAGGTTTCTATTATATAGCACTGGGTTATTTTATAGTTACTTTGATACTGGACTTCGCCTACAACTTTGCTTCTATAGACTTTAAGCTCTTTCACCCTTTAGAGAGTTTAGGTTACGAGGAAATTTTGTTAGAATGAAGACAACAATAGAGTTTCTACTGTTTTAAAGTAAGGGAGTGCGTTAGGGGGCTTAACGACGTTAAGTAGGAGAATATGGACTTGGCAAAAGAGACAGAGAACTAAGTATAAAGCTCCAACAGGACCCCGGGTAACTCCTTTTTACATAAACTAGGACGTAATGTGTTTACCCTTGTGTTTATGAAAGTTTCACGGTTAGCAGACATCATGTCCTCCTATCAGGACCTTCTTGAATCAACAATTAGTTCTCTCATTCATGTCCCTTTTTTCAAGAAACATGATTCTCATTTCCATTCATTTATTCTCCATATTTACTTTTTTTCATTTATGCCGTAGGTATATAAGAAAAGAATAGTGTTTGAAAAATATCCGAAACCAGGATGTCACCGGATTTGCCGTTTCAGGTATTTTTAAGACCTCTTAAGTGATTTGCACAAAGTTGTCTGTCTGTATGTGTGTGTGTATCTGTTACAACTTAGCACAAAACTCAATCTTCACATCTAGTTGTAATACCCAGAAAATAATGTGTTATGACGTCACTATCCGGAAATAATCACTCTATAAAAATGTAATGCACAAGTGTTCATTGGTTTGAGATTTGGGACGCATGTAGTAATTTATAAGTAGACATTAGGCAACACCCCCTCCCCCCACCACTATAAGCAACTTGTTTAAGCAGCTTCATTACTCATAAAAAACAACATTTATAAAATAATTTAGGCTTAACAAAACGTAATAAATCATTATTATTATTTTTATTAAGCCCCATTAAAGTCTCAAACAATTTAATAAATTAAACATTAATGTAGTATTTTTACATTTCGGAATTCATTATCTCAAAGCATATTAATGCGTATTGTATATAAATCTCGTATTAATGCAATGTATATAAATTTAATTAATTAAATTTAATTATATTATATTAACCAATGTGAATAATTTATTACATATTTTTCCAAATAAATAAATATTTTATTAAATTGTTCTTCCCATAAAAATACGTTTTAGAATTAATTATAATATTTATTAGAATAACACATACATAGAATAATAACATCATTTTTACTTTTCCTCATTTATACCGTAGTTATTTATATAACTACAACAGTATTGACAAGTATTGTGCTTGCAAAAAAATCCAAAACCGGGATGTCACCGGAATTATCCTTTTCATGTGCTTCTGAGGCCTCCTAAATGGTTTTTGCCTTCTAAAAGTTGTATGTCTGTATGTGTGTGTGAGTCTGTTATCATCGTAGCTCCTATTGTGTATTTAAGCTAGAGAGTTGAAACTTTGTACAAAAATCAGTCTACCTCTATAGTTGTGCTGTTCCGAAATTAATTTTTGTATAACGTCATTAACTCACAATACTAACACGGCAAAAGTGTATGAGACTAACATATGTGCTAAGTTTCATCTCATTATCAGCATTAGTTTAATTTTTATGAAATGACCTGTGTACGATTTTTATTTTTTTTTAAATCGGGAAACAATTCAATTGACACCTTTACGTATTAAATGAGTACACTAAGTTTCGTTTCAATACAAGTATATCCATGATTTTTGTGGATCATAAATGTTAAGCAGCAGTCAGCGTGGTCAGTGCTGTGTGGGTGACTATTGAGAATGAAACGGTTGCTTTTACTAGTAAAAGGTCAAGCGTACGAGTCTAAAGCAGGGAGGATGAGCGTAGCGAATCCGATGTGATGAGGATAAGATCCGAGGTTCCCCGTACCCGATTTTTTTTACTGAGGCTAAATGTCATATTAGCATTATAAAACTGTGTTGAACGTGAGTTGCAAAATTTAAACAAACCACAAACACCACAGTTGACATTTTTTGAACTAAATTGTTTACAGTAACACAGTGTTACAGAACATTAATTATTCTAGCCGATTTTAGTACGTTAAGACTTATTTATCATTTTGTAATTATTAAAATAACTAATAACAACACCAGAATCTCTAATATCTTCACAAAACTTCTATTAAATTCAGAGCCGGCTTTCGACCTCACGATCATCATCAGTGCCTAGTCAACAAATATTTAAAAAAATGAACTAAAAATACATAATATAAAATAATAAAAAACTACGTAATGATTAAGACAAACCCTAAAAATAACAATTTTAGGGGAGTCAAAAACATTAGGCGAATTTCCAAAGGAAATTCACTAAAATAAAAGTTAATCTCACAGTAGGGTATACAATAAAAAGTACTGAAAATGGGGTAACAACCCTATCTTGAGTAAGATGTCATTTCGGTAATTTTAAGCTTGTTGTAGAAAAATTCTGGCGCGGTGGTCCGCATGTCGGGCGAATTTCCTTTGGATGCGTGTTTCCGTGCTTTTTACATTATATAAGTTTACAACTACTAAATAAATAATTCCGGCGCGGTGGTCCGCTGTCGGGCGAATTTCATGTAGATGCTTGTTTTCTCGCTTAACAAACCATTCTTCATTTGTCTGTCAATACATTAAAGTCTGATACACTTGTATTGTTTTGGTTTTTTTAAAGAACACAAGAACAATGCTTTTCTTGTACAACTGAGATTAATTTTATTATTTAAAGCTTCCTGAAACGTATTGAACCTGAGGCTCTGAGACGGAGTTTGGCCGCATTCCTGGATGCGACTCCCGCGAAATTCGCATTACAAAAAAGCATAGGATCCGGTGACAGAGGAAGATGTTCTTTACTCTTGTACACAAAGAGAACCGATTCGCGAAACCAAATCCTTTTAAGACACTTTACATCACTTTTAAAATCTGTTATTGAATTAACATTTACATTTAATTACCTGAATATATTGACGCGATGGTTGTATTAGATAGTATGTGGTATTACTAATATAAAACACACATGAAAGGTTCAAAATAGTATCAAACAGTATAAAATTAATGATATTAATTTATTTGACCGCTCTATCGCATCATAGGATGACGTAAAATTAGCGACTCACAGACTGATGCTTGTCCGCTAAGCATATGTATGGGCAACAAGTGGCCATACATTCTTCTTATTTTCAAACTTAATGTTTTTTAATGATACTTTTCTAAGTCAACAAAAAGCTGAAACAGGATCAAGAAATTAAATGAATCGATCTCATCCCAGAGAAGGACATTTTTTTTAAAAGACAGACAGACGCCCCTTCTTGTAATAAATCTCTATGAATAAAACCTGCATTTGTCAGCAAATGTAATATTGAACATGTAAACATGCAATATAAATTTCAGATTTATTTTATAAAAAAATGTAATGTTTTCTAACTTAATCATCCATTCTCTTAACTTTGAACTTAAAAAGGCTTTCACAGTAATTAAAGATTAATGAAGTTGTATTTCCGTCTCATATCTTTCACTGACCATGCAGGATTCACACTCGGACCAAGGGATAAACTTGCTAACTTATTAATGTTTCAACCCTTAAAAATCATTAAATAATAACATCAAGTCCTTTAGTAAAGTCATATGAAAGAATTTTCAAATAGCCTCATATCTGACTCTTTTCCATGAAAGTTAGTTGATATTTAACTGTTCATAAATTTACGAGTTTGAAATTTACTCTCCACTAAAGTGGAGAGAGATGGAGAGAGTGGAGAAAGATTTTATTTCTGAGCGAAAAACATATTATTCAGAAAGTATATTTTTGAGCAAATCATAAAAAATCTTATAAATTTGAATTAAAAATTTGACTGTTTACAATGTTTTAAGTAATTTCTTCTATGTAGCTCTGTAGTTTTAATGATAAAAATTAATTAAAAATACATTTAACTATAAAAATCCAAATAAAAATAAAAGAGGAAGAAGTCTCTTGACAAAAATATATTTCTTTATAGCAAAGCGCTTTCAACCTAACAAGAGGCCATCATCAGTGCTAGCCTAAGAAACGAAATAATACAATAAATCAGAAAAATAAGAGCTTTATTGGCTTTCTCTTATTTTTATGATTTATTGTATTATTTTGTTTAGGCTAGAACTGATGATGACCTCTTGTAAGATTGAAAGCGCTTTGCTATAAAGAAATATATTTTTTGTGGAGAGACTTCTTCCTCTTTTATTAAGATGAACTCCATTAGAGCTCCCTTAGTTCTTCTATAAAAATCCATGTATGCCTAACTCATGCTCCCTAGACCTTCCCCTCCCTTCAGGTTGTCATAGTCATCCTGAGCAAGTGTAGAATACTTAATGTAATACTAATGTTTGACCCCTTTAATTGGTGACTGGTTAAATAATAAATTTGATATGATTTTATTTTATTATTTATATAAATTTAATGACAATATATTTCTATGTATGACTATATTTGTTTAAAGGTAAAGTCATCATAAATACAAATATTTAGTCTCAAGTGCTTTAAAAAAAGCTGCTGTCACTCCGACTGGAGACTAAAGCTAAGTAAGTATAGGGGTTTAATGTTTTTTTAGCAGTTGAGAGTGCACTGTAATTGTGCAGTGGGTTTTACCCAACTGGGTTCGAGTCCCAGCAGGGAGAGATAGTTTTTTGATCGCCACTTATCAAGTTTCTAATTTTTGTGAACTCCAAAATTAGTTCCTTGCAATATATGGGACGTAATATTAAATATTTAGAGATAGCCTTATCGAAGTCTGCGAACCAAATTCAAGCTGGTAGACTTAAAGAATCGAGTTCGGAACAACTGATGTCTTCATGTGAACAGTGTCTTCGGCAAATACCCGCTCAGAAAAATAAAATTAGTTGTTATTGCTATTTAGATTACATTAGTTCTTTTGCCAGGTAATTCAAGATTTCATACATAGAATTTCAAAATCGATTCAGCTTGCAATCAACATTAACATATGACACCTTGTTTAAACGCCTTTTCAAGTTTAAAAAATAGTTTTTTTGACGGCATAATACATTTCGCGCAAACAATTGCCTTCGTTGTTTGCCCTACATATTATCAAACAAATTATAAATATGTGTGCGATTTTCTACAAATTTAAGCATGCTTCACTCTGGATTATGTTTTTTCAACACTTTGGATTTGTGTTTAAGGTATATTTTCAGAAAAATTTGGTTTAAAGTAGTACAAAATGAGTCACATTTTTTCAGATCCGGCTCCTGGACAATATTAAAACTAGCCATATTATATGGCAACAAATTTAGTAAAATATACGAGCATATTATAGTAAAAAAATTACTATAATATACTAAATATGTCCTAAGAATATGTGCCCGCTGATTTCGGCGTGCAGTTCATAGAGGAGATAATTAAAATCTTTTCTATAATCCGTTATTGATTTTTCTTTCACACTGCCAAATATACAATTGTGTGGAGTATTGACCAAGTTCTATGTGCTCTTAGTTTAAATCGAAGAATCAGCTACCGTCGATACTTGCTGTTGGATATAAATATCCCTGGACCGGTTTCGGCATAACGCCATCATCAGCAGGCGGGGCAACACTCGAGCTCTCAACTAATAAAGTTAAATCAGTGATTTACTTCTAGTCTCAATGAGCACGACGAGCCCTCTGAAGATAAATCATCTTCAGAGGGCTCGTCGTCCTCATTGAGACTAGAAGTTATTCACTGATTTAACTTTATTAGTTGAGAGCTCGAGTGTTGCCCCGCCTGCTGATGATGGCGTTATGCCGAAACCGGTCCAGGGATATTTATATACAACAGCAAGTATCGACGGTAGCTGATTCTTCGATTGCTTCTTCAACTTGCGGTAAATATAACCTTTTGCTCTTAGTTTACTTTAAATTTAGAGAAACATCCAAATCCGAATATATAAACATCAAGCAGTATTTAAAAAAAAAACTAAACTAAAGCAGTAAGTAAGTCAAAAAGATAAAGGCAAATAATTTTAAATGAAAATAAAACTAATAATAAAAGCTGTTTAATCAGGTGAAATATATTTAGCGGGTTGATATATTTTTCGTAAAATATGTTCCTACAAAAATTTTCTCGTATTAACACAAATAAATTTTTTTGATTTTTTATTTTCCGGGATAGTTTGGCAAGAAGATATATGTTTCACTGCTTCTTTTTATGCCAGGGTCTCTTCTGCAATGCAGTGAAGAGAAAAAAAATAAAGCTAGTAAATTTTTACCACGTTTATAACCTGATCGAAAGATATCCGTGAGTTTATATAACCTTACATATCAAACTTAACCTTACCTCTCAATATAATTTATTTTCTTATAACTGAGCGTATCTCATCACTTTTTTATCTGTAAGAAACGTGAAATTTTTAAAAGCTTTTAGTCTTTAAAAAGATGAAATTGAACTCGGCAAATTTTAAGGAAAATGTTTTATCAGGTTAGCCTAATATTAGCATAAATTAATTTTTATGATTCGACAAAATGTTATTCTTTATACATAATATAATTTTTTCCTGTTTTATGAGGAATTGAAATTTTTAATAAAAGTACTAATATAAATTATTTTTCTACTTGCCCCCCCCCCCTATATATTTGCCCTATATTTAAGATAATACAATAATATTATTAGTAATAGAATCTATTGATATTTTATTAATTTAGAATATAAAGCATTATTTTTAATTCTGCCTTTGTTTGAGAGGTATTGTTAGTTATTATTTGCAAGGCGGGAGGTAAAATCATAAGTATTTCATAGTCAAACTTATTTTATTGTAAAACATAATAAGATTATAAAGATTTAATTTTGTAAAGAATATTTTCAATGTCAGGTTGGGGCAAGATGTTAGAAATTTTTAAGGGTATTCTGTTCGATGTAAACAGACTAAACGCTTTCGGAGGCTATAACCTGACGTTTTTATGAATGACGTGTGACGTCATTGCAGGAATCGGTATCAGCGGCATTGAAAATTTACTATTTATTCCTGCAATGACATCAATTCCGGACTAAAACCTAACACTTAAAAAAAAGTCATTCATAGAACCCTCCAATTGAATCATCTTATAAATTTTATCAGCTTGAGGTTGCGGAGTTTTTTTTTTTTGTAGGAATCATGCTAATTATTTTTATTATTTTAAACATTTTGTTTCAGATAAATCCTTTACAGGTTGAGGTCAAAGAAAGGGGCAACATTTTTAATAAATATAACAGTGATTATGACAGACTGGATATAAAATTAAATGATTAAAATTTAATAGCCAAATAAAGAAAATATATAACCAACGTCAACAAAAATGTTTCCCTAAAACCAAAATGCAATTTCAGGCATTGATTAATGTCGTAAAAAGCTTGTTAATCCTTATCATAACCGTTCGTTTAACATACAATTTGCCACTAACAGATGTTCTTGTGGCCTTCGCCATATAAATGGGGTAGCGCTCAATTTATAAGTGAACTCAGATATCATAAGCCATATAAAACTTACTCCCAAAATACAGCCGACCTGAGCTGGGTCATAAGCAACACAAACATGTTCCCTATCACATTAATTGCTACCTACAAACGATTCTCCTGATTATCAGAATTAATTTAATTCTTGATCGAATGTTATATGAGGCCGATTAGCAGCTACAGGGTTTCTACAAAGCGGCCCAAAATTCCAACACTGACCAGCGGCCGATGCGAAAAGCGCAGAGTTAATATTAGATGGTCCCTGTACTGACCACGCTGGATGTTGCTTAACTTTAATAATCCTTAAATGTACTAAATGCATTTGAATTAAACATGCTATACATGATTATGATATAAAGTGCACATTTTATGAATTAGTTGAAAGTCTCCTTTAACTTACATGTATAATTTTCCAAAAAACGTACTTATTCAGAAGTATTACTTTAATCGTAAGACGCTTTTTGATGTAATTTCTTAGCTAAGAAGTTTTTTTTAAAGAATAGAAACTGATAAAATAATGTTGGTTGGGTTGGAGGTCACTGTGAGCTCCAGAAACAAGTAAGCGGTAAATCGTTAAATTTAATTAATTCGTATAGAAGCGGCAGGTTTGTATAAGGGGGAGGGGACACAACACAATCTCTAAAGTTAAAATATTTTGGGTTTGGAATTAGAGAACTGTCCCATGACAGCCTCGGACTGACCGTTCCCAAACGGCTTTCAGGCCGGCACAACAATCCTACCATCCTCACACTGAATAATACACGTTTTTTTATTCCAAGTTTAAATTCAGACAAGAAAAACAAACAGGGATAACCCCAACATCGTTTCCAGTTTTCAAATTCGGAGATGCAAATCTAAAACTCCAAATTCAAATTAAGGGAAAAAGAGAAACAATCTAATACCCAATTATTAATAGTAATAAAAAAAACGGGGACTTTCCTTAACGGATTCAGCTTCTTTGTCCAAAAAACTTCTCTCTCACTTCACTCGACCACTAACAGTAAAAGTTACGACTCAACTAACGAGAACGAAATTTAATATAAATTTTAACCTAATTAATTATTTCTATTAACTTTTAAAGACATATAAACATAACATTCTATACAAAATTGAATAATGGTGATCATTAGTGGATAAAACATTACCAGCTTTGTTTTAAAGACAGTTTCCAACGTTTGAGATGATCTTTTACTGATAATCTAACATTTTGGTTGACACTGGTTAATAAGACCAATCATTTAATATCAATTGTGTGATAATCACTTTAACAATTATATAAAAGCTTTTAAATAATTTTAGCTCCTGTATTTGATCCCCACTGGTTAAGTATTTATCTGAGAACAAATTTTAACGTAATAAAATTACTTGATTTCCTGTACAAAAAGGTCTTGAACCTGACATATAAAATATTTTTAAATTCACTCATAGCCCTCTGCCAACTTGAGGAAACATTTTTTGTAATTTTATAACTATCCTGTTATTAAAATGGGTTTTTTACTAAAGGGGAAGACGCGTGAAGTCAATTTATCAAATAACAAAATTACCCCCTTGAGGACACAAACAGTAGAGAAAAATCCATCACAAAACATATATGAAGAACAAACTGCCCATTCTTGAAAATGTATTCGAACTGAGCCTGGTGGCTATAATTTCAGTAACTCCGCAACTCTTAAATTTAGAGGTAAACTTACTTTCCGATGTATAGTTTCCAATTTTATAATCAACTTGTGTTTTATATATGTATATTATATATATATATATATATATATATATATATATATATATATATATATATATAATATATATATATATATATATATATAATATTAAATATTAATTTATGACACTGAATGGGACGTAATAAATTTTTCTTAATTTTGCATTATAACTATATTTCGCCTTCCTTAGCAATACAAGGCATATTCATGTATTGCTAAGGAAGGCGAAATATAGTTATAATGCAAAATTAAGAAAAATTTATTACGTCCCATTCTGGTGTCATAAAATTTAATATTATCAATTATAATGGAGACAATACTAACAACATTAATATATATATATATATATATATATATATATATATATATATATATATATATATATATATATATATATATATATATATAAAATATATATAGAATAGTACTTGGTGTCAATGTCAAATTAATGCATTATCGTATATAGTGTTTCCGAGCAAGGAGATATAGCAAGGAGAAAAGGAGGTATACAGGTATACTATATAGCACGGTACCGGACATGTACAGGAATAGACATTCCTGTACATGTCCGGTACCGTGCTATATCCGGAAGTATACCTCCTTCCCATTGGTTCAACCCCACCCCTCTTAATACCCCTCCTAATCCATTTCCTGTAGATCCTATCTTATCTTTACCGCTCAGTCTCTCTTCGTCTGTGGAAGAACTTAAACAGTTCCAAACGTTACGTTTTTATTGTAACTTTTCTAAATTTCTCTATTTATTTTTCTATAATTAAGTATATATATATATATATATATATATATATATATATATATATATATATATATATATATATATATATATATATATATATATATATATATATATATATATTTATTTATTTATTTATTTATTTAATTAATAATTAAGGTTGGTCCTTTAAATGTTTTATTTGCCATGAGTTTTTTTATATATGTCGAATTCGTCTTATTTTCGTCACACAACCTGCGTTTTGCTATAACCTGGCAAGGGAAGGTAAGATTAGTCTGCACACTATCACGGACTCTAAATGATAGACAGTTACTCTAACCAAACTCTTATCATCTTGGGTTACCACGAGACCTGTATAACCCTAATTCTTAGGCGTCAATAAGGCAGAACGACAGCTTTATATTTCTGAAAAATATTTAGGTGTATTATTTATTGATAATTATATTGATATTTAATTTTGATACAAGTTATGCTTTATTCCTAAAACCCGTATATATAGATTCAAAACAAATATATCTTTCCAAAATCAGACTAAATTACAAATTTATTTCTAATCAGATAAATTACTTTTTCACAATTTTTGACTTTTTCAAATAATTAAATTGTATGATTCATTTCATCAAAATCCTTTTTTTATAATATTTGTATTCCATTAAAGTAATAAAAAAGAAAAATACATGATTTTCCCCCCAAATCCCAATTAATTTCCAATTGAATTTACCAGTGATTTTAGAATTGAAAATGTTCTCATAATTTGCAATGCAAATATAATGCTGGAATTAGATTTTTTTAAAACTTTTAACTAAAAATAAAAATGTTGTAGTGGAATTTATTGTAACGGGAAAATATAAAAAAAACAATGTATTTGATTGCTTTAAAAAGAAAAAAAATATAATATTTTTTAAGGGGAAAACTTTGTTTCGAATCTAAAAGTTGGATCGTAGTATTATTATATGCTTAGCATGTTTAAAGAGTTTGACAAATATAATGTATTACAAATTACGGATAGAATAGTAGTATAAATGATTATCTTATAATTAATTTCATTAATATTTACAACGGAGTTATTACAATAACGTAAAATGAGGTATGAGTAACAAAGTTAAAAATCGGGTACAGGGTAGTTCGGATCTTTTGCTTACCCCATCGGATTCACTACACTCATCCTCAGTAGTTCGGACACATTTACTTAACTCGTCCTCAGTAGTTCGGAATCATTTAGCTCGTCCTCAGTAGTTCGGAATCATTTAGCTCGTCCTCAGTAGTTCGGACTTAATTAGCTCGTCCTCAGTAGTTCGGACACATTTACTTAACTCGTCCTCAGTAGTTCGGAATCATTAGCTCGTCCTCAAGTTCGGAATATTTAGCTCGTCCTCAGTAGTTCAGAATCATTTAGGTCGTCCTCAGTAGTTCGGAATCATTCAGCTCGTCCTCAGTAGTTTGGACTCAATTAGTTCGTCCTCAGTAGTTCGGAATCACTTAGCTCGTCCTCAGTAGTTCGGAATCACTTAGCTCGTCCTCAGTAGTTCGGACTCAATTAGCTCAGTTATAATTAGTCCTCAGAATATACAGATCGCCAAATGTACAGCGCAGCGAGTCTTCTGACTCGCTTTGCTCGTCCTCAGACAAAAATACATTTTTGCTGCATAACATTTTTGATCCAACAAAAATCGTAGATATACGTGCTTTATTGAAACAAAACTTTGTATACTTATGTCTTACTTAAAGGGATATTTTGGTACCAAATTTCAACTCTATACGATTATGTTAGATTTTTTGCAACTTTTTAATAAAAATTGACCTAATGATAATAATAAAATGAAACTTAGCACAAAAATTTCAAACCGATTAACAAATTTTTCCGGGTTTTTCGGGTTTTTCATGTTTTCATTTTGAAAAATATTGAAATTTTCTCAAATTTTTCATTATGAATTTTAAAGTTTTGCTGAGTCATTATTGCCGGTTAATCTTGTCATAAATATTTTTAATAACTTTAGAGCATTTTTGGACTGTTTTAAATTAAAAAAAAAAACATTCAAAATTTTATTAATTTTCAAACTTTCTCATTTTGTCATTTTAAGAACTAAAAGCTCAGGATCCCTGGGCGAAAGCTCTTCGTGAATTTATTGTGAATAAATTTTAATAAAAAAGAACTGAAGTCTTGGTTAATTTAATTGATATCATAAATATTTTTGTTCCGGATATCAAAACTAGACCTATTGATTTATTTTTGAACTAAGTTTCATTAGTCTCTACAAGTGTAATAAATACACTGGGAGATACCATGACACACACATAGAGACAACTTTGTGAAAAGCACCTAGGAGGTCATAAAACACCTGAACGCATAGCTTAGGTGACTCCTGGTTTCGAATTTTTTTGCAAACACAATATTTATTCTATGCACCTCTCTATAAAACCTTATTCTATACCTTCTATATAGAAGGTATTAAAAGGCCTTAACCACTTAAGGCTTTTTGCGTAGTTTTCGGAAAGCTGTCAGTCTGTATGAGTATGTTTGTGCTGTCTGTTATCATCGTAGCTCCCAGTGAAATTATTCTAGAGATCAGTCTATAGTGTGGTTGTGCTATTTGGGAATAGTATATTATGCTACTAAGCAGCAAAATGGAATTTTGCAGACGAGTTTTATAAATTTGCCCCCGAGCCGAAGGCGAGGGCGGGCTATGGAAATTACCTGCAGAGGCGTAAGCCGAGGCAGGTAATTAAACCATTTGACAGACAAGGCGAAGCCGAGGCTGGCAAATGGCGAATTACCTGCAGAGGCGTAAGCCGAGGCAGGTAATTAATTGCACGAGTCTGCAATGTTTCCTTTGCTGCATAGTAGCATATACTATTTTATCTACTAACGGCAGAAAAAATGCACAAGAGATTATTTTAAATACTTGCTGCGAGATTTTACAGGCAGTAAAGACTGCTTTAAAGTAGATGCAACGCTGACAATATCAGGTGGAGTGTGATCCAATAACTCGTCAATGTCACCAATGTTTGTATCTTTATTCACTTCACTGTTGTTCTCACTCATTATGTTTTAGTAACTTAACTTTAGTTTACAGATTTAGTTTTTGATAACGTTCTATTTTTGTAACTTTATATACTTAAACTAAATATAACAACATGAAATACAAAATCTGACGACTTAAACCTTAGAATAATACTTTATATAGAAGAAGCACTACTGATAACACGAAAGCCGGTTTACTGGTGCAACTAAGTAATGCTGCCACCCTAACAATATACAATTTTCTAAAAA
Source organism: Microvelia longipes (assembly GCA_018340805.1). NCBI lineage: Eukaryota > Metazoa > Arthropoda > Insecta > Hemiptera > Veliidae > Microvelia > Microvelia longipes. The sequence goes on along the minus strand of JACMZG010001908.1, from coordinate 45,742,203 downwards.
AAATTGACAATACTTCCGGCTGCTGAATTATTATGTTCTATTATTAATTAATGATTGATTATTCATAAAATACTAATATAAATATCGGTGCATTACAATATTTAAAGCTTTTTAAATTGTAGTTTAACGTATTTATTAAAATTATATATAAAAAGTAGTCCTCGTCAACTAAATGTAGATTCTTGTATTCCGCCACCCTTTTGCCATCTAAGACCAGTTTTATTAAATACTCAGCACGTGTTTTAAGTTATTATATTTGTTCTTTACGATCTTTCTTCATTAATAGATATTTATGACACATATTTAAAATAATGTTTTGTTGACAGGTTGGCAGCAATACTTAGTTGCACCAGTCAACCGGCTTTCGTGTTATCAGTGGAATTACATTGTGCTTACGGTCCTATGCTCCTTCTATATATAGTATTATTCTAAGGCCCGTATTCAAAGACGTTTTCCTAACATTTTCCTAACATTTTCCTAACATTCTCCTAACTTTTTCCTAACATTTTCCTAACAATTCTCCTAACATTTTCCTAACATTTTCCTAACTCCTAACATTCTCCTAACACTCACCTTAGGTTTAGGTAAGGGAAATGTTTTTAAGCCACGAAATTTAAATGATCGTTCCCGTGTTTTAAAAGTCATTTAGAGGCTTCGCATGATTTTTTTTAGTAAGAACCTAAGGTAGTCAAGTCAAAAAGTGATACCATTGTAAATAACGTAATATATCGCAAAATATCAATGTTATTAACTTATTACCTGGATTTACGACACATTTTGTCGTATTTATAACTATCTACATAAATTTACATAATACTGTTAATCCACTTACCTTACTATTAGGGAGTTTACCCTGAAATTCTTTTAACACAATCAGATTTTTTATTTTCTATGGTCTGTTTGTGGCGGGCTATCGATTCAAAGAGGAAATTCAGTTGGTCCGGTGTGAATAATTCAGCCATTATTACAAAAAAATTTTACACAACCAAAAATGAATTTGATGACAAAATACGAAAAACAAAATTGTGTAAATGATTTAGCAAAATGAAAAGTGTTGCACTGATTAACAGGTCTTCATTTAGACACCTTTAGATTCGTACAACCTGGTCCCACGTTCAAACTTGAAACGCTTGATATTGCTTTATTTATGAAAGCTGTTACAATAATTGAACATTGTATTTGTATTAACTCTACCGTTTACTGAAAACATATGTAAATAAAGTTTCTAATATATTTAACATTCGCCAAAGCAAGGCCGCATTGTTGTTTATGACACAGTGTGTCGTAAATCCAGGTAATAAGTTAATAACATTGATATTTTGCGATATATTACGTTACTTACAATGGTATCACTTTTTGACTTAACTACCTTAGGTTATTACTAAATAAAATCATGCGAAGCCTCTAAAAGACTTTTAAAACACGATAGGAGAACGTTAGGAAAATGTTAGGAGAATGTTAGGAAAAAGAAATGTTAGGAAAATGTTAGGAAAAAAAATGTTAGGAAAAAGTTAGGAGAATGTTAGGAAAATGTTAGGAAACATCTTTGAATACGGGCCTTAGACTTAAACATTAAAAATCTGTCGATTCATAAACAGCTGGTAAATAATTTAATTTAATGCCAAAGTCATCAGTGTTGCCAATTTTTTTCCAAAACATTATATATTATTAGATAAACAAATGTTAAATGTTAAACATTTAATGATAATATCATAATTTTAAGTAACAATAAAGAAAGTTACATACTAGAAACAAGCTAGAATAAATCATAGTTTACAAAATAAAACAATACCAAAATTCACGCAATAATTTGTGAAATAATAACCTCCGGTCATTCATTTTCCCGCCTAGGGAGTTTTGACTTGTTTCCAATGTTATTTAAATGAGCCATAACTCCCTAGTACTTTTTTCATTACCAAAACATTTTGCGTACAGTTTTGAAACATTTTGCGTACTGTTTTAAAATATTTCCCGTATTGTTTGACAGTGTAGGTAAAATGACATTTTGCAGCTTAAAAACAGTCCAGTAATGGCTAATTTTGCTGCCGTGAGAAGATAAATATTTTTATAACGTCATTAACCCACAATAATGACATAGCAAAAATTTCGGAAAATCATAAAACTACGACAAGTATGTCTATGATTATTATTGAGTCTGAAGTAGGGAGAATCAACGTAGCAAATTCGATGTGATGAGGAAAAGTTCCGAGGTACCCCGAATCCAATTTTTATTATATATATTAAAATGAATCACTCATAAATTTTGAATAATGGATATTTATCCTTTCGCGGATAATTTAAATGCGGTCTAATGCCAAGATACTTTAAGAAATATTAGCAAAAAATGTAGGCGTCCTCTTTTTATTGAGATAAGACTTTGCCCGTTTATTTTTGAGAAAAAATAAAATAGTCAAATAAGGTAGATTTTGTAAAATAAATGAACTGTTAGAGTCAATATCAGATTTTTTTGGATTCCTGCCAGGTGCCTTCAACTGCAGTGAAGCTGGGGGGGGCAGGTAGAGAAGCTCAGCCCCGTTTTTCAAGAACTTGTCTACATGAATCTACGGATAATTCCTTCCCCGGGAAAATTAAACGTTACCTATATTGGAAAGGTTCCTACTATACGTCTTTCACAGAAATAGAAAAAATAGATAATCAATTGTCACAGTTTGTGTTTTTAGTATGATTTTGGTTTTTAAGGTTCACCTGATTATTTGATATTTAGCCAGGAAAAACCGTGTATTCCGTGAAAACTGTCTGTCGCAGGGTATAATACATCTTCAAATATTAAAATATTTTTATTTCTTGAGTATTTTTAAATGTTCTAATCATCAAACTACAAATCATTGGTTCGGGAAAAATTTGGCAGTAAAAAGTTTATTAATAATGGTTTACTATGATAAATGGTTTAGTATAAAAGTACTTAGTCTTAAAAGAAGCAGATACTTTACTAAGCAAGTAGATATCTTACTATTCAAGTAAATACCTTACTAAGCAAGTAAATACCTTACTAAGCAAGTAAATACCTTCCTAAGCAAGTAAATAACCTTACTAAGGCAAGTAAATACCTTCCTAAGCAAGTAAATACTAAGCAAGTAAGCAAGTAAATACTTACTATAGATATCTTACTATTCAAGTAAATACCTTATTAAGCAAGTAAATGCCTTACTAAGCAAGTATATACCTTCCTATGCAAGTAAATACCTTACTAAGCAAGTAAATACCTTCCTATGCAAGTAAATACCTTACTAGCAAGTAAATACCTTACTTAAATACTATGTAAGCAAGTAAATACACTATACATATAATAATAATAATATATAATACCATATAATCTATAATATAATATTATATACATTATACTATACATTATACTATATATTTTCGATACATTATACTATATACTTTACATTTTACTATATATTTCGACGTGATTAATTTAAGCCATAGTACTAATTACACATACTTACTTCAATTACTAATATTTGAAAATTATAGGTAAAAGGTGATCTTTTGACATTTTTAGAGGCAGTGTTGTAGTTTTTATCGGATGAGAGGATAACTTTGTCATCGGACAAATAAGCTTGGACTGTGGAATGGAGTAAGCGATATTGTGAGTGTTAAAGCAGTTTAATAAAGGACTTACTTACTTTTCTGAGGCAATTTAATGCAGGGTTATTCAAAATGTGGTTTTAATAACCACACGTTTAGGGTTTCCTTAAACTAATAGGCAAAATATTATACCTTATAAGTTAGAAATCAATTAGTTAACATTAATTAGTATAAAAATTATTTGTTCTAATACCCTTTCAGCGAACTTCCAAGGAATAAATAAGTTCATAAGATTGTTTGCATATAATTACGTGAATGTTTTAGTTAAGTCTATGAATAAAAAATTTATCAACCAAGATTTTATAGCTACAAATAAACATAAATTCCGGATATTAGTAATATGGCCAAAAAAATGGTTATCCAAGAAATTATTATAGATTCTTTGTGTTGGAAATACGATTTAAGACTTTCTCTCTCATGTATGTTGGGATCCCATATCTTTGATGTGCTTTTGATCTAAAATGTCTGGAGAGAATGGATGAAGAGATTGAACTAGTGCTCAACAAATCTTTCGTCTAGTTTGGCCTCATAGTTCACGAATGAGTCGTCAGCTCGACGAAATGGAAAGAGAATAGATTATTGTGAAAGGGTTTGTTTGTTTTCGATTCACAGTGATCTGTATACATCTGTCAATTTATAGGGTTAAGAGTAACTTATCTGAATTTCTAAGTTGGCGTGTGTAAAAGTTGCTAAGTTAAACAATTGAAACAACTTGTTTTGTGGGTAACGTGTCTGTTTTTGTATCTTTCATCAACTGCAAGGTATAATTTTTACTCCCAGAATTATTAAGGATATAGGAAATTTTCCTTGATTCAAAGTTCTTGGATCCTAGTTCTTTTTTCCTGCGTACAAACATATTTTGAAGATCTTTCATGAGGACTTAAAGGTACCCGTGTAGGTTTGTAGCAAAAGTCTTTACTAAAAGTCAAATAAAGTATAATCTCTTTTTGTGTAAAAAAGACTTGAGTTGTCTGAGTGGATATTGGAGTGGGGTGGGATGGAGGGTTATCAAACAGTTATTTATATTGGAATAAGCCTTTACAAGAGATATGATAAGCTCATTTCCAAATATAATTAAAGTTGTTCGGAAAATTCATAATTTTTTTGTGAAATTCAGGAAATATAAAAAATACATAAGGGATTTATTTTACAACGCAATAAAAGTTAATTCAGTTGAAGATATTGATCACCTCGGTAGTAAAAACAAGAACTCAACAAAAAAAATCAGATAAAAAAACCAAATTGTTACCCGATACTGCAAAAAATAAATGAAAAGGTTACAATTCGATTGTATTTCGACTCCAGACAAATCTTGGATACTAAAGATTTGGGTTACTTGAGTTGGGATAATGCTTTCCAAGCCTTAGAGAACAACAAAAAAATTGCGAAAAAAGGTCCGTCCTGAAAAACCTCGATACCTACTAACAGCTCTGATAGATTAATTGCCCCTGATTTATAAATTTCAAACCCTCACTGATTGGTCGAAAGAAAAAAAGGTACTAACAGTAATTTATGATGCTTCTGATGTATTTCTCTTTTTTTTTCCTCTAAAAAATACAATTTTTCTACCCACATCATAATTCAAACTTGTTTTTAGAAAAAACTCCACCAAATTTTTATAAAGAATTAAAAACAAATTCACTTATTATTTAGCCCTTTAAAGAAAATTCTGTAAAAACTGTTTTATTTAACAAACACTGTCCCATAAAAGTTAATAATAAATAAATATAAAATGTTATGTTAGAGTGACATTTTGTCTTATAAAAAAAAATTTATTATCAGAAATTTGGAAGAAAAAAAGAGTTTTTTAAATAATTTATAAAAATAACATTAAAAATTTGTTGTTGTTTTAAAAAATAAATGAAATGTTACGAAACGATTTAAATAAATCAATCTTCAGAGTAAATAAGCTGCCCCCTTACAAAAACCACCCCCGGGGTCCATTCCTCCCTCTATGACCCAATTCTCATTGGCTTATTTTTCTTTGAAAATTTGCTAAAAGGGATGAAAATTTGATTACGAATGAATTTATTTTTATAAACAAATTGTAAAGAGATTGAAAAATGTATAAATTAATAATATATAATAAAAAATATAAATTGAAAATAAGTAAATATAATTAGAATACGTTTAGGTAACTACAATAAAATCCCGAACATACAATCAATATTGCGACATGATATTTGCCTAATTATATTTACGTAATTAATGTCCAGTAACCAATGACTTTAGAATAAGAGATTATTAAATGTAGAAAGTGTAACCAATACATAACCACTTTAAGGAAAGTTACAATAATATTAGTTTTAAATTCCATAATTAGGGTTAGATGAAGGCTCTAATTCCACAATTTAATTAGTTAAAGATACCACTCTTTGATTTGTATAATTTATACACCCTCCCCCCCCGTCTTATCTAATATATTTTACCCTGTCTTTGGCGTAAACAAATGTCAGATAAAATTGAATAATTAATAACGATTTAGATCTTCCGGTTATCAACAAAATTCTGGCGCGGTGGTCCGCATGTCGGGCGAATTTTCTTTGGATGCGTGTTTCCGTGCCTTTTACATTATATAAGTTTACAACTACTAAATAAATAATTCCGGCGCGGTGGTCCGCTGTCGGGCGAATTTCATTTAGAATACGTGTTTCCGTGCTAAACAACCCATATCTTGCTTATGCAAGAACCATGCCCATTGCGTGGTTCCGGTTCATGCTGTCAAGCACTGCTCGTAACTCATTTTGTCTGTATTTTCCAAAGGAAATGCGCTAAAACCTTTAAAGATAACTGACTAAGCTTAAAGATAAGTAACTAATCTTTAAACTAGTGCAAATAATAGTGCGTACTTCTAATTTTAGAGGCACAGTTTTGTACAACCAACTAGATAATTATGCGCATTTCCTTTGGAAAATACAGACAAAATGAGTTACGAGCAGTGCTTGACAGCATGAACCGGAACCACGCAATGGGCATGGTTCTTGCATAAGCAAGATATGGGTTGTTTAGCACGGAAACACGTATTCTAAATGAAATTCGCCCGACAGCGGACCACCGCGCCGGAATTATTTATTTAGTAGTTGTAAACTTATATAATGTAAAAGGCACGGAAACACGCATCCAAAGAAAATTCGCCCGACATGCGGACCACCGCGCCAGAATTATTTTCTAGTTGTAAACTTATATTAGGTAAAAAAAACGGTAAAAAATTATTGTCCCTACTAGGATTTGAACCCAGGTACTCTGGGTTTGGGTGCTCGCATCCAAAGGAAATTCGCCTGACATGCGGATCACCGCGCCAGAATTATTTTCTAGTTGTAAACTTATATTAAGTAAAAAAAAATGATAAAACATTATCGACCCTTCCAGGATGTGAACCCAGGTACCTTGAGTTTGAGTGGTCGTATTGACTCCGGACCACTGGTATTCAACTCAGAGGCCCAAAAAACATAGAAAACGACACCCTACTTGAAATTTAATTTTCAACGACCGTAATCTTGGTTTTCTATAATTTTTGTGGTTTTTTCGACTTTTTGGTAACTTAAAGTGGTCGTATCGACTTCGGACGGTTTCATTCGATTCAGCGCCCAAAATTACATAGAAAACGACACCCTACTCGAAATTTATTTTTTATTGACCTAAATTTTGGTTTTTGGTAATTTACAATGGTTTTTTCGATTTTTAGGTCACTTAGAGTGGTCGTATCGACTTCGGATCGGTTTCATTCGATTCAGCGTCTCAAAAAACATAAATATTGACCTTTTTCGCGGCGAAAAATATTAACCCTGAATTTTGCTGATTTTTTCAAATTTTTGCTGACTCAGCAAACCGGGTTAATGACGTCACAAAAACCTGGTTTTCAATAGGGTTCGTGTCCTCCCAAAGGTTGATTTTTGTACCAAGTTTAGTTAAAAAATATTAATCCGTTCGAAAGATAGAGTGTTTACAAGAAAGTGTCTAGAAATACATACATATATATATATATATATATATATATATATATATATATATATTATATATATATATATATATACATATATATGTATATATATATATATATATATATATATATATATATATATATATAATATATATATATATATATTATATATATATATATATATAATATATATTATATATATATATATATTATATATATTATATATATATATATATATATATATATAAAGTCTCGCGAAAATTATTTTTTCGTCATTAGGTACCTCTGAAACGGATTTGTGTCGTGGTCCGAGATTCGAATTCCGCCATGACGCCTATCCCATTAGGCGAATTTCCAAAGGAAATTCGCTAAAAATTGAAACTGTTCAGTCCAAAGCGAAGCGTTGGATTCTTCATCTACATTGACGCGGTCACCACCAGAAGACCTAAATCTTTTTGACAATAACCACTAAAACATATTGTTCTTCTAAACAAAAAAGGACAAATTAAATATAAAAAGAAGTTGAAGGGAGAAAACCCTCAATAAACACTATAAAAACTCAGCGTTTGCTGAGTAAATTACTGAGCAAAATCACTAGTTAGTATTGAAAATTCTCAAATATTACACAAAGAGGGAAAAAGCCTAAAAATGTCACCACTCAGGGCGTTAGTGATTATTCACTTGGTTTGGCAAATAAAGGTGTCATATTTACCTTTGTTCAAGCAGCTTCGTTAGATAAAATATAGAGAAGACAGTATCTCTAAAATAATCTACCTTACCAAGACAAAATGTACGACTTGATTGTACAGGTTTATTCCTTTTGTACAGGCCATATTGGCATTGTCTCGTATTAATTTATTGCTGATAGCATTTCTATAATAGAGTGAGACACTTCAGATTATTCTTAACTCAAGTCAATAAACCTAATAAGAGATAAGAAATAAAAATAATTTCAAATCAAACTTTGATAAGTAAGTATAAATTGTTCTTTTTTAAAAACAATAAATCGAATAATAAAACAAAAAATAATGTTGAAAAGTTAAAACAAGAAATATTTACAAGAAACAATTGTTTTTCTGAGAAAACGTGAAAAATAATTTAAGAAAATCAAAGAAAGGAAAAAGTAAGATTTAATAAAATTTGCAACAACTTAAACAGAGTTTCACAGAGACAAGGTGAAAAACTTTTACATAGAAGGAAAACCGATTTTTTCTTTTGAAAATGTATTTGAAAAGCAAAAAATACTTCGTTTTATATAATGAGTTTCAGAATTATAGAGGCTTTGTGTGTCTTACGAAGTTATCAATCATCTTTCTATAACTTCCTTAGTGTTTCTTTGAAGAAAATAGTATTAGGAATAAAAAATCGAATATAGTAACGTTTACTCAACCGGTTTACTCAGCCATTACGGTTACCAAAGAGCAATAAAATGTCTTTTCACTATATTTTTCATGGGTTTCGTTTCCTAACACGCCATTGTAGGACTACTGTATACTATCTGATATATTAATCAAGTCTTTAGGATATCACAGAACGAGATCGATCCAGATCTCCTGATTTATTATATCATTGATTTATTTGTTTTTAGATTTATTTTATGTCAACTGCAAAGCTTTACCTCTCTTTAAACGGGTTATGGAAATCATAAAAAATATTTATCCTTATCATCATTACCAACACAAATCTATGTATTACCTTTAAAAAATTGTGAGAAAATAAAAAAGTTTTTAAACAACATTCAAACATTAATCAAACAACTTTGCAGAATGACAAATGCTTACAAAAATTACTTTCTCGGGGAAAAACTTTGTACTTAAGGATAAAAATAAACTTTCACCAAAAAAAAAGAAAATTAAATTCGGCAAGAAAAAGTTGTCATTAAGTATCTAAAATGTTAAAAAACACGAGTGCAGTGTTGGCAGTTTATGCTTGAAGATTGGTAGACCTGATTAGAAGAAGAAACAGAAATGAGGTTGGACAAACTGTGCAAAGGAACGTGAGAAGCAAGTTAATGGCGCTGCGAACACTTCCTTCTGGAAAAAAAACTGACTCATGTTGCCCAGGGATAAGTTTCAACCTTTCCCTATCTAATCTAAATTGCCTAAATTACCGCCATAAATTTACATTTTAAACTTGAAAATTTACGAGTCTCGGTCTCACCGTCGACATTTTCTACTTTTGGAGAAGGAAATAAAAAAAAAAGAAAATGTTTTTCATCTGGTTAATGTTGTAGCACGTTTCTTATTTTGAATTTTAAGTTTTAGTTTGTTTTCTGGTAAGTTTAAACCTTTCAGATAATACTGCGTTAAATTAGACTAAATCCTAAATTAGACAAAGTATAAAATAACAGGTGGATGATCCCACCTCCATAAAATCAAATCTAAAACGTCAAATAAGTTAATGTCGAGCTTATGAGCCATCAAGAATACGTCTGCAGGAAAATGTGTTTCTAGGGTCCAGCTCACCAGAAACCCGTGTTCCTAGGGTCCAGCTCACCAGAAACCCGTGTTCCTAGGGTCCAGCTCACCAAAAACCCGTGTTCCTAGGGTAAAGCTAACCGCTTGGGTCAAATTAAAACACGGGGAATATTTTTTAATCAACTATTGTATACAACTAAGAAATGTTTTTGTTTATTTAATGAACCGTAACATTCATAATTTACACGTGTCACACGTGGGTGAAATCGTTGTAGAAGTAGAAGTTTACTATGAAATAACTATTGTAAAGACTAAGACTAAAACCAACTTGTCGGTCCAAAAGTTAATATCAAGTCTACTTGGGAAGAAAAATGACATGAAATAAATTATATAATAAAATTTAAATTAATTTAAATTTTATATTTCGTTTATAAAATTTTTTTTTTACATTACAATTTTAGTTTCATTTGATTTCACCTGAAGATGTTGAGCTTCGCTCAATGAAACGTTGTGAAGATTATTATATGTGAAGGTTATTAAATAAATTAATATTTATAAAGGACTGCAGTCTTCAAGAAATTTAAATTTTATATGAAATAAATTAGATTAAATTTAGAACACGTGAACATATTGCGGAAAGTGAGTAAAAAACACTGCATGTCGGGCAAATTTACTTTGGAATGGATGTTCCCACTATCTATTTCTTGCTCAAGGTTCCGATTTATGCTTTGTAACTTGAACAGTTACTCAATCGTCAAAACTCCTAACTTACTTTTTCAGTATTTTTCAAAGTAAATAAACAAATTATCCTGTTGGTTTTACAAAACTATGCCTCTAAAACGGCATTGCACAATATTATTGGCACTAGTTTAAAACTCAGTTAGTGTTTAAGATAAACAGGTTCTGGCGCAGTTTGTAGAACTCAAACTATATGTGTTCACAGTGGGGCGTTTTAGACGCACCATCACTAAGACCTAAAATTTGCAAGGGAAACAAGGTTTTATACTTTTAAAAATGGTCTCAATGCCCAGTAAGTAGAATCCTATGAGTTAAAATTTACTTTATTTTTAGCAACTATCACCCTTAATAGATTTGGGTGATAGTTGCAAAAAATAAATATTGGTTACAACTTTGGTAAATTTGACGTAATAGCAGTAGTAGTTTATAATTAAATGAAATATAGCTACTTATTCAAAATACTTTTAATAGTAACATGTTTATACATAGAATAAATTCTATTGGAGCTTTATTAGTCAATCAAGACAATGTTTACATAATACGGAAGAATTAGAGAAAGACTTGTTTTTCTTTTTTTTTTAATTTTTTAAGAACTAAGAAAATAATATTCAAGAAAACTTTACTGGGAAAAATAATAATAATAATAAGATATTAGGATTCTAAGATTACTCAACATAAGTTAACAAAAAAGGGCAAAGAAAAAATAGGCAAGCCAACTCCAACAATAGATTTTATTTGAAGAAAGATTTTCTGGAGCCTTTTAATTTAATTGGACCACGGCTTTTCAGCTCTTAATTGGCGCGGATGCTTTAATGTTGTGGTCACACTGTTTTTCACCTATACTAATTAAACATGTCTCTGATGTTATTAGTCTACCACGAACTTTGTTATCAGTTTTTGAACTTCTTATTTGTTTTTAGGTTTTTTTTAAAGACGTTAGCCATATACGAGTATTCGATGTTAATATCATACAAATCTCGCGCAAACAACAAGCGAAGTCAAGGCGATTTAATGAAAAACAATTCTGGCTCGGTTGAATAATGACTCAATATAATTGTGCGAGAGACACCTAGGACAATGCAAACAAGCAAAATGCAATGCTACATCTGGGAACTTTTCTATCATTAGACATAGGTCATCATCAGGGCACTGACAGTGCCTAAAGTCACTCTGACCTTTAATTAAAACTCCGAAGAATACAATGTAAAGTATTTACCTGAGGCGAGCGATACTCTCTTTCCACCGTCTTACCGAGATTTGCAAGACATGAATAGTGACTCAATATAATTATGCGAGAGACACCACCTAGGTATATTTTGACGTTCAAACGAAATTTTCATACAACCGACATGCAGAACTACGTAGTATCAAATGATATATTATGTTTTGCTTGCCAAGCATGATGGCGGTAAGTGAGCACCGCTCGTCTCTCTTAAATAATTCACATTATATTCCTTGAAATTTAATTGCAGGTCAGAGAGAGTTCAGGCTCGGTTGGAACCCTGATGAGTTAGTCGTAACGGAACAGGTTAAATTATGCCCAGCCATCTATGATGACGAATGTCAGAGATCACGATCATCAGAGACATGTGTAATTTATATAGGTGAAAAATAGTGTGGCCTCAACATCAAAGCATCCGCGCCAATTAAGAGCTGAAAAGCCGAAGTCCAATTAAATTAAATGGCTCCAGGAAGTCTTTCTTTAAATAAAATCTATTGTTGTAGTTGCCTTGCCTATTTTTTTTTTGTTCGCAATTTTCTTTTATACCCTTTTTTGTTGAGTAATCTTAGAATTCTAATATCTTATTATTATTATTATTTTTCCTAGTGAAGTTATTCAACAAAAGTAAATAAGAAATTTTGTCGGTACTGCTCAGGTTTTTAAAACTATACCGAAAACTTAAGCAAAAATGGATTTGCAGCAAGAAAACGTACAATTGCAAAGAAAATACGCGTGACATGTGGACCTTAAAACCAGACGTTTTAATTTTATCAAATTAAAGATTTTAATAACTGCTAGCAAATGTTTACTGAGACTTGCAATTATGAAATACACTTTTCATAGTTTTATTTTAGTTAACAAAACTACAAACTGTTGGCTGTTTTTGTCAACTATTTCATATAATTTATTAACATAAATACTACTACAAGTAGTTTATAAAATTCATTAATTTAATAGCATTTCAATAATTAACTAAATTATTTTTAAGTTTTCTTTTAATTGTTTATTAAAGCTCGCTGTTTAAAATAAATATTTTTCTAATTACAGCTGTTATTAGTCTAATATTTAAGTTAACTAAACAAGAAAAGTTTTAAATAATTTTGCTGATAAAACATTTTTAAAATTCTATCGAATGTATGTGTGTCCCACACAGAAAAAAATGTGGCGCGAGAGGTAAATAGTTGCCATGGTAACCCATTTTACTCTCGCTAGCTAGTTACTTGTGTGACAGCAGATTTAGAGTGGGAGTTAAATCTATCTTTCTCTATTCTGAAGGTATAGAGTGTATTAAATATTATATTTTATTGTGTAAAGTATATTTCTAATTTTAAATAGATCCTTTTTTCTTATATAAGATTAACAAGTACTAGCTAAATAAGCATGGTTGCATATTGCTAACAAAGTCAGTATCTTGAATAAAATAATTGTATAGTCTATACGTTTATTTTTCTAAATTTACATGCAATTTGACCTTTTGACCTCAAAGGTCAAACTTACAAAACATATTATATTTTAGTAAAAAAAATAGATCTGTTAAATAACAATCTTATAAATTAAAATATTAATAATAAAGGAGAAAAAAATAAAACCTCTATTGTTGCTCTTAAAAAAAGACTAAAAATGTTACTAAAGTCATTTTTACCCTTATATTAAACATCGCAGAATTTCTTATTCCAATCAAATTGATCAAATTATATTATTGTGACAAACTAGTAAATCAATAATAAATTATAATAATAGTTTTATTTAATTTAATATAATTTAATTTAAATAAAATAAATTTAAATCAAAATAATAAAGTAGGTACCAATTTAAAAGGCTCTAAACTTTAAATCTTTAAAAAACATATGTTTCTGCTAGTAAAAGGTTCAGTCAGCGGCTGTTCTTTCTTTAAAATGATTATTATATATTCTGGAATCCAATACAGGGTAGTATTATAGTAGAATCAGAGGATAATTTCTCCCACAGTCTTATTAGGCCATTAAACCTATAATAACATAACTCCATGTAACAAGCAATATTAGCGGGAGTATGTAATAACAAAGGTAGATAGCGGGTAACATCTTAGGTTGGTCGCATTTACTATGATAAAAGTATTCATTAAATTGGCAAGATCTTTTGTAAAAACATTAAATTGATACAAAATAAAGGCTGAGTTTAGGCTGCTAACCCAAAACTTTCAGTGCTAAAATTAAGTGCTAGTACAAAAAGCAATATATGCACATGCATAAATTAATGGAATGTGAGCGCCTGTCATCCTCATCACATCAAAAAACATACATATTTGATAAATATAAATATAATATTTATATTCATACAGTATTATTTTACATGATTAATCATCATATATATATTTTATACTCATATATATATATATATATATATATATATATATTATTATTATATTATATTGTTAATGCATTATTTATAGATTTCTAAATAAATATATATATATATAAATGCTTTATCTAAATAAATAATAAAGCTGCTTAGTAATAAGCTGCTTTATCTGTCAATAGTGAGGCTGGCCTTATAATAAAGTTTGAGATGCATTCAATGTATTTATCAATATAAATTTTTAAAATAATAATGATAACATATTCTTACGAATATTTTTACATAAACTAACTTTACACTGACACAGACTCAGATAAATGAGGTAAAACTAAGTTTAGTAAACTTAGATGAAGGTAATAAATCTTCATATATTTAAATAAATGAAGTTAAGTGGAAAATATTTTTCATGATTATTGACTTGAGCTGATGAGAGTTTTTCTTTGCTATGTAAACAGAATCTAGAGGCAATATCCAATTCTTGTAGATGTTATTTGCATCCTCTATATTACAACTTCTATAATGATTTGTTTATTCACTGCTCTCATACTTTTTGACTATTTGATTATTCTATTATGTATTTCAATCAATAAACTATCTAAACATTAAACATTAGTTGTGACAATATATAACATATGTTTTAATTTCCAAGTTCAAAACGTAGCATTGTATTGCTCCTTTAGAAAAGTTTATGTTTACACTGTATTCAATTGTTTAAACTTTACTATGTCAATTTAATTCATAGAGCAGGTAAATCCAGATTATTTGATTTAAGGATTATTCCATCTCTAAACTTTTTACTAACCACTGCCCCTTTTTTATCTCTTTTATTGAAAGAGAAACATTACGTTTTACTAAAAAGATTGAACTTTGTTATAATTTTATTCAATTTGTTCTACTAATTAATAATTTACAACAAGTTAATTACTGCACTAGAATATTTACATCCCTTGACTATTTGGTAGGGGTAAACATAATAAAAACAATAATTAACCATTAGGAATGTGAATATATATATATATATATATATATATATATATATATAATCATTATTAGAAACTCTTTTAACATAGGCCTTTTTTGACATGGGCCAAAGGTCAGTCGATTCAAGTAGAGTTAGTAATAGTAATAGTTAACTGTCTGACGACTAACACTCTCCCGTATCTAGACCGAGACTGCCAACGAGTACTGCGTCATCCAAGTTCTAACAGTTTCACATCTGTAAGAAAGGGTCCTCAGACTAGCCATGTATAATAACTATATCTAATAATACAATAACTATATCTAATAATACAATAACTCAGATCTCATCATATTCTTATATTTACAATCAGACTTAATCTACTTAATAAAGTACTTCATCTTAATACTAGTGATGCTTGCTTCACTTATACTTTTATATCTAACAATAAATCATGTGTTATTGTTTTTTGCGTTTATTTTGCCAAAATAGACCATCACTTCCAAGGTACACATCAAAGAACTATTTCGGATTCTAATAAATAATCAAAATCGCTGCATACATCAGCTTAAATATGTAGCATTTTTCATTATCACTGTAAAACTAACTACCTGTAAAGTAAACACTTGTAAAACACTAAACACATGTATCTAACTTCTAAAAACCAAACTATGGTAAGATTCTAATACTATGTTTAGATTCTAATACCATAGTTTTAAGTTCAAATCGGTGCCAGTTTTGGAATTAAACATATAAATCAATTTTTAAACAATTTTAACATTTATAGAGCATTTGATTGTACAAATAACTAAACACAGACTAAATTTCGTTAAAAGTGCGCCAAATTCAATAACAACACTCTATACGATAAGAATTAAGTAAGTTAGGAGTGAGATAAATGTCTAAAAAATGATATTGAGAAACAAGGTATAAGTGTAGCCAAGATATTGAGAGTGAAATTGACTAGAAAACACGTACTTGCTAAGAGCTTCTTTACACTCAGGTATGAAAGGTATCCTTGCTTATTACTTTAGCAGGTTCAATGTATTTTATACCAAATGTATTTTACCAAGAAAATATGATAAAATGTTATAAAATTACAGATTGTTGAGTGCAATTTATCATGATTCTCATTAAAGCTCCTCTTGAGCAATATTTGATAAATTGTTTTCTTTTCTCTTTATATCCAGACCGAAGTAGTTTCAAAGGTTACTCCTTTATTCCTCCTCAAGAGTTAAAACCCTTCGTTTTGCGGGAAATTGGGTTCTTTCCGACGTTTTAAACAGCTGGAGTGTATGAAGATGAAGGAATGTGGAAAGACATATTTCAAGCCTATATCACTTTAGCCAAGTTCTTATTATTTTCTTTTTTCCTTCTTTTCTCGTCATACTTTATATAATATCATGTCGTCAAAATCCTTTTTCGTTTTTCTTTATTTTCTTTAGAGAAAACATGCGAAGATATAACGAGTAAGGAAAAAGTTGACAAAAACAGAATCATAAGTTACACAATATATTAGATACGCAGACTGATACGGACGCGTGCAACATTTAAACCCGGAAATACGCCAATTCGGAATTATTTAGAGCAAACTTATTTCAATACTTACTGTGTGACATGACAGTGCAATCGTATACTTTGCTCTGGAAGTTAAGTTGTAGAATGTTGAAATTGGCTATTAACAGACGATGATTCTGCTTATCCTACATTTTTCATGTTAAATATAAAAATAATCCATGTAAGAAATCTATGTGAAAGCTATGTAACATAACAAAGTATGTTTAGGCTTTTGGTTTAATTCATTCATAGAGGTAACGGCCGTTCCTTCAAAAACTTGATAATAAGAAAAACGTGTTTAAATTATAAAAAGTTTATGAAGTTAGCTCCTAAAATATTGGATACGGGGTCTCTAGATAGTTTGTATCAAAATTTTATTCTCGCTTTGCTCGGCTTTAAGATGTCACGGTTATCAAAAGCAAGAGAAGGTAGTATATTGGTCTCGCTACTCTGGACCTCACAATTAGGTATCGGTAAAAAAAAGGTAGTCACTTTAGGAGTTCGCTTTTCGTTTTATGTCCTCTGGTGGGCATCATTACCCAATCCTTAGGTTGTATTACTTCGGTCAGGTACTTGTTACGCTCGATCTGAGAATTAAAAGTGATTCCAAGTCTAGGTGTTATGAGTTCAAACTCGCTTCGCTCATCATCAGGTTGTTATGGTTACGTAGACCTTAAGGTGGTATTGTACCACCTTAAGGTACGATTGTACTAATAGACGAACAATCTTGATTCATTTTAATCATTTATCCATTTTATTTAGCATATGCAACGCCCTAAGTATTGAAGTGTATTGAAGGCAAAATAGGGCACTCAGGATTTTGAAATAAACCTAAACATACTTATAAAGATTCTGTTATGTAGGAGTGTCATTATAGCTGAATTTAATAACTAGTTAATTAATATGGTTTTTTCTATCCCTAACGCGTTTAGATCACTTTTAAATTTCTATCTACATTTTATTCTAGAGCTGAAAATAATAAAAATTGTCGACGAACAATTTGTTCATCCTATAAGTGACCGTACTTTAGGCTATTTTTTAAGTTTCCTAAATTTTGGCACATTTTTGATGACTTCTGAAACCTGGTTAGAGACATCATATAATAACCAATCATGACCGAAGTAAGTCCGATTTTTAAGCTAAATTTCATAATTTGCGATTTTAGAGAGTTATTAAGTACCAAAAGAATTCATTCGTCAGGTTTTCGGGCCTACGAAAGACTGGCAAAACCCTTCGATGTACTTGATTCCTTGTTGAGTAATCCACTTGTTGCTTGCGTTTTAAGTACATAATGCAGTAGCATTTCTATTGATACCAATTACTACTTTTATCTTTTAAGGGAATGTGCGGATATGTTTTACATTTTATGATACATTCTTCATGATACAGCAAATCTCTGCTCTGCATAGCATTTTGTGCAGTCATTTAAAGCAGAGTTTATGCTAAAATTACAATTTTCTCTGCATTTTCTTTAGAAATTTCATAAAAAAATAAGTAGTAATACTACTGGCCAGGCTATAAAGCATAAAAATAAAAAACCTATGCATATATACAGGGTGGTCCAGCTAAGAAGGACAAGACCTTTTTCTCGGAAACTATGACAGCTAGAAGGATGCGGTTTTCGGCGTTGGATTCAATGTAATAGTGAGCAGACGAGAAAAATCCGTTTTCGGGCGCGCTTCGCGCCTGTCATAGAGATGTTAATGCTAACTTTTTTAATTTTATAGTTAGGTATAGGGAACTTTTTTTTGTTCTTTAAAGAATGAAAAATAAGGAAGATTAGTGAAGACCGCATCAAAATCGGACAATTTTTAACCGAGCTATGATGAAAAAACACTTTTTTTAAATTTAGTTCACTTCGGCGCCATTTTGGATGATGTTGCATTTAAATAAAATTTATTATATGGACATATTTTTAAACTTGAAACATTGCTTTAATAAAAGAATATCAAAAGTTTTAATTCCAACCTCAGTTTTAGGTGTAAAATAGTCGTTCAACATAACAAAAACAAAAAAAAATATGGTTTTTCTAAGATACCATGAAAAGTAAGATAGGGAGCTATAGTTTTTATGGTTTGTACAGTTAGCCAACATAAAAAGCAACAAAATGAGTCCAATTTTAACAAATTCGCTTCACAATTTCAAAAGTTATTACTAATAAATCTCTTAAAATTGCCAAAAATGGAATATTTTTTATAGTTACCACCCTATTGTTGATTATTTAATGGAACTGCAACGTCATCATACCTTGTGATCTTTATTGCAGCTTGTATAAGGATTCCAGAACGCCTAAAAACACTTATTTT
>JACMZG010001908.1:45623116-45718116 GCA_018340805.1 Microvelia longipes | reverse complement strand
TATAATATATATTCTCATATCTTGTTTCAGTGTCCTACCTACGAACCTCTAAGAAACAAGTAATTACCTGTGAACCTTACTGATTTAAATTCTTTCAGTGATAACACTAACACTTCCTCTGTCCTAAATATATTTGAAAAAGCTACTGGCAAAAATATTTTACTTTTCTTTAAAAAGTTTCATTATTAATGAGTAACCAACGTAAAAATTTGTTGTTACTATATTTAATATTCGCATAAAAATTGTAACAAACAATATTATTTAGGTTTTTTTTCCTATAGTGATTAAGTATTTTCAGTAATTATTATGATTTATTCATTTATTTAAAAGATGATACATTTCATCATAAAATAAAAAAATAATAGGAAGAAGTTTATTTTTATTGGATTTTGTATAGTTTTAAGAAATTTTTATTTTTTTGTGTAGCAACTCTATTTGTTAACAAGTTTACCTGTAACTTAAACAAATAAAAGTCTTTATCTTTATATTAAAAATATCCTATCCTATGTTATGGCTCGCTTCGCTTGTTATTATTTGTTGATTTATCACCACCTAACTTAAAAGCATAAATTAAAATACCAAATTATCTTTGAAACCCTAAAAATCGTTGCTGTTGCTTCTTAAAATGTTGTTTTTAAAGTAACGTAATATTTAATAGGATATTGTAAATATCGTAATATTTAATAGGATATTGTAAATATCGTAATATTAAATAGGATATTGTAGATATCGTAATATTTAATAGGATATTGTAAATATCGCAATATTTAATAGGATATTGTAAATATCGTAGTATTTAATAGGATATTGTAAATATCGTAATATTTAAAAGGATAGTGTAAATATCGTATTATTTAATAGGAAATTATAAATATCGTAATATTTAACTGGATATTGTAAATATCTTAATATTTAATAGGATATTGTAAATATCGTATTATTTAATAAGATATTGTAAATATCGTACATTGAACTACAACAGTTGTTCAAAGCTAAAATTAATCGACAGAAATATTGGTTAATCATTGCTTCACGGTGTTCTTACTTCTTGCATAATAAGTTATTAGCTGAACTTAAAACAAGATATTTTGTTAATTCCTAAACTATGGTTTAGTATAATCTGATAAAAAAACACGCTTTATATTTTTTATAATATTTTGTATGTTTATAGTAGTTCACAATAAGTTATATATTTACGCCATGCCAGGTACTTATGACTTGAATAAGTGTATAAATATGTATGTAAAGGTCTTACAAGCTCTTTACTAGTCCCTTAGGAATATTTGAATAGCTCCTAAAGGTATAGCTAACACTTACTATAACATAGATAATATTATATTATCTCTTATTCAAACACGTCTACGATCTAAAGGCACATTACGAGTGTTATTAAACCTTTATATCCCGTATAAAGCTGTAAAAATTACTAATATAAGTCTGTATTAAACAATTACTAGATTGTAAAAGCTAACAAATGGTTTAAAAACTTCCAAGTCAAATTATTTATGTTAACATAAAATGTTAGAAATAACTGTTAAATCTAATACATATATAATTACATAAAATGTTAAAATGTTAGTTAGAATAACTGTTAAATCTAATACATATATAATTACATAAAATGTTAGAAATAACTGTTAAATCTAATACATATATAATTACATTAAATGTAAGAAATGACTGTTAAATCTAATACATATATAATTACATAAAATGTTAGAAATGACTGTTAAATGTAATACATGTCTATTTCATATACCTGTTTTAATCATTAATATTTTTATCTTAAATAAATTAAATAAAATGGACTAACTATTCAAGAAAAAAGATAAGTATAGTAAAACGTATTAAGTTATTGCTGTGAAATGTGAAAAAATAAGAAGAAATCGAATTTGCTTTATTTTATTTTTATTTATTTGTTTATTTATTGTTACAGATTTTAAATATCATTTTATAAATTAGATTATTGTGTATTTTATATTTAAATTAGTATTTGATTTAGCAAGACATCACACACTCACTTCCACCCACAAAGAAGATTTATTCGAGTTATTTATTTTATTTATTTATTTATTTTATCCTTGGTTTTTAAGTTATATGTTAATAAGTTAACCTGCGTTTCTTGTCTTTTGCTGTAACCTTGCTTGAAAAGGAAAGTTGTTTTATACCTTATAATACAATAATGGGGTCACTAACGTTCCCTTATTGCGTCATCCCATTAATTGAAGATCCTTGACTAAAATATTTATATAAAGGGTGAATAAAGGTTAACAAAAAAAAGAATTCAGAGAAGGGATAGATATGAATTAATACGGCCTCATTAATTTATATACCTTTCATCTCAGTTTCTGGTATACTGGTATAGCCTTGTCATACACCAGAATACCGGAAAACCTGATACTCATAAACACTTCATTTATTACTTTAATAGAATAGAGTTACACCATTTTCAAATTTATGCTTAAAAAATGTTTAAAAGATAAATTTAATTTCTGATGCTAAACAAATACAGCATAATATGACACTACGTCAATATTTAATATAAACTATGTTACGTATTTTATTAATACAGATATTTCACATTTTTAATATAAAATTAATTAATTTTAGAGAGTTTTTAATAAACATAATACATAAATACGTAGTTAAAAGTTGAATATACGTAAGATATTCCGTGGAATAAATAAAACAAACTGGTTTAATAAACTGCGTTCCTTAATTAAAACACATATTTTTAGTTAATAAAAATCAAATTTAAAATATAAAAAAATGATTTCATTAATTATTTTCCCGCTTTAACCATCGATATCCCTAGATAAAAAAGAGTAAAAGAAAAAGGGGAAAACGATCATCAACATTTTTTTCGGAGCTCTTTTTTATTTTTATCGTTTGTGAACTCCTTTCTAATGACTTTCAAACAAAGAAAAAATGTCCAAAACGTTTGTTCGATTTTTATTTCATTAATTTGAAGCGTACATATTATTTTCTCAGATAATATTCCAAAAGATATAGGATATGGGTAGTTCATAATAGTTCAACAAAACTATATAAAAACTTTTTTCAAAATGATATAAAGTTATTGTTTACTCGTGTTACTTCATTGTTGCTAGAAAGAAATTTATAGACACGCTAAACACAACATCTGAAAATTATTTGTTTAATAATAAGTGAGGAAATTTACCGAGAGCCCGAACACTGGTTTGAGCATGACTGATAAAGCAGAAGTAGTGAACAGTAGAAGATATGTGTGTTACCTTCTGTTTAATCAAGGGTCTTGAATGAAGGGGATGACGCATTAAGGAACATTTCCGACGCGGTGGAAGTTGTATGAGATAGAGAATTATGAGCAAACTTACCTTCCTAATGGTTATAATGAAAAAAGGCGCCAAACGTAGGTTATGTAGCAAGGTTGTCAAGTTTGCTTCTCAACTTTCATCTGTGCTTCTCGTGATTGTTACATTTGTGGTGCTTGTTTAGTCATTTGTGCTTATTTAATTTGAAATTTTGAACTATACTTTGTCACTTCAGTGAGTGATAATTCAAGCGTGTTTTGTTTATAACCTCCTCAAGCAATAAACAATGGGAAACCATTGAGGAGGTAAGTTTGCTACTAAAATTTAAGACATTCGCTGTTATAAGGATTGTAAACATGCGCAGTTTGAACCAAGCAAGTGCAGTTGGTGTGTGTTTTTTGTTGAATTCTCTCTTTGTTTTGGTTTTCGATGGGGCCACTTCTGTATCGACATAGTGCATCATCCCCTGTATTCAAGATCCTTGTGTTTAATTGTGTAATTCACAACGTTTGTTATTTTATAACGATTTTTTAAGAATCTTTAGTTTTATTTTGTTTAATTTCGTATTTAATAACATTTACTATACACATAGAAAAGTGTATCATTTTCTGTGACACGCGTACTGAAATCACTGATGACAGCGTTATGATGAAATACAGTCTTATATTTCCTTTCACTGTTATATCTTTGATGTTTACATCGACTGGTGGCAGATTTCATGTTAATAAAACTATTTAATCAATACTTATTAATGATGAAGTCAAAGATAAAATGAAGTATATGGATCGACAAGACTAATAATTAACAAGACTTACTTTACGCTGTAAAATCTTGTAAAGTTGATATTCTAAAGTGATACATTAATCACTACAAGTAGTCCATTAAAACGAACCCTACAGCCATTAAACTACACAAAGACTAACTAACTCACCCGTCATAGAGACCTTTAAATGGCTCGGGTTTTTCATATCATAGTATTTAGAGTTTTTTGCTTACCCCTAAAGGCAAATGTAAGCAAAAACATGACATCACACGAGCCCTAGTTAGTTTTTAGGGACAAACATCTCTCTTTTAGGGACACTAATAATCCCAACAGACTTTTTCTTATAAATAAAAAGAAAACGTTTTCTCTTTAGATTTGTAACGAGGGGAGCTGTGCACAAATATCGCAACCCCGGTTAGTTGTTATGTTGAATGTGGGCGCATTGAACATTTGTGTTATTATATCTCGCTTATTGCAGGGCCAATACTCTTCTTCATATGTAGGCAAAGCCCTTTCCTGGGTTTTTGTGCTTTTGTTATTTTATTTACGTTGTAAAATAGACAAGATAGATTAAAAAACCGTGCTTAGTTATTGCTACAATTTTATCTCATAAATAGAAAGAACCAAGCTTGTCTAGAATACATTGCTGTTATTGATGACTCAACACAATGTCATGTCCCAATCTGTTTTATTACTTCTTACTCATGAGCGCACAGGCCCTTAACTCACACTGACCTTTAATTTAGGGTCCGAAGAATATAATAGGAAGTATTTACCAGAGACGACTCCAAAATCCTGCCTAAACATAGGTAATTGCTACTAAAGCTAGATAACACTACTTAAACTACTAGGCTGAGTTATTTATTTCTAAAAAATAAATATACGTGTCCTTTGTAAGCACAATGAAATAACCTCTAATAGGAATCACTTCTTCATAGTGGCACTTAAAATTTCGTAGAAGTGATTTGGCACTAATAAGTAATAGTGGTTGATAAGGAGTCTCCACTAAATTTGTTTTCTACAAACCAACATCTCCGTTCGACAATAATCCCATAACAGAGAGAATTACTGTAGCATTACTGCCGAAACACGTTCTGCTACAATTACAATTATCAGCTCTTTAAAATATTGTTTATTGTAACATTGCTGATTATAATATAAATATCATTGTTATAATAAATATAATATAATTTATTTGGTAGCTGTGATAAAAAATAAATTAATCTAGAGCTATCTATTGTAATACTTTCCTAAGCTTTCATTAACCTTAACGTAAAACCCCCTTGCCATTGGGTTTCATTATTAAGCTTAAACTTTGAATAAGCATGCCTACTTAGGAACGAGCTAAGCATGTCAGGAATTTTGAGGAAAAGTACCAAGGTACATTGTACAGGATTTTAAATGATGAATTAATCTAATTAAGTAAGTAAGTATAGCTTTATTGTACGAAAACCTTGGCTAGTACATTTTTATTTTCAAAAACGTACACTTTTTCTTTAAAAGTGCTAAAAACTAAAAATATAAAGAGTAAATATATAGTAAATAAAGAGTATATAAATACAAGGGTCAAACTCAGAAATGACATCCAATACACGTATTTCCGTTCAACTTGCGAAACATATCTGTTCCGGACAAATAAAACTTTTTTTCAACATATATATTGTTCAAACAATAAATTATCTGAAGTTAGTATTTCTGCAGGACAAATACAATACAACTTTATAGTCTAGCAGGGATTATTTCGATGTATCCACTACTACTTTTACTTATCGCGTAGAGAAAATCACACCACTATGTTTGCGACAGCTGATCCAATCTAGTTAGAGGACGATGTTCATTCAATTATTACCTTGGCAATTATTAAGCAACAAAGCTGCTATGATGCAGCTAAGCAACAAAGCTGCTATGATTATGCAGCTAAGCAACAAAGCTGCTATGAGTATGCAGCTAAGCAACAAAGCTGCTATGATTATGCAGCTAAGCAACAAAGCTGCTATGATTATGCAGCTAAACAACAAAGCTGCTATGATTATGCAGCTAAGCAACAAAACAACTATGATTAAGCAGCTATGTAAAAAAGCAGATAAACTTCTTAGCTGCATAATAATAGCTGCTTTGTTGCATAGCTGAACAATCATTATTACTGTGTTGTTTATGTTAATAATTATAACTACTCTGTAGCTTAGCTGTATAATCAGCTGCTTCACTTTTCTTGAGAACATGACACATAACTATTATTCTCATATTACAGAACCAACAAATATTCAAGTCAAACAATTTTATATAAACAAGCCAAACAACATGTGTCCCCAGAGAACCAAGTGACGTTATCTCTTTGCATCTCTGTTTTCCAAGGTAGACACTATAGAGAGCTTGTAGAGATGACTCGGCTCGGGTCTTGTAAAAACTTAAAATATTCCATTACAATTTCTCTCAGCACGTTTACTCTAAATAAAAAGAAGGTTTGGCCTCTTTTTTTCCCCTCGAGCTAATATCATGTTCCCTCTCTCAAGGGACGGAGTCATTTTTCGTTTCCTTAAACTAAAAAATTAGTCAAATTACTTTAAAAAATGGAAACAGGGTTTATATAAAATTGTTAAAAAATTTTCAAAAAAAAAAACTTCAAACAGACATAGCTCTTGAATAACTAACTACCAGTTCAAAAATTATACCTAAATAAGGAATTTTTGTTTAAAAATTTTAAAATCTACACTGATCTTTATGTTTGTTAACATTGAGAATGAACTAATCCTTAAAACTTCTCTGAGAGAATACAAGATAATACAATGCTTAGCAATGTAAACAACGATTTGTCACCTAACACTGGTTTATTAGGTTAAAAGTTGATCAGAAGATTTAATTTTGTTTATAGTATGAAGCAAATTATAATTCCTACATTTCATATGTGGCGCAACTTAAATTAAGTCTTATCTTGGGCCATCATAAGATCTTTTTAGACTATACATACATATCCAATGGCCTACTGGATCAGCAAGTAAGTGTATTGTCTACTAGATCAGCAGGTAAATGTATCATCTAAATTTATCAGCAGGTATTGTCTACTGAATTAGCAGGTAAGTGTATCGTCAAATCAATATTCGGCTTGACATTTTTGCTGTCAGGCTTCATAATAATTACATATGACCAATGCAAAAGGCGATACTAAATTCTATGAGCTTGGCTGTATGGCAAGATAATAGACATTACTATCTACTTGGTCGTATAGAAAGATGATAGACATCTATCAACTTGGCCGTATGGCAAGATGATAAACATTTCTGTCAACTTGGCCGTATGGCAAGATGATAAACATTTCTGTCAACTTGGCCGTATGGCAGATGATAACATTTCTGTCAACTTGCAGAATGGCAAGATGATAAACATTTCTGTCAACTTGGCCGTATGGCAAGATGATAAACATTTCTGTCAACTTGGCCGTATGGCAAGATGATAAACATTTCTGTCAACTTGGCCGAATGGCAAGATGATAAACATTTCTGTCAACTTGGCCGTATGGCAAGATGATAAACATTTCTGTCAACTTGGCCGATGGCAAGATGATAAACATTTTCTGTCAACTTGGCCGATGGCAAGATGATAAACATTTCTAAATGGCAGATGATAAACATTTCTATCAGCTTGGCCGTATGACAAGATGATAAACATCTCTATCAGCTTGTCCTTATGGCACTATACTTTAACTTAATGTAACAAGGTGAGGGAAGCTCAAATACAGATTCAATGTTACGAAGCCGCAACATATTTCCCTTGCTTTTCCTTGTTGGAATAACGTTTGCTAAAGCAAGATGAAAGAGGTTTTTCAAAGCTAATAAATTATTAAAGGTTCCCTACGAAACTTAGAAGGGAATGAATACTTTAATAAGATAATGTACTTGAAGAAATTGCCTTTTTGAAACATAAAATTGTAATAACTTGACATTACTACGAGATTAAATAAAGTAACTCTCGCGTCTTTTGGCATTTCAGAAGTATTTCCCAAGTGAAACCCCCATCTGGTGTAAAGATTTCCGCTGTAAAGACATCAATTTAAGAAATTCTTTTTAACTAACCTTATCATAAATACGTAAATTTTATAAAAATACGTACAGCATATTTTTAACAAAAATATGTAATATTAAAAATCGGGTACGGGGTACCTCGATAATTTTCCTCATTACATCCGACTCGCTACAGTCATCCTCCCTACTTTGGACTCGCTTTACTCGTCCTCAGATAGTAAATACAACCGATTCATTCAATTAATTTTTTAAGTAATATGGGGGGAATGGTTCTAACTACCAGGCAAGTAGGCCGCGTTGGTGGGCTCTTTTGCCAGCCCCCTAAGATAGTGTTCTACTTCTTTTAATTTCAAGTGTAGGTGTTATTTCATCTAATCTAGACAGAAGATCCGTGAATTTCTATGGTTCCTCTCATGATTACTTCAAGCAATCATACATATTTTTTTCTGACTCATATAGTCTAGTGAAAACTAGGAACAACAAGTGCCTTTGCTGTAAAACCAAACCCCCATACACTTTAAACTACAAGGCAGACACACTATAGTATCATAATGAATCTACTATGAGGATCCTAAATTTTGCCTGTACCCAGTATCATTTAGGGTAAGGGATCTTTAACGAGTACCTGACAACGCACAGGCTCGAGACCACCGGCTTTACGTCCCCTTCTGAAGGACGTGGTTCGCAGAATTTTTATCCCTTATATAAAAATCCCAGAGGCCCGTGCTGGAATTGAACCCATGACTAAAAAAACTCGGAAGTTAGAAGTCCATTTATTCTGTGTATTGGCCGCGTACCTTTACCACTACACCACGGGTGACTCCGGTAGTCTTAATTCCAAATTCAGCAACTTGACCTCATTTTAACATTAAGATTTAACACGCGACCGGTAAACCCAATTAACTCAAACTCAATGACGAGTTCCACATTCAAATCATGACAAAAAACGTACTATACAATAACTCTGCGAATTAACCTGGATTTAAATTTATAAATCAACTTTTAACCCAACACTATACTAAAATGTTTAAAATAATAATTAATTATCACGAAATCAAGATCAAATATCACGAGACAAATTAATTCAGTCTTCTTACCACAATGTCGACAAATTAATTTAGATTTTCACTTTGACGGAGATGAAACTAAGTAAAACTATCGAATGGTTTACGTGTATATTAATTTCTGAGTTTTCACCGGTTTTAGAAATCAAATCAAAAACCTATTTAAAGGAGCGCCTTGTTTAATTGATTAGAAATATCTAGGAGATGAATTAATTATGTTTTGCGGTGATAACCTTAAGGTTTCTATTTGTATCGTGTATTTAAGTTAACAAGATTTAGAGTGGAAATACAAGTATGTTTTAGGATGATAAAGTTTATGTTTCGTTACTTTAACGAAGTATATAGTAACTTCTTCATGTTTTTGTAAAATTGTGATCATAATATGTTTTGTGTTGTCTATTAAAGATGAAGGCTTCAAGATAAAAACGCTGGAGGAGAATCAGAGTAATGGAATAAGTTTTTTCCTCTAATATAAATATTTATTTAAAATAAAGACTGACTGGATTTTGGCCAATGAAAGGTCATCATCACTGGCTAAGAAACAAATAAAAATAAATCACGACGAAAAATTAAAACTAAGCTAAAAATATCTAACAAAAAATCAAATAACTGATAAAGTATTGATTAAAAACAAATTATGAAAGTAAAAATGAACAGCTAGAGTAAAGATGGAATTCAAATATGTGAAATTATAAAATAATCACAAACCATAAGTAAAATATAAGTAATCAAAATTATACTGATTGCACCTAATTATAAAGCTGTTAGCAAATGTTGAAACTAGAAATTATGTTAAAAAATTGAAAACAGAGTTCATGTATAAAAAAATGTTAAAAATAGAGGTGGATTTCATTTAGAATGCGTGTTTCTGTGTTTCACAATCAATTTTTGGCTTAAGGTTCCCGTTTATGCTTTATAACTTGAGCAGTTACTCAACTATTAAGCACTACTAGTATCTCATTTTTCTGTATTTTTTTCAAAATAAATGCGCTTAAATATCCAGTTATACACAAAACTAATCCTCTTAAATTGGCAGTGCATCCCATTATTTACAATGGATTAATGCTTAGCTGGTTTTTTGGTTGGTTTCTTTCAGTTAAATGCACATTTTCTTTGAAAATTTCAGAAAAATTAAGTAATGACTTGTGCTTGATAATTGAGTAACTACTCTTGTTATAAAACATAAACATTAAGCAGAAATGGATTTATAAGCTCGAAAAAACACGCATTCTACCCGACATACGGACCACGGCACCAGAATTATTTTGTAGTTATAAACTTATACAATGAATGAAAACTATAATGAATTATTTTTGAGCCCAGCAGATACCCTGGCTTTGAGTTCTTGTGTGACTTTAAAATGATGCGACTCCAGACCATTTTCTTCAACTCACAGGACCAAAAAACATCGAAAACAACTCCCCACTTAAAATATGTTGTTTACCGGCCGTAATTTTGGTTTTTGGTCATTTAGTTTATTCTTTGTGGTCATTCGTATCGACTTCACCTTTTTCAAAAAAAATTGGTTGACTCAGCAAACCGGCCTTATGACGTCATAATAACTTTGTTTTCAATTATAAAGATAGCGTGTTTACAAGGTTTGACTAGAAATATATATCTACATACACACACACACACGCACATATATGTATATATATATATATATATATATATATTATATATATATATATATATTATATATATATATATATGGTCAGGAACCTTTGAAATATATTTTGATCATGTTAGTCATGGTCCGAGGTTCGAGTCCCGCCATGACGCCTATCCCATTAGCAAATTTTTTCCAAAGAGACTTCTCTAAAAAGTGTTGTAGACAGAGTTGATATTTTAAAATTAATATGACAAAAACCATCAGAGTAACATCGAGAGCAGGTTTTTCTTAAAATATTAATTTGTTTATGAAATTGCAGTTTTAATTAACTTTCAAAGGCTTAATTTTAGAGAACTTTATTACAAAAATTAAATTAGTTTCATTTATAACTTGATGAACATTATTTCCTTTTATTTCACTTTATTTAATTTACAATGCCAGCTTTAGTAAATAATTTTGTAGACTTAATATGAAAGATAGTGAAATTAAATTTGTTTATTAATATTCAATGCTACGGAGCTGTGACCAAGCTTTCATAATAAACATAAATAAAATTTTATTATATTACAAAGCTAAAAGCTACCAACCAATTGGGGTCAACTTTGTCAATGTGGAGTCGCAATGGCTTTGTCTTCATTACGTTTTATTACAATTTCATTGTTTTCCAGATAATTCGTCCATCAAATTTAATAATTTAGACGGGAAATTTTATTCAACACTAACTCCAAGTTGAAAGGAAAAGAAAAGGT
The DNA here is from genome assembly GCA_018340805.1 of Microvelia longipes. Taxonomy (NCBI): domain Eukaryota; kingdom Metazoa; phylum Arthropoda; class Insecta; order Hemiptera; family Veliidae; genus Microvelia; species Microvelia longipes. Next base: position 45,706,616 of record JACMZG010001908.1, on the reverse strand, counting down.
AAAAATTTCCTCCGTTTTATCTCGTTGCCTCTATCTCTCGTTATTAAGCATAGATAGACTCGGTAGAAAAATGAAATTTTACTGACTTTTTATGAATTTAGCCGAATACGAAGTAAGGCTATACAAATTACCTGCAGTGGTCACTCTAAGGCAGAAAACACTCAATATGACTGCCGAGACAAAGCCAAATAAGATAAATTCCATAAGTATGACTAATGTTGCAAAACAACTAGGCTACTGAGTACAATCACAAGTCTTTAAAGCATTCTTGAAAAATTCAATTAATTAAATTTTTAATTCAATTTATTTCAATATTATACATAATAATCACAAAAATATTTAGTGCAAATGATTTACGTGCCAACAAAAGCCTAAGCTAGTCTGTTGGCACGAATATAAATTCTTTAATATCTATATAATTTAAAAATAAATATATAACCAGTTAATACAATAGTGGAATGCAAAAAAAGAGAAAGTACATTAAAGACATCTAGGTACAAAAATAAATAAATAACAAGTGGCAAATTTAAATAGTAAATTAAATTTTATGTATTCTGAACCGTGGAGGTAGTGATTAATAAATAAAGCAACAGTCTCTCCACAAATGTAAAAACTATATTTACAAAGCCGGCTTTCGACTGTTAACAGCCATCATCAGTGCCTACCAACAATGTAAAAACACAATAAGATAAACTATGTACAAAGTAAAATAAAACAATGTCAAAAGATAAAAATAACAGTACAAAATAAAAATGTATAAAATAACATAAAAACAAAAACTAAAACCCAATTACCGTAGAGAAGCGAGAAAGGAAGAAAAATATAGACTATATCATTTGAGACAGAGGTTGAAATCTGACTGGAGGCCTGGGAGCCGTAGCTAGCGTTCGCATAACAGCAGACGCCGCCCCCATTTCCCCCGTTTTATTTAGCAGCTTATCTCCTAAAACTTCCTTATTTCTGAATATCTCCAAGCTCTCTAATGATGTCATCCTACCTCCTTTCGGCAACACATGTAAGAGCGCGAATTCATGTTTTCCTTTGCTATGGCCTTCATCAGTTATGTGCTTATAAAAGCTGCTGGTTTTTTGAGACAAGTGCTCGCCAAATCTGACAATACATCGCCTACCGGTCTGTCCGGTATAACATGAACCACATCCTCCACACTTAATGGTGTAGACACCGGACTTATCAGCTATATTAACTGGGTCTTTGCAGCGCGAGAGAGCATTACGTAGAGAATGTATGTTCTGAAAACCGATATTGCGACCATTTTTCTTTGCTACTCTACTCACTTGTTCGGAGATATGGCCAATATAAGGTAGTGATCTCCACGGGAGAACAGGAGGTTTATGGCTGCTATCACTAACATCATTATTTATTATATCAAGAGCCTGCTTACGATGTCTTTTATCTATAATTTTATTTACCATATTAGAATTGTATCCATTAGAAATAGCAATATGTTGTATTATATTGAGCTCTTTTTTATATTCCTCGTCATTCAAAGGTGTTCTTAATAAACGACTTACGAGAGCATTAAAAGAGGCCATTTTGTGAGCCCAAGGATGTTGGGATGAAGCAGGAATAACGGCGTCCGTTGTTGTAGGTTTACGATAAATGCCAAATTCTAATTTATTGCTCACTTTCGTAACTCTAAGATCTAAATAATTTAAGGTGTTATTCTCTTCTAGCTCATAAGTGAATTGTATGTTAGGATAACAATTATTCATATATGTGACGAATTCAGCGAGTTCAACCTTTGAACCCGTCCAAACACAGAAAATATCATCAACATACCTACACCATTTTTTGATAAGTTTACGATAACTATTAGCATGGTGAAGAATAAATTCTTTATAAAAATAGTGTAAAAAGACCTCAGAACATAAACCAGATAAAGGCGCGCCCATGGCTAGACCGCTTTGTCCTTCATAAGTAATGCCGTCAAACTTAAAGTAATTCTGTTGAAGGCATAGATGTATTAGAGAAATGAGCTCTTGCACCATTGGCACTTCAACATTAGATCTACAGAGGACACCTGTAAGTATTTTGATGCACGTGTTAGGGTCAATGCTTGTATACAAATCGACTATATCGAAAGATACTAATAAAGCTCCTTCGGGAATAATGAGGTCGCGAACTTGATTAATGAAATGAACTTGATTAAGAGAATAACACCTTAAATTATTTAGATCTTAGAGTTACGAAAGTGAGCAATAAATTAGAATTTGGCATTTATCGTAAACCTACAACAACAGACGCCGTTATTCCTGCTTCATCCCAACATCCTTGGGCTCACAAAATGGCCTCTTTTAATGCTCTCGTAAGTCGTTTATTAAGAACACCTTTGAATGACGAGGAATATAAAAAAGAGCTCAATATAATACAACATATTGCTATTTCTAATGGATACAATTCTAATATGGTAAATAAAATTATAGATAAAAGACATCGTAAGCAGGCTCTTGATATAATAAATAATGATGTTAGTGATAGCAGCCATAAACCTCCTGTTCTCCCGTGGAGATCACTACCTTATATTGGCCATATCTCCGAACAAGTGAGTAGAGTAGCAAAGAAAAATGGTCGCAATATCGGTTTTCAGAACATACATTCTCTACGTAATGCTCTCTCGCGCTGCAAAGACCCAGTTAATATAGCTGATAAGTCCGGTGTCTACACCATTAAGTGTGGAGGATGTGGTTCATGTTATACCGGACAGACCGGTAGGCGATGTATTGTCAGATTTGGCGAGCACTTGTCTCAAAAAACCAGCAGCTTTTATAAGCACATAACTGATGAAGGCCATAGCAAAGGAAAACATGAATTCGCGCTCTTACATGTGTTGCCGAAAGGAGGTAGGATGACATCATTAGAGAGCTTGGAGATATTCAGAAATAAGGAAGTTTTAGGAGATAAGCTGCTAAATAAAACGGGGGAAATGGGGGCGGCGTCTGCTGTTATGCGAACGCTAGCTACGGCTCCCAGGCCTCCAGTCAGATTTCAACCTCTGTCTCAAATGATATAGTCTATATTTTTCTTCCTTTCTCGCTTCTCTACGGTAATTGGGTTTTAGTTTTTGTTTTTATGTTATTTTATACATTTTTATTTTGTACTGTTATTTTTATCTTTTGACATTGTTTTATTTTACTTTGTACATAGTTTATCTTATTGTTTTTTTTTTACATTGTTGGTAGGCACTGATGATGGCTGTTAACAGTCGAAAGCCGGCTTTGTAAATATAGTTTTTACATTTGTGGAGAGACTGTTGCTTTATTTATTAGTAAATTAAAGATTATTAAACAGGCATTCATTCTTTCAAATATACACCATTAGTACATATACATGCATGCTCGCTTTCATTCAAAAATATTTTTATTCATTTATTTATGAATGTCTCTATCGTAATATTTTTCTAATCTTTAATTAACCTAAGGCTATAACACCCCAGATATTTGGTTACCTAATAAATCAAAAGTCGAGCATAGCGAGGCCGAAGATAACTACCTTAAGCTTCGGGTTACCATGGCATTCTGAGGAAGAGGGAAGCGAGTCCGAAGTCATAATACCTTGGACTTTGGATCACCACTTGATTCTGAGGTCGAGCGCAGTAAGACGGAAGTAATATAAATTTAGGCTTTCGATAATCATTACATTTTAAAGGCGAGCGAAGTGAGTACAAAGTCTAGCACCCTAGACCCTAGGGTAAATCTTCGGTATACGGTACCCCCTGTTATCAATACTATATATCGATATATTTTTAGTTACGCGACACGTAAACGAGATCTGAGCACTTAAAAGGTAAGCAGCGTCGTTAATTTATTAATTATAGTTAAAACATTAAAAAAACCAAACAACAAATAAATGAAAACATTAACAACAAAAATATAATAAAAAACCTGAAAATAACAAACACAAAAATACGTAAAAAATACGTGTAACATAAAATTAGATGTGGTGTATCATCGATTATTCTTATGAAAACATAGTTAAAACATTATAAAAACATAAAAAAATATAAAAAAAAAAAAAATAGTTATAAACCATTTTACAACAAATAAATAAAAACACAAACAACAAAAAATATTTAAAAAAAATAATAAAATATGTTCATAAACGTAAACGTAAAAGAAAAGGCATATATCGATTATTCCTACGTCACATCTCTAAACAAAAAATATATCGATATATAGAATTGATAACAGGGGGTACCTTATTCCGAAGTTCAGCCGCATTGTTTAAATATTTTGTTATAAATGGAGTTAAATAACTATTGAATAAATAATAAGAACTCGAAATGATTTATACATAAAAGAAAACAATTGTGTCAAACAAATATTCCAATGTACCATATTCGATAAAAATAAAGAATCAGTAGTGTTGCCTGCCTTGGGATACAAAGTGAAACCCATGGGTCTTTAGAGTAACTTTTAATCGGAAGGCTTGAATTATTTACCTCACTGATTTATTGAATTTTTCCGGAGCCTGTTTTCAAAATTGTAGTGATAGATCAACAAAATAGCATTTTCCTGGTTAAAAATGTCAAGAGTAATGCTTAGTTTTCCTGCCGTGAGTGAATAAAATCCATACTGTGTTGATAATTTCATCGTAGTATAGAAATATGTTTAATATAGAATTTGAAATACTTCGAATAATAGAAATAAAAGATGGCCAAACTGAATTTATTTTTAAAATTATATTTTTATTGAACTACGTCTTAACTTACTTTTTATTGCGTCTAATCATCCTCTACATGGAAACACGCGTGTCTTTAATACTTATTATGAACCTTTTGGTTCAATTTTATATACCTCATTATAACATTATCATGTTATCTTAACATGTACATGGTATCGACAGATTAATTATACTCAACATAGGAATAATATTGTTTCATAATATCAAAACATGTACGGTGTGTTCTTAATATCAAATTAATAAGCAAGATAATTTTATTAAAATTTTGAGCTTAAAATTTAAATATTGAATTATAATGATGATTCCTGTTTAGAGGCTTGCCTCGTCAGTAGGAATCCTGCCAGTTCCACCTCAGGAAATACTTGAGGTGAGTAAATGTGGTTAGTTATATTAATTAAGTTAAAGAGATTACGATCACTTCTTGATTTATGAACTTGAACTGGAAGGCATGGAGAGCTTCCTTCCTCTAACAGAGCTAGGATATCGAAATCTTTCTAAAATATTAAACCATGTTATTATAAAATTATTGCTTAGGTGGAATTGTCCAAAAGAGTAAACATTTACAAAGCATTCAACTGTATATTGATTTAGTTAAGGTACTAAATTAAAAAAAAAAATCGGGTACGAGGTACCTCAAATCTTCAGGCACCTATTGAGGCACTTATATGCGTACCAAACTTAAGCTCCATTAATTATTTTCCCTCTCTCGATTAATAATATCGATTAATAAAACTCGATATAATAATTGCCAGTTTATAACGTCATAAAAGGTATTTTTGTACATCACAACTAGGTACATCTAAAGATTAATTTCTGTACAAAGTTTCAACTCTCTAGCATAAATACACTGGGAGCCATATGAACGACACACAGACAGATAACTTGGTAAAAACTAATATATAGTTGAAAACAAATAAGTCAGAAAACAAATGAGTCATTAGTAGTCTACTTAATGAACGTCTTATCAGGGTTCGTTGTCTAGACTAAAATATATAGTTGAGAGCTTAGTAAATTGATATTTATTATTTTGACCAATTCTACTTAATTCCTCATATACTTTTTAATATGATCGTCTCTAAACTTACAATACATGTTTAGCATCTAATATATTCAATGAAACAACTCAGCAAACCTGTTTAAAAATAATTTTATATAGATAGAAAATATAAATTATGAACAGTTTATATTCAAATAACATTCGAGGTTTTTCTCCCAAAGCATGGTAAGGGGAAAACCGGGAAAAATCAAGAAGAAATAAAATTCTAACTGAAAAAAAAAACAGTATAAGAAACTAAAAAACCGACCGAATAAGAGACTTTTATTAAATTTTTACTTCTCGGTTAGCTTTTTACCACCGTCAGAGTCAGAGTTGAATATTTGAGGCAAGACAGTTACCCCCCCCCCCCCTCCGGCCCTGAGCACCCAAAAAGACAATAAGAGGAAAATTGTCCAAAAGAAGAAAATTGCTTTGTATCGTATCGTCAACCCTTAAATATTAAACAAAAATATCTTTTACAATATATTTTATCTTTTCAAGTTGCTTTTTGAAAAACAAATTGAAATTCTCATAAACAGGTTTTGTCTGAATTAATTATATTAAGAAACAAATAAGAGCTTTACTTCCTTCAGTAACTTCTTTAGGAAAATATATTTTCTCAATTTTCACAACATCTTTTATAGAAACTTGTTTTGCATTTTTTAGGGCCATGTCTCTAAAAAAGGTGCTATATAATTGTTTTTTAATATAAATTTGGTCTAATTCAAGTTCAAGGTAATCATTTTTGAAAATGTACTAAATTATAAATTATGCGTGTTTCATATTCTGAAAACGAGCGAAGCAAGTCAGAAGAAGTAAGGATAAGTATAAAAAATCTGATACAGATATGAAAAATTCAGGGATGCCCAATAGCCGATTTTTCATAAAATAACGCCGATTTTTCATAAAATAACGCCGATTTTTCATATAAGGTATCACGGATAAATGTACCCGGATCCGTATGAGACAGTCTACTGATAGCACAATAAGACAGTCTGTTAGGGGTTAGTCGAGACCAACACAACGTATCGATGTTGCGTCACTATGAAATTTTAAAAATCATAGAAAATTGCGAAACATATTTGTTGATAAAAAGTGTTTTGAACTTTTCTGAATAGAACCATAACCACATGTGTCGCTTGCACAGTTCTCAAGATAATCAATGGATCATTAATTGATGCGATCATTGCTTGTGAAAACTCTACAAACTAAATGACAGATCCGATTTTAAGTTTTATTTGAAAACTTTAAAACAAATAATATAAAAAAATCTTTTGTTTATATTTTCTTTGAATACAAAAAGATCTCAACAACATCTGCCGCTAGCACAGTTCTTGAGATATTTAAATGAATAAATGCCCATATTTTTTTATGAACACGCTAGTTTATAAGGCAATATTATGTATTCCTATAATTTTTAAACCCATTGAGCCACAAACAGACAGTCTGTTCGTGGTTCAGGGACTCATTTTCCTTCAAGTAAACTGAGAAAAAGTATTCATGGCACAAAGAAACAGTGTTCGTCACACAGTCTTTAAAATCATGACAGTCAGGACATATAATTATCTATAATTATATCTATAATTATTAACTATAAATATAAATAATCTTACGTGAGGGATATAAATCTTTATAAATGTAGTCCTATAAAAGGGACATTTAGCCGGTGGTTTCGAGCCAGTGCGATGTCAGGTACTCGTAAAGGAGCCCTAGCCGTAAATAAGCTCTAAATTTACCTTTAATCAAGAGAAAAATCAAGTTTTACAGCCGTTTTTTAGATTGTAAAGTGTCACGTCATACAACAGTATGACTAAGCTTTAGGGACTGGAAAAAGGAGAATAACCCTGTGCTTACTATCTGGCCAACTTAATTTTGATACAAAATCATTATTTAGTCAGATTTTACAAACATTTGTGTGGCATCACTGTTAATTTCTAAACTGCCGTTTTTTTACAATTGTTACGCCTTTTATATGCATTTACCCTAGGTGTATTGAAAAAAATATTGTGTTCACCTTAGTAATCATTTTTTTCCGATACTTTCATGACGTTTGAGTGGTTTTTATCATGCTGTGTGTGTGTGTTTGTGTCGTGCATTATTCCAGAGCTGTGTTTAAGCTACAGAGTTAAACTTCGCACGAAAATTATTCTAGTTATGCCCACCAATAATAATGGTTTCCCCTTTTTCCGAGAAATATTATTTTGAAAATTTTTAATAATTTTTTTTAACTCCGTTTAAAGTTTTACATTGATAAAGCAATCTACATTTTTTTAATTAGTCGCCATTTTTAAAATATTGAACGTTGAATTTTCATACTTAACTGTTTTTTGAGTGTGTCAAATTATCAGATTACGTGAAAAATAAAGACTTTGCAGTCATATTTCAATAGCTACATAACTTTTTGTTTACGAATCATGGGCGAAAATATATGTTTGTCAGTTTAAACTATATAAACTGCACCTGTTTACAATAAGATGTTTTATTCAAAACATATAATAATGAACTATACAATAATGAATGAACAGTTATGAAATATATTACGATTATTGATTTATTTATTAATTTTATAAACATTACAATGAGCGGCTATTTATTAGCCGATTTTCACAGCTCCACAATGTAAAGGATTGAAATTAAAAAAATTACTCATGTTTTCATGTTGAATTACAATCTACCTAGGAATTTGATTTGATAATCATAGACTAAAGGTGTTTACGTATATTTTGCCATTTTAGCAAAATTTTGCTAAGTTTCGACAAGAGTCCAGATGTTGATACTAATTTGATAAAAAACAAATAGTTTTGATAATGTATGTTAATGTTAAGTCGTAGCACCAAGCATTTAAGTTGATCGTTGAATGCGTGATGTTTTGCCCTTGACCACTACAACACGATGGAAAAACAGGTTGAAACAGAAGAGATTCAAACTTGAAGGTTGAACCAAATTTTTTCTGAGCATCAACGGCCAATTACGGGTTGAATAGTTATGAGACAATAATTACAATTTTAAAAATTATATTTATAATATATAAGCCAATTACAGCCTGTAATGTTTGCTATGTTGATTTTTTCCTTTTCTGAAGTAACTCAAAATAAGTAATTGTGTTGCATCAAAGCTAAGTAAATGAGTAAGCTAAGCTAGTAATTGTAACTAGAATTGATTTTCTAGTTACATTACTTCAAATGTAGTTGTTAGGAATTTTTAATAAATACTTTTACACGTTTATCAAGCCAATATTTTTTTTAAACAAGCTACTAATTATGGAACGAGGATGTCCAACCAATAGATTTAAAAATTATAGGAACATATTATATTGCCTTATACTACCGTGTTCATAAAAAAAAAATATGCGCATTTATTCATTTAAATATCTCAAGAACTGTGCTAGCGGCAGATGTTGTTGAGATCTTTTTGTATTCAAAGAAAATATAAACAAAGATTTTTTTATATTATTTGTTTTAAAGTTTTCAAATAAAACTTAAAATCGGATCTGTCATTTAGTTTGTAGAGTTTTCACAAGCAATGATCGCATCAATTAATGATCCATTGATTATCTTGAGAACTGTGCAAGCGACACATGTGGTTATGGTTCTATTCAGAAAAGTTCAAAACACTTTTTATCAACAAATATGTTTCGCAATTTCCTATGATTTTTAAATTTTAAAGTGACGCTACATCTATACGCTGTGTTAGTGTCGACCGAACACAAAATGTAATCAGTTCAACTGTTTGAACTGTCGTGTGTCAACAAGAAATATGGACATCAATTTACTCGCACATATTTACAGACAAACATGCATACATTTGTTTCATGTTTTTGGGATCAGTAGGAACTAAAACGTCGACATTTGATGAAAAAAGTAATGTAAACTTACACTCTTATTAAGAGGTAGGAAAGCGAAATGAATGATTATAGTTGAGTATGTACATTCAAGAAAGTGAATCTGAAAGTTTTATGAATTAACAATTTTCTAGATCTGCGAGTAATGTGCGACTTTGATAAATTTGCCTTTTCTGAGAGAAAGAAGCGATAGAGGCAAACTGCAACATTCAAAGAATATTAACGTTAAGAACCAACGAAGGACCTGGATTCGGCTTGTATGTTGTAAAGAAATAAAGTTCACTTACGTAATATAAATATTGAATATTTTGATGAAGTAATCATTGCAGAATTGTAATTTAGTAAATGATAGAATATTAAGCTATGGAAGGGTGCCAAAGGAACGAACGAATAAATTGGTTAAACACAGATGAATATACCATGAAAAAAGCTGCATAAATAATACAAAAAATTAAACAATTTACGTCAAAGTAATGCTGATTAAAAATTGTTTTTCTAAATAATAATTACAAAAGAAGTCAAATGCTTATGAGCATTTGACTTCTTTTGTAATTATTATTTAGAAAAACAATTTTTAATCAGCATTACTTTGACGTAAATTGTTTAATTTTTTGTATTATTTATGCAGCTTTTTTCATGGTATATTCATCTGTGTTTAACCAATTTATTCGTTCGTTCCTTTGGCACCCTTCCATAAAACCCTTCCACCCTTCCAGAAATGTTTTGAAAAAAGATTTGTCAGAGAGAATCAAGTGGAGAAAATTGCTTGGTTTTATTCTGACATACTGGCAGAACAAGTTTCCTTTCTTCAACAGTTTGACGCTCAATTAATTAAGTTTGTACAATATAGAAGTCAAGTTCAAGAGTAAGAGGTAGAAGATTCCAGTGGCATAAAGAAGAAGAAGAAGGAGGTTTGAAGAAGAGAAGAAACTAGGTTTAGAGAACTTACTTTAGCCTCAAACTCGCTACAATATTAATAACCTTTCTTCAGTATAAAGACGTTATATTTCCAACTTTATATCTTTCAAAAAGAAACCTCAACATTCTCAACAGAAGTTGATCCATGAAAATATGCCTTTTACCTTGATAAGGCTAAAAAACCAGTCAACTTAAGCTTTAAGCACAGGTCGTTAATATAATTTATTCATAAAATGAAAGTAATAGCATAATAACATGCTTGCATTATGAATAAAAATGACATCATATTTTTATAGACTATGATAAAATAGCTTTGAAACTAGTGTGAAATACTAATAGATAAATATTTCAGATAAAATACAGCATAGTATGTTGTACCATGTGAGGGTCATCATTGTAAAGAACTTTGCCTATAACTGCTGTTTACTTTCTAAATTTAAATATTTTCTATTTCTAACTGTGGTGTTAAAGTTTAGCGGTTATACTAGTATATATATGTTTAGATCCTAAAGCCTCACTCCATGTTAAGGACTTTATGCCTAACCCTCTTAAAACCTAATGATGATGTAAAAGTCCTGCAGTATCCTCTAACCACATACCCTTGTAAGATTCCATATCCTTGCTAAAAATATTTCTCACTCTATAAATTAAACCCCAACGGGGGTTTAATGATTTAGAATTAGGGCTTTTTTAGAATCAGATACAGGTGGTACCTGGGGCTGCAAGGAGGGAAATTAACGCTCCCATTCCGTTCACCTTAAGGTTTAATTAGCTCTGTAAAAACTACCAAGGTTGTTAAAAAGACTTGCTAATTTTAGATCAGCTTTTTTAATCTTTATATTTTTGTATCTCATAACAGATTTTGTTCCTTTCAACAGTATCTTAAACCGGAGCATTTTTTATACCCACTACTAAGAAAAAGTAAGCTTTGTTTTTTTTAAGTAAGCCCAAAATTTATATGCGATAAAAAAATCTCTAACATACCGACTACCATCCTACCTCATTAGCGATTTTTTAATAGCAACCTTATTAAATATTCTTTTTTCGTACGCACCATAGAAATTAACAAGCTTTCTGTATTGTCTTTTTTGTATGCTAGAAAAAAGCTTAAAGAAATATAAATCATAATTAAAAGAATAAGCTAAGAAGAATAAATTGATGCAAAAAAATACAAAAAAAGTTTCATAAAGAAAAGAAATATGAATAATAATACGATTTAATAACCAGATTTTTTTAAAGAAGAAAAAGGCCTAAATTAGCATTATAATTTCAATTAAAAGGATAAATATTAAAACCAAAACACATTTTTATAAGCTGTGAAGAAATAAGTTTAAATAAGAATTTAATAAAGAATATTGGTTATTAATATTGGTTATGAATTACTAATAACTGAACTTGAATGATTATATTAATTATACAAAAAGACATTATACTGCAAACACTTTAATAGCATTATACTATTACTACTACTACTACTACTATAGTACATTATACTAGTACTACTATAACACTACTGCTATTATTACTGTTACTACTACTACAATACTATATTATACTAGTACTACTATAACACTACTGCTATTATTACTGTTACTACTACTACTACTATAATTACTGTTACCACTACAACTGTACAATTAATATAATAAGCATAATACTTTAAGCTAAAATATAATATTTCTGGATATTATTGTTTAAAAGTAATAAATTGTTTTTATCATACTAATACTTTTTTTTATTTTACATATAGTTACATACAGTAATTAGTGTTATTAGTAATATGTATAATATATATATATATATATATATAATATATATATATATATATATATATATATATTAATATATATATATATTTATCGTTATTTTTTTTGATAAAAAAGGTTTAATAATTAATATCAGAATAATATTATTTGCAAGAAAGTTAAACATAATTTAAAAAATTGGATATTACAATCAATCATTATTAGTAAATAAAATAATTTTCTCAAAATTGAATAAATATAAGAATTTATTGAAACAACAATTCTTTATAAAAGGAAATAAATGTTTCAGAGGGAAATATTATTTATAAATGTAACTAAATGAGGAGTGGAGAAATTGTTTGCTTTTCATTTTTGTTACATTTTTCCAGTTTTTTATATATATTTTTTTTGGTAAGCTTACATAATTCATTCTATGTCTATCACTTTTATCAAGCGCTCTGTATTTTTTGCCGCTAGAAGTATGCAGGGGTTCTGATTAATAAAATGAAAGGTAACCGCCAGTTTTGGGAGTTTCATATCTGTAGCCGTTATCTAGTTTCACCCCCCCCCCCCTCTATTTTTTTCTGCGTTATTAAAAAATCTCATTTCCCGATACCCTAGATTTTTGTGGTCCTACATCGCTTTGTCAGGCGGGTTTAAATTTTGTCCCAAACTCGTTCCTACATCGTAACTAATAAAAATCATCCCGTGAGACTCAAAATCTAACCAAGATTACGTTTAATTACTGATATTCAGATATTATTTGTTCCTGTTGTGTTTTTATTAAGCAAATTATAAACAAGATAAAAAAAGGGGTTTTTAAAAGATAAATCAGGTTATGTATAAAGGTAGTTTTGTGCAATACTAAATAAGACTTGAGACTTTGGACTCAATAAGAATAGAATCTAATAATAAAATGAAAGTATCAGGTTATGGGTACAATAAAACTTTTCAAATTTGAATCAAGAAGGTAACTGCAGGAAGGTCTGAAGGTTATAGTCAAATTCACTCTACACTAAAGTCATTACCTGTTAATCTGTATAAAATGACTATTTATCCGATTCCACACCTAATGAGTTCAACAATGATTTGAACCGTTATACTTACTTGCCAAAGACTTGGCAAGCCGATGAAGGTGCCAACTTTTATTCATCTGTGACACCTGGCATGAGTGGGAACCCTTGACACGTGGAATTAGAATCTTCTTAGTTATAAAAACTTAGCTATTATTTTCATGCTTTATTTAAAAATAACGCAATATTTATTAAAAATAATATAACATTTAATATTAAAAGATAGAACATTTAGCAGGTACTAGAGGAACGCTAAGAGACAACACTATCAGATACCATACTATAGATCCACTACAGCCCAGAGGCATTGAATGTATATATATATATATATATATATATATATATATATATATATATATATATATATATATATATATATATATTATAATTATATATATAAATATAAATATATATATATATATATATATATATATATATATATATATATTTAATATATATATATATATATATATATATATATATATAAATATATATATATATATTATATATATATATATATATAAAATATATATATACTAGCGTTGCAAAATATAATGCTCTCCCTAATCATTTACAACAAGGTAATAATACAAAGAAATTCAAAGAAAAAATAAGTCTTTACTTTATAGAAAATTACTAACCAAGAAGAATTAAAGAAAATTAAATATAAGTTACGATACTATTATTTAATTAAATAGTAGACTTATCAATTTATTTTATTATTATATTATATATTCTTTTATTTTATTTATTTATTTTTGTTTATTTATCTATTTAAAACATTTAACTTTATATAGGGTCGTAGACGATTTATATTTAAACATTTTCAATTCTGTACTAGTAGCTCTGAAGTCACTTAACTCAAAATTGTAAAAAGAAATAAATATTGGCATTTTAATTAATACAAGTTTTTCATATTTCTATCAGCATTAAAAAGCAAGTTTGTTACCGGCGTTTTCGGAGTTCGCTTGTTGGGTTGTTAGGTTATAATAAAAATTGCAGGGAATGTCAGAGATATTAAGAGCAAGGTCCTGTAACGTATGCAAACCAGCTCTACACCTAAATACTAAACCTGGATAATACACATATCGACCATCTGACATGTTGAGTGTAACCCTCATGTGTTCTCATATCGATATTAAGAATATATTGATAATAACTGAATGTCAATAGATAATCTAAAAAATAATCTGTGTTATTATTAGACTTACAGGTCCCATACATTCTATAGCATAATTCATTTAAGAACCCTCGTAAAGGCGGATCAAAATGACGGACATGTGAAGAATAATGTTTTGCCAACCGCTGTATATTTTTCTGAAAGTGCTCGCCAAGTTGGTAAAATTAAATTAAAATTCGTTCAAAGGAAAGAGCAGGTCAAGTGAGACCCAGGCAACTAAGCTTTGTGCCAAACCTGGCATTAATAAATAGCATTTGGGCATAAAAAACAATTTTAGAATGTCCTATGAAGGTGATAAACATATTTATATTTTGCCTTTTTTATTGTGATACATGGAAAATTAAAATGTTCAAGGTATTGTTGCTTAACTTAATAAAGTTAAGCATGAAGAAGTTTTCACTTTGCCTGATGTAACAGGATAAAATCATTTGAAACCACGTGACATAATTTATCACCTAGTACCCAGTATTCCAGTTTCCAGTAGATATAGAATAAACAAAACTTTTCCTTATTCCATATAACTTTTATAAATCTCAGCCTGCTTATTATTACATTTCATTTTCATAAGACAAGCAAAGTATACTTGTCTTCAACGACGTGGTAAAAAATATTCTTTTGAGCTGAAATAAGAAGAAAATATGAAAATTGTTCCTTTGTTTCCGAATCAAATCAAAAACGAAAGGAGGTTTGGTATCGTTTTGGGAAAGCGAAATGGGAAAAACCGGTTTGTAAAAACAAGGACTACTGAAATTGAGATTTTTTCCTCCAGGTGCCGAGGATATAAAAATATACGATATTTTTTTTTAGTCTTTGATGCTGTATATTGAAGCCCGAGGCAGAAAAATATAACCCTTCTTATTGGATGTGAGAACCAACCTCAACATTTTTCCTTTTGCCTATTTAAGAAAACAGACCACGTAGGAGTTTTCCTGGTATGATGGCTGGTTTGACATCGTTTATAAGCCTTTAAATCCTTTATCCACCATGGTTAGAGAGAGCCACGAAAATAAGGTTATTATGTTACTCGGGTGATAAAGAGATATGGGAAATAATAAATCCTAATTATTGTCGAGAAAGATAAAGTTTTAAAGCAATAAATATAATAAACAAGCATTCACACTCAATATTTTATTACCTCCAGATAAAAAATCAGATTTCATATTAAAGCACACATCATTTCAGGCCTTACATTTCTTGGCCAAAGTGATAAAAAGTATTTTAAACAATGGAGATGGTACATTTGCAATGCATCACCACGAGTAATTTATCTTATTAATTTTAGATTATTAATTTATTTTTATTAAATCCTAATTTAGATTATACTCAGTTTATTCATATATTTATATCAATAAAAAAATTGTATACTTAGTAAGGTCGTCCGAATAAATTGGTGTTGGTATACACTAGCAACAACTTAACCTTTGAATGTACTGTAACCCAGTTTGGGACACTTCAAATATATAACCTCATTACTCTGCTCCGATTACCAGCAGTGTTAATCGGATACCTCATGGTATCCGTCATTATAATATCCTCATGGTATCCTCATGGTAATCAACTACCCAATTAACATTGGGTATTTGAACTTACAGGTTTCAACTTAATATACTCAAATAAGACAGAGCCTCTAAGAAGCCTGAATTGAGGTTTCAAGCCTCGCCATGTATAAAAGGTAGAGTATGTCCCCTCTAGTAATATATTTCTCTGCCTGACACTACTCTATACCCAGGATAGAGATACCTATACTAAGTTTACATTGTTGTGTTTAAGAACATTTTTGTAACAGGATCCCCGACTTGAAGCTTCATTCACCGAAACCTTCTCTATAAAAGTTCGTCTTCTTCGGCTGTCTACTTAGCCAAATATCGAGTGAAATCCGGTAATTTTCCCTGATCTATATATTCCCTGAATAATGAATTTCTATGATTTTACTTGTTTTAGTAGTGAAACAAATTAAAACAAACAACAAATTAAATTAAAATTAAATTAACAAATTAAAATTAAACTAAAATTATTAACAACAAATTAAAATTATTAAAAACGACAACAACAGATAGAGTGAGACACTTTCACCGCTTTACTGAGCTCAGTGATCGGCTTTTGCTTTTATCATAAAATTTACCGATGATCATCATCTTAATAAACTTCTTAATAAAGTTACTGTGGTTACTTCTAAATAGCGGGGTTGGTTCTTATCTATTATACTTACCATTTCAAAAGACACACGGGAAGTTCAGTTTTTGGATATCAAAGAAAACAAAGATTCAGTAGCACAGAACTGAACATATGTATATGGAGTATTAAACGCTGAAAATGCGATAATACATCAAATCATAATAATTTCTGGCTAACAGTAATCATTGCTAAACTAATTAGGCAGCAAAACTTAACAATGGGCCATTGATAAAGTCAAATGCCAAAATATGCAACAAACTCAGAATAGTGCGTGCAAAAATGCGCACGTATGAAAGGTTTGTCTCACACAATTATTTGTGTCGGCTAATTCAACCACAGTGCGCATTGCTGGATAATAGTCATCATGTGAGTTCAGATCACTGAGTACTGATCATTGAATACTGATCAGTAAGTACTGATCATTAGGTACAAATAATTGAGTAGTGATCATCATATGCGGCACGACGAATAACAAATAATAGAAAGATATTTGGTTTTATTTAATTGTTCTCAAGAACACCGAGGTATTAACCCAGATTTAATTAAAATTAAATGCCGAGAAACAAATGCTAACGTGCAACGATAAGAATCCTAGATGTTCCAAAAAATTATCTGTAGCTGGAAAAGAATAAGAATAAAGTCACTCAGCTAGAAATAAAATTATAAGAAAAGCTGGTAGGAAAAAGAAAACGAAGGATTGAATGAAGAAGAGAAAGAACTAGTTAATGGAGAGGAAAAATGTGTAAAAAGTATAAAAAAGGGACAACAATAGAATCAAGAGAAAGGGGGGGGGAGTGCGAGATATTTGGCATTAGGTCAAATTCTTAGCCCAAACATAAGATCTCCTATTCTAGATAAAAAGACGAACTTCTGTCTCTGTCAAGAATTCAACTTGGAAAATAGACTGGAAAGGAAATGGACGAAGAAAATAGCGAGATAAAGTGAAATTAATGGCACTTTCTCAGGCTCCTAACGTGTATGCATCAAAATCAGAAGAATGTGTTTTTTTACGAAAGCAAGGATAATGTATGGAATCTATTTTACTGACCCAGCATTTCAGATCTGTTTATGCGGTGCCCTAGTAAACTTTACCCCTCATATTCAAAAGAAACTCAACACAAGAGAAAAAAGCCCATTATATTTTCTTTTCTCTATTTTAAATTTTGAATGTCAATAATAACTTTTAAAGTTGAGGTCAATTCTTGACATTTAGCTTATTTTTAAAACCGTTAGAACTTGTATGAAGAACTCTAAATCTACATATTATTAATATTGTAATCATTACTAATCATGAATAATTATAATAATAATAATAATAATAATGAATGAATTACTGTCTGTAGACTCTGTGGCCAATGCCCTGAAACATCATCCCACATCATCTTTGAATGCGAAGCTCTAGCATACAAGAGATTTCTGTTGTTTGAGAAGCCACACTAAGCAGAATGAAAACCCAGATGCCAATTTAGTACACAAACTTTTAGAAATAATAAAAGTAAAGGATCTCCTATAAGCTTAGAACACGAGGGTACTTGTACAAAAGACTCAAAGTCGGTTTACACCTACCCTCACAATTAATAATAATAATCATGAATAGATTTTAAAAGAAATATATATATATATATAATATATATATATATATATATATATATATATATATATATATATATATATATATATAAGTACACTCCTGACGAAGCCGTACGGCGAAAGCATGAGCTACTCATCTTTCCTTCTATATTTTTAACCACCTGTAAGTTATTTTAATTGTTGTTAAATCTTATGATTTGTTTTTCTATTTTCTTATATATATATATATATATATATATATAATATATATATATATATATATATAATATATAAAATTACATTCCTGAACACCTATTATAGTAACAGTTGTGACGTGTAAAAATTAATTCTAATTTTACCATTACTCTAGTACAATGCTGTGTATTTG
Organism: Microvelia longipes; assembly: GCA_018340805.1. NCBI lineage: Eukaryota > Metazoa > Arthropoda > Insecta > Hemiptera > Veliidae > Microvelia > Microvelia longipes. The sequence continues at coordinate 45,687,990 of JACMZG010001908.1, read as the reverse complement.
TGTGTCTAAGTATGCAATGGAAGTAATCGTGTAAGCAATCGATTTTGACACTGGAGGCGGAGGTCCGGGGTTTGCAGCCCGGGCTGTAATCTAATTTGTATAAAAGTATTAGTAGAATACAGAGTTCGCCAACTTAATTCTTGGTTGATATTTTACTTACTATAGGATGCAATCCACCTGAGATTATTCGTGGCATTGTTTTAGCGAATTTCCTTCGGAAATTCGCCTAATGGATAGGCGTCATGGCGGAATTCGAACCTCGGACCACGACACAAATTCGTTTCAGTATATATATATATATATATATATATATATATATATATAATATATATATATATATATATATATATATATATATATATTGTAGTGTTTACACTTTCTTGTAAACACTCTATCTTTCGAACGGATTAAAATTTTTTAACCAAACTTGGTACAAAAATCAACCTTGAGAAGGACACGAACCCTATTGAAAACCAGGTTTTGGTGACGTCATTAACCCGGCTTGCTGAGTCAGCGAAATTTTCAAAAAATCGGCAAAATTCAGGTTAATATTTTTTGCCGCGAAAAAAGGTCAATATTTATGTTTTTTAAGACGCTGAATCGAATGAAACCGGTCCGAAGTCGATACGACCACTCTAAGCGACCTAAAAATCGAAAAAACCATTGTAAATTACTAAAACCAAAATTTAGGTCGATAAAAAATACATTTTGAGTAGGGTGTCGTTTTCTATGTAATTTTGGGCGCTAAATCGAATGAAACCGGTCCGAAGTCGATACGACCACTTTAAGTTACCAAAAAGTCGAAAAAACCACAAAAATTATAGAAAACCAAAATTACGGTCGTTAAAAATTAAATTTCGAGAAGGGTGTCGTTTTCAATGTTTTTTGGGCCTCTGAGTTAAATGCCAGTGGTCCGGAGTAAATACACTGAAAAAAATGATTGGTAGTGAGAATGCTAGTGGAATTCAGACGAGTGTTAATTATACTTATTATAGAACCAACGCCAGTGGCCTCACGACAAGAACTTGGTAAACTTGTTGGCGATATACCTGTCACTAGTATAATTAGATTGAAAGCAGAAATAGGCGTTAATACTTGTGACAAGTCTTAGAAGCCTATTTCTTCTGTCGATTCTAACATAGCATTCTTGTAGGCAATAATTATACTTGCTGCTAGTACTACTAGGAATATTATAATACTAGTTATACTTGTAGCAAGTATAATTTTTGTTGTGTTAACTCTCTTATGACTAACTCAAGCAAAGTCTAGTACTGGTACAATTAAGTAAAGGTTGCTGATGGTGAAACTTGTACTTGTGATAAGTACAACTACATTTGCAACAAGTTACATTTGTTAGTACCAAAGCCAATCTATGCCATCCTTAAGAATAGGCATTACTTGTCACAAGTACAACTGTCCTTAGTGTAAACTCGGTTATGACTGACGCATACATAATGTTGTACTGGTAAGAGGTAAATACAGGTTGACGGAGGTAAAAATTGTACTTGTGCTAAGTGTAAGTACATTTGCAACAAGTTTAATTATGATGGTACCAAAACAAATCTGCAATTAGAAGAAGAACAATTATACTCTCGGGCATATCAGCCAAGAATTCTTATACTTGCTAGGAGTACAAGTTTATACTTGTCTTGAGTCTAGTAGAACTGTCACAGGTGTTATTTACTACTTCATTTTAGCTCTTAGTCCTTGCGAAAAATAACAGTTGAGACTGTACCTAGTACAGTAGTACTTCCGTAGAGTAGGTCATTTATTAGCAATACTTGTCCTAGTCTATAATATTCTTGCCCCAAGTTATAATAATACTGTGCCTAGTCTTATATTACTTATTGTAATACACTGGTAGTAACAATATATACTCACTCTGAGTATATATTGTAGTCAGTACAATTCTTTTCTCCTCCTTACAATCCTTACATTGTACTGGCATAAACCTCAATAGAGTTCCACCTTACTTACAGGATAGCTTCTAGCAACGAAACTTATACTTGGTACAAAGATTACTGTAGCCTTGTACACGTTCATTGTAAAAAAGGTTTTAAACAAACAACAATACAGATTTCAATAATCAATTAAAAAATTGTTTCGACTAACTACATAATTGTTATCCTCAGCAATACACTAAGATAGGAGATGATAAAGTAGACACAAGTGAACAGCTCTGATCACTCAGTGTCTACTTGCACATCTCCTATCTTAGGGTATTGCTGATGAGGATGACGATTATTTTGAAGAAACAATTGTTCAATTTATAATTGAATTCTGTATTTTTATTTGTTTAAAACCTTTTTTACAATGAGCGTGTACCATACTCTCAAACTAATAACTACAGGTATCGTTTGTATCTAATATATGTTCCTGCTAGAAATATAGCTGGTAGTAAGGTTCTGAATAGCAATTAGAAGTAAAACAAGGTAGAAGAAATGAAACCAAAAACTATGAAATTTACACAATTTTTACATTTATTGAAATTAAAGTTAAAATTAATTATTTACATATTTATTTATTTATACAGGCAAAGCCCAAAAATTACAGTGAATTTTCAACAATGTTAAGACAAAAAAAATACAAATAATTTACAGAATTATACACATTTTTCCAAACAACAAGTATAAAGAATGTAAAGTATCTTCAACATAGAATGAAAGTAAAAAAAAAAAAAGTAATTGCTAATAAGTAAGGAAAAACAAGTATGTTACATGGTAATGTTTTGATATGGATCTTATATTATAAATGATATTTATTATTTATTTCACAAAGTATATATAATAATAAAAAAATAATACGAAATAAAAATATAAAATAAAAAATAGAGGCTAAGGAATATGATATTACTAATAATTAAATAATTAGGAAGATAGCAAAAATTATGTTGCACCCATTAGAATTTCAAGAATAAAAGTGAAAAACTATTTACATGTAAATTAGATTACAATATTTACATAAAATGTATGAAATATATATTTAAAAATGTGTATCAATTTAAATTAACAGAGATATGTAATTGAAGAATATGCTGTTTTCTGAAATATACATTTATGCTTAATATAAATTTATGCTATTTAATATAAACTAACTTCACTATACTAGTTTATACTAGTAACTATATAAATTAACTATTTACTTTAAATTAAATAGCATAAATGTATATTTAAGGAAACCTCAGATATTAATAAATATGTTTGCTAATTTATATATTAGCTCCAACATAGTTCATAACATTTGGTTATGTTATAAAGTCACTTAAATTTTATTGGATATGTTTTTTGTATATACTATATACACTAAATTAATGCTTTAATTACATATCTCTGTTTATTTAAAGTCAGTATTTATTCTTTAACATTTTAATAATTTTGATATTAATAGCTAATAACACTGTTCAATCTTAGTTAAAAAAGTACATTTTATAAATAAAAGTAAAAACTAATTATATAAATTATTATTAACTTAAATAGTCACTTAAATATTATTAAATTTGATTGTTGCATTGACACAACATTTATATTGACTTACATAACATTGTTTTCTGTACACGTGACAAGCCTTAAGTTAATAATAAATAAATTTAAAAAAAAGTTACAATTAGATACAATAATGCTACTTCAGAAACGCTATATAAATAAATTATAAAAAATTATATTATATAATATAAAAATTATATAATAAAATGATGGGGTTTACTCACTTCTAATGCCAATTCTGCATCGCTGAATTGGCAACTGAAACCAGCAATTCTGCTGGTTTGCCACTAGCACTGGGGTGACACTACTGGTAGTAGGTGTGCTACAGGAAGGTAACACATGTCTGACGGTTCAGATGAAAAAATTGACTCTATTTCACAACTCGTTCCCAACTGAAAGTAAAGAATTAATTATATTTAAAAGTCTATTAATGGAATTACAAATTGCATGTAGTCGCATCACACACATCACTATATACTCCCTATACATATGGGAAAAAGGTAGTATGCAAAATAGGGATATCACAATAATCACAATAACAAGATAATTAAGATAATAGTAATAAATTAAATAATATTACATTATTAATATTAATGTATGCAGCAAAAAAAAGGATCAATGAACAAGAAATAACAGTTTTAAAATTTAAATTTAGATTACATTAATTACAAGGTTTTTAAATAACGACCTCAGATATAAACTTAACATTTTAATTGTCGGGAGTGAACTGAACATAGAAATTTTGAATTAGGAAATATTTTAAATTTTCATGTTTAAATAGTATGTTTAAGGTATGAGCTTCTCGAGTTAATATGACTTACATTATTAAATCATAACAACAATTTCATAAATTCAAAATTAAATCCTATTGTCCTTCTTATTCTTGATGCATGTATTGGTATGATTGCCTGCTCGGCTCTTATGCATGTTAAAAAAACAAATTTAATCTGCACAGAGCAGATTTCATTTAATCTATGCACGATAGATTAAATAAAATCTAATCATAGTTAATTAAAAATGAATTAAAAGGAAAAGAGGTTCCTCTCCTTTCAATGAACCATGTATTTAACTATTTTATAATTAATAAATAAAGAAATATTGTAAAAAAAATAAATGAAATAAAATTAACTAGAGAGTCAATAATATAAAAAAAAGTATAAATGTGTAAATAGTGAAATCAAAACTTACAGGTGAAGAATTTAAAAGAATGAGTACTCTGTGCAGCTGTCATGTCAATCAGTTTTCTTCGAATAAAATTCTATCTCTTTGGTCAGGCACCAAATCCTTTAGCTCTTCATCGTTTGTTAACAAGTCTGGCTAAATCACTGGTTATTCTTCTATCTATAAACAAAGACATGAAATTAGATTAATACAAAATCAAAGAAAATGCATTTTTACTAATAATAGAACAATTTTAAACATTAATGATAATTGCCTATTAGTGACGACGCTTGACAATGAAAGGTTAATTTTAAAAAATGTTATGCATTACTAATAATCATCTAGAATTTAGTTACTATTAAAAACTATTCAATCAATAGTATTTTTATTTAAAACATGCGTGTTTTATTATAAACAAAATTCCGAATCATTGTTGTGGCTAAATCATAATTATCACATGAGCCATAGTAATATGCTCAAGTATAAGCAAGTACCTATAAAAGTTTAAACACGTGGCGTTACCACTTAATATTACACTTTGCACAAGAACAATTTATCCTTGTTGTCAGGACAACAGACAGTATTTTCATAAAAAGTAAAGAAACGAGAAATAAAAAACACCCGAAAATATTATAAACTACTGAGTAAAATATATTATTTTCAAATTAGTATAGGGAGTTTATTATTTAATTTCTTTAAAATTTCAAACATTATGCACACAATCTTAAACAATAAAGCCATTTTAACGATCGAAAACAATCTATTTTACTTTACATAATGAGATATATCTCATAATTGAACATTTACTAAATATAATAGATGTTTATTGATCATTACCTTTAAATTTCTGAATTAAGTGTGGAAGATTTAATTCTTCCAAAAGACAATCAAACCATTCTTCCATGTTTAAAACTTAAAAAAAAATATTACTACTTATTACAACTAACTTTACAACTGACTTCTACAACTACTGATCCACACTCTTCAAGCGCTATGTAACGACTGAAGAGGGGTGGGGAGACGTTCAGGTATTTATAGAAAAGCCAGTGAACCCTTACAGCCCTACTGTACTCCGCACAAGGAATAAAATTACATACTTTAAGTGAAATTTCCTTGTCACAATCGTAACTTCAATTTCTCTTTGGTACAGTAATACTGCTCTACGCTTCTGACAGTAAAAACATTACGATTGACACAGGGACCCTATTCTAAAACTCAAGCATTTAATAACCTTGCGACAAGTAAAAGTTTTAACAGACGCAAAATACGCACCATTATTTAGCATTGCGTGGATCAAATTTTTTTAAACAGAGAGGCTAAAAAGATAAAAAGAACTCTCCGATGCTCACTTTAATTACAGAAGTGCTTTTATATCATGCACAAGATGTTTCTTGTGCATGACATAAAAATAATTAAAACTTTATTAACCTTTCATAATTAAAACTTCTTAAAAGTATGAATATAAGACTGCTGAAAAGACTTACCTGCAAATATATAACTTAAACGTGCCAAAAAGGTTTTAGCATGTAGAAAAGCACAAATAGAGCTAAAAATGTTATATTCATCTACGCCCTGTCGGGCTTCATATTCTGACTACAGCAATTTGTCCAAATTTGGGCCCAAAGTTTTTTTTGTAAATTGTATATATCTTGATAACTATGTGGCGTACCAAATTTTGGTATCGTTTAAAACACGAATAAATTTGCAAAAATAAATATCATTATCAATTTTCTTCTACTTCAATTGTTTATATCCTCAATTTTAAAAACAAGCAAATTTATTGTAAAAAAAAGTTCTTGTATAATTCAAGATATAAATATCCCTTTGGATGGAACACACGTCTGACAGACGGGTATAATTTGTACTTTGATAAATAAGTTTGCTTAAAAAAGCATTTAGAAGCTTTTGAGCTTAATTTGCTTTAATTAACTACTTAGCAATAAGTTAGGGTCATTTGAATTGTGCAACCATTATAAGAATTTTAACAGAGACCAATTTTAGACCCCAAAGTACTTTTTTTAGTACATTTTATATGCTATTTTATTGCTTTATAGGAACATTCGTCTCACAGACTGTGTTTAAATTGTAATTGTTCTTATTTTGCTGGACACAGTTGTTTATTAATGTATAACATAATTTTGTTCATTAATCAATGTAGTGGTTTGAGGTAAATATTATAAAAATGGGTCAAAATATAAAATGGTACCTGTCTGAGAGACGGGTGTTCCACTAACTGGGCTAAAAAATCATGTTCCCTTCAAACGGATATATATACATAAAAAGTAAAGAAATGTTTAGTAAAAAATTATAAGAAAATTAATAATGAAGTTTTCTTTTAAAAACTTAATCTTGTTTCAAATGATACCAAACGGAACTTGCTACGCCACATAGTTCTCAAGATATAAACAATTTCTAAAACAATAACTTGGGGCCCAAATTTGATAAAATCGCTCAAGGCAGAAAATTTAGCCCGGCAGTGCGTAGGTGAATATAACATTTTTAGCTCTATTTGAGTCCCCTACATACCCTTTTTGGCACGTTTAACTTGGAGTATAGAGTAGAACTGGATCAGGCTGGCAATTGGACTGATATGAATATTTGGCTTAATTTCGCCATGACTTATAATCACAAAAAAATAAATACAAACAAATGAAATAACAGAATTCCACTCAGTAATTCCTCCCCCCCCCCCACCGCGCACAATAATAATAATAATTTATTTATTTAATTGTTGAGACAATGTAAAAATTTGTATACAAGTCAAAAAAATGATAACTGTTAGCAGCAAATTACAGCCATAATTAGTTTAATTATAGAACATTTTTATGTTTCAGACAATATTTGATTTTAATTTCAGTTTTTTGGAAATAATTTCTTTCCTGTTAGAGGCATCGATAACCTTATTTCTAAGGTTCTTCTAGATTATATAATTCTTAATAATTTGAGTATTTAATCATTAACATTGAATCACTACAACAAAAGTTATAATGTTTATAAAGAAACAAGAAAAAAGAAGAGGATAAAAATTGACAATTGGCATTAAAATTTTACTTTGCAATTTGTAACTTTTTTATCGTCTTACTTTTGTTGCAGTGATTCAACTTTAATGATTAACGTTGAAATACTAATTTTTGTATTAAATACTCAAATTTTTAGGAATTGTATAACCTTAAAGAAAGGTACTATTAAAGTTTTTCATACTACCAACAGGAAAAAAACTCATTTCCAAAAAACCTAAAATTTGGGCTGGAAATATTTGTTAATTTTATAAGCACGTTTTTGAAAAATCAATTGTCAATTTATCATTTTTTTAAAAAAAGTGATATCGTTTTGGATATCAATTAAATGAGTAATAATTGAGTAAGTTTTCCTAAATTTTGACAGCCTATTCTCAGTTGGTTTCCATGTTTCAGCAAGTCAAATAACATTGAAAATTTCATTTTTATTCAATTTTTTTACGATTCTCAAATAAATTGTATCAGCTTTCTGTAATGATACCAAAATTATGTCTGTAGGTTGTACTGTATGGAAGTTATGAGTGATTTGTTGAAGAAACATTGTAATATTTGAAAAACCGACTAAAAGCGAAATAGCAGCGAAACGGTTCAGATTAGGAATAACAAAAAAGGGGTTAAATTTGTTGCCAATGATGTCTAAAGTCACCTCCTTTCGTTTGTAACATTTTTAACCAAACACCTTGTACAGTCAAGTAACCAACGGTTTTAGGTCTAAATTCTAAAGAACCGCTTCGATAAAAGTTAGTAGGGTCTTTTTTGTCCCCCCTTCCACTTTTTTTATTGTTCCAACTTTAGTGGACTAAGAACCTACACCAATCACCATTACCACCAAATTTTGATCCAGAATTTGTAAAAAAAATGGGGGAATAACAGAAAAGGTCCCCAGAGGATCTTTTCAGGTCCCCCCCAACATTTTTTGGAAATTAAGAGGTACAAAATCATAATAGCCAAATCATTCTTATAATAGTCAAAAATTAGCATTTCAAACATAATAAAAAAAAATGGGGGAAAGGAAAAAAATAAGGTCCCCTAGGGACCTTTTCGGCACCCCCCAAAAAAAAATTTTAGCCAAATTTTGGAACAAATATTGGTGTTAATGGTGATTGGTGAAGGTATCTTGGTCGTCTATAAGTAAAAAAACTTAAAAATTGATAATTAATAGTGGGGGGGGGGACAGAAAAGATCCCGTTCGTAAATATTTTTACGTTTATAGTGTTTACAGATAATTTCTTATTTGAAAATAGCATGGAAGCTTCGTGCCATATCCTGGCAGAGTATTTTTATTTATTGTTATTTTATTATTATTTATGCACAGACTTCAGATTGTTAATAATTATAATAAAATTGTACAACCATCTTGCTAATAGGTGGTTAGAAATGGTTTGAAATACTATTGTTTACTGCAGGCAAGTGTATTTTAGTCTTTAGAAAAGTATAATTGTACTTGTTTTGTGTGTAAACATAATAAGTTTTCTTGTATCCAGTTCAGTGTTAAACCTAATGAAATACTACTGTGCTCTACATGGAAGTATATTGTAGATTTTGGACACGCACAATTGTGGTTGTTTTCAGTGTAAACATAATAAGTTTTCTTGTACCAAGTTTAGTGCTAAACCTAATGTAATACTATTGTTTACTGCTGGGAAGTATATCTTAGTTGTTAGACAAGTACAAATGTGCTTGTATCAAGTGTAAACATAATAAGTTTTCTTGTATCAAGTTTAGTGCTAAACCTAATGTAATACTATTGTTTACTGCTGGGAAGTATATCTTAGTTGTTAGACAAGTACAAATGTGCTTGTATCAAGTGTAAACATAATAAGTTTTCTTGTACCAAGTTTAGTGCTAAACCTAATGTAATACTATTGTTTACTGCTGGGAAGTACATTTTAGTTGTTAGACAAGTACAAATGTGCTTGTATCAAGTGTAAACATAATGAGTTTTCTTGTACCAAGCTTAGTGCTAAGCATACTGTAATATTAAGCTTAATACTACAGGGAAGTCCATATTAGCTTTAATACAAGCACAATTGTCCTTGTCACAAGATTATCAAATCCTGTAAATGTCTATGATAAGGGTAAGTTTATAGAGCTTGAGACAATCCAGACTTACGCTACTCTCAAGCGTAATGCCATTAATTTCTGTGTTATGACAAGTATAGGTATACTCCGGCTGTTATATTTGGTATAAGTAAACCTAATCCAACACCAACTTCTTAGGGCTTCCTACAAGAATAATTTTATTCTTGCTCCAAGGTGATACCTTATGTTGTAGTAGTAAAAGCCTATAATCTTGTCATAAGAACACATGCTTGTTACAAGTTAACGCTACTTCCTTCAAATACAATAAGAGGTACTGCAAGAAAAGTCAAATTAAGTACGAGTTATGCTTGTCAATAGACTAAAATTTTTTTCAGTGTACGACCACTCAAACGCTGGGTACCTGGGTTCACATCCTGGAAGGGTCGATAATTTTTTATCGTTTTTTTTACTTAATATAAGTTAGCAACTAGAAAATAATTCTGGCGCGGTGGTCCGCATGTCGGGCGAATTTCCTTTGGATGTGAAAACTCAAACTCAGAGTACCTGGGTTCAAATCCTAGTAGGGACAATAATTTTTTATCGTTTTTTTACCTAATATAAGTTTACAACCATAAAATAATTCTGGCGCGGTGGTCCGCATGTCGGGCGAATTTCCTTTGGATGCGTGTTTCCGTGCCTTTTACATTATATAAGTTTACAACTACTAAATAAATAATGCCGGCGCGGTGGTCCGCTGTCGGGCGAATTTCATTTAGAATGCGTGTTTCCGTGCTAAACAACCCATTTCTTGCTTATGCAAGAACCATGCCCATTATGTGGTTCCAGTTCATGCTTTAGAACCTAAGCAGTTACTCAATTGTCAAGCACTCCTCGTAACTCATTTTGTCTGTATTTTCCAAAGGAAATGCGCTAAAACCTTTAAAGATAATTGACTAAGCTTAAAGATAAGTAACTAAACTTTACTTCTTGCATAAGCAAGAAATGGGTTGTTTAGCACGGAAACACGCATTCTAAATGAAATTCGCCCGACAGCGGACCACCGCGCCGGAATTATTTATTTAGTAGTTGTATACTTATATAATGTAAAAAGCACGGAAACACGCATCCAAAGGAAATTCGCCCGACATGCGGACCACCGCGCCAGAATTTTTTAAAACTGAGAAACTTTTTGTTGTTAAAACTAATGCTATTGGTTAATAAAATTGTGTAAACTTCGCTCAAGGCATTGTTTCATTAAAAAAATTGGAATTTATTTATTGTATGTGTTAAAAGCAATAACTCAATGAATATTACGAATTAAATAATAAAATAAATTAAAAAACAGGATAATAACTAAGTTGCCGAAACCAAATCAAAAGTCGCAGAAGCAATAAATGTCTTCGTAGTTTAATTTGAATAAACAATTATCCTCTAGTTAAATCTCTGGATATTTTAAAATTGCAATTTTCAACTTTCATCGGTAGTTTGGAACTGAGAAAGTTCCTAAAAATAGTTCATTTAGTACATATATTTTACGAAGTATTAAAAATATATTACAAATATGTATTTCAGTATTCATTGTAGTTTCCATAAAAAATCTAGGTCCTAATTAGCTCGAACGTATTGCTTGCGACGAAAATTATATAATTTAACCAATCAAAAGCATTCTACAACCTTACTTCTATACACCAAAGGTTATTAAATAAAAAAGTTCTGGTTTTGAAAACTTAAAAAGCAAAAAATATTTGATAAAACTTAAACGTATAACTATATAAACGTATTCTGTTTGTGGGAGATAAGAAAAAAAGTTAAGACATTACTTCGAGCCAATAGAAATAGTGGACTTTTACTTAGGTTTGTAACAGATTTTACAACAAGAAAACTATTGCAACATAAGTTTCAGGTGTCGGTGAGTTGAACTAAAAAAAAGATATATTATGTTGAGAAAAAGTTTTACTGGTACCTAAACTTTTCCATTCGTGATCTTAAAAACCCCAAGTGTTGAGGTAGGGGGGGGATCTAGTAGAAATGTTTTTAGTAGCCACTTGTACTGTAAACTACGTTTTTCGAAGGTTCTTTTTTCCTTTTCTGTTTCTTAAAGCTTTTTGCTTTCTTATGATTGAGTGCTTGGGAAAAGAAAAAAAAAACATTCCTTGACTCTAAAAACTACTTTATCATCTTTTACAAGGTAGAAAAGTGTTATTTATTCTTAAAATGTATTAGTTTCAAAGAAAAATCTTTGAAAATAAAACTAGTCTATAAAAATCTTATCTAAAGAAACTGTAAATTATTTATACATTACTGTATTTATTTTGTTTGCAATATATATATATATAATATATATATATATATATATATATATATATAATATATATATATATATATATATAATATATATTTAATATGTATTTATATTTATGTACATTACTTTTCCTTTACACACTAGAATAGAATTTTCAAAATATATTTCAGATTTTTAAACTTTTTGATACCTCTGGTACAGAGGTCAACATGGTAAAACAATTTTATCTTTCAGATACCATAGCATGAAACAAATACACAAACACAAATAGACGAAAATCATGATGGAAACCACTCAAAGATCAAACCTAAATGGTTAGATTAAACGGTTTCCGATTTTACAGGGGAACACAATAATTTTCCTATATACCTGTGGTTGTAAGAGAAGCAAAGTAAAATTACGAAATAATTTTTAGTTGAATAATTTTAAGATTAAAATCTTAATAAGGTATTTTGATAAAGTTTGTTAGGTTGTCAGTTCGAAGCGTGCAATGGAACTTATTTTGTAATCTTTTAATACTTGGTACAAAGTATCTAAGTCTGCAACAGAAGCTAACTTGGTAAAAATCAAGTAACTTTGTCTATCTTACATTTTATCTATCATTAAAATCTGAAGAAAAAAAAGTTATAATGAATTTAAAGTTAAGGACAGTAGAGTTAAATTGAAAAGTCAAAAAAGAAGGGTTACCCTGAAAATATAAAGGAAAATGTTTAGTAAAAAAGACATTTTGACGAAGAATATTAAGGTTTAACTGCAGTCAAGATTTTCTTTAGCTACGGCTTTTTTAAAGTTAATTTTATTTTGGGAACATTAAAACTACCTGAGTAAGTGAAACTTTTCAAAACATTTTCTTTGAAAAAGACAGAGTGAACTAAAATTTAGATGTGCCATGTTACTTCATTACCTGAGTTTGACATTTTACACAAAAATGTTTTCAAACAATTACGAAAAATAGGGTGCTAGGTACAACGAAAATAGTTCTCATAAAATCAGATACACTTTGCTTTTCCTATCGAAATAATAAGTTAAAATAACCAAGTGAGAGAAAAGTCAAACAACTTTACTTGACTTAATGGATGATTTTTGTCAAGAGTTCTACGTAACAGATACTAAAACACACACACACTCTCATACACATACACACACACAGAATGTTTCTTTAGCCTACAGAAAAATTACTTTAGTCTGGCTATGCTTTAGCAGACTTCTAGACTACACTAAATATTTAAATATTTACTATTACTATTACTAAATATTTTTAGGGCTTCTCCTTATGCCTTAAAAGGGGGGGGGGGACAAGCTTTTTTTGGTGGTTTTTGAGATTTTTGGCGGGTGTAATAGCCGCCATTTTGAAAAAGCGATGCATATTTGTGTACTACCCATCGATACCTACAATTTGATACCCCACTAGACTTCTGGCTACAAATTTAGGTAAACAATATTGCTTTTTAATTGATGAATAGTATTTTTAATTTAAAATTAAAAAACACATCAGCATGCTTTAATACGCAAAATATTCTCTTGAGCTTCACAGGAAACATAAAAATACGACATCATTTAAAAAAAACTTAAAAAGTTTTAAAGAGATTTAAAAGTTAGCTCTCTTTTTGATTGTTGGGGAAGATTTGAGTGCCCTACTCGTTTCTAAAGTGTATGTAAAAGCACACCCTTTCCTCTGAAATTAATTTTAGATTCCATTTAAGTCATTAAAATAAAATGTAAGTTATATTTATATTAGAATATATAGCTTGTATTTGGGTAAATTCATCTATCTCGAAAAATGCGTTTGTTGTTTGAACTAAGAACGCTTGCATTTGCTTAATCAGTTCTATAAAAAATGTTAGCCAGCCGCAGTTTATGATGATCCTTAACTTGTTTAAGAGCATTTCCTTTGAAAAGTACTAAAAAATTGCCAGACAAGTAGAAGGGTGATTTTATCTACTACTAGACTATAAAGCATACACCGAATACCTGAGCAAGACAACAATCATTTCAAGAAGTTTAAAAAATTAAAAAAAAAAAGAAATTCGCCCTTCTTTCGGACCTTTGCGACAGAATTTTTGCTCTTCTCAAAATTTGATGGCAAAATGATCTAACCTAAATTGACCTGTATGTAATTACTTTTTTTTCTTAGCAAGTTTTAAATATTGATTATAAGGCGAATTCGTAACTTTCAATGACACCGAAGTCTGTAAATAAATCAAGTTGTAAAATAGGTCCAAGTTTTCCTAAACACTCTCGCTTTGTACAAACAGCAGCTGCAAAGCAGTTAAAGTTTTTAATTGATTGCTCAGTAGCAGCGGCTTTAAATTGCTCCAAACACATACAAGGACTTCATTAAGCGAGGTAATAACAAGCCTTTGAACTTTTTTTACAACAAGTAAAGATCGTTACCTAAAGTGTTTTTATTATTATTATTAGTAGTAGTATCCTTTTAGCAGATGCGTAACTACCATCCTACTTTTTTACTGCGATATTATTTTTGTTATTTCTGATTGGCTGTTTTAACTTTTTATCTTTTATTCCATGATATTTACTTTTTTGTCCAATTCTTCGTTGGTTCTGACGACAACTTTTATTTGTTTCAAAACTGAAAAATGTTGCCATCATAATATAACTATATTTGTGGATAAACCTTGATTTGAATTCTTACCTACCAGTTTTAGGCATATTAAAAAATTGAAGTATTTTTTTAATATGCATATTTTTATATTTTAGCAACTTTATAAATAAAAAGGCAAATTATTTATTAAGTAAATAAATATTAGAAGAATAAAATGAGCAAGATGCTTAAATGATATGCTTAAAATTTTTTTAAGGACATGTAAGAATTATTTCTTTGAAAAAATAAAATAGCGTCAGTTAGCACAATATAATTATTGTAAACTCAAACTAAAAATGTTTGTAGTAATAAGGTATGAAAAAATTTTAAATTACAGAAATAAAATTACTTTATTTCTTTCTCCTTACTATGTACCTTAAAAAAATAAACATTACACTTATTTTTGAAAAACGTATTTCGTTTTAAAAAAAGTCATTAAAAATACATGTGGAAAAATATTAAACAATAAATTAGAAAAGAATTTATTGTGTTTCTTGAGTAGAATTATATTCCTTTTACTGCTCCATTCGTAAAAAAGTTTGAACTAAAATAACAGAAAAAATCGGGCACGGGGAGCCTAGGAAACTTTTTCTCGCAACTTAGAATAATACTATATATAGAAGGAGCACAGGACCGTAAACACAATGTAATTCCACTGATAACACGAAAGCCGGTTGACTGGTGCACCTAAGTAATGCTGCCAACCTGACAACAAAACATTATTTTAAATATTTGTCATAAGTATCTATTAATGAAGAAAGATTGTAAAGAACAAATATAATAACTTAAAACAGCTGCTGAGTATTTAATAAAACCGGTCTTAGATGGCAAAATGGTGGAGGAATACAAGAATCTACATTTAGTTGACGAGGACTACTTTTTATATATAATTTTAATAAATAAGTTAAACTACTATTTAAAATGCTTAAAATATTGTAATGCACCGATATTTATATTAGTATTTTATGAATAATTAATCATTAATGAATAATAGAACATAATAATTAAGCAACCGGAAGTATTGCCAACTTTTTTTAGAAAATTGTATATTGTTAGGGTGGAAGCATTACTTAGGTGCACCAGTGAACCACCTTTAGTGTTATCAGTAGTGCTCCTTCTATATATAGTATTATTCTAAGAACTAAAATAACTTAAAAATGGGGCACGGGGTGCCTAGGAAACTTTTCCTCGCAATATCGGATTCATTACAAATATATTAATCCTACAAATATATACTAGTCGCATTGAAATGAAATATTACAATTTTAGAAAGAAAGATATCAATTTCTTATAAATCTATTTCTAAAAATATTCTATCTCAATGAATTATTTATTATGAACTATTTATTCTTGTTTAGTTTTTCTTCTTTTAATTTGGTTTGATTTGCAACCAAAACTTAGTTATTGGTTGCAATTCCAACCAACTACAACCGCTAATAGTTATTTACGTACCAAGGGAGGAAACAAAGTCATTACGCCCCAGTTTTTTGTTGGGTCCTGAGGCATAAGCCGAGGAAACCATTATATTTAAACCTAGAGGCGTAGCAGATAAATGTTGAATATTTAATTTTTATATATGGTTCCAGAGGCCAACACGAGAAAACCTGCATGTTTACTCCCCAGGCGTAGCCGAGGAAGGAAATTAAAATGGGTGTAATGACTGTTTTCTCCCGTGGCAAGTACAAGATTTTTCCTCTAGATGGGAGAAAATTTTAACAAAAGAACTTTAATTTTAATTTATATAAACCAATCAAATGTAACTTTTATTTTATTTATAACTACGAAGTATTGCTTATTTAAAATCTTCAAATATCTACTCACTTTAATAATCCTCATGAAATCTCAAAACTTTTTTTTTACCCAACAAAGTAAAAGTCTTTTTTATAAGTAAAAAATAAAAAAGAATCACAGCAATGAACAGCAATGCCAACTTCAATTATACTTTTAATTTAAAAATAACATTTTTAATATCAATATGATCTTAGCTATGAAACTAGAAGTTATCTGTTTTAAAATAATATACCTAATGTATATATATATATATATATATATATAATATATATATATTATATATATATATATTATATATATATATATATATATATATATATATATTATATATATATATATATATATATTATAATATATATATATATATATATATGGTGGATTCTGTATTTAAATTTACGCGCTATTTTATATTTTCCGCTATCTATTTCTATCTATTTGTATCATATGTGATATACGTCAGCTGATAAGAGAGAATGCTTCCGCGCTAAAAAGGAAACCTTCCCACTGTTTGTCGTACCCCGCTCACGATCGTTACTGCGTCCGCTACGAAGATTAATATCAGGTACTTACCGCTTTATATTCTCTTAAATATTATATCACATAGTATCTTATATCTTATTATACAGTCCTCTTGCTAATAATTTTCATTCTGCAAGCACTAACGTGCCAGAGGCCTAACGAGTACGCTGATAATATAACTGAGGCGCTCGTTGTAACCTCCATTTTTGCTCCTTCTTGGCCGGATCTTTGATCCACTTTTATGCCTTATATACTTATTTTCTTACCACTGTGTTATAATTTTCCGCATAATTTTTATCTGTACAGAATCTGCCATAAATATCTTTCTTATAATTCAAGTGTTTTACGATATTTTTGTGTTCTTACGAACTGTAGGGAATTTCCCCTCTGAGGGAAATTTATTTTTGTACCAATTATATGTACAATCTGTCAGTTTTTACAAAGAATTTACTTGTAGGGAAATTTATTGTTTTAAAATTTAGGTTGGTTAAACTGTATAATTTAAAATTTTCCCGCTGTTCACTCTACTATAGATCATTATTATGTGTATTTTTCTATGAAAATTCGCTGTATAAACTTCGATAAACTGATTAAACCTTGTATTGTTTATCATTTTATCTGCAGTTGTCATTGTGTCAGTGTCACTTTTATGTTTATAAACATTAGAATTGTCAAAACTTTTCCTTTATATATATGTTTTATTATATGTATTATTATATATGTTTTATTGAGAAATTATTATTTTAAATTTATTTTAATTTCATTAAAATTAAGTAAGATACTTAATTATTATATTTCATTTTTTAATACAAAAAGTTGGTCTTATTTTATAAACTCTTGTTTTTTACGCAGAATTACTTTACTTTTCCTTTCAATTTATTTATAATTTTCGACACAATGACTGACTTAGATAAAAATCTTGCTAAATTTATTAAGAAAAAGAGCAATATTTTCTACGAGCTCAACGACTTGTTGATCTGATTCCTAACTTAGGAGAAGATCGAGTTAAAGAGCAGTTTATAGTGCAATTACACACTATAGAAAACACTAAAAACCTTTTTGAAGATGCTGTAGAACAAATAAATGATATTAATTTAGCTCTCAATCCTGATTTTCAACCTGATTACGCACCTTTAAATGCATTTGAAGAACTATATTGTCAAATTATGGTTGCTCAAGCTAAGTTAGCTTATCAAGCCCGTCCTCAGCCTCTACCGCTTGAGGCCGATAAAAGTTTATCATTGCCTATAAATGCACTTAGTTTGCTTACTTTACCTCCGCTTAATGTAACGCCCTTTGATGGTACAATAAGTAATTGGCCTAGGTTTAAAGAAACGTTTAATAGTGTAATCATACAAAATAGATCTTTAGATGATGTACAGCGTATGCATTACTTACAATCATATACTACGGGTAAAGCTAAGCAAGTTATTCAGTCTTTTAGTTTAACAGCTAATAATTTTTATTTAGCTTGGGACGCTTTAATAAAAAGATATCAATCTAATCGAAATTAGCTGATCATTACATTCATAAAATTATTAATTATGATACCCGCCTCACAAGGCAACTCTTGCTACACTTCAAGACTTCTTAACCAAGTTTGATGATAATATAAACGGACTTAAACAAGTTTCTATTCCTGATCGAGAAGATTATGTTCTATTTTCTTTAGCCATTAGACAACTTGACTTAGAAAATAGAAAACGTTTTGAAGCTCAGATAGGGGAAACAGATTTCCCCACTCTAAGCAAGTTAATTACTTATGTTCAAAATCAATGTCATGTATTTGAAGTTACCGCACCTATTGATATTTCCTCAACTTCATCTACCGCCTCTAAAAGTAAACCTCGATCAAAGGAAAAATTTGTTGGACTTACTGCTGCTACTCAACCTGCTAATAACTTAACCGCTAATAATTTAACCGCTAGTAACGCAACCGCCAATAATTTAATCGCTAATACAACAACCGCTAATACCGTAAGCGCGAATATTACAACCGCTAGTACCAACAACAAAACTAACTCGCCTATAATCTCTTATCCTTCCGCCTCAACCGCTCAACCTAAATGCGTATATTGTCTACAGAATAATACACACAGTATTTACTCTTGCTCAGCCTTCAGGGATTTAAGTATAGACAAACGCATGGAATTTATTAAGTCAAAGAGAGGGTGTACCAACTGTCTTTCTCTTCGGCACTCGACTTCAAAATGCAACTCTACTAAAACGTGTTTTTCGTGTGGACGCCGCCATCATTCGCTACTTCATGTTGCCGGAGCGCCCACTCTTAGTGGGGCTAGCCAGGGGGGGAGTATGGTCGCTCAAAATAAAACAGATAGCGCACAGCAGCTTAATGTTACTGCCGCTACAACTACTCTACATTCTACTACTACCATACTCCGCCGAACTCGACTTTGCACGATATTACTACAAAAGTTTGCCTCTTGTTGTTTTAGGGACCGCTCAAGCTTGTTTACAAAATGGCAATGGCAAATTTCGTACTGTAAGGATATTATTAGACTGCGCTTCAACTGTTAGTATTATAACGGCAAATTGTGCCAAAAGGTTTAATTTACCTATCCAAGGGACAAAACAATGTCTTGCGGGTTTAGGATCTGTCACTGTAGCTGAAACAGAGGGATATACTTCCTGTGTTATTAAACCGTGTCACTCTAATGGACCGCAAATATCTTTTACCGCGTTAGTTGTAAACCAAGACTCTATATTAAGTTTACGCTCTGATATTACCTATACTACTGAATTAATTAACCGCTTTATTAACATACCGCTAGCAGATCCTTTATGGTATAAATCTGAGGTTATAGATCTTCTCATAGGAACCGATGTATTTTTGCAGATACTTACACCATCACAGCTTCCTTGCAGACAAGTTGGTCTAGGTACCTTGCCTACCATATTTGGTAATGTTATTATGGGACCCGCTTCACTTAACCAAATTTATAATAACACCGCTAAACAAGACATGTCTGTTCTAGCTACTCAGGTTGTTCCGATGTCACGTGATACCTCTCTAGAACAAACTGTTTGTAAATTCTGGGAAACAGAAGAAATATGTTCTCAAGTACCAGCTGACCCTGCTGATGCTTACTGTGAACAGCAGTTCATAGACACGCATATCCGCAACGCCCAAGGCAAGTATGTCGTTCATATGCCGTTTAAGTATCCTCCTGATACCTTACATTTTCCTCAGTCTAAAGACTTAGCGCTACAACGTTTTTACTCGTTAGAGAAACGACTTCAAAAAAATAAATCTTTAAAAAATTCTTGTTTTGAATTTCTTAAAGAGTATAAGGATCTTGGTCACATGAAAATTGCTACGACTCCAGGAAAATACTACCTACCTTACTTCTGCGTATTTAACCCTCATTCGCCTACCACTAAGGTCAGGGTCGTATTTGATGGCAGCGCTAAAATATCAAACTGTTCTTTAAATCAGATGCTCCATGCTGGACCCAACTTACAAAAAGATATATGTTACGTTTTAACTAACTTTCGAACACATAAATTCGTGTTTACCTGCGATCTTAGTAAAATGTATAGAGGCATTTTGTTACACGAAGAAGACAAGGCCTTCGTAAGAATATTTTTTAGGGAGTCACCTGATGAGCCTCTCGTAGAATATGAACTTCAAACTGTAACATATGGTCTAACCTGCAGTGGATACCTGGCGCAAAGGTCTCTTATTCAACTCGCTCGCGATGAAGGTCATCGCTATCCGCTAGCTGCTTCAGTACTTGAAAAAGATTCGTTCGTAGATGACTTGCTAGTGGGTCAAAGTTCAATCGAATACTTACTTGAAGTTATGAGACAGTTACGTAATTTGTTAGCCTGTGCTGGTTTCAAATTAAATAAATGGTCGAGTAACTCACCTCAATTTCTAGAAGGTTTAAAGGAAACTGTCACTGACTCTCCTTTAATAATATGCGAAGATAGTATAAACACCATAAAAGTTTTAGGAATCCAATGGAATCCAATTCATGATGTTTTTGAGTACAAAGTTGAATTACCGTCTTCTAATTCTTTTCATACAAAAAGAAATATTTTATCTACTATAGCAAGGATCTATGATCCTCTTGGTTTCTTAGCACCATTGATAGTGACTTTAAAACTTTTTCTTCAGACTTTATGGAAAGAAAGTAATTTGAGCTGGGACGACCCTATTGACAAAAGTCTTTCACTTTTATGGACTACTATTCTTCAAGAACTTCCGCTTATGACAACTATACGGATTCCGCGCTACATTCA
Source organism: Microvelia longipes (assembly GCA_018340805.1). Taxonomy (NCBI): domain Eukaryota; kingdom Metazoa; phylum Arthropoda; class Insecta; order Hemiptera; family Veliidae; genus Microvelia; species Microvelia longipes. The sequence continues at coordinate 45,666,828 of JACMZG010001908.1, read as the reverse complement.
TACTGATGATGATAGTTTTAATTCTTTTCAAATAATTGGCTTTTCAGACGCTTCCGAGCGCGCCTATGGTGCTGTTGTATACTTAAGAGTCGCTTTGAATGATAATCAAGGGAAATTGTTTTTACTTAAATCTAAATCAAAGTTTCTCCTATCAAACCGCTGTCTATTCCGCGCTTAGAATTAAACGGAGCGTTATTACTAGCTAAACTTATTCACTCGCTCAAACCACATTTTGCTGATTTCAACGTTAATGAATATTATCTATTTACCGACTCAATGATAACTCTAGCGTGGCTTAATAAACCACCTCACTTACTAAAAACTTATGTTGCTAATAGAGTTGTTTCTATTTTAGAAATGACAGTACAGGACGCTTGGCGTCACGTGCGCACCGCTGATAACCCTGCGGACTTAGCCAGCCGTGGGCTAAATCCTGTTGCCTTATCGGAATCTAATTTATGGTTTGAAGGGCCTAATTGGGCAAAGTCACCTATCCAAGAGTGGCCATCTTCAGATAAAGAATATATGACTTTCAAATAAGTTCAGTTCAAGTTCCTGAATTAAAGATTCTTGCACCGCCAGTTCTAATTATTGACAGAAATAAAGTAATAACTGAAAACAGTTTTATTATTTTCTTTGACAACTTTTCTCACATGCGTCTTGCTCTTGCAGTTATACGCCGCTATATTCACAATAAAAGAATACCAGATAATCTATCTGAGTCTCGTGCGAAAGGTCACATTACTGTTAGTGAGTTAAATGATTCGCTCAAGTCGTTAATTAAAATAACTCAGCAAACGTACTTTATTGAAGAGATTGCATTTATATCTAGAAATAAGCAATGCAGACAATCTATTCAAAAACTTGTACCATTTTTAGACCAGGATGGATTAATACGAGTTGGAGGCCGCTTAGATAACAGTTTGTTAGCTTATGATTCTAAGCACCCGTACTTATTGCCTGGACGAGGTCATTTCGTTAAGTTGCTTATAGAATATTACCATATTTCTTATATGCACGCTGGTAACCGTACTCTTCATGCGCTACTGCGTAGATATTATTGGATTCTTTCACCACACTCTATTATTCGGCAAGTTGTTCACCGCTGTGTACGTTGTTCTCGTTTCCGCGCCGCTACCGCTAATCCTATTATGGGCAACTTACCCTCTCACCGTGTTGTTCCTAGTCGACCTTTTTCTCAAACAGGAGTGGACTTAGCTGGCCCGTACCAAATAAGAGAATATAATAGACGTAAAGCGCCAACTTTTAAGGCATACTTTGCGCTGTTCATCTGTATGGCAACGAAAGCCGTACATATTGAACCCTTGACTAGCTTATCCACCGAAGCATTCCTCGCAACGCTTAGCCGTTTTACCTCTAGAAGAGGAGTTTGTTCAGATATTTATTCTGATCAAGGTTCCAACTTTAAAGGAGCCGCCCGCGAAATGAAAGAAATAATAACCTTTATGAGTTCGATAGAAGTTCAGAATTCCATTGCATCAACTTTAGCAAGACAAAATATAAATTTTTGGTTTAACACAGCTCGTGCCCCGTTTATGGGGGGTATCTGGGAAAGTAATATTAAAAATGTAAAATATCACCTAACTAGAGTAGTTGGATTGAATGTGCTTACTTTAGAAGAATTTTTTACTTTATTAGCTAGGGCAGAAGCCATTCTGAATTCACGTCCCCTCTATGAACTTTCATCTTCTCCTCACGACCTCCAAGCGCTAACTCCAGGACATTTTTTAACTGGCAGTCCTATTACCGCCCTTCCTGAATATCCGCTGACTGATATCAACATGCATAGATTATCTCGCTGGCAGCTGGTCAGTCAAATGTCTCAGCACTTATGGAAAAGATGGGAGCGTGAATACCTCCACACTCTTCAGCAACGTAACAAATGGTTCACTGCCGATAGTAATCTCGAAGTTGGCCAGCTAGTATGGATCTGTGAAGATAACGCTACACCACTTTCCTACCCTCTAGGGGTAGTAGATAGAATTATATTAGGAAAAGATGGAGTAGCCCGCTCTGCTATCATACGGACCGCAACTGGATGTTACGATCGTCCCGTCCGGAAGCTAGCTCCTCTACCACTTCCTTCAACGAATATTAATTAAGCTATAGTTTAGGGAAAGGGGGAGTTTTTTATTTTATTTTCTTATTTTTACTAGAAGTATAATTTTTTTTCTTTTACCTTTACTCAAGTATTCATTTATTTCTTATATTTTCTATGTGAAAACCTTAGGTTTTCAGGGGGGAGTTTATGGTGGATTCTGTATTTAAATTTACGCGCTATTTTATATTTTCCGCTATCTATTTCTATCTATTTGTATCATATGTGATATATACGTCAGCTGATAAGAGAGAATGCTTCCGCGCTAAAAAGGAAACCTTCCCCACTGTTTGTCGTACCCCGCTCACGATCGTTACTGCGTCCGCTACGAAGATTAATATCAGGTACTTACCGCTTTATATTCTCTTAAATATTATATCACATATTATCTTATATCTTATTTATACAGTCCTCTTGCTAATAATTTTCTTTCTGCAAGCACTAACGTGCCAGAGGCCTAACGAGTACGCTGATAATATAACTGAGGCGCTCGTTGTAACCTCCAATATATTATATATATATATATATATATATATTATATATATATAATAATGAGTGTGTGTTTGTGTTTATGTGCGTGTAAAGGATTTTACGCCAATCCTAATAGCAATTTTTTCAAATGGAAACTTGCTGAAAGACGTTAGATATAATTTATAAATTTCTTAGGAAGTAACGTAAGAATGTTGTAAATGCAGTTAACACGTAATATCAGCAGCAAAGACAAAACTTGTAAATAAGGAAATGATGAATTTGACTTGGTTTCAGCAATTTGTTGATCTCTCTCTGGTAGGCTGGAGTCACGTTCGGTATTGCGTAGCGGCTGGGTATTTACGTGATGCGATAAGTTCCACATACGTGATACCCTCTGTGTTCTATTTTCACCGAATTCCCTGTTATTAGTCATATCTCTGCTCATAATGGGGAAAAAATTCCCCGATAAAATGGAATTTTAAGTATTTCTTCTGTTATAAGTGTTAACTAAAAAAAAGCCGGTTTCGTTTAAACTCAGTTATTCTTTCATAACCTTTTATAGATATGTTATTTATTTTGTATTAATTGAAAATTTGTTCGAATTCTCTCTTACTTTATTTTTAATACCGTTCATCTGTATTTGCTACATAGGCCACTCAAGTAAAGATCCGTCTCAAAAGATTCTAGTTTGTAGTGCGGGTTCTAGCCTGGTTATAATTACAGGCAGGACATCTTACGAACTGATCTAGAGGTTGTTTTTGCTGAGTCATTATTGTGGGTTAATGACGTCATACATATTTTATTTATAAACAATAGGGTAAGAGACATTAAAAATGTTAATTTTTTTATCAAGTTTAATTACGATTCGAGAAAGCGTTTGAATAGTTACGTGTCTCATAAAAATGTCTAGGAACAAAAATGTTGTACATACATACATTCATACATATATATAATATATATATATATATATATATATATATAGTATATTTATATATATATATATATATATATATAATAATTATATATATATATATATATATATATACAGGGTGTTTCATATAAAGTGTCCACCAGAAAAGGAGGTGATAGTACTCTTCAAAAGGAACAAAAATGTCCTATAATATAGAGCCCGATCTCAACCGTTTTCCCACAAGGTCAAATTTAATATTATAAAAAAATATTTGACCTCACATCATAAAATTGTTAATAGGGATTTAACTATTCAACTAAAAAGGCGAAATTGGTATCATTAGAAAGCTGAGTAAATTTCCTAAGGACAAACTATTAACTATGTCAAATATTTTGGAACTACTGCCCAAAATTTTGCATGAAACATGATTTTTTTTAAAAAATGAATTTTATGGAATTTTGTAGTAGGGCATTAGAGGAAGTAAGAGACGAGCAAAGTTCAGCCAAGAACGGAAAAAACTTCTCTTATGATTTTTTTTTTGCCCTTTAAAAAAATGTAAATATTTTTATACTTTCAATAGTAAAAATTTTAAAGCCATTCTTCCTAGAAGTTGAAAAACTGATATTTTTTGGCATTTTTGCATATGTCTACACATGTTAATTATGGTACATAAAATAATTAAAAATCTCTAAAGCAAGAGAAAAGAGTGGTTTTAGAGGAAAATGTGTTAGAATAAAATAGGTTTATTTTACCTTCTAGAGTCTAAAAATCGTATTATTAAATTATTTTCAAAAATAAAATATTTTGTTAAAATAACACATTATTTTCACTTTTATACGACAAAAATGATCAGTTTTTGCAACTTCTAGCAACAATAGCTTACATTTTTGACTATTGAATGTATAAAAATATTTACATTTTCTTAAAGGGCAGTCATAAGAGAATTCGTTCTTGGCTGAACTTTTTGCTCATCTCTTACTTCCTCTAATGCCCAACTACAAATTCCATAAAATGCATTTTTTTTTAAAAAAGGATGTTTCATGCAAAATTTTGGGCAGTAGTTCCAAAATATTTGACATAGTTAGTAGTTTTTCCTTTAGAAAGTTTACTCAGCTTTCTAATGATACCAATTTCGTCTTTCTAGCTTGAATAGTTAAATCCCTATTAACAATTTTATGATGTGAGGTCAAATATTTTTTTTAAAATATTAAATTTGACCTTGTGGGAAAACGGTTGGAGATCGGGGTTTGTATTATGGGACATTTTTTGTTCCTTTTGAGGAGTACTATCACCTCCATTTCTGGTGGACACTTTATATGAAACACCCTGTATATATAAAGCTTTAAAATATGTATATACTACTGATTAGTAAGTTTCCCTTTTCAAAAAACTCACCTCCCCTATTTTCCTTAAATATTTGCTTAAATGCTTATAAATTGCAAAGATAATTACAGTTTTCAAGGTAAAACACTCTAGTTTAGAATCTAGAAAGTTTTAATTCATGTAGAAGTCCTAGTATGCCATGAGCTAGATCAACAAACATATTTTTTTTGTTTTATATCCTAACTATTTTGAAGGCATACATTTGAAAAGTAACAGCAGGAGGTTTCCCTTCGGTAATTCGCTAAAAATACATTAAAAGAAATAACAGAGTAAAAACCTTCCTTTATAAGAAAATACCACTCATATTTTACTGTAATTTTTTCACAAGACCAAGAGGGGCCTGCTTATACAAAAAAAACTTTAAGTTATTGTTTATCCAAATTATTGAGACATCAAAATTGTCCCCCATTCTGTTTTATCCTTGTAATTTGAGATACAATTGAGAGGGTTTGAAAAAGTTACAAAATGAGTTACGTGCTTTAAATCTTGCTTTTGAGTTTCTAATCTTGAGCTTATTTCATACTTTATTTAAGATTATTGATTGACAGTGCTGGATACTGCATTGAATTGAAATTGGATGTCAATCACATATATAATCCGGATAATTACATCATGATACTCTATCAATTAGCTATCAAAACCAATTGCTTTAAATACTCATGTGCATTAATTACGTCTGTCACTCACCAGACATATGCCCTACTGTGTTAGAGATAAAATTATTTTAAAATCACACAAAAGTCATTCCGACTAAGAAGGTTTTCCCCAAAACCCCTGATAAGCTACAAAACTGAAAAAATTTCATTACCTGATTGATGAACTGAAAGATCACTGAAAATAATATTATTGACAACTAATTCGACCAATGAAAGGAACGAAGAAAAGAGTCTCTCCACAAAACAATAATTTATTCAAAGCGCTTCAACCTACAAGAGGCCATCATCAGTGCCTGTACAAAGAAATAGAAACCATAACAAATTAATCATAAATAGTCAATACTAAAACAATAAAAAAAAATAAAATACAAATAAATAACAAAGTTAAGACAGTTATATTTACTATACTTATATACTTAAATCTAAGTATATTTAAATATACTTATATTTACCTTTAATGTCTTTCTCTTAGCCGTTTATTCTTTTTATTGTATCTGGTAATTTTTATTCATATTTAATTTATATTTGTTTTACTGTCTTAACTTTGTTATTTATTTGTATTTTATTTGTTTTTATTTATTGTTTTAGTATTGACTATTTATGATTAATTTTTTTATGGTTTCTATTTCTTTGTACAGGCACTGATGATGGCCTCATGTTAGGTTGAAAGCGCTTTGAATAAATTATTGTTTTGTGGAGAGACTCTTTTCTTCGTTCCTTTCATTATGAACAACTCCACTAGTGCTCATTCAAATTCATAATTGGACCAATTTATTTATTGCGTTTTCATGGTTAAAACATGTAAGTTCTCTATCCCTTAAGGACGAGCGAATCGTGTTAGAAGATATTACTGAATTAAAAATCAAGCGTTTATAACTCAGTAGCTCGTCTTATATTCTGAAGACGAGCAAGGCGATTTTGAAACGAAAATGAAATGAGTTTGAAATGAAATGAAAGGAAAGGTTCCGAGCCACCCCGTACCTGATTTTTTGAATAATCACATCAAGGAATATTATTATAAAGCTGATAGTGATGCTGTCTTTCTTAGCTATTCTATTTAACTAAGATTATTTAAATCTGTAAGTTGAATAGAAACTTTGGTAAAATAAGGAAATAATTAAATAATTATAAAAAAAATAATTAACCTTTTTTAAAAAAAAAATCTTCTTATTTAATTATCTCCCGAGTAATTTTGTCTTGTTCTGTAATTTTTGCAGATTAGGTTAGTTTTGTTTTTACATTGACATTTCCTTAATTACTATTCTCTAAGATACGAGAAACATCTTTAAAATAATTATCTTAATTTTAACTTTAAGAAAAAGTCCCATTAAATAAACCCTTCGTTATTTATTAAGTTAATTTTCTAAACTTTTATTTTTCTCTTTATTCTTTAAGGAAGAATTAATTTAATTTAGTTAAAATTTTGTAAGAAAGTTAAGATTTATAATGGAAAGAATGGTGCAATGTGTTCTTATAACGACTCCAGTATGTTACAGTCACTCCCACCAACATCATCATTAATTTGTCAGGGTGATTAGGCACTTTAGATGAACACTTTGCTATCAAGGAAGAAAACTCTTCGGTGGTTTTAATTTAATTTAAGTTTTATTACTTCTTTTTAAAGTTTTTTCTAAATAAAAATTAATTTAGTTAACCTTTCCTGTAATAATTATATTTTATCAAGTTTAAATTAACTTAACTCTTCTTTTCTTGTTTTGAAAACTTTTGATGAATCATGCTTCTAGTTAGACGTTAAAAAAGCTCGTGCTATATTTTGTCTCACTAGCACATAATATATTGAATCTTAATCAAATTTTAATACCACCTAGTTTATTTCAATGCATTCGTTGAAAGAAAATTGTGTAAAGCATATCGGAACTTTTCCTTTAAGTTTGACAATAGGACACATTTTAAATTTATTACAATAATATACTTCAATCTTAAGTATTATCCTCTTCTAAGTTGCTCATTAAAAAGAGTCTTTTACCTTACTAAATTTTATCCTGTATTTCACTTCATAACTAACTAATTATGAACTAACTCATTGACGCAGCGTATTACAGAAGAACTCATTATGACAGCCGCGGAACTCATTGACGCAGCGTATTACAGAAGAACTCATTATAACAGCCGCGGAACTCAATGACACAGCGTATTACAGAAGAACTCATTATCTTAGCCGCGGAATTCAATGACACAGCGAATTACAGAAGAACTTATTATCACAGACGCGGAACTCAATGACACAGCGTATTACAGAAGAACTCATTATCACAGCGTATTACAGCGGAACTCATTATCACAACCGCGGAATTCATTGACTCAGCGTATTTCATCATAAAGGTTTCGTTATTTTATTACATTGATATTCCTTATTTATAAATAAAATTATTTTTCACTCCAAAAATATTTTACGACATTTAAAAGCCTAGAAAAAAGGTTTTGATTCAGACCATAAAACCCCACTCTTCAGAACAAAAAGTTGCCAAAAAATGAAATGTCCACCCTCTATCTGGAGTATCCCTTGCGAAAAATATAAACACTCAAAGTTATATTTGTTAAAATTTAGGAGAGATAAGAGCAGGCAGTGAGCCAAATCCAGCCGGAGCCCAATACTTGATCCTGCAATATATAAGCGCGAAGTTTCATTAGAGTGGGTGGACTGTAATCAACTTTTTTTTAAAAAAGCTGAATTAATTAAACAGCATTTCTCGCATCACTATTGTGAAACTGCACAGAAATTATTTCGGCTGGGCTTTAGAAAATTACTTTTTAACGCCTCAGCTACGCCTGTTTTGAATTATGGAATGACTTTCCTTTTCAAATTTCATCGACTTTCAGCTTAAATCTATTTCAACATACGACCTACCTTATATAAGTTATTTCATCAATATTCAACTATTTCAACTATCAAATATTTCGAGCATATTCAACTTATTTATTAGTGTTCCTAAATTTTAAAAGGAAATGAGCACTAAAGTATTTAATACTTAGCCTAACTGAGCTTAGTAACAATGCCTAATATATTGCAAAGAACTAATTAAGCAAGGAAGCATGTATTCATTTGGCAGTATAGAACACTGCCTAATGAATAAATCCAACCTTATGAAGAATCCAAGGCCTTATGAATATACCTTTTCTTATGAAGAATCAAGGTAAATTAACGAAAAAGTTAATATGGTACTGCACCAACTATAAATCATAAACAAATCCTTCTTAGACAGATTTCAATCTACATGAGGTGTTTTATATTCCAAGCCTTATTAATAGACCAAGAGCCCAGGGGTGTTTTGTTAATAAAAAGTGTAATGGCTGGAACCGGTCTCAATTTTTCGTAAATACCTTCCTTAACAAGGATCTGCAATTCTGCCGACTCGTATCGGATGGGTGTCCCAGGCAGAACGCACTTTGGGGTCAAAGGTTCTGCCTGGGACACTTATCCGATAAGAGTCGGCAGAATTGCAGATCCTTGTTCAGAAAGGTATTTACGAAAAATTGAGACCGGTTCCAGCCATTACACTTTTTATTAACAAAACACCCCTGGTCTCTTGGTCTATAAGGCTTTTAGAGTCTAAAATGATGAAGCGAGCGTAGCAAATACAATAAGCTAAGGATATTTAAAAATTAGCGAAGCACTCAGTACCTGATGTTTTACTTAACACGCAGCAGATCAGACGAGATGCTTGAGTTAAGTTAACATTTTAAAAAGGATTACTTTGCTTATTTTTCTCTATGTTTTAATTTAAATTTTGAAACAGGAGAGTGAATTATATTGTAAATTAATTTATTCGTTCAAAGTAAAAACTGATTTAGTGTTCAGAATTCTTTCAAATATCCAAACCCTACTAAACATTATTTCCAACAGGTTTATTCAATTTACAATTAGTATCAGTTTATTCTAAAATACATACTTGGAAATTTATACCAGTTAAATAAACCCACTCGGTTTATCTCCTCCTCCTCACCCCCCCTCCCCTATAAGTGCATAGATTAGCATAATTTTCAAACATAAACATAAGCACTAAGCAAACATTCCTCCTCAATACAGTTTAATCAGCATTAACAACAAACATAAACATTAAAACTTTATAAAATCAGTTTATCTAATTTCAAGTGAAATGACTACCTACATTTTCCTGTTTACAATTAAGCTATGAATAGGATTCGTCTAATTAATATTTAATGAAGCAAAATTTGAATCAAGTGCTTTTTAACTTAGGGTTAATGAAACATTTGATTAACCAATACCGTAATTTTATTAGAGGGTGTATTAAATTAAAAGAACAAGGAAAAAAATATTTTAAACATAAAAATATATTACTAACTATAGCGTAAATTAATCAAAAGCTTAGTACTTGGTTCTTAGTAGTGATTATATAAAATATTTTGATGTTTAAGAACTAAAAAAAATATTTAAACAAACATAAAAAATCAATATAAAATTCCAAGCTAAATCCGGGACTAAATTAAAGATATCAGACAAAATTTGCAATCCTAGTGGTCATTTAAAGATATCAAACCAAATTAGAGATATCTGACTGATTTACAATCGTAGTGATCATCCTAGATATGAAACCCAAATTAAACATATCAGACGGATTTGCAATCCTAGTGATCATCCTAAGATATGAAACCAAATTAAACATATCAGACGGATTTGCAATCCTAGTGATCATCCTAAGATATGAAACCAATTTAAAGATATCAGACGGATTTGTAATCCTAGTGATCATCCTAAGATATGAAACCAAATTAAAAATATGAGACGGTTTGCAATCCTAGTGATCATCCTAAGATATCAAACCAAATTAGGGATATCTGACTGATTTACAATCCTAGTGATCATCCTAAGATATGAAACCAAATTAAACATATCAGACGGATTTGCAATCCTAGTGATCATCCTAAGATATGAAACCAAATTAAACATATCAGACGGATTTGCAATCCTAGTGATCATCCTAAGATATGAAACCAAATTAAAAATATTAGACGGTTTGCAATCCTAGTGATCATCCTAAGATATAAAACCAAATTAAAGATATCAGACGGATTATTTATCGATGTGGTTATTCTAAGACCTGAACTGAAGTAAACATACTATAGCTGATTGCAGTTCTAGTAGTCATTTTAAGATTTGGAGCTAATGTTAAGATAAGTCACTGAGTTGGGTTATGTTGATTTTATGTGAGGAGGAATAACTGTTTCTTTTTAAAACGTGAGTTGGTATTTTTGTTTAAGGGGTAGTCAAAGATATCACACTTATATACTTATAACTAATGACAAAGAAAGAAGTCTGGAGCGGTAGTTTGCATGCCGAGGAAATTTCCTTTGGAAAGCGTGTTTCCGTGCTTAGCAATTTATTTCATGCTTATGTTTTATAACTGTAACAGTTACTTAATTATATAGCGCTAATTGTTTCTCATTTTTATGCATTTTTCAAAGGAAATGCACGATTTCCCTGAAATATAGGTGCCATTAACTGAATTAACAAGTGCACATTATGGTGACCACTGCCAACAATGTGATTAATATGCGCTTTTTCTTTGAAAAATACAGAAAACATTAGTGACGATTCTTGCTTTAAAATTAAATAACTGCTCAAGTTATAAAGTATGAACCGGAAGAAATGGTTTTGTTAAGCATTCCAAAAGAAATTCGCTCGGCATGCAAATTATTTTTTAGTTATAACCGTACCCTGGTTTTAAGTACTTGAGTACATTTTCATTTCACTCTCAGGGCCAAAAACATTGAACACGACTCACATCGTGAAATATGTTGTTTCTCAACTGCATTTTTGGTTTTAACCAAAAATGCAAAACCAAAACCAAAAATTTGGCTTTGAACCAAAAATACTTTCAGGTATAAATTGCTTTCAAAAAGTAAAGAATTTAAAGAAATAAGATGGGACAAGTTAGAATAGCTGAGAGACAGATAGAAGGTAAGACAGAACAAGGCGAGGGTAACTTTATAACTTCATTGACTTCTGAAGTCTCTCCAAAAGATTTTAACCCTATAAAACTACAGGCAAACCATAACACACTTACAGATATACATATATATATATAATATATATATATATATATATATATATATATATATATATATATATATATATATATATATATATATATATATATATATTGCTTATTAAACTTATTGTTTTGCTAAGACTTCTTTAAGTGTTTTAAGAGTTTTGGGAAAACAATGTGTGAAAAACTAAAAAGCTTTTCCGTGCTTAAGTGGAATTCACCTGGTATAAAGGATTTACACTCTCGCATTCTATACTTTCTACATTCTTTTATCTATTTTGATTTAAAAATTTCGCTTAATTAGAGTAAATATGATATGAGAAAAACACTACATAGAATACCAATAATGAAGATAGTGTGGGTAATTCATAAATTGTTTCATTAATAAGTTCGAATACTTAATTGGATGATACATGAAAAAACTAAGGTATGTTAAATCTTAGAGTTATCTTTACTTTAACCCGTAACTAAAGACAGAATTAAGGTTGGGTATTTTTTCAGCGGGAAGGAATTCTCAAGCTTTCCTATCTTTCCGGGAAAGTCTTCTTAATCACAACTCCTTAGGGTGCATTCGCGACGCTCGAGCGCTCAGAGCGCTCGGATCAGTGTGTTCAGTGGTGGAGGGGGATGGTGGGGACAAAAATTCCCCCACCATCTTACTGACCACACTTGGTCTCGCGAACGCGTTTTATTCAGGCTTATGTGTACAGTTATTAGGTTATGTTACTGTTGTAATTTTTTCAAAAATTCAATCATTTAATTAAAACTAAAACGTACAAATTAAAGAGAAACAGCACAAAACAGCAGAAACACAACACAGTAACAGCACAGCACAGTACATGTGAATATAAAGGTGAGGTAAATTTTTGTATTTCCCGCTAAGAAGGTTTCAATTGAATAGGAGTGGGGAGAAGTGATCGAACTGAACCTGCCGAAAGCACGATTAGTAGGATCAGTCCCACCACTACTATCCTGGCTTCCCGCTTCTTTTGGCTCCTCCCCCTGGCTACGCCTCTGAGCACAATCATGGTAACTAGTAATGCGTTGCATCAAGAACTCACGTCAAAGTATACATAAAAAAATATTTATTTAAAAAGCGAAATGAGTTTATTAAAACATTCGGATGCTATATATTTTAAAGTATAAACTCAAAAAGGCTCGCTTCGCTGCTAGTTTAGGTATCTTAAACATTTACATAGTAAAAAAGGCTCGAGGGTTGCTTATATTTATAATAATACAATAAAAAGGGCTCGCTTCGCTCGCTAGATTGCTTATATTTATAATAATACAAAGTTAAAAAAGGGCTCGCTTCGCTCGCTAGATTGCGTATATTTATAAAAATACATAGTGAAAAAGACTCACTTCGCGCGCTAGATAGCTTATATTTAAAATAATTCAAAGTTAAAAATAGGCTCGCTTCGCTCGCTAGATTGCTTATATTTATAATAAAAAATAAAGTAAGAAAGGCTCGCTTCGCTCGCTTAATTGCGTATATTTATAATGATAATATATATATTTATAATGATACATTCTTAGAGAAGGCTCGCTTCGCTCGCTAGATTGCTTAGTACAAAGTAAAAAAGGCTCGCTTCGCTCGCTAGATTGCGAATATTTTATTAATGCATAGTAAAAAGGCTCGCTAGATAGCTTATATTTATAATAATACAAAGTTAAAAAATAGGCTCGCTTCGCTCGCTAGATTGCTTAGTACAAAGTAAAAAAAGGCTCGCATCGCTCGCTAGATTGCGAATATTTTTTATTAATGCATAGTAAAAAAGGCTCGCTAGATAGCTTATATTTATAAAAATACAAAGTTAAAATAGCTCGCTTCGCTCGCTAGATTGCTTATATTTATAATATATATTGTAAAAAAGGCTCGCTTTGCTCGCTTTTTTGCGTATATTTATTAATAATAAATAGCAAAAGAAGGCTCGCTTCGCTCGCTAGATTGCGTAGATTTATATTCATGCATAGTAAAAGAAGGCTCGCTTCGCTCGCTAGATTGCTTATATTTATAATAAAATATAATTGTAAATAAGGCTCGCTTCGCTCGCTAGATTGCGTAGATTTATATTGATGCAAGTAAAAAGGCTCGCTTCGCTCGCTAGATTGCTTATATTTAATATTAATGCATTGCAAAAAAGGCTCGCTTTGCTCGCTAGATAGCTTATATTTATAATAATACAAAGTTAAAAATAGGCTCGCTTCGCTCGCTAGATGCTATATTTATAATACAATATATTGTAAAAAAGGCTCGCTTCGCTCGCTTTTTTGCGTATATTTATAATAATAAATAGTAAAAAAAGGCTCGCTTCGCTCGCTTGATTGCGTAGATTTATATCGCATAGTAAAAGAAGGCTCGCTTCGCTCGCTAAATTGCTTATTTATAATAAAATATATTGTAAATAAGGCTCGCTTCGCTCGCTAGATTGCGTTATTAAAAACGTAAAAAAGGCTCGCTTCGCTCGCTTTTTGCTTATATTTAATATTATGTGTAGTAAAAAAGGCTCGCTTCGCTCGCTTGAGCTTTACAACGATATATTACTCGAGTTATTCCTTTAATTTTAATTTTTTTGAGTTTATTATTTTAGCCGCTATTTTTAAATTATTAAAAAATTTTGAAATGTTGATCATGAAAAATATATTTTCTTTTCTACTCTTTAAGAGCTTTTAAACGATATACAACACGATTTTTTGCTCAAAATTTTTTATCCGGTCCGCCATATTGGCCGCCATTTTGAATATATTTTTCGGAACATTACCAAAAACTATACAGCTCTGACATATAGTTAATTTTACTTGTATAAAAGTATCTAAAGTATATTACAATAGATCTTTATCTTGTAAATTCTTATAAAATTAGTAAAAACTAATTATTATATTAAATTATGGCCGCCATGTTGAATTTTTCGAAATTTAGTATATATCATTTTTTGTTCTACTAATCAAGAGCTTTACAACGATATATTACTCGAGTTATTCCTTTAATTTTAAATTTATAGAGTTCATTACTTTAGCCGCCATTTTTAAATTATTCAAAAAAATTTAAAATGTTGAACATGAAACATATATTTTCTTTTTCTACTCTTTAAGAGCTTTGATACGATATACAACACGATTTTTTTGCTCAAAATTTTTTTTTATCCGGTCCGCCATTTTGGCTGCCATTTTGAAAATATTTTTCGGAATATTACCAAAAACTATACAGCTCTGACACATAATTAATTTTACCTGTATACAAAATTTTATCAAAATCGGTCAATTTTTACGGCAGTTATCGCGACACGTACAAACAAACACACAAACCCACAAACATACAAACATACAAACATACAAACATACAAACATACAAACAAACATACGCGCCGTACCAATCTTCTGAATGTAAGAACTCACTTACGTTCGTTCAACTAGAATACACCTCTTGTTCAGAACGCTCTGAGCGCTCGAGTGTCGCGAATGCACCCTAACATAATTCAGGAAAATAAGGCTTTATACCTATTAATTCATAGAGTTGTATCCATAAGCTAGGAAGCAGATTATAACTACAAAACTGCATCAAAAAAACTCCCCAACGCAACTAAGACGTCAACTAACAGTCATGTCGGCAGTTATTGTTTGGTATAAAATCTAACAAACTAAACATAATATCTATCTCTATTTATAAAATTACCAGCCTAACAACTAATTGACTATTGATCATAGTTAGATATTTAAAAAATCGCACCATTAAATATGTATAACGTTTAATAACTTCCAAAGTAAAAGTTAAATACTTATGGACTGTCCCCTACTAATTTATTATAGGTTTCGCTATCTAACGATATGACGAGCGACGAAATGCAGTTATTGGTTTCGATATCTAACTATTCGTCAAGCGACGAAATGCAGTTATAGGTTTCGCTATCTAACGATATGACGAGCGACGAAATGCAGTTATTGGTTTCGATATCTAACTATACGTCAAGCGACGAAATGCAGTTATAGGTTTCGCTATCTAACGATATGTCAAGCGACAAAATTCAGTTATAGATTTCGCTATCTAACGATATTTCAAGCCACGAAATGCAGTTATAGATTTTGCTGTTTAACGATATGTCAAGCGACGAAATGCAGTTAGAAAATTAAAAATTAAGTTATGGGCCGTCAAAGTTTTAAAATTCAATAATCAATATCTTTGAAATAGAAATGTATAATAAATATAATATTGAAATTAAGTGGATTCATTACCGTCTATAGTTGTACATTTGTGTCAAATGTCAACTCGATAAGTCAAGAAGATTTAGGTTTTCCGGTGGTAACCGCGTTAACGAAGAATCCGACGTTTCGCTTCCACTGTGGGAGGTATCTTCAGGGATATAGGACATTATGGATAGAAACACTGAACTGAGTTCAGTTTTGTAGAGCATTATGTTTCTATCCATAATGTAGTATATCCCTGAAGATGCCTCCCGCAATGGTAGCGAAACGTCGGATTCTTCATCTTCATTAACGCGGTCACCACCGGAAGACCTAAATCTTCATAACAATAACCGCGGAAGCCTACGCAGTTTATTATTATTAATTCCAAATACCAACAACAATGTGTCCGTGAAGCGGAGTTCTCTCATGTTCATTATGAGAGAACATAATGAACATGAGAATGAACATGTTTTCCATTTTTGACAAATTTTTAAAAATGTTGATGACTCAGCAAACTAGATTATCTTATTCCGTGTAGCACATTTAGACATCTAAAGAAAAAGTCTGTTTTTTGTGTCAAATCTCAACTCTCTACTGTAAACACAGTGGAAGTCATGCATGACACACAAAGCATGATGAAAACCTCTCAGAACTTCATGAAAATCCCTGAAACGTAATTTTTAGATGAAACCTCGGTTTCGGATTTTTAGGGTGAACACATTACTTTTCCAAATACCTAAGGTATAAGTAAGGAAAAGTAAAAAGTGATTCGATAAAAATTCGATTTTGAGAACTAGAAATTTAAATAATTTATTGCTTGACCAATATTTTCTATTACAAGCACCCTGTTAAATCCTTTCTTAAAATATTGCTCACAGAACTTGAATAATCCTTAAAACTACAAAAGATTGAACGTGAAACTTTCATAGTAATATCTCAAACTATAATTAGCTAAGTTATGGTAGTTAAGTCTCATAATTTAAAGATTTCAAGCTCTACCCACGGCATGGCAGATAGAGGACAGTAAAGTATCAGCATAATAAATTTAAACTCTGCAGGAAAAGTACTGCTATTTTATAAAGGTGCATTAAATCGAATTTTGAAATCCCTTGCAAGGTTGAAGATAGAATATCATGAATCTTCGATTTTTATCGGTTAACACTTTATTCTATAGAAACGTCTATAGAATACACTTTATTCTGTATTCCAACGTCTTTTAATTTTACTCATTGGCAATTAAAGTTATTCAGAGAGCATATTTATTAAAAATTCAATAATTAAAATGTTTCATTAAATATAATAATAGTTAATAACGCTCAAAGTATCACTGACAGGCCCTTTGACATAGTAATTGCGATGTAAGGACTAAAATCGATGTCCATTAAAACCGGATCCTTGCAGAATAATTCATTAAATTCTCGTAACAGGGTAACAATAAATTCTGTCTTTTCTTCGGCCTCAAACCACAACTAAGACTTGGGTTTAAATTAATTTGGTGCCGCGGTTTAGGGTTTCAGCGAGAAGGTTATTGTGGAGAAGCCATTGATTTGCTTTACAGGTGAAAAGCCATTCAGCTCTTCTATTCATAATAGACTCTATTAATTTATACCTATTCAATGTTCAGTATATTGGTAAGAATGGAATAGTTATCAATTTAATAATTGTTACATTTCTTAACTTTAATAATTATTGTATTATTTTATTAATAATTAAATAAAGTAAGAAGAGTCATAATTTGACAAAACTATGCAACATCATAATAAGATATTCCGTATACACATACTTATACAACATACAAATATATAAATATAATATATATACATATATATATATATATATATATATATATATATATATATATATATATATATATATGTGTGTGTGTGTGTGTGTGTGTGTGTGTGTGTGTGTGTGTGTGTTTATATACTTATACACACAATTATATATATATATATATATATATATAATATATATATATATATATATATATATATATATATATATATATATATATATATACTTGCAGGTATGTATATATAGGTCTTCGCTTAACAACCTCTCAGCTAAAGAGCACTCCCTAAAGGATTCGTCGCAGCAAGCGAAACAGATACCGTTCTAACCAGGGTTCGAACCCCGGCCTGAACAGTATCTTGTTTCATCTACTTTAACAATACATGATGTGGTAATTGTGAACACTGTTTGGTATCTGCTTCTATTAGCATACAAAGTTTTGTAACAGCAAGGGAAACAAATTCCGTTCTGACCGGGATTCGAACCCCTGAATGGTCAGAATGGTCTCTCATTCACGAGCTTCGACGGTACAAGGTGAGCTGATAGTTTTCTAAACCCTTTAGGTAGTACACAGTTGGTAGTATTTGATAATTATCAACAGCATTTGCGAAAATTGATGATTTCTTGTCATTAGAATTATTTTTTATTCTATTGTTATACTACTTGCTGTTGTTTCAACGACTTGCAAATTATTTTTGGTTATTAAATTATTGACAACACTATTTAGGCTGTTATAATGGTTGAAAAGATACCAATGCTTGTTGTAGAAAATTATATTTATAATTTTAAACTGGTTCTTAAAAGTTAATTCCTCAGATTCAATTTTCTTATTGAAATTGAGTGAATTTTCTTCTTATCTAACGAGTTAAATGTCCTATCCAGATTGAGTCAATTTTCCTATCAGATTGAATCAATTTTCCTATCCAGATTGAATCAATTTTCCTATCCAGATTGAATAAATTTTCCTAGCCAGATTGAGTCAATTTTCCTAGCCAGATTAAGTCAATTTTTTCTATCTAGGTTGAGTCAATTTTCGTATTCAGATTAAGTCAAGTTTATTCAGTCTATTAGTTTTTTTGTAAGAATTAGATATATAATATAATAATAAGCAATGATAATACCTGCAGTTGATAATTGTGTTTTGAGCATTACATACCTGAAAAAAATCAAACATTATTAATTAAGAGACTCAAATAAATAACATTAATCATTTGATACTACCAAGTTTTGCAAAACATGAATAGTTGACACAATATAACTGTGCGAGAGACACCTAGGGAATGTAACAAGCAAAATGCAATGTTACATCTGGGAACTGTTCCATCATTCGACATTCGTTTAGACTCAGTCGGCGCCCTGATAAGTTAGACGTAACGAAACAGAGTGGGACATGGCATTATGTCGAGCCATCAATGATGACGAATGTCGAATGATGGAACAGTTCCCAGATGTAGCATTGCATTTTGCTTGTTACATTTCCTAGGTGTCTCTCGCACAATTATATTGTGTCTACTATTTATGTTTTGTGCAAAACTCAGTAATATTAAATGATATATATATATATATATATATATATATATAATATATATATATATATATATATATATATATATATATATATATATATATACCTCAAAAATATAAATATATACTTGATCAAGGAGACCCTCCTTACAGAAAATCTACCCTCTCCCCTCACTCTATGACCCCAATGTTATAAGTTTGTTAATTCTTTGAAAATTCGCTAAAATAGAACAACAGCTAAATATACAACATTTTCAAATACATTTTATAAAATATAATATGATATTTTTTGTTATGGTGTAACTCAAAATATTCTTGAATGTGAAAATCAAAATAACTTCATAAAATGTTTAAAATGAAAAATATGCAAATATCTCAATTTTAATATTACATATAAAATATTCTAAACACAGCCCTACAGGAGGAAGTATAAAGATAAAAAGAGGAAGAGAATAAGAAACAGGAATAACATAATATGTAGGACTTTTCAGAAACAACTTTCATATAAATAACTGTATCAATATATTTCCTTGTCCTCTATGTTTGTTCTAAAATGTTTTATACGTCTTGCCTATAGAAAATAAAGAAAAGTAATTAACATTAGATTAATATTAATATACATTAATCTTTAGATAATATAACATTATTGATAAGAAGTATTCTTGGACTTGTGCTTACGGCTCAACAAATTATGGCATATCAATTACTACGTACACTCAGCGTATTTAACAGGTGATCGTATTGCTTACGTATGCAATACGTTCAACTAACTCACGGTTCTTACAGCGTATTTGTTTAGTCGGTCGAGTGAGATTACGTGATACCTGATCCCTCCAAAACATGGCGTCTTTTATAGTGAAGGTTCACTTTTGGTTATAAGAAAGTTTAAACAAAAAATATATTTAATTAAATTGTGATTTCTTTGCATAATAATAAAGTTACACTAAAAAAATAATATTCCAAAAGTTATTTGATCAAAAACGGTAATATAGAAGTGAAATAAAGTGAAATAAAAGTTCGACGAGAAGGTTATCTGTTAAATACGATCGTCTCTAAAGGTACATTCAGTGTATCGGGGGATCCATTTAGATTCCATCTCCTTAGTTCTAGCGTATCCGATCGGATCCCCTCCGCATGGTTCATACAGCTAATATTACCGTATTGAGAGATCGTATTCTATACGATCAGTGGATCTAGAAGTGTGTGTGAAGGTACTAAATGTACTATCTTGGGGCTGCAGGTACCTCAGCAAGTTTCAAACCTGAGTGAAGGTGTTCTTGAGCTCTTTAAACGGTGCTAAGGGAGAATTATACTTCGAGGGAGGACTTAGGTGAAATAACAAAGTGATAAAGGGTTTGGAAGTGTAACAGTTTCCTATAGGAGCCAAAAGAGCTTATCTAGAAGGAGACCTAACCTACAACCTCAATCGGAGAACTTTCTTCAGAACGGTGGGCATTTTTCAGTGAAGTCACATTAATTCACTTAATACAACATAGAAATATATACAGAATTTATGCGATAGACAATAATTACAACTAATTTTACTTAACGTTAGATAACTTTTACTTCTACTTAGATAACATTTTCGAAACATGATATTCTATTTACGTGGAATTAATTCTTTATCATTACTAGACATATTTCTCAATTTTCCTTCTTTTCTAAAAGTCCAATAAAGGGTTTTTGTCTTTAATTTAAAGAACAGTTTAAGGGTCAGAAGGCTAAGTAATCCAATCTAGTGACCTAGTCAAGGTCTAATACAGCTATATAAAGGACGTAAAGCAATATGAAGGTGTTCTCTAACTTTATATTAAACACAAAATATCTATCTACGAGGAAAAATCTTTTTAACTTATAAAAAATATAAATTTATATAAGTATGAAAGAAATACAATATCACTATATATAGACGAGACTGAAGTACATGATAATTCCTTGTACAAATAATATATATGGAATCGAATAAGTCAGCTAACTGATATCAATAAAGCTAAATATAATTATAATCATTATGATTATATGATGATTATTACAATTATAATAGTATAATAATAATTATAATTATTTATTTATTTATATTTTGAAGAGCCCCTAAACAGATAAACCACAAGTAGGGAACTCTGCATATAAGAACACAGATTATAATAATCAAAAATTTAAAAATTAAGAATAAAATTAAACTTAACCTAATTGACTAGACAGCGTACTTTTGATTAAAATTATGTAACTTAAAACTTAAAAATAAAAATCAAGCCAATAGATTTAGAACAGAGGATAAAGTACAGAAAGTAAACAAATTATCACGAGAGATTGGTAGAGCATTGACAACACTAACAAGACGGACAAGAGGGATAGGGAGGATAGTGAGCGAATATACAATAGGCGACCAGCTCTACGACCTGCTAGTAAGAATTCGACCTGATCCTGAACCTGAATGCACGATACTTCTCCAGATAAGGCCTTGATGAGAAAAACTGCTTCATAAGCCGATCTTCTACTGCTCAGCAAATTTAATCCTAATCTTCTACACATAGATTCATAAGAATAATAACAACGACGATACAAACAACGAATATAAACAATACGAACAAAACGACGTTGGACGGACTCAATGCGGTCAGGCAAGTTAACACCTATGTCATTCCAAACTGGAACAGCATACTCCAGACAAGAACGAACCAAAGACCTATACAGACATAAAAGACATTCAAGAGAAAGACCACGACAAATATTAAGAATAAGATTGAGAGAGCGAGTAGCAGCAGAAATTCTTGACAATACATGCTCGGTGAAGTTAAGCTTACTCGTCAGGGTAACACCTAAATCACGCACAGTATTCACTGAAGACAAGGGTAGCCCATATAAATTATAAGTAAACGCACACTAACATTTGCTGTAAGATATGACAGACGATTTTCGAGGGTTAAATTCCGTTTTATTCGCCAGTGCCCAGTTCAGAACACGATCGAGATCTTCTTGAAGTTCAATGTGCGAGTTGGAATTTAAAATTGGGCGGGAAATCCTCAAATCATCTGAAAACAACTCGTAGACACTAGTTAGTCCTGCACCTAAGTCTAATGACTTACTCTTTATTAATATAAAGAGTAGGAAAAGCAAAGGACCTAGAATAGAGCCTTGAGGTACTCCAGAAGTAGCATAGTAAGTACGTGATAACTGTGAGTTTAAGCTGTAATTAAATGATTATTATAATCATAATAATATAATTGTGATTGCCAGATAATATTTATCATATTCTCCACGTTCATCCTCCGTACTTCAGACTTGCTTCGCTCGACTTTAGAATATAAAATTTGTCAAATGTATACTGCAAACCCTCTTTAAAAGCTCGGGTGCGGGGTGTCTCAGAACTTTACCTCATCACATCAGATTCGCTACGCTCATCCTCCCAGCTTCGGACTCACTTCGCTCGTCCTTAGAATATACAAGTCGTTAAATTTAAACTGCAACATGTCTTCGAACTCTCTTCGCTTGGCCTCAGATAGTAAGTACATTCGTTTCATTCTCAGCGGTCATCCATCCAGGCATTGACCACGCTCGATGCAGCTTAACTTTTATAATCCAACAAAAATCGTAGATATACTTATCGTATTGAAAACAATTTTTGTGTAACGTATTAATTATGTAAGAGTATATATTTGTACCAAGTTTCAAGTCAATTGGATTGTTTTCCGATCTTTTCCACTTTTTTAAAAAGACGTAGACAAGTCATTAGATAAAAATTGAATTAATGCTGATGATAAGATGAAACTTAGCTCAAATTGTAGTCTTATACATAGCTATAAGCGTGTCAAATCTTAATCTGATCGCATAATTTTTCCGCGCTTTATGATTTTTCGAAATTTTTGCTGTGTCATTATTGCAGGTTAATGACGTCATAAAAAATGATTTTCCTATAAAAGCACAACTACAGCGGTAGACTGATTTTTGTAAAAACTTTTAACTCTCTAGCATTATACACTATGATGATAACAGCCAAACACACACACATATAGACAGACAACTTTGTGAAACCACTCAGGAGGCCATCAAAACACCTGAAACGGATAATTCCGTTGACTTCCCGGTTTTGTTTTTTTTGCAAACAGAATTCTTCTTCTATTTACGGTATAAATGATGAAAAGTAAAAATATATTACTTTTTCCTATTTGTTTATAACCTTCTCATTAGACAAAGCAGGTTTGTCTCTAAATTAAAGACTTGGATGTTTTTTTAGTCATAAAAATTAAGCAGGATTGAGCGTGGCCAGTGCTGTATGGGTGATCGATGAGTATTAAATGGATGCATTGACTATTTGAGGACGAGCGAAGCGAGTCCGAAGCAGGTTAAGCGTAGCGTATCCGATGTGAAAAGTTCCGAGGTACCCTGTACCCAATTTTTTTATTCTTAAATCAAATTAATCTTTTAATAATATGTCTATTTTTTACGTTTTTAGTCATTAATGACGAATAATGGTCATAAAAACATTTATTTACTAAAACTACAGTCTGGAAAGTACAACCTAAAGGTTGAAGGTTTAACATACACTAATTAGATGATACAAACACTTTGGTAGATTCGCTTAGGATAATAATAATAATAATGCCCGTTTAGAGCCTTGCGGTTCATCAGGGATAACCCCTGCGGGAACCACTTCGGGTGGTAGTAGCAACCGTTACGCCAAATATTCTAAAGTTGGCGATAATTTATCTAAACAATAATCTTCTATAAAGATAGAAGAGAGCGTAACCTGGGATGCGAACCCCAGACCTCCGTGGCTGTCAAAGGTCAGTGTAAAGACTAACGCCTTAACGACCTCGGCCACGGAGGCGGCCGCTTGGAATAAGAGGTCTTAAAAACACATTAAGCTTTGGATGTTTATTATAAGCGTGTTATTTTAAGTATATAATATGTATACGTTATCATGAAGGAAAAGAAAATATCAATAAAACTAATCTAATTTTACACAAAATGATGCATTAACTTTATCGATAAAATGTAACGAAGTCTTCAAATGTATCAAGGTAAGTGCGTAATAGATATGTAAGGTACATTAATAGTCAAATATCAATCATATAATATACAATATTAATAAACAATTAATAATTTAATTTGTAATCATAAATCTTACTCATGGTGACAACTAGAGAGAAGCGATAGAGAGAGTAAGGATGATTAATGATATTATTATACAAAATACACAATATGTATTATACAAAGATATTGAGGTAGATGACACAATGTATTCATCTTATTAATAGATGTGTATGGGGTCCTGTCGGTAATTATGACAATATTGAAAGTATTGATGCAATAATATTATCAGAGTAAACAAGCCAACCTATAGACTTGTCCTCAATACTAATATATTCTCAGTGTAAATATTCATACTCGTACAACAATAATATTGCCTACACCTGGTATAATCTTTCATTTACTCACGGCAGGAACGTTAATCATTACTTAACTGTTGTTTGCCAGAAAATGCTATGTTGTTCAAATTTAGAAAACAGGCAGATAAAACTTAAAAATATCAGATAGGTAAAGTATTACATGCCTTTAAATTATAAGTTTCACTTACAATACGTGTGATTTTATCGTTGTTTTCAGAAAGACAATTATAAACTTCCTATTTATCTAAAATTGAACTGCCACTATGACCTGTTTAAAAAAAAATGTTTTCAACTCTTTATTATAAACACTGTGTGTCTGTGTGCAACTCACACAAATACAGACTGACAACTTAGTAAAAACCGCTCTGGAGGTATAAAATACAAGGATCTTGAATAAAGGGGATGACGCACTAAGTCGATTTGCCATACAATCAAGTGACCCCATCGAAAACCAGAAAATAGAGAGAATTCAACACGAAACATATGTCAAAAACTAACTGCACATGCTTGGTACAAACTGCGCATGCTTACAATTCTTAAAACAGTGCAGGTCTTAAAATTTAGAGGAAAACTTACGTCACAATGGTTTCCATTGTTCATTGCTTGAGAAGGTTATAACAAAACACGCTTAAATTATCACTCACTGAAGAGGCAAAGTATATTCCAAAATTTAAAATTATATAAGCACAAATGACTTAACAAGCACCACAAATGTAACAATCACGAGAAGCACAGAAGAAAGTTGAGAAGCAAACTCGACAACCTTGCTACATAACCTGCGTTTGGCGCTTGATGGTTTTGTCCGTTTTATGTTGTTAACGTTTGGGCGTACACAAGAAAAGCGATATGGAATTGCTATTACGTAACATACGTAAACGATTGTTTTCGTGTCAAGCTTGAAGAGCTAACACCTAAGACGTACTTGTTTCGCTAGATAAAGAATTCAGAATTAATGAACCTTTTAGATGGTTCATGGAGAGAAGAGGAGAGATTCGAGAGTTGAGATCAGATCAGTGCACTACCTCAATGAAACTGAAGAGAGGCTGTCTCAAACTTAATTTTGCAGTTTCGTTTGGATCTTTATCCCACCAAAGGCAAGTCACATGAATGACGTAGTGGGAAGGCTAATAGGCTCAGTGAGGAAAATTATAGAAGTAATGTTAGCTGATCATCCAGACCTGCTAACCGATGATTGCCTGAGAACATTCATTAGCCAATCGAATAGTAATGTAATTAGAAGACCTTTAACTGTCAACAACATTTAAGATCCAGCTTCGCATGAACTACTGACTCCCGCTTATGCTTATGAGGGTTTTCCTAAATCCTCAACCAATTTGACCTTCTCCTTGAATATTTAAAGATTGCAAAGAATACACAAAAAAAGATGGAGAAGAATCCAGCATATGGCAGAAGAGTTCTGAGCCAAAAAAGGAAAGAATACCTAAGCAAACTTCAAAAGAGAGAAATGGAACAGAGTGAAAAATATATCCAAATCGATGATAAAGTCATCGTTGAAGATTAGATAATTTTAAGAAACTAATGGCCTTTAGCAGTGGTGATCAAAACATCTGCAAGTGCTGATGGAATTGTAATAAAAGATACTTTGTGAATTAGAAATAACAAATTTATACAGGGACCTGTTGCTAATTTAGTTGTAGTAACACTTGTAAGAGACAAAACATGCTAAGGTTCGATCCCCAACAAGAAGCCAAGAAGTTCCTGTGAGAACTTGGGGAGCCACGTCAATGTCTTGAAGCATGCCACTGTCGTGAAATATGTCACTGTCATGAAGTATGTCACTGTCGTGAAGTATGTCACTGTCATGAAATATGTCACTGTTGTGAAATATGTCACTGTCGTGAAGTAAGTCACTGTCGTGAAGTATGTCATTGTCCAAAAGCATTTTGTTTGCACTTTATTTTTAATTCATTTTATTTCTGATATCGATATAAATAAGACCTTATTTATATACAAT
The DNA here is from genome assembly GCA_018340805.1 of Microvelia longipes. Lineage (NCBI taxonomy): Eukaryota > Metazoa > Arthropoda > Insecta > Hemiptera > Veliidae > Microvelia > Microvelia longipes. The sequence goes on along the minus strand of JACMZG010001908.1, from coordinate 45,640,395 downwards.
ACATCATAAACAAGCCCTAGTATCATTTCAAAATTCGTACAATCTCAGGAAAACAAAATTAGTTCTAAAAACTTGGCAATTCGATTTTAAATAATTTAGTGCATTTTTAAATACTTTTTTTCTTTTTAATTATAAACCGCCTGATGAATCCTTCGAATTCGAATAAACGTATTGGTTAATGAATACAATTTGATCTATTCAGACACTGTGATTATTAAGAATTCCCCTCAGTTCAACTCTCCTTTCTTATCATCATCCTAAACTTTATCTTTAACTTTCTAGCGAACCTTTTCCTTTATGAGATAATAAAACAATTTATGACATCAGATAAAAGGGATTCATATAAAATTTAATGAAAGAAGGCGTTTAACGAAAAATCATATGAGCGTAAAATGAAATCATTACGTTAAATTATAAAAGCCAGGGGAAAATATTTTCAATGGAATTTTCACGTTTTAACCAATTTACACCCAGTAAAAACTGGTAGAACCAGAACCGTTCCACTCGGTGAGCTTTCTATTAAAACCTATTTAAAGATACATTTTCTACTTCACTTGTTTCTTATAACCTGCAAATTAAATTTAAACTGAAAAATATTTAAATTTAAAATGGTATTTGTTTGGTGGAAGAAGAGGAAGATTTAGAGATATTTTTAGCATTATGGGATTTTTGGTACTCTAGTTAGGAAAAATTTCCTTTATGATTATCAAAGGATATCCTCGGATATCCTACGTCCTAAATTTGACTTTTAGTCTGATGTCGGTAATAATTTTCTTTTTAGTCACAAATAGGAATCATTTGTAACCAATCGTACCTCGGACTAAGCTGTCAGTTTTATTATGTGTAGTAAATGTAACTAGAGACATTGCTTACTTCTAAGCATAATGGTTCATACCAGGGCGGAACACCCTGATTGTCCGAAAGGCCCTAGAAGTATAAGTGGAAATTAGTCAAGCCTGGTGATTGGACTACACTAATAGAGAGTTGAAACTTTGTACAAAAATCCGTCTGTAGTGGTAGTCTATAGTTGTCCTATTCAGAAAATATTGGTATGACGTCATTAACCCGCAATAATTACAACAAAAATCATAATACACGAAAAATAATGCAATTGGATTGAGATTTGGTGCGCATGTAGCCACGTATAGGACTAACATAAGTTTTATCTTATTATCAGCGTTAGTTCAATTTTTATTAGATGAAAAAAATTATTTTATCTCCAGACGTTATATAATACGAAATTTAATGACTAGTTTTAAGAGAGTAAAGAATCACTTTTCACTCCCAAGGGAGTAAAAAGTAACAGTTGCCAACTTAACTTAATAATCGACAAACTGAATAATATATAATTATTTTTATTTAAAAACTAAGATACCTATAAATAAGAAGATATACAGGAATAAGATATATGAAATAAAGAATATAACATTAACAATTATTTTAAGTAGAACTAGTGTAATGCTAATAATTATATAAGAATAAATAATTTAAAAAATAAAACTATTTCTTTATTTAAAAGTAAAATAATTAAGTTGGCTATCCTGATTTTTTTAAAATCACTTTAAGATTTGCACACTCATTGTTTTTTTTCGAAAAAATATCATTAAATCAAAGTTTTTTAGTTTAAAACCTTAGCTTTAACTGTTTACCCTGTCTTAAACTTTTATAATTAGATTAAAATATTACTTATAACTGCTCTAATATTTCAATTATGTCAGATAATATGGTTTGCGATATTGACAAACTTTTTAACAATGTACCTCCTGACATTGCTATTGAAGCGAACTTGGTACCAAAGAAATCGAAAAAGTTATATGACAAAGAATGTAACAATTTTAATAGTTGGTGTCATGATCATAATATACCACAAGTAAGTGAAAATGCATTGCTTGTTTATTTTAATAATGAATGAAAAACAAAACAAGCGTCAAGTCTGTGGTCGCTGTATTCAATGATCATCTTTGCTTGTGAGAGAAAATGTTAATATCAAAAGCTATGCATCACTAATAGCATTATTAAAAAGAAAAAACGAAGGTTATGATGCAAAGAAAGCGAATGTTTTTACTAAGAACCAATTTGAAGATTTTTAGCATAATTCACCTAACAACGAGTTTCTTAAAGGTAAGATAATTTTCAGTTAAAAAAATCTTGAAAAAATAAATTAAAAAAAAAACATTCTTACTTTATTTTCAATGTCGACGTCTGAAGATAAAATCTTGTATGCACCTTGGGAGTAAAATACCATTATTCCCTCGCAATAATTTCCTCCCTCGGCTTCGCCTCGGGAGTAAATAGCTATAACTCCCTCGGCTTCGCCTCAGGAGTTAAACAAATAAATTCCTCGGCTACGCCTCAGGATTTAAATCCTTTGGTTCCCTCGGCTTTCGCCTTAGGAACCAACATAATGCTCAGGGAAATAATGACATTCTTTACTCCCTTGGTGCATAAATAACTATTATTCATTTTCTGGTACATCAGTGAGCCAAGTGCACACAAATCTTTATCCTCTATAGTCTTAGATAGATTATTTAGCACTTCCCAACAAAATAAAAATATTTATGTTGGGGGAAGTTAAAGCCTTTGTTGCCACTTATATGAAGGTTTTATTATCCTGCTGGAAGGGCCCTAAAACGAACAGTTACTTTTTTATTTGAAACCAATAGTGAACGATACCTAGTTAAAATGATTAACAAATGTTGTTTATCAATTGTACTTTCATTGTATGTGACAACTATATTACAGACGTTATTAAGGAACAAGTAACAGTACTTCTGTTAATAGTTACAGCAACGATACTGGTGGGAAGTATTAGAAAGGTACAAAACTTTCCAAGGTGAGGTGAGAAAAAATACACAGAAAGCACTTAGATAAGCTCACAAAGAGTAAATAAAAAGATAGAGAGGGTCAGAGTTTGGTGATATACAACTACCACTGCATAGTTAAAGGCTTCACTATTTCTTTTTTAAACTTACTACATCCTATATAAAAGTATCTTTCTAAACTTTCTCTACGCTTAAAGGACATTTCAAAGCTAAAAGCTTCAGCACATATAGACTTTCTAAGTTCTATCTTACTTGACGTAACTGATGAGTAAGAAGTATCATCTATCTTCATTATTTTGATAACTTATATAACAAAATATATTATACTTATAAAACAAGAAGAAGCAAAACAAACTTAATTTGATAAATATTAATGCATTAGTCTAGATAGAACAAAAAATGTTTTTACATAAATAAATACCATCAATTATAAACAAACAGATATACGCAGTTTTCAAACGTAGATTGCATTTGACATGAAGTGTCCTTCAACAATTGATACTACGTAAGTAATATATAAACCAAGTAGGAAAACTAACAGGATTTCTGTCAGACTTGGTATGTAGTTCACATTTTGTCCACCAGGGAGTTGGCTCAAATTTTCCTATGGGCGTAAATGTAAACAATGTATTTACGGTTTTCAAAATGTTTGTTTTTATTGCATTTATTTGTACAATTTAGTTTAAAATGTTAATAATTTGTGTTAGAAATACGTTTTGTCATATCCAATAGAGGTTTATGTGCGAATCTTTAAATACTAGGTTTTTAAATTACTTAAAACGAGCGGCTAATTAAACTTTTTTTTCGAGTGCACTACTTAACTTAGTACATTTTTGCGAGTGATATTTGTTTTCCCCCTTCAAATATTAATTGTTATCAGTAATTATACAACTTTCACTAAATATTTTTGAATATAATAAAAGCAATCGTGATTTTAAGTTATATTTAAGGCAATACATTGTCGTCTGTATGTTCTGCAAAATTTTAATAAAATCATGTGGTTTACCTTTACAATAGTTTCGCTTTTTCTTTAACTAATTTATTGTAACAATTATTTCACAGAATTCAATACAAAATCATTAAACTATCACGCACATATTAAAGTGAGAAAACACGATTAAAAGTAAAACTCACCTAATGTTATCAGGGTTGCCAATAAAACTAAGTAAAAAAACCTAAATCCTTAGAGGCGCATGCGCAGTTATTTCAGTTTTAGCTATTTTTTATTTTTAAGCCAGCTATAAGCTGATGATTACGCATGTCTGATTTTTTTATACAGGTTAGTATAGGAGTTACCCTACTTGGTTTATATATTACTTTAGTCTACGTCTACACAATAGATTAAATAATAAAAATAAATTAGTTAATAACCAACTATTGCACGAAATTATTTACAAATATAGATTGAATTATCATTTTCTCTTTTACAATTAATTGTAACCCACAAGCAAGCTGATAATTCTATCAGCTTGCTGAATCATTTATCACCTCATAAATGATTCAGTTGGAGGTTTTTTATGAATGAAAGCAATTTTTTTTGACATGTCAGGTTATAGTCCGGCGGTGACGTCATTGCCGGAATCTTTATAGACAACTTACATTATTATACTAACAAATTAGAGTATTACTACTTAGAGAAGAAAAATTTTAAAATAAATTTTTCAGAAATTATTCCATAGGATTCATTGAATTCAACACGTCAATTTTGATTTAGACATGTTTGAAAACAAATAACTGATGTTTTATGGAAAACATCAACTAGGAAATGTTGTTTTGAAAGTTCATGTATAAATTATTGCCACCCTGCGTTCGTAAGCTTTCTTGGCATCGTGATTTAAGCGATCGCTCGGGATCTCGAAGGTTGTCGGTTCGATTCCCGGTCGGGGCGGCGGCTTTTATTAGTTTATTTTTGATCTTTTAAATATCTCTTTATGTGTCTAACTGATTTTCGAACATTTATTAATTTTTTGAAATTATTGCCGGTTATTGATTTCAAAAACATTTTTTGTCGAATACCAAAACTAAACCTAAAGATTGATTTTTGTACCAAGTTTCAACTCTTTATCATAAATGCTCTATCATAAGGCACACTCACACATACAGACAAACAACTTTAGGAAAACTACTTAGGAAGTAAATCTCGGTTTCAAATGTTCAGTGACACAAGGCGCAACACTTTTCCTATACACCTAGGGTATGAAATACGTTTTCTATAAAACACATACGGTATAAATGAGGAAAATTATGCAACAAAATTTTATTTTTTTTAACAAAAAGTAATCCGAAGACCCGAGTCTCGAACCCGTAATCTCCTGAATAAAAAACAAATGCGTATCCACAACGCTATCAAGGGTTATGAATATTTGACAAATTATTTTCTAAATCAAATGTAACGTAAACAACTACTTAATTATACAAATGTGTTAATTTCACTAAAATAAATTATTTATACGTAAATTAATTAATATTATGCTAGTTAATAATCTCAGAAATTTTCGGCCAAATCTTTTGCTTATTTTGTTTGCAATTGGTAATTATTCATCATTTTGAATGTAAGTCACATATATCGATTTCTGCAATGACGTCACGCCATTCATAAAATAGTCAAGTTATGACTATTTTATGAATGGCGTAACGTCATTCACTGTGTCACCTAGTAAATTTCGAACATCTTGACCTACAAGAGTTTTTGTAAACTATGTGTCAAAGTAATTACACAAGTACAGTAGCAGTACTAGTAATATTGGGGGAGTGGTAGTAACTACCAGGCAAGTAGGCCACGTTGTTGGGCCTTTTTTGCCAGCTCCCTAAGATTATTATTAATTATTAATTGTGAGGGTAGGTGTAAAACCTTTTGCACTGCGACTTTGAGTCTTTTGTACAAGCTCCCTAACATAGTGTTCTACTCCTTTTAATTTCAAGTGTAGGTATATTTCATCTAATCTAGACAGAAAAGCCGTGAATTTCTATGGTTCCTCTCATGCTATTTTCAAGCAGTCATACATATTTTCACTGACTCTATAGTCTAGTGAAAACTAGGAACAACACGTGCCCTCGCTGTTAAACCAAATCTCCATACAATTTAAACTACAAGGCAGACATACTATAGTATTATAATGATTCTACCATGAGGTTCCTTAATTTTTGCTATACCCAGTTTCATTTAGGTAAGGATCTTTAACAAGTATCTGACAACGCACAGGCACGAGACCGTTGAGACGTGGTCCGCAAAATGTTTATCCCTCATAAAAACCCTAGAGGCCCGTGCTGGGATTGAACCCATGACTAAATAAACGCGAAAGTTTAAAGTCCTTTCATTCTGTGTATTGGCCGCGTACCTTAACCAATACACCACGGGTGACTCCTAATTACACAAGTGCAAGTATTTCGTAACTTGTGCAAAATACAAGACTTGTATTTTTGTGATACGGGCCCCAAGTTGTAGCTGACCAGCACCAAAATCGTTTTTAGATTGATAAACTTTGATGCTCTTCATTTTAATATCCATTTAAATGTTAACAATTTTACTAATTTTCCTCTTTTAATATTTTCAGATAACACCAATAATATTAATTATTGTTGTTGTTGATGAGAATAATAAAAATAATAAGACATGAAGAAACTGTGCTATGTAGATTGAGACTCGGACACACTAGACTTACGCACAGCTATTTATTTACAAGAGACAGAGAGTACCCCAAGTGTAGACTCTGCAATGAGCCTTTGACAGTAAAACATTTTTTGATAGATTGTTTCATACTTCAAGACTCTGTCAAATTTCATCATATACCATCTACAATGGAAGAAATTTTAGGCAATGATGAACTTACTATTCAAAATCTTTTTAATTTCATCCTTGACAACGAGTTCTTTAACGAAGTATAACCAACTCTTAATAACTAAACCTTAACCTTTTTAACTAATTTTATAGAACTTTAAAGCATTTTCAGTGTATACTAATACTATTACGCACTTATAAATGCATAATATAATTAATATAAATAAATAAATAACAAATAAATAATACACAATAAACAATATATTAAATGAAATAATAAACAAAAACACTTAAATAATATACTTGTACCAACCCTGTGTTTATCTTAAATTTAGTTTGCCTTTATTCTATATTTTATTTACTTTCTTTATCTTATTATGATATTTAATCATTTTGACCTGCTCATCAGTGTAGTCTTAGTCTATTTTATCTGTTTGTCAACATAGAAGAGGTGCTGATGACCTTAGTGTTAAGCACCTCAATAATAAATAAATAAAAATAATAATAGATGTATCAATAATAATTCTTATCAATTAATTATTGTTATTTTTGTTAGCATACAAATTCAATAACATGCATATTATTCTGTAAAATAATTAATCTGGATAATTAATTATATATAAGTATAGTTATTATAATTCTTTATTATATAAAGGTAAAATAGTTATTACTTTCACCTCATAAGCTTTATGAGGAACAAGCTTAAATATGGAAACAAGATTCATGCCAAGCGCATAGTGTCAACCAAAGTTTTAACACCCTACTGTTTATAATAATGTATTCACAATTTGTTAGCATGATTGTTCACCACATCATTATAGAATTCAATTAAATGCCGTTTCTGAGCGCATATCCCTACGCGCATATCATCCCTACAGGTGGGTGGATATCCATTTCTAGCACTGGGCTGAATGTAATAAATATGTTACTGATATTTTTGAGTGTAAATGACTATAGTGTGACTAAGACTATATTCAAGGCAGCGAATGTCGAGCCACTGCGTTGAAATTGTTGGCCACAAAAATAATTGTTGGAAATTTAGGGTCATAATTTGTAAAAACAGCATTATAGATTTTTGTGGTGTTTTATTTCTTAAATAATTAAATAAGTTTAAGTTTTCATTAAACTGTTTCTAGAGGTATCATTAGTCCGAGTTATTCGGCTTTTCAGGGCATCAACTTTTTCTCTAAATATTTGATGATTTAATGAAAATTTGATTTCCACTGATACTTAAATACTTTATTATTTTCTCTTTAGATTTATTCTGATGTATTATTTTCTTGTCAGATTAGGTCTAATCAAAAATTTTCCCTTTAGATTAGGTCTGATGTATTATTTTCTTATTAGATTAGGTTTAATCAATAATTTTCCCTTTAGATTATTCTGATGTATTATTTTCTTGTTAGATTAGGTCTAATGAATAATTTTCCCGTTAGATTAGGTCTAATGAATAATTTTCCCTTTAGATTAGGTCTGATGTATTTTTTTCTTGTTAGATTAGGTCTAATGAATATTTTTCCCTTTAGATTAGGTCTGATGTATTATTTTCGAGCCAAACTTTGGCTCGAAGTGTTTATAACCTGCCGTAAGAAATATGCTATGCAACGCTTTTCAAAATGAAGTTGGCTGCTAAGATTCTAAAGTTAAGGCGGGAATCCAAACGCTCAAGGAAAACACGCATTGCAAGTTGAGTATATGGTCGATATGCCTCATACCACAGCATGCTTGTCAGTGACCTTTTATCTATTTTATATAATATATTGTTGTATTCATATTTTATTGTTGTTCTAAATTTTATTACACACTCTTAACTACTTTTAATTTCAATTTTTAACTAACTGACTGGTTAACTAATTTTTTTGAATGTTTAAAATCGTCTCTGAATATTTATAGAAAATGTCAGATACTTTTCACAACTACATTTTTTACTGTAACTTCCGTTTCAATTAGAGGTAAGCGAGGTTATTGCAATGATAGCAGGATGGAAACTACATGAAGGTGCTTCATTTTTGAAAATTTGGCAGGGTATCACTATCGTAACAGATTAAGTACCTCAGACTTCTTAGTTACTTCTAATACCAGCAGTGTATATATATATATATATATATATATATATAATATATATATGTATGTATGTATGTTATGTAAATGTATATGTATATAATGTCAGAAGATCTTAGATTATAAGTTCTTAGTTAACAAGATTTCAGAGGTGTAAAAAATACGATTTATTTTTGTGGACCGTTATTCTTTTATTTTATCCCTGAAATAAACGACTTTACAAAACAGCAACAACTGCAAAAAAAACATTTTTACAATTTTTCAAAGAAAACTTTTTCAGTAAATTGTGCTAGTTTACAAATAGCATCATTTCAGATATCATTAGCCCCCCCCCTTTGTACACATTAACATTACTCTTTATGTTATGTAATCTTTAGAAAAACTCAGTAATTACACAACATTTTGAAAAAAGGGAATTTTCAAACTCGAGCATAATGTAAAGCCATTATACGAAACGTTATCTAAATAAACAGGAATAAACATAAGTACCTGTGTCACTGAGCTTTAATAGAAGAGTTTTTTATCACTTGAAGATCTCCTAACATTATGTCGGCCCCTAAAGCAGGTAAAACTCTTTTTAAACGTAGGTTTTCGGGGGTTGATTTGCTACTCTCTCCTTAATGCCCGGTCCCTTTCAAGGTTGAAAATATATCACCTATATCCCTTTTCCACCGGTATTACATTTTAAAAAACCATCCTACGTGAAATTGCGGTTGCCGAGGCTTGTCTGCAACATATGCCTCCTCCCCACCATATTTATTTTCAACTGCTCTTTTAAGAGCCCTTTTTATTCAGTATTTTATAAATCTATGTAACCTAGTTCCTATTTCTGTTTTTTTTAGTTTTTATACAGCGTTTTTTATCTTAAAACTTTTTTAAAGTTATACGGTCGTCACGTTTTATATTAGATCTAACACAAACTATCCTATCTGACAAACCCCGTTTAAAAACTTTGTTTACTTATCTGAAGCATAATGGTATTACACTAACGCCAGATCGCAACTCGATTAAAAGGTGTTAAAATTTTATTTAATAAAAATTAAACTAATAATAATAATGAGATAAAACTTTGCACATTTCTTAGGTTTACAAAAGAGCCAGCGAGTTGACCCCCTTCCTCCATTACTTCAACAGAAACACCTCGCCTCATTATTAGAAAATTATTTCCTAAATAAAAATAAAATCGATAAATAACATTTCGAAAAACACAAAACAGTTAAGAGCAATCAATTATTCCACTCATTTCTAAAAATAAAATAAAAAGAATAAAAGAAGAATAAAATAATAAGTAAGAAAATGTTAAAAAGAAATATTACAATACTCTAAAAATTAATTAATACTCTATATTAATTAATATTCTTAATTAATAACCAAATCAAAATATTTAAGAATATTCATTGAGTAATTATAAATATTTATATTAATTGTATAAAAATGAATGAATAATGTTTATAAGAAAAAAAACTAGGTGAGAAAGACGATATACCCTGTTAGTGATGGAACCCGGCAAGGCAACCAAGAGACTCTTATTAAATAATTTATTTGATATTGATTCAAGACTTTTCAATGTTTCTGTTTTTTATTTTTACTTCTTTCGATACTTTAACTTTAAATTGTTCTCTTTGTGATGATTATTTTCAATATTTTTATTTTTCCCAAATACATACAGTTATATAATAGGGTAAGGAATGATTCATATATTGGGTTGAGGAATAATCATGAGCGTTTTTTTCAAATTTAAAAATGCACGCAGAATTAAAATGCATTGGCAAAATGTTTTACGTTGTTTGAAAGAGAATGTTTGCTCTAAAGATAGTGTGTTTTGATTTGTTTTTTTTTATTTTTGTGTATTTTCAGATCATTAAAATGGAATGTCAAGTGGACAAAACTGAGCATTTTCGACACCATTTGCTTTTTGCATTTAATCAAGGTGTTAAGGCCGCCGAAGCTGTTCGTGATATTTGTGCTTTGTATGGAGAAGGACCAATGTGTGAAAGTACCGCCTGCCGTTGGTTTTCGTGCTTCAAAAATGGGAATTTTGACCTCAAGGACGGATCACACACCGGTTCGACGAAGAGCGATTGAATCATCTTCTTCACGAAAATCCACGTCAAACGACCAGCGCCGAGTTTCTGAACCTTGCCATTGAGTGAAGGTGGTTCGCCACAATTTTTTATCACAATCCATCTGCTCCGCCAATTCTCTGGTCGTTTGACGTGGATTTTCGTGAAGAAGATGATTCAATAGCTTTTTGTCGAACTCATTTGGTTGACCGGTGTGTGATCCGTCCTTAAGGTCAAAATTCCCATTTTTGAACCGCGAAAACCAACGGCAGGCGGTACTTTCAGACATTGCTCCTTCTCCATACAAAGCAAAAATATCACGAACAGCTTCGGCGGCCTTAACACCTCGATTAAATGCAAAAAGCAAATGGTGTCGAAAATGCTCAGTTTTGTCCACTTGACATTCCATTTTAATGATCTGAAAATACACAAAAATAAAAAAAACAAATCAAAACACACTATCTTGTAGAGCAACATTCTCTTTTAAACAACATAAAACATTTTGCCAATGCATTTTAATTCTGCGTGCATTTTTAAATTTGAAAAAAAACGCTCATGAATTATTCCTCAACCCAATACCTTAGGTGTATAGGTTCTGTAAAAGTTTGAAATTTTTGCAAAGTCATTATTGTTGGCGTATTTTCATTGGAAAACGTGTTTCCGTACTTAACAATGTATTTCTTGCTTATGGATCCGGTTTACGCCTTATAACATGAGCAGTTACTTAATTATCAAATTCTATTATTTTTTTCTGTTTTCAAAGGAGATGTCCTAAAGCCTTTAAACATTAACACCAAATGAGCTTAAATTAATGAAAATAATAGTGCGCAAAGCCAATTTCAGAGGCATAGTTTTGTGTAAATAATAGAATAATATGCGCATTTTCTTTGAATACAGAACAAAAAAGTTACAAGTGTTTGATAATGAAGTAATTGCTCAAATTTATTAGGCACCAACTTAAGCGATGCAAACTCAAGATGTAAGGATGTAAATATCATTAACTTATAATTATAATTAGCTTATAATTTAAATATCAAGATGTAATTACCAACTAAAGCGTGGGATAATCATGAAATTCTTAGAACGCGCTAAGCGAGGCCGAATTTTGTGAGGAAAACTACCCGATTTTTTTCGTTTAGATAAGATCCCAAAAAATTAATGATAGTTCTTTAGTTAATTACGAGAGAATTACATAATGACTAGAATGTTACTGAATAGTTCATTGTTATCTGAGTTTCGGCCAATGTTACATTTCTATAGAAAAGATTTATCGGCGAGGTAGTTTCTAGTAAATTTTCAAAAAAAATCTCAAATAAGATGGACATAATGGATTGTTAGAGTATCGAATATGCTATTTTTCCTATCCTCTATTTTTATCAAAACAGAAGTGACTTAATAATTATCAAGTTAGTTTTATAATATTTTTTCCAAAAATCAATTAATTATCTACAGAAAGAAATCGATGCAAAGAACATTCCCTGGAAAAAGTTTTAAATAAATAAAGGTTCCTTTAAAAAATTAATTACAAGGTCCTTTCAATATTTACCCTGCAGAATCCACTTCAAACGTAAAGTAAGAAATTTAAGAAATAAAGAACAGAGAATTAAAAAGAAAAAACACAAGACGTCTTGAGATTTCTTTTTAAATTACATCATCCCTTGCCATTGGCTGCAATATTTTATAGCAGAGGATCATTAATCAATCAATCATTAAATATCCTAACCACAACACCGTCAACGTCCAATAGTCCCTTCATTTTAGCGAAAAAAAAAATATTTAGCGAATATCTATTTTAAAAAAGCTAATAGAATAAGCCTCATGGAAAGAGTCGATCTTCAGAATATAAAAGCCAAAATCCGTTCCAAAGGTCCTTAACCAAGATAAATTTCGCGCAACTTTGTATATATATAATAAATAATATATTATATATATATATATTATATATATATATATATTATATATATATATATTATATATTATTTTAAGTTTTATGACCTGAATCAAAGTAAACAAGTCTGAAAGCTGTATGACCACTGTAAATTACTAAAAAGTGAAAAAAACATGGTAACTGACCGGAAAAATTAAACTACTGAATAGGGAAAAATCAAATGTTTAACCTTTGAACCGGAGTTATAATCACCCTTTACAAGGTCATTACTACAAAATAATAGCCGTAAGCTATATGTATCTAAGCGTAAACTATGCGTATCTATGCGTAAGCTAGTCGTAAGCTAAGTGCATGAAGACGTAATCTAGACTTGTTATTTCTCTCGGAACAATTTTCTGCTCACAAATCGAGCGCTTGCTTAGGCTTATGCTAAGTTGTCAGAGCAGTTAGACTTTTTCTTGTCTATTTTCCTTATATCAAAGGAAATGTGACCTTTTAAAGTTTAACATAAACTAGTAATTGTAAGGCAAAGAATGATATGCAGAACTGATTAAGTAAAGCCGAGCATAGTTTCGAATAACCAAGGCGGTAAAAATGCCCTTTTCTATTGGAAAATGCAGTTCAGTTACTTATCCAGTTCAATTTTAGTTCAATACAAGTCATTAGCACTTGTAAACATATTTTTATAATTGTTACTTTTTAACAATTTCTTTAATTTTTTATAAGTTCTTCTTAAATATTTTATATTTTTTAAAAATAGAAAAAATCAATTTCCTTAAGTGTTTTTTCTTATTGTTAATATTCTCATTTCAATAAATTTTCACAGTTCGATGTCTTGCCTAGATGGGTGGCCGCGGAATAACGGATGTTATTTCTTTCTGAGGACGAACGAAGCGAATCTGAAGACAATGTAATTTGCAATGTAATAGAGCAATGTAAATTTAGTGACTATTCTGAGACTATTTCTGCTTAATGAATAGAGTCCGATGTAGAGAGACGAGCGACCAAAATCTATATAAGAAGTTCCGAACCCCATACCGATTTTTAGTATCTAAAGGAAAAATATTATTTAAATAATTTTAAATTTTGAGTGAGAAAAATTAAAAGTGGCGTTCAAAGAAAATAGTTTAGTTAGTATTAGGTCCACTATCATTAAAAAAACTCTATTATGGAAAAGTATAATAATAAAGAAAAAGTATTATAAATTCAATCTATTTATAACTAACTGTTCAGAAAGTACCTCTTCTAAAACCTTTCATTTATTTATATCAAAGGTATATAAAATGAAAAATACAATTTCCAGTTTAAAAGAGAAAATCCGATTCTGAAAATGCTAAAAAAGAGGGGAAGACAAAAAAATTTTATTGCATGAAAAATAGTTTGAAGACGATTCGAAAATTCCGACTTATTGTCTCAAAAAGTTGTCAGGGGATATTTTCCAATACTATGATTTATCGATAATCGAGACAAAAGAGAAAAACACCCCCTTTGTCTTACGTGTATAATATTACTTTCGAAACTTAGGATCGAAGAGGATATTAAAATAGGAATCGAGAAAATGGGAAAAGGAAAATTGAATGGAAAGAAAAACGACGTTTTAATTGAAATAAAAGAAAATTTGCTAAAAACTTCGAACTTTCTTTCTGCATAGCTTAGGCCTTTCATAGAACTAAACAAATGTGAAAAGAATGATAAGATAAAGATAGCATAATAAGTGAAAAAATGTTTTTCACTAAACTCCAATCTCTATATATATATATATATATATATATATATATATATATATATATTATTATATATATATATATATATATATATATATATTAACAACAACACAACGTGAACTCAACCACTACTTATTAACTTGACTGACAAATCTTCGATTTAGAGACAAAATTTACTCTGTACACTGAGACACAAGACATTAAATCATAGGGCGGATCTAGGCGTCTATTTATAGTAATAAATATATGTGCCTCAAGGTTTAGGCTAGCTGGCTCTTTCTATACCCTATCCATAACTACCAGACATGCAGATCTACTCCATTAACAGCGCTATGACCGTTGATGAGGGAGTCATAGGCTTTAAAACATCTATCTTGTTTATAAACAAACCTCTACCTGTAACACATGCAAGCTGATAACGTAAAACATGCTATAAGCTGTAGATCTATGTAAACAGAACTAAATAAAGAGGTTTTTTTAATCACATATCACAATCATACATCCCAATCTAATAGATGTAAACTATAAGTTTACACAAACAAACAAACAAATGAAAGTAATCTTTATATATATATATATATATATATATATTATATATAATATATATATATATATATTATATATATATATATCTTTAGTTTCAATCTAAACCTGACGCTAAACAAATAACCTCAATGACAAGAAACGGTGTAATGCAGAACAGAGAATAGAAGAAGAAAGGTTTTACAATAAAGTAGAGTAAACAATAAATCTTGAAAATACTGGCATTTCATTTTGCTCATTACTGTCTATATTTCAGAGCCTACGTCATTTCTAAGCTGAAAATCAACAAGCAAAGCTCTTATCCATGAGGCAATTATTATTTTCTAACATAATACGTTCTTATGCTTCATTTGAAGTTTACAGAAATCTTATGTAACAAAGATGCGTTGAATTTTAAGTTGAAGCTGATAACAAGGTCCTAGATAGAGACTTTATCTGGAGCCTGAAGCTGTGACATTGTCGAAAATACGAGCCTCCGTTTTAATTTAGCCCTAAAATATTTTAATTAGAAAATATTTTGTGTTGAGAATATCTGAAAGAATTTTAGTACGATACGAAAAATTATAGGTATAAGGAGCAACACATCAGCCGCCCCCCCCCCTCTCTTCTTAGTTGATAGAATTGCTTTCCTCGACTTGTGACAGAGGTATGCAGGTTGACACGTTTAGATTTTATTTTTTCATTATTTTTATTTAAAAATAATAACTTTTTCATAAATAAAAAAAAAATAAATAAAAAAATTAAAAATCCAACATTAATATGTATATGTGTATATGGCATATATGCGTCTGTAATATGTATGTATATACATGCTATTTATTAAGGTTATGTGTAAAAAAATAATTACTACATAGTTGAGACGAAGCCCTTTCTCTAGGTACTTGATATCTACTAAGGGCCTTCACCATAACTACCTTTCAGTTATTAGAACGAAAGAATAGAAAGTCTCTCCACAGTTTATGATATTTATTTACAATAAAGCAGAGTGCTTTCGACCTAACAAGAGGTCATCTTCAGTGCCTATTAAACAAATAAGATAAAAAATTAATTAAAACCCTTTAGAAAGAAAAAATAAATAAAAAACAAGTATACAAATAAGAACAGAATTAAGTTAAAATAATAAAAAAATAAATTTACCGTTGACTCAACGGTAAATTTATTTTATTTTTTCTTTTTAAGTAGGGTTTTTAAATTTATTTTTTTTTCTTATTTATTTAATAGGCACTGAAGATGACCTCTTGTTAGGTCGAAAGCGCTCTGCTTTGTTGTAAATAAATATCTTAAACTGTGGAGAAACTTTCTATTCGTTCGTTCTATTACGATGGACTTCATTTATGCTCATTTTAAATTTTCAATTATTACTTTTAAAGTTTATAATTTAGGAAATTGTAAAATATTTTGATAATTTTTTTTAATGCTTTTGTAAACATAAATGGTAGTAATATAGAAGTTTATTATTAAATAAAAAAATGAAAATTCACACAGCTATATACCGGCTAGAGAGGTAGCCCCCCTCCTCAGTATGCAAAATTTAACAATCTTTGAAGACATCTTAAACCAGCTAGCATTTAATTTTTGTCTCGACAGAAATATAATTTTTTTATAAAAAGAAAATAATAAATGCACGTGAAAATTTTACGCCCACAAAACTGATTACAAAATTTTATTTTTAGCAACAACCTAATTATAAACGCATCTAAATATGCAGGAGGAGTAATATGTACATTACTTGTTATTAAGTAAAATTCAACAAAAGCAAGCGTTCCAAAGGAAATTCGCCTGACATGCAGATCTCTGCTCAGGAATTATTTTCTTTATATAAAATTTGACACTCTTAAGTCTTACACACACTTACGAAGGATTTCGTATAACAGACACAGCTAAAACAAATTGTTCCCTTTTTCCAGTGCATACCAGACACCTATATAGACAATGCATAAAGGTATTCCTTTGTTGGTATAAATCAAGTCAAATCTAGTTTGTGTAGGTTTTTCATTCTACAAATTTCTTTGTCTCTTTTATATCACGAATAGACAAACATGAGGATCATACATCATTCAAAGTAAAACCTTATATCTCTCCATAAAGTCTCTCCTCTCATCCCTCCACTGTTGTTTCTCTCACACAGTCCTATATTTTTGTGTTCTAGGCTTTCCTCGTAGCTGACAGTTTGACCTCAATGATAAAACTTTTTTCACTGAACATATTTATAAAAGGGAAGTGTTGACATGCTGATAATAAATACGATGGTTACTAATCTTATTTCTCATATATAAGTCTTACTCCAAGTTACAATATACATTTTTAAATTAATTTGTTAAATCTTTTCATATTCGTCTGTTTTATTAAATGGTGTGTAGAATTACCAAAAACAAACTATGGAGTTTATTTGCTGTCATA
>JACMZG010001908.1:45603116-45618116 GCA_018340805.1 Microvelia longipes | reverse complement strand
TAGGATTGCCGCTTGGCAAATAATAACAGACTTGAAATAAAAATAGTATAATAATATAAATAGTATATATTTATATATATATTATATATAATATATATATATATATATATATATATATATATATATATATATATATATATATATATATATATGTATATATAAATATATATATATATATATATATATATATATATATATATATATATATATATATATATATATATATATATATATAATATATATAATAAATATATATATTATATATATATATATATATATATATATTATATTTATTATATTTATATGCGTGTGTGTGTATATATCCAAAGAATCCACGCCTAATCTTACCCATGACCCCAACCTCAAAAGCTATTTCTTTATGGAATATTTTTTCTAAAAGATTCGTCTAATTTTGGTAAAGCGATGCTTCCCCCTTCTTTTAGGATATAACAAAGAAATAAGAGTCTACCGCTGTAATTTTTCTATTCGGAAATATTTGTATGACGTCATTATAACCCACAATAATGACTGCAAAAACTGAAAAATCATAAAACGCGAAAACATAATGCGATTAGATTGTAATTTGGTACGCATGTAGCCGTGTATAAGACTAACACATGTGCTAAGTTTCATCTCATTATCAGCATTAGTTTAATGACATGTGTACGTTTTTTTTTAAATTGTTAAATAATCTGAAAACAATCCGACTGATCTGAAATTTGGCACAAGTATGTTTATTATAATTATTTAGTACTTATTATGATTTATAAGTATTTATATTGTTTAGTATTATTTATGTTTTATAATTACACTAAGTTTCGACAAGAATATCTATTATTTTTGTTGAATCAAAAAAGTTATGCTGCATTGAGCGTTGTCATTGCTGTATAGGCGACTGCTGAGAATGAAAAGGATGCATTCACTAAAGGAAGCGAGTCCTAAATGTTGCAGTATTAATTTGGCGAATTGTATATTTGGGGACGTTCGAAGCGAGTCCGAAGACGAGGGGATGAGCGTAGCGAATCTGATGTGATGAGGAAAAGCTCCGAGGTAATAAAGCCAAACAATAAAAAAAAATGTTGTTTCAAATATAAAATAATAAATTATGTTGTTTTTATCATTTATCATATAAATGTAAATCTATTACAGAGACAGGAAGGCCTCTGTGAGAAATGATCACAACGATAAGAGAAATATAACACGATACAAACAAATCAAATATTCATTTCTACCAACATAAAACTTGCATTACATAAATATGATAAGAATTATTAGGACTATTTATTGGAAGTAATAAATCTAGTACACATTTACTATCTACAAATAATATCTAGTCTACAGTGCAAATAATAGCCACGTTTTTAAATTTAATGGACCACAGATTAATTAAATAAGATAATAAGTTAGTATTTGTTACTTATTAAACAAAAAGTAGTAGGTAATATCAAACAATTTTTTTGTTCGGGCTAAAGTAGGCGCTTTATATCATTAAAAAGAAAGAGAAATGTGATTTTTACCGTCACCATGATGTTTTAATAAAAAAACGCACACGAGAGAATTAAAAAACAAATAATATTTGTCTAACCAAAATAGTATAAATAAATCATTACGGGATTTTACCTCGGAACTTGTTCCCTCATTAATAAATCATAAATATATATTTTATATATAAATAAATGAATTAATTAATTGTATATATTATATATATATAATATATATATATATATATATATATATATTATATATTATATATATATATTATATAATATAATATAAATATATATATTATTATATATATATATTACAATAATATATAAATATATATATATATATATATATATATAATATATATATATATTATATATATTATATATATTATATATATATATATATATATTATGTATATATATATGTATATATATATACTATGTGTGTGTCATCAGTATGATGTACAAACTATAAAATGTTTTTCATCATTGTTGCCAAACAATTTATTTTTTATTTATTTATTTAAGAATGCGTGTACATAAAATATAGCATTTGTCTACATAAAAAGTAACATGCATTATTTCACATTGGCTTTTCAGCCGTGAGTTGGGAGGTAGTTGTCAGACTACATTATTAAAAAAGATATAAAAAAAAACTAATATAACAAAGTATAACAATTAACACTAAACATATAAATCATACATTCTAACAGAAAAAGTAAAATAACTACAAGCTAGCAATGGTTTTAATACTTAAATTAAAATAACAATGTTTTATATTAAACATGCAAAAAACATTTAATAAAAAAAATATGAAGAAAAATATATAATAAAATATATATGAAGGTAAGCCATGCAGCATGTGGGACAAAAAGTAATTTTTGTCTTGCGAATTTGTGTAACAAATTCGCGACTTAGTAAATAATTTAACAATTATAATAAAATATAATAAAATATCACTACTGGATAACTTACTTAAGTATAATAAAAATAATAGCATGCTTCCTAAAAATATAATTACATATAACTTAGTTTAGTAAACGTCCATCCACACGATACAAGCATATTTTAATTTTTGGTTTGCAAAAAAATGAAGGACATCAAAGTGAAAGTGAGAGTTCGTAAAAAAATACTGTTGGATATACTGACAATATTTATCAATAAAATAAAATAAATAGATAAATAAATAAAAATAACCTAGGTTATAAGATTAAGTTGATGCTTTTATATAAAAAATTACAATTATTTATATTACAGTCATTTTATTGGTTCTATAAGACAACGCTTCTTTAAAAACATATATAGTTTTGTAAAATCACTCATTAGTAAATAATATATTCTTGAGTTTCTACAATTTCCCTATGAAAGTGTTTTACTCTAACTGGCCTAATAGCTTCACAAGAACCTATGAAGTGAAATAAATTTTCATGTTCTCCCGAATCGCATAAAGAGCATTGTCTCTCATCTCATCTTTCCAAGGCTTATCTTTTAAATTTAAAAGTTCGCCCCTAGTTCTCATTATCCAAACTGATGTAATCTAAATTATTACTATCTAATAAATACTTTTTGCTTTCCTCGTAGATAAGATGTTTGTAGATAGGTTTAGATGAGTTGTTGGCTGCTTGCTTGTATTCGAGTTTAGTGTTCTCCCTCATGACATGGATAAGTTTATAAAGTTGTTTCTTCCAGAGCTGGGTTTAACATGTGACCAGTCTATCTTTATTGTTGTGTGTTTAGTGTAGACAACTCTCTCTCCATACTTTACTCCAGCCAATATTTTCTTGAAGAAGTTTAAGAGCCATGACAATTAGGTAGTCTAGTTCAGCATTTCTAAGCATTTCACGTAGTCAAAGTGTTACTTAATCGAGTGTAAGTATACAGGGGTTAGACCTACTTCATTATGTAGAAAGTGATAAGCAGTGTTTTGTGGTAACCTCAGAACTCGTTTTACAAACTTTCTTTGGGCTAGCTCCAGTTCTTCCTGTGGTAAATATCCCCAGCATTGTGCACCATAACCCATTTTAAGATCTAAATTACCGAAATTAAAAATTAGGAGCTTCTTAGAACGGTACATACTGATTGTTGATTACACTCTTCCACACTGTGTTCATGCTAATTTTAACTGCTGCTCTTTTTTCATCGAAATGCTTAGGAAGTGACATAGTTGGAGTGAGAATCATACCTAGGTATTTGTATGTGTGTTGCCAAACATATAATAAAAGCATAATCACTAAGTTTATACGTATAATTTAAAAAGAATGCTAAGCTCATCAAAACTTTTTTTAACTTTTCCTAAATTAAGGTTAAATTAAGATACATTACATTAATGTATCCTTTCCATAGGGCTGAAGAAAAGTTGAAACCTAGTAACATTAAGGTAAAAAGCAAAATTAGCTCTAATTAAGAAACAGAGAAAGTTAAAGTATAAAAAAAGTTTGATACAAAACAGAGAAAAGAACTAAATTATAATAGGGGAAAAAGTTAAATTTACTATAAAGGAAGGGGGTTGATATAAAGTCTTTTTGCCCCTAAACCTCCTAAGGGAATGTAAAACGTGTTCTGACTTACTAAATAATATTAAGATGAAGTGGCGTCGTTGGGAGGCAAAGAAAAGTGGATCTAAAATGGCAAAGGAATTCATAAAGGCTTCAGCCCTCGAGAACAAGACTTTTTTTTGAGATGCTACATCAAATAATAGCATGTAACAAACCTGCAGATTCGGGGAGGAGCCTCCCTACAGCACCACTTCAGCTTACCTTCATCTTTTTATTTTTTATATGAAGCGTTAAAAAGAAGAAATATGTCTGCAGCAAGAAACTCTAGATAAATTTAGATGAGGAAATGAATTTGAAACTTCTTCAAGGGTTTTCAAAATTAAAGATTTTTGTTTTAATTCGTCGAAAGGGGAAAATATAATGTCATATCCTGACTTATATCACAATTATGCAACATCATTTGGAAAATTGCAACGATGAGATGGTCATCGTTGTCCAAGTATTAAGGCTTAATATATTTATTGACATATGATATGCAAAGAATAAATTAAGTAGGTCTTGAAGGTTATAATGTTCCGGTAGTGATCTACAATGATCAATGTAAACGATACATCCGACGTTCCTTGTGGGAGGCATCTTTAAAAAAAGATGGGATATCGTAAATGAACACAAATGCTTACTAAACAGGACATATGCTACCGAACTATAGAGGCACGTTTTTTTATGATAACGTTTATCTCTATGATATCCTAAATCTTTGAAGATGCCTCCCAGAAAGGTAGTGAAACGTCGGATCTACATTAACGCGGTCTATACGTCTGGACATCTACAATTCATATGATGGATCAGACGTTACGCTTCCTCTGTGCGGGAAGTATCTTCACAATCTTCAGAGATGAAGGACATCATATCATCTTCCCTATGACAATAACCACGGAAACCTATGCAGTTAATTTCGGTAGATCTTGAGTATATTTGAAGTCAGATAATTTGAAGCATTTAAACATTTAAAGCTATATTTGAAGTTAGTTACTTAAACAAAGTTTAGACAGAAACAAATGGTCATAACCTAACTTGAAGTTATATAAATTAGTAAATGGCGGTAAATAAAGCTGACGGTAAATCACACACTTAATCATGGTCTAGTCTGTAATAAATTCAAATCTTTTTTTAGTACCAAAGTAATTTTTGTCCAACTAAAAAAAGATTTCTAGTTCTGAGTTGTCATTTAATTATTCTATTAATCAACCTTTCTCTTATATTTACTTAATCAAGAGACTGTAGTAAATTAATTCAAACAATCAAATATGTATGGTTATGACAGTTTTCATTTTTAACAGCTCTAAAATGAATATGCCTTCCAAGTTTAAATATCTTTAATTGTTTAATAAAAACAAGTTGGGATGTTTTCAAGGTTTTTATGTTTAATTTTTCAGAGAGAATTCAAAAGAAATAGGTCTGTAGGGAAATGGAAGGAAATTCAAGGGAAAGTCTTGTTTGCATTGAATAGAATAAGAACTAGAGAGAGAGAGACTGTTAAATTAAATTTTAACTCGTTACCTTTTCTCAAAATGGAAATCTTTGTTACTTTTCTTTCTTCGGGTTTTGTTATAAGAAAACACATTCGTTCGGGCTACATCGGAATTTTTGAAAGATTGCATCACTGGATGGTCCAAAAGAAAATTTTGTTAACCCACCAGCAAAGACAAAACTGGCTCGTATTCAAATCTGGATAATAAATGGGGGTTTAAACCTCGTTTCCATTCCACTTAGTAAATCCTTACTCTCCTTAAAGCTTGACTACTCGGCACTTTGATACAATATTCATTAGTTAGACAAATTCTCCCGACTATCTACCTTGTTTTTCACTTGGTAAAAACCGATGAATAAAAAAGATAAAGAATACATTATAAGACATATAAAGCAACTATCTCTCTTACTGAAAGTCTTCAAGACAGATCTGTTAATTTTCCAGCAAATTTTCTCTTATTCCAACACATGAGCCGTTTATACTCAGATTAGTGCCAAGTACAAATTAACCCCGTTTTCTATCTTCTTAAAGTTAATTCCGATGATTAGGGAAGAATTTTACCGAAATTCCTTCTTTTACTGATTTTCATATTTCATCCCTTAGATTAATTGTCATGTAATTGTTAATTGTCATGTTTAATGTGATTGATTAGTACGCTGTGTGTTTTAGCAACTCATTGTATATGAGCAGCCCCACTATGTATTTTTTTTTTGTAAATATATTGTGTTTCTCTCATATTGGAAGTAATTTTAAAGACAATTACTTTAAAAAGAATGAAAAGAAAACAAGCTATCAATGACGGAACGGGGTCTCTCTTTCCATATTTCTAACATACAACTGCATTACTGTAATTTATTTCAAAAACAAGGTCTTGCATCCCAACATTACTAAATACATTACCACCTCTTTAGAAATATGCCAGCCACAGATAAACTCAAGGTATTTATGGTCTCAGAATTATTTCAATATACATACATTATAAGAAGAATTGTTGGCGAATTTCACATATCTTCTGTGTTCTTAACTTAATAAAAATAATTTATTTAAGTTTAATTTATTTATTTTTTTTTTTTTAGTTAATTTTCTCATTTTTTCGGTGGATACAAAGTTTGATCTAATTTAGTTTAGCAGTTCTCCTGCACTGTGATTCCAAGAGAATTAGTTACTTTATGCGAATATAATTATATTTTTAATTATTTTGTAAACTTATTGTAGTATTGATTTTTCTTTTCCTCATTTATACCGTTCTTTTCCTCTTTTCCGTATCTTTTCCGAATATAAGAAAACTATTGTGTTTGCAGTAATCACCGAAATCGAGATTTTAACTGAATTATCCATTTCAGGTTTTTCAAAACCTCCTGAGTGGTTTTTTTTTACAAAGTTGTCTGTCTGGATGTATGTGAGTATATGCATCTGCTGTCATCGTAGCTTCCAGCGTTTTTATACTAGAGTTATAACTTAGTACAAAAATCAGTCCGTAGAACCGGGATTTAATCTGTACCGTCCTCAATCTGTCTAGTTCAGTTGAGCTTTCTGGAAAATATTTTATTATTTTAAATATTTATTAACTATCATAAATGACTTAGCACCATTTCGAAAATCCATAAAACATGAATTAATAATTGTACCATTTTGAAATTTAGTACGCATGTACTAAAATACCAAACATACAAATATTACAAGGTCATATTTATTAGGTCTTATTTGACCATTACAAATATGACATGAATGAAATGTATACTTCTTAAAGAAAAAATGGTTCAAAATGGCAAAATAATGGAATATAGTTAAAATATAGTACAAGAGTATTGTATTGCTTTGTGTTGTAAATAAATCTAAGTTTATATTTCGCCTAGTATATCTACAGTTTTGTTGCATCAGCAATGTTATTTTACGGTTAAACCCACAGGGTCATATTACCGTTTTCCTCACACTCAAATCTCACTCAACTAATTCATCCCAGAGTTTATACATATCATCTAGGAAACACACCTGTGTTTCCTAGATGATATGAATAAACTCTGGGATGAATTAGTTGAGTGAGATTTGAGTGTGAGGAAAACGTGCAGCCATGTACGGGGGGTACATGGCTGCACATAATGACTAGTCCTCACTGTGCCCAGTTCATCTAGCCAAACCAGACTCTATCCAAACTCAACGCTCTGGCTAGTGTCCGCGACTAGTTTACAGTGTGTCTAGTTCATCTAGACCAGCTAGACTCTAGCTAGGTTCACTGCTCTGAATAGCGCCGACTAATAGTCCACAATGTGCATAGTTCATCTAGTCTTACTAGCTCCTCTGATACATTAGTTTCACTTGGTCTATCCTTGTTTAACCAGTCTCACCAATCTCATCAGCTCCTCTAGCATCGCTAAGCTCACCACTCTGACTAGGCAAGTGCCACCCAACAAAGAGCTCTAACAACCCCGTCGCCAGTGGGCACAAACTCACTCTTTAGCCCTGACCTGAAAATTAAAGTTCGGAGGTGCTACTAAGAGACGTCTGTCTTCAAGAACCGAGCATTTCATTCCTAGCCACGTACGTTATTCGTTTCTCACCTTCACTTTCACTTACGAAGTATATCTTTCCGATCTTCATCTCCATCAGCCCGCAGAACCCTAACTTTTCGTGAGCTGGAGACAACAGAAACGTGGATCCAGACTGGTCTCGGACGAAACAGGAACCAACTCCGCATTTAACAGCCAAGGAAACCACGTAAAACCCTGGCAGGGTTGGCCGGCCTTGAATGCAAGACCTCCCGAGAGTACTGTTCAAGGGATAACGTCATATCAAGGTCCTCCCCCGGTTGGATTTTAACCTCGACCTACAGGTCGAAAGGCGATCGCTCTACCACTGAGATACCAGATTCGGTTATCAGCAATGTTAAACAGCATCGAGCAAGATCAGTACTTGGATGGGTGACTTCTGGGCATAAAACAAATGTTTACTGCCTGAAGATGAGTGAAGTGAGTCCGAAGAAGTAATACAATCATGATATTTTAAGGAAGAGCAGAGCGAATCCGATAAGGTGAGGAAAATTTCCGAGGTACCCCGTGCCTCATATTTTTCTTGTAATAGTCCTCTCAGGAAATAGAGAATCATTTATATAATAGTAGCTAATAATCTCAACTTTATGGATACGTCTAGTTCAGTTTAAGTCAATAAAATTTACACAACACTCATGGGACTTAGCTAAGTCCCTCTGTTTCACACTCCCTTCTTTTTAAACTTAAAAGTACTAGGATTTCAACCCTGAGTTTTATCCCTATTCCACCGGGAATTCACCCTAGACTCAAATATACTCAGCTAATATAGTTTCGAAGGGCTCTACCCTTCTGTTTCTGTTTATATAGGAATATATTTATAAAATCAACATGATAAAGATGTAACGATCCTATAAGCCATCTCAAACGCTTAAGTATGAGTTCAGAAACACGTTGGGATACAAGAGAGCTGAAGCAAAAAGAGCAACTATAAATTCAATTAATGTCGCCGACATTGCTATAAAAAATATGTTAAACATAAAACATATTTAAAATTATAGAATTAAAATATAAACAAAGTGTTTTGCTTATGTTTTAAATGTAGTCAGACCATGTAATCATTTGTGTTTTTAACTAGTTTTTTAGTACTTATTTAAATTGTTTTTAGTACTTATTTAAATTGTTTTTTTTTTTCTTATTTTTATTATTTTTTTATTATTTTTGTGCTTGAAGAAGACTAAAGAGTTAGTTGAAATATATATCGCGATTAACATAAAATTATGTTAGTTTTTATTATTCTAGACATGTAAACCAAAAATAATTTATGCTATAAGCATTATTCCTTGGAGAAACTGCCTAAACTGCTAAAAGTATAACGTAAAAGAGAAAAGTAACGTATTTTCGACTTGCGGTACAACCTGATGATACTTATTAATATATAAATATCGTCACACTAATTACAAGTATTAGTATTAGTATAATTAATACTCTTACATAAACGTATAGTACGTAATGGTCTATACGTCTTTGAGTTAAGAAAAATATTTATTTCCAATTTTATTACATGGCTTGTGACCAAACTTAATTTCCTGTCAAACATATGTTTGAAAATGTTGCCAATATTTGGATAAACCATTAATATTATATATATATATATATATATAATATATATATATATATATATATATAATATATATATATATATATAAATATATATATATTATGTCTGCCTCCGTGGCCGTGATCGTTAAGGCGTTCGATTTCGGCACCGGAGGTCCGGGGTTCGCAGCCCGGGCTATGCTCTAAGATTTTATGAATAGTATTTGTATTAAAAAGATTTTGCCAACTTTAATTAATTCTTAGAGTGTAGTAGATGCAACCCACCTGAGGTGGTTCCCGCAGGGTGAATACCCTGATGGGCCGAAAAGCCCTAAAACGGGTATTTTATTTTATTTTATTAATATATGTTGTAAAACTACTAATGAAACTATTTCTATTAGGTAGTAAACTATTGTTATTAATATTATTTAGGATAGGGTTAGGGATTAGTATTTAGAGTAGAATTATTAGTAGTGGTGTTGGTTACTGGGCACCATAATAATTTAATAATTTTAATGTGATAAGAATTATCTAAAAGTATTTTGAATATAGTTGTCTTAATCAGATGAATACATTCTAAATCAGTTAAGGTCATAAGTATGTTATAATTCATAATTTAATATATCATAACTAATCATAATTTAATGACGCAAGTCATAGCTATGTTTTAAGTCATAATTTATGTCACACGTCAAACTGTTAAAGTAATAATTTTATTTAATGTCACAAGTCATAACTATGTTATAAGTAATAATTTAATGTCACAAGTCATCACTATGCTTTAAGTGATAGTTTAATGTTACACGTCATAATAGTTAGTGATCATAGTCATCCTATGGTCACACGTCCATCATATTGTCAACAAGTCATCACTATGCTTTAAGTGATAGTTTAATGTCACACGTCATAACCTATGTATTAAGTCATATTGAATGTCATCATAAGACACAACTATGTAACTATGTATAAGTCATAATGAATGTCATATGACACACTGTATAAGACATAACTATGTTATAAGTCATAATTGAATGTCATAAGTCATAAGACACAACTATGTTATAAAGACATAACTATGTTATAAGTCATAATTGAATGTCATAAGTCATAAGACATAACTATGTTATAAGTCATAATTGAATGTCATAAGTCATAAGACATAACATTTATACTAACTATTTTAAAGTCATAATTGAATTCATACATACTAACTATGTTATAATCATACATAAACATAACTACATGTCATGTCATAAACATAATATGAACTATCATATTAATGTCAAATAACTCACACTGAGCCGCCTATCTCATGAGCTCATTCTTTACAAAGCAATGCCAGATATCAATAGAATTTGATTACTAACTGTACTGCGGTTACTGTAATTATACAAAAAAAACTCTTAAACTTAATACTCTTAAAAAACTTGATAGACATCTAAAATGTGTTATATTTTAGTATAAATCCTAAAAAAAGCCTCAAACTTTCAGCCTATCAAGTTGAAAATATAAACTTTTTATCTCACAAATCGTTAACCCCGGAAAAATTATTTTCCCGAGATATTTAGGGTGCAACACTTTAAACAATAACCATAAACACTCCCCGAAACCAAGGGACCGGGCCCCTACATCTTTCATAAGCGTAATTTAAAAAAATAAAAACTTTTTCAGTACTTTTTCTCCTCAAATCTAGAAAGGATTTTAAGCTGAATTTATTCTACTTGTTAAGTTATAATGTGTTCCGCGCTTTTTAAGCACAGCGAAAACTGGAAATATTTGGACTTAAATGTGGAAACATTATATATTTTCATACACCGAAATCAGACAACAGGATTTAAAAAAATATTTTTTTTTTGAGGTAGTACGTTTATTGAGCACTTTATTGACCGTTTTTTAGGATAGAAGCCAATCATTATTGTTATAGGAAGTTATTTTAGTACTTTTCACCTCCGAGGACAATAATGAATGTAAAAAAACTCCTAGGACGTAAAAGTAATTCATATGTTGCCGCCATTACTGTAATGTAGCGTGTTCAAAAAACATCTGTGTTAAACCTTCATGAGCTTTATTTAAAAAACGTTCATTTTGTTTGTTTTTGTTCGTAGACTAATTTTTTTTCGTTTTTAAAAGGTGTCTAATTGACAATTTTGTGTGTTAATTGTAAAGCTTTTACATTTTGAGTAAAAGTGTGAAGCTATGGATGAATTTTAATGACGGCGATAATATGGAGTTAATAATAATTGGACGTTTTTTTTTCAATTAGTATATAGCGCAGTTAATGAGTGCTATTTTTTTTTTTTTTAAATGTTTGAGTGCTACCTCAAAAAAAAATAGTGATGCAATCCGGCTGAGAATGTCTTTATGTCTGGCAATTTTTCCCGACTCGCTTCGCTCGTCGGTAAATCTAATTGCCGTGACATAAAGACACACTTCTCAGCCTTATGGCATAAATAACTATTAATTCAAAAGTATGGTACCAAGCGTACCAAATACCAAAGCTTTGGTTGATAAACTGCGAAGGCTTCCACGTATATAGTCATGAAGATTTAGGTCTTTCGGTGGTGACCGCGTCAATGTAGATGAAGAATCCGACTTTCGCTTCCACTTGGGAGACATCTTCAGGATGTAGAAACACAATGCTCTACAAAACTAACTGTTCAGTTTTGTAGAGCATGTGTTTTTATTCATAATGTCCTACACCCCTGAAGATGCCTCCCACAGTACGGATATCTAAATCTTCAAAGTGTAGGTTGGTTTGTGTGTATTGCCTTGCAGGCAATTAGGATATGCCATGCGCTACAGCGTTGGTTTCAACCAAAATTAAGTGCAATGATCATCTTAATATTGTTTTAGTTACTCAAAGTTACTCTTACTGCCCACGAGGGGGGGGGCATAGACACCTATTATGAGTCAGAGTTGACTCATAATAAGTTAAAAGTTAAAAATAAGAAAAAGTTCATCCACTTGCAATTTATTATAGGGGACTTTATGCAAAGTATTACTTTTGATAAATAGAGCGGTGCTGTGAAAAAGGCATTAATATGGAGATTTAAATTCCCTTCAACTAAGAATACTATTCAAATGAAAGATATAAGAAAAAAACTCCACTTAAAATACAATTTAAATAAAAGATATAAGAAAAAACTCCTCTGACAATACAATTTAAATAAAAGATAAAGAAAAACTCCACTGACAATACAATTTAAATAAAAGAATATAAGAAAAAACTCCACTGAAATACAATTTAAATAAGATTAAGAAAATAAATCTTCACAGATATTAATTTAAGAAAAATTTTTAATTTTTAAAATTTAAAAAATTTTTTTTTTAATTTTTAAAAATTTTAAGAAAAAACTCCACTAGTAAAAATTTAAATAATGGATATAAGAAAAAACATCTCCACTGATAATTACTTTTGAATAAAAACTTAACAAAATCTCCACTGTTTAAACAAACTTAAATAAAGGACATAAAAAACAGGTCCATTGATAATAAATTTTAAATAAAGTACTCAAATTTAAATTAAGAATAAAAAAAACTCCTTTGATAACACAATTTAAATAAAGAATTTAAGAAAATAAATCTCCACTGATAATAAATTTAAAAAAAATATTCCTAAAAGAAAAAAAACTCTTATCAATTTTAAGTGAAGGAAAAAATGAAAAAGTTTTCTACTTTATGACCATGTTATTGAGACGTCTATAAATTCTGGATTCCACGGGTAAGTTTTTTTACCAGTGATAAAAAAAATTGGTAAACTATTTACCAATAATAATGGAAGAGTTATCTAACTTAAAAACATTTTGATCAGTCTAATTAAGCAAAGCAGATAAATAGAGGTATCAGATCAATAGAGTAGGTGAGTAGGTAGCCATCTTTAAAATTTGATTTACCTTTAGCCATAACTAAATATGGGCTGGGAAACCCATTTATACAGCGAACGTAACTAAAAAGTGGCATTCAGCTATTTCTTAATGAATCAAAGAATAATAAGATAAAATATACTTTTTATTAATAAAATTATTCAAGAAATATATTACTATATTTAACATAATTTTAAAGGAAGCCCTAACAAATACATTTTTTCACGGCGGGAAGCATTTCACCCTAACTGGTTTTTATACTCTACGACAGGACATACTAAAAATAAACAATCCTCATAAATATGTCGAGAAAAGTGTCTCAGGCTAAAAAATTTCCCTGAGTAAAAAATTCTTTTTTCATACATAAACCCAACTCTAGTATTAAAAGTTTTTTCAAAGTTTTTTCCTTCTTCGGTATTTTGAAAGAATTTTTGTTGTGTTAGTTATGAAAGACCTCTAGCCTGTTTTATGATCGTTTTTTCAGTCCCATTTTCCTCCGTTTTAATTTTCTCAACATTAGGCTAATGTTTCTATGATTTATTTTATAGTTATGCAGTTTTTCTGAATTCATTTTTTAAAAGATATTAGTTACTTTTAGTATTTAGAGCAACACATCAGTAGCCCTGCTATGACTTTAAATAATTTTTAAATCTACAACATGTTATAATAGTTAAAATCACATAGAGAGCATTTAAATAATGGTGGTTAAATCACATATATTACTGAAAAAATATAATAATGTGGTAACTCGCCTGGCTGGAGCGGACCAGATTCCGTTTTAGAAGCCCCTGATCGATAAATATATTTTACAAAACTATATATAATATATATATATATGTATATATATATATATATATATATATATATATATATATATATATATATATAATATATATAATATATATAAGTATATATAAACTATATAGATACATATATAAAATATAGATATATAAACTATATAATATATATATATATATATATATATATATATAATTATATTATATATATATATATATATATATAATTACAAATGAAAAAGGAAAATACTAAAAGTATAACATAACAATCTTTTATAATAATAATTAACTTAGGGAGGTGAAGCGAAGAGATTTAGAGGGTTTTTGAGAATTTTCGACATATGTCTTCTTCGGGCAGTTAGGTTGGAAGTCAGTTACTCGGGACTTCCCAACCTTACCTGACCGAAGAAGACATATGTCGAAAATTTTCAAAACCCCTCTAAATCTCTTCGCTTCACCTCCTGTAAGTTATATATTATAAAAGATTGTTATATATATATATATATATATATATAATAATATATAATTATATTAATATAATATATATAATATATATATATATATATAGTATAATTATATACATTTGTGAGTGAGTGTGTGTGTTTTATTATGTAAGTATCTAAATCCCTAAGATAAGTGGTGAAAGCGAGATGTTGATGTATATGTATGTTTGGTAGTATCTAGTAAACGCGCGTTCTTTTGAATTTATTACTAAAATTATCTTTCAAAGCACTATGAGTTTTTT
>JACMZG010001908.1:45504381-45602116 GCA_018340805.1 Microvelia longipes | reverse complement strand
ATAAATGAATAATCACTTACTGAACTTATAGACAATGAAATAATCCAGTCACATTCCACGCATTATATGATGAAAAGATCAAGATCTACTGAGTGGTCCTGATGACGATTCAAGTATCGCGTGATTTAGACGGACGGAGCGACGATTATATCATATGAACGAATATGAAGAAAATTATTATGAACGGCAGAGTTCAAGTAACAAAAAAACAATTTGAAAACAAAATTGGAAGTTGAAATTAATTGATATAAAACTCCAGAAATTGAAAATATTAAATAAAAAATGAAAAAGAAAATTTAGACCAAGTTGAAGATAAATTAATCAACACTTCTCTAAAAACCTTAACAGCGGAACTGTCACTTATGTGTTTGTTTAACAATCAAGTTCAAATATTAACAATACGGAGAATTAAGATGACATCTTAATATAAGTAGTGCAAAGCCCTTGTAATCGCATAATTTAAATTTGCCCTCGTTTTCCCGAGGGGAAACCTCTCTCTGGTGCAAACTCAAACGACGAAAAATGTCCGGACAACCTGCAGAAACAACCCCCAATCTTAAAATAATAATAATACCAGCAAAAACTACCAATAGATCTAGCTTCTACTTAAAAAATACTTAAAAAATCCATACAAAATTTAAAAATTTAAATGGACTTAGTCCATTAATTAATAATTTATTCTATAATATAATATTTGTTGGTCAACGAGATTTTATATTTAATGTGTTTAGCTTTAGTAAATTTCGATTTAGACACAAAAATTTATCCACATCATATATTTTTACAGAAAACAAATGGATCAAAAATCAAATGAATCCTGGAAATGTTTTTAATCCACAAATCACTAGCTAACTTGCCTGGAAGTTGCTAAACTTTAGATTTAATTAACAAGTATTGTAATTGTAAGGCTCGGTTCTCTAACAACTACTTCTTCCCTTCAGGTCCCCAGCATCCATATCCTTAATTCTATTATGTCCACTAAAATTATCTGGATGTCGTCTATTTCACTACTCTGTATACAGTATTGAATGCTTTACTAAATTTTACGAATAATTATTTTATATTGTAGCAAAACAATTAACAATGTAATAGCAAGAAAGGAATAAAACTATACACGTGTTCTTAAAATCATTACTACGATCTTCGATTCATCCGATCAGCTCATCCGATCTTCAAGTTATATACATACTCCTTTAACTAATGCCAATATTTTAAACTCTTAGGTTTATTTATTCAAAAAACTTTTATTCTGTTAAAACGTTTAAATATGTTTATCTTTCTCTCTTCCGTCATAGTCTTAAATATGCTTCTCCTGTGTGGTCTCCTCATCAAACTACTTATAAAGAAAAGTTGGCATTTATTCATCTGCAATTTCGTAGAATGTGTATTTAAAGTACCCCCTAGAATTAGAACAAATATTTAACTAAACGAACACTATGTATTGGGACAAAGTTAACACACAATTAATAATCTATCACTCCTAAAATCAGACTGACTGACATATGTCAGTCAGTCAGTGACATATGTAATGATTTGAGATAAGCCAATACCCTGACAGAGGAGAAGATGCCTTGGCTTAAAGAGTGGCTTGGTAAGTACATCAGCAAGTTGGTACTGAGTATCAACTTTCCTGATATACAGTTCTCCTTCTATTACCATCTCTCTAACAAAGAAGTGGCGTATCCTAATATGTTTAGTTCTGCGGTGATACTCAGGATTCTGTGACAGTCGTATGGCTGCTTCGTTATCTACTTGTAAAGTAGGGATTTGTAGATCAACTACTTCACTCATTAAACGTTTTAGCCATAATACTTCACGAGAAGCCTCACTCGCAGCTACGACCTCCGCTTCAGTGGTAGAGATGGCAACTGAGGTTTGCCGTTGGCTGAGCCAAGATATCGCCCCTCCCGCGTACATACACACTACACCTGTAGTTGAGCGACCTGTAGACTCATCCCCCCCGTGATCAGCATCACTATAGCACTCAAGAATTCCCCTTTTAAATTATGCTTTATAGTGATACCAAAATTTTCAGTTCCTTTCAGATATCTGAAAATTTAACACGGGTCCAGTTTTACTTGGGTGCTCTAGTGTTCGTGACACAACTCCCACAGCGTAGGATATCCGGACGGGTAGCCACCATTAGTACATAAGTGCTCCAACAGCTTGACGATATCTATCTTCTGCATCTACTTCATTATGTTCATTACTATCGACTTCGAAATTTTCTTTTACGATAGGTGTAGATAACGCATTACAGTTATCCATTCCAAACCTCGCTAGAATTTTCTTGTGTAAGTTTGTCTAACTGAGAGCTCCTTCCAACATTTCAAAATGCCCAGATAGTATGATGCAGATTTTACTGTAATTTTGAATTCCTTTTTTCTTCCATTAATATTTCCTTTTCTTCAGGATTTGTCGTTGCAACAAGACCATCGTCGACATACAACACGACTATATTTTTTCATCTCTACGAATGAACATGCACGGATCTGCTCCGCTACGTACAAAATTAATTTTTAATAAATAGTCGCAAAAACGCTTGTTCCAGCACCTTGTTGTTTCAAGCCGTATAAACTTCTTTGAAGTCTACAAACTTTATCCGACCCATCAGTAAAACCTTCAGGCTGTTTTCTTCATCCAGTTCTCCGTATAGAAAAGCACTAGTGACGTCAAACTGTGACAAAGTCATTTTTACACTCGCAGCCATACTTATTACCGCTCTTACAGTACCTGCTTTACTGGGCTAAAAGTTTGATCATAGTCAACTCCTTTCCTCTGGGTAAACCCTTTCGCCACCAAACGAGCTTTCAATCTTTCGATTGAGCCATCTTTATTTAACTTTATAGACCCTTACATGATATAGCTTTCTTTCCTTTCGGCAATGGTTCAAGCTTCCATGTTTTGTTGTCATCAAGAGCTTTGATTTCAACTTCCATAGCTTTTCGCCATTCAGCTTCATGTTCACTAGCTACAGCTTCTTTATAGGTACCAGGCTCATCAAAATCTGACCTGCTAGCCATCATGATGTAATCCTCAAACTTCTTAGGTAATTTAAGAGTAGAGCGATCTCGATCATACGATCAGATGTGTGGTTTGATTGACTACTTTCTTCAAGAATGTTATCATCTTCTTGTTGAGAGCTGTGAGATTCTTCATTTACTTCTGGATTCACATCATCTTGATCTTGTCATCACTTCTACCTTGCTTTGAATCTGGCTCTGCTTCAGAGGGTGTTTCTTCTTTAACTTTTTCAGTTGGATTACTTCTCTCTTCAGTTTGAGTACCCTCTCTAATTTGATAGTAGTTGTCCTTAAGAGTGGCTCTTCGCAAAAAGTAACATCTCTGACCAGTCTGTTGATCTTTTACCCAGATTCGATAACCGAAATCATCGTAACCGACAAGCACACCTTGAACAGCTTTCTTATCCATCTTCTTGCGTTTGTTTGGTATGTGTGCATAGCACTGACATCCTATAACACGAAGATGTTTTTTAGTGATTTCTTACCAGTCAAACTTCGTATGGTGACTTATGTTTTTCCGATGATGAACCCGATCTGTTTAAAATATAAGTAGCAGCGTTTACTAACTCCGCCCACAGACCCTGAGTTAAACCTCCATGTGCATGGAACATTGCACGCGCAGCCTCAACAATAGTTCTGTTTTCTCGTTCACACAACCCATTTTGTTCCGGGGTGTACGGCATTGTTAACCGTTGAGAAATGCCTTCTGACTTCAGAATTTTCCGAACTGCATGGTTATCAAATTCTCCACCATTGTCAGAAAGGAGCTCTTTGACTTTATGACCAGCAGTCTTAGCTAAGGCTAACATTTCTTTCAACTTATCCACTACTTCAGACTTATATTTGAGGAAAACACGAACCGAAACCGACTATAATCATCTTTGAATAGCACGAAATACCGATAACCCGAAATGGACTTTGTTTCGAACGGACCGCATACATCCGCCGCGATAGTTTCTCCCGGTTTCTCAGCTCTACTCCTTGTACCGAATGATTGTCGATGTGCTTTTCCGTAAACACAACCTTCACATACATCACTATCAGTTTCTACTTTTACTCCAAGCTCTCTCGATATCCACTCTTTCACATGACGTTTGTTTTGATGTCCCAATCTTTCATGATAAAGTTGCAGTAAATCGGAATTAGATAATGAATTTAGTTGCCCAGTAAATGTTCAAAAATTCAAATTTTACTTTATAAAGACCTCCTAAACGATTTCTAAACCCTTCTAGTACAATATCGTTATTAATTTTTTAAATAACATCTTGTGACATTTGCTATAAACAAACTATTCTCCTGTTTATCTTGAGCAGCTAATGGTGAAAATAAATTTTTCTTCAAACCTGGAATATACCACACATTAGTAAGTGTAAATATACGCTGTTGGCTTTTAACTGTCGAAACTACTTCTATATCTCCAGACCCAACCGCATTAACACACTCACCATTTGCAGTCATCATTTTGTGAGGTGTAGAAAAACTCTGTGAATGATTTAAATAAGTTTCTTTGAAACGTTACGTGATTTGTGCATCCGTTGTCAACGTAAAATTGTCCTAACTCAGTTTCATCAGATAGATTTAAGTTTACAGACGTTAATGCTAAATTGTTTACCGACTTACTATTTTCCTTCTTTGGCGGCTTGCCATCTGCTTTCCATTTTCACAGTTCCTTATTTTATGCGTATTTTTCTTGCAATACTTGCAGAAGTTTTAGTTTAGTAGTAGAAGGTGGTTTTAGTGCAAGTGCTTCACTAGTACTTGTCACTCCAGCTTCCTTGTTACTTAACGCTCTCTCATACGCACAAAGTTGAACAATCAAATTCTCAATTGTTCTCTCTGACTTGTTCATTAACATCCAACTAGATTTGAATGCAAAGAATTCATCTGGAAGAGTCCCAAGGATTTTGCAGATTAGGAACAGCTCAGGTAAATCTGGTGATTTGTCATCTTTCTTTATCTCTTTCTTAAGTTCGTCCCAGAGATTTTGAACCTTAGAGACATGACTTGAAATGTCATCTCCGGCATCTCTTTTGTAGCTAAAAAATCGCTCACATAGGTCATACGCCTTGTCTTCACAAGATCCATCAAATAGTCTGTGAAGCTCTTGCCAGACTTCTTTGGCTGTTTCGAACCTCATTATTTTCTGCAATGTGGCTTCTGTCATATTTGTTGTCATTATTATGAGTGCAACACTATCAGCTTTTGAAAATTTTTCCAAGGTTTCTTCGTGCTTCTTGACATCAGCCATTGTTGCAGTAGTATCAAGCTCTGCTGGCTTGACTAATCTTCCTGAAACAACATCCATGGCTCCTGGTGTTCCTCGAAGTAGAACTGACACCTTGTACTTCCAACTTTGCCAATTGGTTTTTCCACTCAAATGACCAACTTGCACTTTTGTAAAATCCATTTCAATTTGTTGATTTTTTTTTCTCTTTCAAGATTTTGAAAATATTGACAGAATTTTTACAGCCAAAAATTTATAGGGAAAATTTTCAAGTTTAAATTTCTAACTCGCAGTGGAAGCGTGCTGGGCCCATAACCATTTAAAGTACCCCCTAGAATTAGAACAAATATTTAACTAAACGAACACTATGTATTGGGACAAAGTTAACACACAATTAATAATCTATCACTCCTAAAATCAGACTGACTTAATATGTCATATACATGACATATTTATCATTAAATGTACCTCAACATGTGTTGTTATCGCTTAGGTTTAGATTATAATAATATCCTCATATCTTGAAATCCAATCTTTTATTAATCTCACTCCTCCTTCTGTGCGTCACTTTTCTTTTAATCTCTCTTCTATCGTTTAATAAAATATTTTGTCGATTGTTTTCTCTCTTCCATAATTTCTTAAAAACCTTACTCGATAAATCTTACACTAGAAATATTTTCTACATCCCTTCTAGCGATTTTTCAACGAAAAATAAGCTTGCGAGATTAGGGTCAAGGAAGGAGGGAGGGGTGGGGTGGATTCAGGAAAGGTGGAACATACTAAACAAGTATATAAACATTTTTTGGATTTAAATAAGTGGCAAACCACTTATTTCAAGTGGGGAGTCGTTTTTGAATGAACTATGAGTTAAATGAGAGTGGTCCGGAGTCGATACGTGCACTCTAAGCCAAGGTACCTAGGTTCGAAAAAAAATCTAGCGAGGTAGTTTGTTTATCGAGCGAATTTCCTTTGTTATGCGTGTTTCCGCGAGCTTAACAATCTATTTCTTACTTAAACTTCCGGTTAATGCTTTATAACTTGAACAGATACTCAATTATCAAGGATAACTCGTTACTCATTTTATATATATTTCTCAAAGAAAAAGTGCTAAACCTTTAAATAAACCAAATAAGCAAGAAACTAGTGCTAATAATGATGTGCAATGCCAATGTCAGAAGCATTGTTTAGCCAACAGGATAATAGTGCGAATTTCTTTATAAAATATAGAAAAAATGAGTTATGAATAGTGCTTGATATTATCTGCTCAATTTATAAAACATAAACCGGAACCTTAAACAAGAAATGGATTGTTGCTCAACGCTAACCTACTTTATTTTATTTATATAGTCGACAAATGTTTACTGTTTTTGTTTATCGGGTGCAAGAGTTACTCTTACTGTTAAATCAAAAACAAAGAATCATGATCGACAGATCGACATCGACCACTTCTAAGTTAATCCTTCTGGACTAGTCACTCTCGATTTATTTTAATATCCTGCCTCCACTAATAATCTGAAGAACTTTATTCTAAATAAATACGGAAATATACAAGTATTTAAATAAAAAAGGAAAAAAGAACAAACATAAAGAATTCAACATTTGCTTTTATATTCCACGCCTCAACATGCTCAAAATAATATAGGAAAGGTAAAAACAGAAAAAACTGTTATCGTAAAAAGGTTTTTATACCTTACAGACCTAACCCTGGGATCTGGCGAGGAATACGTGCTGGTAATGCCACCTAGCTTCTTATCATACAAACCAAAGGAAATATGTTTGCTTTATTATCAAACACTAAAAATATTGGAAGTAATATTTTGGACGAGAAGAAAAATTACAACCTAATATTTTATAGACCTTTGCTTCTGTATAGTGCTCCTGCGGGTTTTATTTAGGGAGGGGGGGGGTTTGCTCTTACAATGTGTTCTAGAAAAGGGTAAAACCTTTACTGTAAACACTGATCCCTTAAAATAAGGAACAAGGAAAGAGGCTTACAGACAGATAGTAAAAACTTACAAGTCACTGAGTTATATCCTTATGATTTCCCAGTGGATTTTCTTTATATGTAACAGTGAATAAAATCACATCCCCGAGAATAGGTTAAGGGATGATTGGTTTCATTCTTCCACT
Source organism: Microvelia longipes (assembly GCA_018340805.1). Classification (NCBI taxonomy): domain Eukaryota; kingdom Metazoa; phylum Arthropoda; class Insecta; order Hemiptera; family Veliidae; genus Microvelia; species Microvelia longipes. The sequence goes on along the minus strand of JACMZG010001908.1, from coordinate 45,594,739 downwards.
ATCAAAGCACATATTGCACAGATAAGAATATCGAATGAGCATAAACGGAAAAATATGAAAACATCTGGAAAATTTAAGTTTAGAAAAAAAATATTGAATTACACCAAGTATGAACATTTTACCTTCAACTTGGAGTTTACATCCTAAAACGGTGCCAAGAGTAAATATGTCGTATTTTTAGATGTGAAATGCTTTAGCGCAAATTCTTACTTTTGCTAAAAAAAAAATTGGGAGCCGATGTTCGAATAGTTTGGGAACCTTAAATATATTTATTTTTTTTCTTTTTACTGCAAATCGGGGAATTTATTTATAATTTGAAGATTACACGAAAAAAATTCGGGCAGGTGTAGAGTAGGCACTTCACATCCTCGTAAAAGGATTTTTTACCGTCTCCGACATTTTCGTAGTTTTTTACAGCCGGTTTACTAGAAGTTCACAAGGTTAGGGCGTTAGAAGCATAGAGATATTATAACTAGAGACTAGAGAAGTCCAATAGGTTAAATTCTGATACATCGAATAAGTAACCTGACAACCTTCGCTAAAAATATAATCAAATAATTAGTACAAAATTTCAGTAACTTATGCAGTAGAGCGTTAAAAATACAAATCAAAGTACAAGCAAAGACCATCGATTTATTATAACCTTAATTCACTCTTGGAGGAAGTTTCTGATGAGTTTACACAGAGCTCCAAAAAGATGTTTCAGGCTTCTCAATGTAATGAGATAGGCTATGCCCCCTCTAGCATAGAGATATATACTAGGAGGCTCTGTGTAACCTCAATGAAACCTCTTCTAAAAGTAAGTTAAGGTTATAAGAAATCAATTTTTTTCGGCTTCCTGCACATTGTTAGTGTTTTGATTTATATTTTCAGCGTTCTACTATATAATTCACTGTAATTTTGTTCAGTTCATTAGATTAATGAGAGTCGAAGGGGGTCAGGTCATTTTTTCGATGTTTCAAAATTCAACCAATAGGGCCCTAAGATATATTACTAGGCCTAGTAATATATCTCTATGCCCTCTAGTATATACAAAAAGATACATACTTGAGGGGGCATAGCCTGTCTCAATACATTGAAAAGTCTGAAACATCGTATTAGGGCTCTCAGGGGCTTTGTGTAACCTCATTGAAACCTCCTTCAAAAGTGAATTAAGATTATAATTAATCTATTGTTTTCGGCTTCCCGCACATAAGCCGTGTGCAGCTTATGTTCCGGTTTGTGTTTTGATTTGTATTTTTAACATGCTTCTATATAAATTACAGTAATTTTCTGCTGATTGTTTGATTATATTTTTCTCTAATCATATCTTTATTGAAGTTTGAGTAAACAATGTAGCCATATTAGCTATTATAACGATTGTCATTATTTACCTCGTCTACACGATGTGTTAAACACCTATTGTTATTGTTTTCGGGATGGATCCTTGCAAACGTCGACACGGTAGGGCTTCAACCCGGAAATCGTTTGACTTGAATTAAACTTTTATTTTTATGTGTGGACTGCTCAACTTTTTAGAATTTTGCAAGGGATAAGAGTGTTTTCCCTTCAGATATTCGAAGGGAATTTGAAACTATCGATAAAGTAAGAATGATTAACCTAAAGGTTTTTTATATAATCGTAGTAATCGTAATTTTACCTATTTAAGGCAATACACTTTCGTCTATATATTTATCAAAACTAAAAAAAGCATAAAGATTTACCTTTACTATAGTTCCTATTTATCTTTAACTAAATGATTTTAACAATTATTTCACTGAATTTAATACAAAACTTTTAAATTAACACCTATATATCAATGTTCGAAAACACCATTGGAAAACACGACAAAAACTAAAACTCTCCTTAAATTATCAGTGTTGCCAATAAAATAAAACAAAAAAGGTGTTTTTGTGATTTTTATATTTTTGAGCCAGCTATCAGCTGATCACGCATGTCTGAATTTTTTTACATGGGTTAGTATTGGAGTTTCCCTACTTGATTTATACATTACTTTAACATTATAATATATTTTTATACTTTATTAGTACTTTGTAACTAACATTTGTAAATCACATTTTAGTCAAGTATAATGATAATGAATAAATAAAACCAAGTAAATAAACCAACAATTGAAGATTATATATAAAATAAAACTAATAAAGATGTTCATCAATAAAATAATTCTAAATAATAACTAAAATATAAATAAATTTATTTGTGTAGGTTGGCTGTTCTTAAAAATTAACATGATTTGCAATAATTCTTTTCTGATGAACGTCTAAAAGAAGATCTTCTGAGCACGTCTTCCCACAATGCTATGGAGTAACGATTGATATAAGATGGCCGGCACGCACTCGTCCCTTCCGTTTTCTCTTGATGTGAGTATCAAAAATATATCTAAATAAATTATATTAAATTGAATCGGGTAGTTTCCATTTGAGAACATCTTACAAAGGATGTAACAGCGTCACAACTTATTATATAATTTTTTTCTAAGAAAATGTGCTAAAAATGAGCATAACTGAGCTTCAAGAAAGTGCAAATAATGCTGTGCATTGCATATAATTTATATGATAAACACATGAGCATTTTCTTTGAAAATTGTGAAAAAATAAATAATAAGGTTTTTTAATTTATAACCTAAGGTTATAAATTAAATATATACTTAATACTTAAATTATAATTAATAAATCTTATACTTAAAATATATCATTTGATACTACCGAGTTTTGCAAAACATGAATACTTGATACAATCTCTCTCGCACATTTATACTGTGTCAAATACTTAATGTATAATTTATTGGTTAAAATGCGTAAGTCTTTACAAAATTTAAATTTAAACAAATACCGAAAATTTAAGCAAAATTTGGATTGATAAGGAAGAAAGCACGCATTTTAAAGAAAATCGCCCAGTTTACGGACCTCCACAATGGATTTTTTATTTATTTTTATTTAGCTGAGATTCGTTTTTTTTTTATTTTTAATCTATTTGCTGTAAAGTTAAATGCATATAACTCAACAGTAAATGCCAGTTTTGTGGTGTCTATGTGTAATTATACTATGTGTAATTAGTGTGTTGTAGTGGGTAACAAGCTTAAAATAAGCATAACTTAGAATACATAAGTTATTTTATTATAAGAAATATAAACAATGGAAAAAATGGAAAAGTTAATAATAGAAGTTTTATTTGTTTTAATATTCTACCTTCTAGAAGAAAAATCTTGTATGTAGTATGGACATTACACTCCTCTTTGAATTCCTTCCTCGGTTTCAGGAGTCAACTACCTAGTTGTTTCGGCTGGGCCTCAGGAACCAGCCTTATAAATCCCTTGGCTACGCCACTGGATTTAAACATAATGGTTCCCTTAGGAACCAAAAAAGGAAAATCTCAAGTACCTAAGAGTATTAGCATACCTACTTGATTAGGATTTGCAGAACCTGATATTAGATTGTTAAATTTAATGAATTCTGCTAAGAGCTTAAATAAAAGAAGTGTCTTATTGCTCATATATATAAATTTTTGAACTTAAAACTGTCAAAATTATAAGAGATCTCTGTAAAAATCTTGACTCGGCTGATTATTGAATCTAAAATTAAACTCAAGGACCTACTTTGCAATTGTCAAAGCTTTAAGAGCTTGAATAAGAAATTAATTCAATTACTACTATCACAACAATTAAAAACTTTACAATCATAAAAAAAATTATTTAATTAAAAACAGAAGTTTGAAGGAGTTGATAAAAAAATGTCTGCTTAAAAAATATTGAAAATAACAAATAGACCAATTTGAAATTGCTTTAAAACAAGTCTCTTCCAACTAACTTTGACTTCATTAAAAACTTTTTTCTTAAATTAAAATTCACGAAAAAGAACGCTTTTAGAGAATTGTGAATGAAAAAACCAGTTCGTTGTAAGTGGATGTCAATTTGTCTTAAGTAGGTAAAAGTTAGAAATAAAAACATACTTGAACATGACGAAAAGGAAAACATGGCAAAGCATGCGGACAGAAAAAACCGAGTACTCAAAGCCTATAAAAATATACTATGATAGAAAATAAAATAAACTACTTCAAACAAATTTTCAAAGGAAAATTATGGTGATGAAATTGGGAGCATGAAAGAAAGAGGTAGTTTTTCCAATATATAATATAATAATATATATATATATATATATATATATATATATATATATATATATATATATATATATATATATATATATATATATATAATATATATATATATATATATATATATATATATATATATATATATATATATATACATACATACATATTCGGCACTAGTGCCGAGAGTAAGAAGAATTTTTCTAGAACAACGTAAAGTAAAGACGTATATTCGGTACATGTTAATAGACATAAAATGTCAATATTCACATCAATCTTGGATAAAGTATTTTCCCCACTCCTGAGGAAACTAATATAATATAACTTTAATAAGAAAAATCATCTAATGGAGGCTACTCTTCCTTTCCACAGATGTCTCAGTGGATAAACCTAGTAAGTCGAAGAGTGATTTAGAAAAAACATTTTCTAAAAGGAAATGAAAATTTAATCTAATGAAGTCTTGTAAAATTTAATGCTACTCAGTTTTTTCCATTTAATAAAACACCACAAATCGTGGCTGTGTTTTAATCAAGTTGCTTTATTAAAGAATGAAGACGGGGTAAAATAGATTTCATTAAAAATGTTTTTCCTCGGCAAGATTTTTCTCTTTAATGAAACTTTTTTTACAAAATCCTATTAATAATACTTTATGAAACTATCAGAGACAACAACGAAAGGAAAATATTATTTTTCTGACTCAGTTGCTTCATGAAAAGAAGTAACCGAATTTACCAGCGCAAAAATGCTCTTGCGCATCAAATTATCATCAAAGTATTGGTTACTATCCACATCATTTATATTTCACTATGTAAAATTTCACTCATCACATCGAAATTGCTACGCTCATCTTACCCGAGTCGTTAAATTTATACTTTAACCCGTCTTGGGACTCGGTTTGCTCGTTTCATTCCCAGAGGTCACTCATCCAGGCTCAGACCACGCTCGATGCAGCTTAATTTTATAATCCAACAAGATATACTTGGTATATCTTGGATATACTTAGTAATAAGTGGCATGCTGCCACGATATAATCAAATTTTCAAATCTATTTACCGAAAAACGTGATTTCTTGACATTATGTTATATATGTCAATCAATAAAATCGTAACTAATACTAGTAATACAATGTAACCATATACATACATAGCAGTACATGTGTAAAACAAAAGCCAGCGCGATTTGTGATTTCTTAAAATGTTTGTGAAGTCAGTAATGTGGATTAATGACAAATATTTCGTAAACAATGGGGTTCGGTATATTAACAAGGTTGATTTTTGTATTCTTATATATTTCATATAATATATATATATATATAATATATATATATATATATATATATATATATATATATATATACCCTCCATGACCCTAAATTCATAAGCTCGTGTTTTCTTTGAAAAGTCCCAAAAAGTAATAATTTAAGAGACATTTTTTGTAGATAATAATACAAGGAATAATTTTTGTAATGTCTTTCATTAACATCCGAGCCATAAGTCGCAGGATATTCGCGAAATCTAATTTCCATGACCTTTTAACCCTTAAAACTTTCCAAGCCGGCAAGATAACAATGTCGATTTTGACGTTCATTAATACACCATACTAATGGTGTTTACCAGAATTCAACTCACTAGGCATTTCTCACAGATTGAGGTTTAAAATTTCTAAATTGATTGGACTAAATGTCACATATACGTTTGAAAAAAAAAATAAAGAGAACAACACCTAGTTGTGTGAAATCACTTTATACAAAGTTTTATTTTTATACAGCTAGTAAATCCACGCTTAATATTGAATTACTTATGTTAAGCACTATTGAGCGAGGTCAGTAGGTAGACGGATCACCACTATTATTAAAACTGATCTTATCTTTCAGAACAAAGAGCGAAAAGAAGTAGATGAGCATGAGAGTAGCAAGGCCGACAAAGAGAAGAAAAGTTGCTAGGTACCCTGTACCCGATTTTTAACTATTATTTCATCATTTCAGGTAAACTTATAATTTATTCTTTTTGCGTCTAAAGATTCTTCTTTTTAACTGTAACTTTTTATGTTTATGTTACGAATTTAATTACATACAAATGTATGTAATTAAACAATAATATATGTGCTATACTACATTGCCATGCAGTTTATGACCGTTACCAGCGTCCCTTTTATTATATTATAGAGTGATACAATTAATAGAAATACAGTGATAAAAAACTATTGGAGGCGAGTTTAGTTTTATCTTCTTTGTCCATGTGTTAGCTTGATAGTCATAGACAAAATACATTCTTTTGTTGTATATGCACAACTCACATAATTGCTGCCCTTCTAAAAAACATTTGCGCGCTTTCTCGTCTTAAATAACTCCCCTTGATAATTATGTCCGTGTTTTTATAAACATTTACAAGGTATAGATATTAAAATAAAATGAAACCTTTGGTAAAGAAGACGGAGAAGAGAAGAATGCGAGACAGTAACGTGGTTGAAAACATTTTCAATATTACAGTTTTGATCACAAGTAACCACTATCACTGTAATCAAATTGTTTTAAGCAAAAAAATTCTTTACAAATTAATTAAGAGATTTTTAATTTTATGAAAACTGTTCATAAAATGTAAACAACGACCATTCAATAAATGAATATGAAAGTTTAGTATTAAATGCATATTTATATATTTAATTAAATTTTTTTTTTTTTTATTTCGGAGATACGAACTTTTTTTTTATATAATGACGAATTGGAAACGGTTTGGTTAGTACAAACGGCAAGATCAAAGGCCGGTAAAGTACTGGATCGGGTGGAGACACCAAGTTTTGAAAATTGCCGCTAGACTTCACTAGTTAAAAGGACTTGGTATAGGGGCTACATGGTTAAGTTTTGCAAGCGATCTCTTACTCAACTTGTTTCTCTTATTTTTAATATTGCAAAAGTATTAATTAAAGTTTTAAAAAACGTTGCTGTATGAATTAAGTAAAAATAAATTAATATTTATTAATCAGGGCTCTAAAAGCGATAAGCAATATTTTCATTTTGAATCGTATCACTATCAAAAACCAAATATTAAAGAACATATTTATGCGTTTAGAAAATAAAATAAAAGACAAAGCAATGGCCTTTACCTTTCTCACTATCAAACAAAATGGGCATCTTCTTACACTACCTCAATGTTTGTTTGACCTGAACAGCCATACTAAACCTTTACCAAATTACAGCCATAAGTTTGTTTATGGTTTAATCTGCCATTTTTTTTTTTTTTATTAAAAGCGGAACCAACGTGATTTAATGTTTTACTAGGGGAACTTGAATATTTGTTTTATAAGTATTGAAGAGAGGTAACAAATTTCGCCAGAACAATTAAATAAAATATAGCTCCGTTTAATACAAAATACATGTTTAATATACTCACGGCATCAAAATTCAGCATTGTTTCTCTAATGTCAATCCGTAACATGCCGTTTTTCCTTACTTTTGTAAAAACACGCTGAAGAGCAAAAGGAAAGCAAATTTCAAAGTGTTCGCAAAATGGAATTTTGCAGACCCTCTAAAATAAAATCAACTAATCAAAAAACTACATTTTCATTTGATCTTTAAAAGAAGAAGATATACCGGTAAGTGATAGTGAACAACTTGAACGCCTTGAAAACAACTGCTTGAACCTTATCTTGCTAATTAGCCTAGCAGGAAGGAGAAAGTTGATGCTGTATCAGAAGAATGAGCGTGAATTGAGTACATCATAAATAATGTCAGAAAAAAAGGCTCTCATCAAAACAAAACTTTATTGACAAAGCACTTTTAACCTAACTAGAGGCCATCATCAGTGCTAAACCGTTGAGATGTTAAAGAAGAAGAGAAACGAGTCTATGTTTTCTTACTAGGTATTAGAGTCAGACTTTTTCTTTCAATATTTTATAGCTGTTGCTATCGTCTTCTAGACGAGTTACCACTCGTCTCTTCGACAACCTTTCCTACGAATAACAGCAGTCCTTTCCGATTCTCAAGAATACTATCTCTTCGTACGTCATCAAGGTTGGGGAATTAGGTTGAGATTCCGTCGTAGAACTTAAGATCAATGTAAGGTGAGGCAAAACCTATCAAACAATCTAACTACTGTTTATTTTTCTGCGCAGAAAATGATGGCTAAAGGAGTAGTGGAGAAATCCAACAGTCTCTGGTTGTCATGGTGAAAAAGCCGAATGGGTGCCAGCGATTTTGCGTCGAAAGATTAATGCTATGAGACGCCTAACAGTTCTCATACGTCAACTACATTATAGATAGGCTTATGAACGCCAAGCCCTTGTCATCATTTGCTATTTAATCGGCCTACTGGCATGTTCCTTTAACCAAAGAGCACCATAAAATACTCAGCCTTCACCGTTCCTAGCTGCGGACACTTCAAGTTCAAAAGATTTCCTTTCGATCTCCACAATTCCCTGGAAACGTGAAAGCGCCTCTTAGCCAACGTCTTAGGAGCTGACTTGAAACTGTATGTTTTTGTCTACCTAAACGACAGTATTATCTTCACGTCGTCGTTACAACAGCACGTTCAGAACTTACAAAAAGTACTCGAAAGCTAAACTAACAATGAACTGGAAGAAAGCAAATTCTGTCGGCGAAAGCTGAAATACTTAGTATAGGTATATTGCTGACGGGACTAGAATCCGTGTAACCCCCGCCATTTCTATAGCTTCCCTTACGGCCTGTCTTAAATCGAGGAACATTCGCTGGTACCTCGGTTTTCTCGAAATCAATAAGATGACATGTGTTAATGTTGTGGCACTGACCACTGACCTTAAGGAATCACACCAACCTGGTGTTGGACCTAGATACCGGCCGATCTCAGGAATGCGTACATGCTAACACTTGATTTTATCATAGTAGTTAAGTTCAGCTTTAACAGTAGATCCTGTGTTGTTTTTAGAAAAAGTTTGGTGGTAGAGGAGCCCTCCTCTCACTTTCATGTACAGCCTACAGCTATTGCAACATTGCTGGCACCCAACGATTAGTTTGCCTGTTTTTACCAAGAACGCATTAGAAAGCCAAAAAAGGGTGTCGCCCTTGTAATTTTATAGAAGTAACTAGATAAATACCCATACTACCTCCTTTCACACCCTCCCTACACTACGACTGCGTGTGTGGCATTTCAAAGAGTTACACAATACAAAAGTACATAATATAAGTTCAAAACATACACTTCATGTACAGACAAGTATAAATATAAATATTGTGTATATTATGCACAATATCTATACATACAAGTTTATATCAGTACAAAATATATATACACAAAAATACATTATATATATCAGCAAAAAACCACAGAGGCAATATTACAGCGATAGTGGCACTTTTATCACAGTATTTTATTTGCAACATAATAAACTTAAATGTCTTCTGTATGTTTGAGAAGCTTGATTAATAAAGCCATTTTCCACATAAGGTTTCTGTGTCAAACCTTGCTGCTTGTCTGAACTAGAGCCTGTCACTCTGTTCCATCTATCTTTGCCAATTAAATTGTATAAAAATTGATTTTCACCCTTATTCATAACATTGCTACAGAAATAACAAATATTCGATTGAGAGTCGACTATTTCATACTGTGTGGCTGCATTTTTCTGTTTTACAAAGTTTTCATGGCCTGAAGTAGGTTGGACATATGTTATATTGGTTTGCGTAATCTTGTTATTTTTCTCACTTGATATTTTATGTTTGCAGCCTCTGTTTAAAATTATTATTCTGGGAATCACTTCACTATATGATTCTTCTGGATCTAAAGTTTCAACTTTACCATCACGATAAATAAACTTTTTACCTTTGTGCTTTCTTAATGATTCAATTAATTGTTTTACACTTACAGTAGATTTATTTGTGTTCATTGAGCTAAGTTAATAATCCCAATCAATAAGAAAACTTTTTATCATATCATGACACATTCATATTGTAAATTCAATATTGTTTACTACATGCCAATAATAACCTTCCAGTAAAAATATAATAACATTATGGTGGAATGAAATATTTCACCATAATGTAAGATAGTATAAATAGTGGAAATTAAATAAACAAGAATGGATTAATTTATTGCAAATGGGTCTTTTTAGGTGTAGGAATTTAAAACTAATACATTTATTTTATTTTGACATTAAAATTAATCAAAATAATATTGATGTGTTAACAATTTTATTTTACTAATTTTGACAGCACATGGGGGATCTTCCACAGCTCACATGCCAATACCTAGTATATTATAACAGTATTAAATATTGAAATGTTCGATTAATACATTTCAATAATTTAAACCTACCAAGAGTAAATAAAGTGGATGAAACATACCAAGCAAAGAGACTGAATAACTTACGGTTGGCTATTACTGGCATCATTGTATTCATAATAATTTTCATGGGTGGTGCATAGAGGAATATATACTAGGGGTGGTGAAGATGTTAATTCTCTTGTGGGAACACACTGTAAGAAAACCACGCTCCTTGGTCCGACTGAGCAAGTCCTACTTCTATTATTATTTCATAAATTAGTTTTAATTTACTACAACAATAGTGTTTACTAAAACAATTATATGTTAACTGCAATGTATATTTCAACTACTTGGGGTGTCGTCTGCAGGCATTAAACACATAGGAAGCAGAATCATCTATTGAACACAAATGGCTATTGAAAGAACAATATGGCTAACCTTAGAATTCTGTTTAATGAATGAAGATGACTACAGATCTAATTTAAATATCTCTTATTACTTAATTTGTAAGTTGTGAAATAATGTGGTAGTTCTACTGACAACTACTGCTTCTATCAATATGCTACTCTTCTATCAATGTAGACACCATAAGAGCAAGAGTAATAAAAAGACACTTTTTTATTAACAAAAAATAACAAACTTTATTACCTATTGCTTCTATTTTTAACATTTGAAACCTCGTAAAAATTACTTCCAACCTTTTTCCTTTTCATATTCCTCATATTCCTTCTTCTTTCTTTACTTGTTAGGGAATAATCTATTTCAACTTGTTCTTCTTTTCCTTTATAAATGTCTGGATCTTCATCAGAGCTCGAGTCCTCTTCTTCCATAGGTTCTTGAGTCTCGTCTGAAACTTTTTCAGAAGACGAATTTGGCTTGTCAATGTCTTCTCCAGAAGCGAATTCTTCACAAACTTTAATTTGACTGAAATCTTGAACTACACTAATTAGAGGTTTCTTAAGATCCGCTGAGTTAACAATTTCTGATTCAGGAGGTGGTGAGAAATACGGCAATCTTCCTCTTTGCCAATCATTTAACATCATTCTAGCTACTATCACAATATCAGGTTCTCCCCCCTTTAAAAGTTTTCCAGTCTTATTGGCTAATTTAGTCAGAAAGTCTTCAACATCGATCCAATCGGTAATACCATAAGTTCTTGCAATATATTCTTTTTTAACTTTTTCTAAAACAGACGGAATATAATACTCAGGATCAGGCAGTAGCTCTGTTCTTACAATGCCTCGAAGAACTTTTTCTGTGTCTGATTCAGATTCACCAGAACCATAAATAACACCTGGACAATCTATAAGATATATTTTCCTCATCAGTGTGACATATTGCCACACTTTAGTTTCACCAGCAATGGGAGCAACTTTACATACCTTTTTAGACCTTAATGTATTAATAACAGAACTCTTACCAACGTTTGGATATCCGACGAGGCCAACACTTATTTGTTTTTTGTCAGCATGTAGTTTAGTGAACTGCCTTAATAAATTAATCAATGCACCTTTACCAAAAGGATGAGTGATTGATGCATGGAAAGCGACTGTAGGGTATTCAGCACTTAATATAGCGACCCACTTCTTTGTTACCCAAGTAGGCACTAAGTCAACTTTATTTAGAATAAATATTAAATGTTTATGTTTTTTCTCAGTTTTAAGAAAGTGTTCTATGTGATGTGACCTTGTACCCATAGGGTCCCGAGCATCCAAAACCATAAGAACGACGTCAGATGAATCTATCACTTTATACAACTCATTCCAAACTCTCTTACTTTGACCAGCGAACATAATCCAATCTCTGGCAGATTTCTTCTCTCCAGTATCTTCTTTAACAATGTCAAAATCGGAATCTTTAGAATAACTTTCATTCATAGAAGTGACAGCACTGGATAAATGTTGCTCGTCTGCAACACTTATATTAGGCCTCTTCCTAGTTTTCTTTTTACCGAAAGTCGATTCAAAAGATTGTGTATCAAGAATATGAACTCTGGCATTTTTAGCTTTTTCATTTAAAAGAGTTATAGGTAAATTGGTAGCTTTCATGACTACATCATATGGGTTTTTCACAGCTTTCCCTATTTCATCCTGAAATTTTTGTAATGCTTTTTGCCCAATGACACGAGAATTCTCAAACCATTTACGATTAGGTTCAACTCTAGCAACAGTTCCAGACGGCAACCATCCCTGAAAAGGAGCAGGAGTGAGAATTTTTCCGTGCCTATCTCTTTTGGCTTTAAAATTTCTGTACATCTGCAACCTTTTGATTGTTCCCTTAGTTCTAGGACGAGCCACTCCTTTCAGGCCTTCAGTCGACCTTTCAGGATTCATACTGTGATTGGAGTGATTCATACCCTGCTTGCGCGGGGCTTTGGTGGCGGAATGTGTTTTAGCCATTTTCCTGCAACACAGAAGTATAAGAAACAATATAATAGGACATTTATAACTAATTAAAAATGGAAAGTCAGCCAATTTTTTACTTTTCCTCATTTATACCATAGGTATATAGGACTAGTATATCAACAACCACTATTGTTAAGGAGGATTGAGCTTGGACAGTAGGTGGATGGGTGACCACTAGGATTAAAACTGCTCACTGGCCTGATTGTGCTTAAACTAGTTTTATTTTCAGAATTAAGTTTAATGGACTGTGACAAATCTTAATTATGAAAAGTAATAATGAAGACAGCAGTCCGAGTTTTGTTAGATTATCATCAAATATTATTTGCTATGATTATTTTAATATTAACTTGCATTTGTTTTGAATTGTTTTTGCCTTGTTTGGTATGTATTTTTTATTTCTGTTTTTCGTAATTGGTTTATGGTTTTGTTTACTTGTTATTAGATTCACTGAGGATGCCAAGCATCGCTTGTGCGAAAGCTTTGATGACATAAATTAATCTCACAAAACTTGGACTGCTGTCTTCATTATTACTTTTCCTAATTCAGTTTTATTTTATTCAACATGTAAAACTATAAATAATGATGCCCTGCTTGATCCTCATATACATTTTTTTAAAGTCATTAAGTTGAGTTAAATAAATAAATAAATGAAAAATTGAAATAAACACAAACCAGTTCATTTCCCTGACCTATTTTTCCACTACTCCTCTTAAATGACTTTAGAATACATGAAAGTGGATTATAATCAACAAATGAATTTATTGTCATATTTCAGGAAAGTTTTGGCCGCTGGGACTACTTTAGAATAGTTCCTGATACAGAAGTTACGTAAAAGTCATGTCACCTGAGATTTGAATTAACATGATACATTAGTTTTGGACAAATGCAGGCAACATGTATCATTCGAGATTCAGAGCAAAGCTGTAAGTAACACTTGTTCAATCGATCACATTCAAATATTTAAAAAATATCATATTTAAAAAAATATGATACAAGACAGTAATTAAAATAAGAATATTAATTACTATAAATATTTACCAAAGTAAATTGTGCTTTTCTTATTTTTAATTCCTTTTTAAAACTTTAAGTAATTTTTCCCCCAAAAAGGGCATTTTACAACTATTGTAGATGTATGACGTCCTATTATTATATGATAAACATAAAAGCAGTTCTAATAAACTTTGTTCAGAAGTGGGGTTTTGCAACCTAGGTGGTTTGAAGACCTAGTAGTTGTCGTGTGAACAGGATAAAACACGGGGTTCAACTCTGTAACTCATTGTTTTAAGCATAGGGTCTAAATTGTAATTTTATTCAAATAAGTTCTTAATTGACAAAAAAGGATTAAAAATACTGTGTGAACAGTTGGGGTTGAACCCCCAGCCAAACTCCATGTGCGAACAAAGAGATGAGTGTCCTATTATCAACAAACAGTTTGATTAAGCCAAATTTGATTAAGAAATACAGAAAGTAGAGGTAGCTGCAGGCTTTACACTGGGAGGAGGAGGGATTAAGCACAGTTTAATATCCCTCCAAATAGGTTTATATTATATCAAGCTCACACTATTTTTTTGACACATACACACAGCGTATTTAACAGGTATACCGTACACATTTAATACGATCCGGTTCTTGCACCATATTTGTTTAGTCCATGGAGTAAGATGACGTCATGACTGATCCTGCCAAAACATCGCGTCATTATGGTGAAGGTTCTCTCAGGTTATAAGGAAGTTTAAAACAAAAAATATATTTATTTAATTGTGATTTCTTTGCATAATAATAATTTTACACTTCATTAAAAAATAATAATTTAATGAAAAAAGATAATATTCAAGTGAAATAATATTTCGATAAGGTTATCCGTAAAATATGATCGCCTCTGAAGATACATACAGCGCATCGGGGGATCGCCTGGATTCCATCTCTCTAGTTCTAGCATATCGGACTGGAATCCCTCCACATGGTTCTTACAGTTAGTACGCTCACACACACTTCTAAATCCGCGGATCATATAGGATACGATCTCTCAATACGGTAATATTGGCTGTTTGAACCATGTGGGATCCGATCACATACGCTAGAATTAGGGAGATGGAATCCAAATGGATCCCCCAATATGCTGTATGTACCTTTAGAGACGATCGTATTTAACGGATAACCTTCTCGTCAAACTTTTATTTCACTTCTATATAACAGTTTTCGATCAAATAACTTTTAAGATATTATTTTTTTAGTGTAACTTTACTATTATGCAAAGAAATCACAATTTGATTAAATATATTTTTTGCTTTAAACTTCCTTATAACCAAAAGTGAACCTTTACTATAAAAGACGCGATGTTTTGGTGGGATCAGTTATTATCACGTAATCCCACTCGATCAAATAAACAAAAACGCTGTAAGAACCGTGAAGTTAGTTGACCGTATTGCATACGTATCCAATACGAACGCCTGTTACATACGCTGTGTGTGCGTAGTAAATGTATGTAACCATATTTAGATATCGTACTTAATACGATCCGCGAATTTAGAATACTGTGTGGACGTACTAATTTAATCTGTCAGTCTCATCTATACTTATCATGACGAGCCGGGAGACATTTTCACTTGTTATTGTGATTCAAGTATACAATACATACATAAATATACAATACATATTTTTATTCACTGAATAGATTTATTTACAAAATATGGACATTACATCCATCTATGAATAACTAAACTTTAGGACAAATAAAATCACATACTTACAATTTAAATTAACCAGTTAGTTTAAGTCACAATAGCTTTAAAACTGAGTAGTAACTAGTATTAATAAATAACTAAAAAGTGGATTTCATAACACAATAATTCATCTCTCCACCACATTCGTTAAACAAAAGAAAGGTTACATGAAAGTAAGGATATGAACAAATGTAAACACGTGCCAAATCTTGTTAAGGTGGAAGTTTTTTAAAATCGATTAAAAATATATTTAACCTTTTGATATAAAAGGTTATAATATAGTTTTAGTTTTCGTATATTTCAAATGTAATAAATAAAATAGATTCTTAAGCCTAAATCCAACTTCTAAAAAAATCTTTTAAGATGGAATAAAGTTGGCAACATTTTTTGTTAAATAGATCAGCTGTTGTCGCTCAATTTCTTCTCCGTTCGGTCACCAAACCCCGATTTTAGGGAAATAGTATCGGTAAATTTGATTTAACTTTTGTATATAAGTGTTATAGTTAGTTGTTTTTTATCAAAATGTTTGGAAGAGCCACTGTCTTAGTTTTAAACAATGGAAACGTCAACCAGAACAGAGGTATGGCCACACTTAAAGCTATCTCAATCAGACTTAAGGGTGTTAAAAGTACCCAAAAAATCACTCAATCCATGAAAATGGTATCAGCTGCTAAATATGCTAAAGCCGAAAAAGACCTAAAACAGGCCAGACCTTACGGAGAAGGTGCGAAATTGTTTTTCGAAAAGCTCGAGTTAGAACCCAGTGCCGAGAAATCTGACAAACTTCTTGTCGCTGTCACATCTGATAGGGGTCTGTGTGGTGCTGTTCACACTCAGGTTTCAAAAGGTGTACGAAACGAAATTTGCGAAAGTCCTGATAACACCAAGGTAGTTTGTATCGGCGACAAGTCCAGGAATATCTTACAAAGATTATTCAATAAAAATATTGTTATGGTTGCCAATGAAGTTGGACGATTGCCTCCCACATTTTTGGATGCTGCTAGAATTGCTCAACAAGTGTCCCAACAAGAGTTCAGCACCGGTAAAATTCTGTTCAACAAATTTAAGTCTGTTGTGTCATACACCATGACTGAAATGCCTCTTTTCAGCAAATCAGCTGTTATGGCTGCCCCCAAAATCACTGTTTATGATTCATTAGACGATGATGTAGTTCAAAGCTACATGGAATTCTCCTTGGCATCTCTTTTGTACTATGCCATGAAGGAAGGTGCCTGCAGCGAGCAGTCTTCCAGGATGACGTCCATGGACAATGCATCTAAGAACGCTGCTGAAGTCATTGGTCAGCTTACATTGAAATTCAATCGTACTCGACAAGCTGTCATCACCGGAGAACTCATTGAAATTATTTCTGGTGCTGCTGCCCTTAATGATTAAATCCCTAATTAGTGAAGCAGAATCCTCAATATGCTCTAGAAAATAGATATTTATGGCATCATTCTGTATCAACCTAACTCTTATCTTGTTGTTAATTTTGATTTTTTTATTAAAATTAATGCATTTTAATTTTTATTTGTACACTGCTATCAAGTCAAATGTATAGTTTTCATCTACCTGTTATTTTATTTGTATTAAATAAATATTAATATCTGGAAACAAATATATTTTTTGATTGTTGCCATTTTCAATATTGTATCCTATTACCAAAGAAAGATTATTGATTATTATATCAAAAGGGGAGATGTAAAATTACAGCCTTTTTTCTTAAAAGCATTTGCATCCCCCCTCCCCTGACTCTTCTAGTAGACCAACTTGGTACTCCATGTAAGCATTAGAGGCATATAACACTAAAGGCTGGGCAGGAAAGCTCATGTTCTCATAATTGGCCTATTTCTATGTAAAAAACTGAGGATGGGGCAGCTGTTTTTTTTTAAATGTATGCCTCATTATTAAATAGAGTATTTATTTTTAAATTGTATTCTTAATTAAATTCCTGAGAGAAGTTAATTTTAACGAAGTGATGTAGAAATAAAGGGGTTAGCAGGGAAAACGGCAAAAGTAAAGGGGTTTGCAGTGAAAACAGCCAAAATAAAGGGGTTAGCAGTGAAAACAGCAAAAATAAAGGGGTTAGCAGTGAAAACAGCAAAAATAAAGGGGTTAGCAATGAAAACAGCCAAAATAAAGGGGTTAGCAGTGAAAACAGCAAAAATAAAGGGGTTAGCAGTGAAAACAGCAAAAATAAAGGGGTTAGCAGTGAAAACAGCGTTTTGACTCCAGCTTTTAATCATGGGGAGTTCAGTTTAACTACTATTACCATAAATAGCAGAATATAATTTTAGCTGTTGTAAAACAACAGCCGACAAATCCACCATTAGGTACTATTGGCACTGCTTTGTGGTATAGTAGTTAAACTAGATGATGACATTTAAGGTATTTTATACCATAAATGTTTTTAGGTAATCAGTGAATTAAAAAAGAATGGTACTGAGGCTATTGGTATAAGTTTCAGAGTTATGTCAAGAATCCCATTGTTTTTGGGCATTTTTCAACATCATTTGCCATGAAGATTAGATGCCGAGGCATCTAAACTTTAACAAAAACTCATATTAGTGCAAGTTGAAACTTCGCACTAATATGATTTTTCAGGGAGGCAAACAAATTAGATACATTTCATTAATTTATCTGTGTTCATGACTTTTAAACTCAACCAAATGATCAAGTTTATAGATTTGGCTAGCATGACTACTATCTTTCTTTTTCCTTTTAATATCTGGTTCTATTTAGAAGTATTTGTTGACCAAGCGGCATTTGTATCTCACTTTTCATTTCTCAATCAGTAATTAGTATTTAATTGCTCATTTTCATGTAGAATAGTTGAAGTATGGATAATATAGGAAGGGGGGGGGGGTTAAATCCTTGTTATGATACCCCCTACAAATGTTGATGTTGAAAATAGTCAGAGCAGTGCCCCGGCGTTATACCCGCCACTGTCAATATGCTTTAAAATGAATATCAATATTACAGAGCATTACTTTATTTTAATAATAGTTATATGTGATAATGGAGACAAGGATTGTTTTAAAAAAACAGTACACCTATAAATAAGATTTATTTATTATCAGTATTACTATATCCTGGCTCTAAATTTTCAAAATAATATTTAGCAAATGTTTGACTGATGAGTAAAGGAAACACTAAACTGGCTTCAGCATACACCTGTAATGCAATACAAGATTATTAATAAACACAAGCAACACATATGTTTGACAATGTTATTGTTAAAAGAAAGTTCTCATTTGCAGCCCAAAGGATACTAAATTATTTTAAGATAACAACAGATTATTCATAAACTAGACTAAAACACTCCATAATCATGAAATCAAAATGTCTCCAAAAGATTTATGAGTACACCTTGGTATAATGCAGAACTATACCACTGGATAAACTGATTGAAGGTGTAACTAGCTCAGTGAGTGTAGACACTTATTTTGGTACAGCTTGAAATATTCTTTATTAAGTAGAGATTATTGGACTGTATACATTTTCAAAAAAAAACCACAATACCTGCAGTAAATGTTGTTGCTCTTTTGTACAATATTATTATACACTAAGTTAATAGTGTGAATATCGAATGTGTAAAAAAAAATAAATATTACCTTGACAGGTGATGATGTAGTCTTGATTTTACCCCAAGACACAGCTTCATCTGGCCGAGCTCCGCTATCACTCCCGTCAAATTCAGATGCAGTATTTATAAAAACTGAATAATCAGCTCCATTTCTCTACAAACACAATAGTTTTTAGTTCGATAACTGCCTATGCTTAGAAATGCTTAATAAATAGTTTTAAAAAAGTACAAACATTTTTAAATATTAACCAGAGAGAAAAGAAATGTTTACTTTCTCTCATGTAAACCATAGGCATAGGTAAAAGAATCTGTGTCGTAAGTATATAGGAAAAGTTTGCAAAAAAATCCAAATTATCTTCACTATTTCACCTTAATTATCTGTTTCAGGTGTTTTTAGAACCTCCTGGTCTTAAATACACAATGTTTATTTCTCATTACCTGCAAGGCTCTGAATGGGCATAATTATTCTAAATAAGGTATGGAAACAGTTATCCCTTATCAAATATAACTTAATCTGTGTCAGCCACTAATGTAGTTCAGGTTGTTGCACTCCGAACACTTCAAACTATAATTAGAAAACATTTTTAACAAAAAATATGTTTTAAAAAACCAAAATGGCAATCATGTTGAAACTTTACGTTGGATTTTTATGGAAACTTCTTCAGCTGTCTCACAGGACTTGATTCTAAAAAAAAAACAAGCTTCATATAATTCAGCTGACCCATCAGGCCAGCATGGTTTTTACAATAAAAGTTTTCATGAATCCACATTTTTAATTGGTGTAGATCACCATTTTGGTGAAAAATAAGAAAGAAGGGCTTTTTATTATTTTCTTATATATTTTTTTTTATCTATAGGCACTGAAACAGCGACATTTTAGAGAATATTTGTTACATTTTAACAAAGTAGGTATATTTTTTTTAGAGAATATCCAATACAAGATTAAGCAAATGGTGAAGGGAATGTATGAGGAGGGGGGTAGATTTGTATTATATCTACTATAGGCTATAGGAACCAATAAATATTATATTAACATACCATAAGGTTCGCGTTGCAAATATGATGCTTGACAACACCTCCACCTAGTATTATCATGCCAGTATTTTTGGCTTTCACTGCCATACTATTTAATTTTCTGAGGTCTGAAAATTGTTTGTATCATAATAAATAAGTAAATTATAGTTAATTACACACCAAAGAAGAAAAGCTAGGCGTAATTCCCTGAGCAAGGAACTTGATTTCCGAGGCTACAGCCAAGAGAATCATAGAAGTTAACCCTAGAGGTGAAGCTGAGATACAAAAATTCCTTAAATTAAAATTAATGACTTTTAAGTTCTTGAATCAGAGCCAAGAAAACTAAGTATGCATTATATTATGTTACGTGTAACACAATGTAGAAAAATATATAATACAAAAAAACAACAACAAAAGAGTATACTACACCACAGATTACGTAAGGACTTCATTTTTTCAAGACTTTTATCAAAATTCACAATATTATCATCTATAACCACTTATTTTTTTTTAACTTAAGGTGGACAGTGGAAAAGAAACTAAATAATTTAACAACAAAATACAAAAAAAATATTACTTAAAACTAAAGTCATTTTAGAGGGGGAAACGCATTCCCCTTCAAAAACATGTCTCTAATTTGGTGGTTCTCAATATTTTTTTCATTTTTCACCCCTTATCAAATTCTTAAACTTTCCATTGTCCCTCTCCCCTATTCATCACAGAAGGGACAAATTTTCAAAGAAGATCATTTTAGAAACGTTGTAAACTATTTCTTCAATTATCAGCTTAACCATTTAGCAGTGCCGAGCTAATGATAAATTAGCATAGTAAGGAACAAAGAAAAGAGCCTTTTCACAAAATTCACTATTTCACAATGGTGGAAATTGAATAATTTGGCCTTTATATCAATTAAGGGTGCCTTTTGCTACTCCTAATACTGGAAATTAATTATATATATATATATATATATATAATATATATATATATATATATATATATATATATATATATATATATATATATATATATATATATAATATATATATATATATATATTATATATATATATAATAAACAAATTTCTTCAGTATTGTAGCAATAATTTGCTACAACCAATTGCTACAATAATTGGCAAAACCATAAATAGTCCCTCCTTCAAATTTGAATGAATTGCTTTTGCAATCTTAAATTCACTTCATTCATAAATTGATGTTTCAATTCCAAAACAAATCCAAAAGAACAAATGGGGACATAAAAGACACACAGGAATGAGTAAAGTTACCTTGTAATATATCCACAATAAATCCAGGATTTTTGTAAGAGTGGAAATACATCATGTCTCCAAGACTTCCATCTGTCAAAGCAGGACAGAATATAGGTATTTTATTCTTATGAGCCCAATAACATATTGATGAACTATTATTTATTTCTTTACCTAAATAAGATATTATTTTAGATGGTGACCACACTATGCCCTGTAACAGATGCACAATTATTTCAGCTTTTACCCAAAAATACCTTTAAAGAGATCAGATTCAGACAATGATTGGCTCTCTTCCAAAGATTAATCAGGCAGCAGATATTTGACCAAGGCATAAACCTTTGCTGCCATTAGGTGTTAGTAACAACGCTAGAGATTAGCATCTTATGGAAATAGGCTTTTATCAAAGAGATTATCCACCAACTATTCTTCAAATAATCTACAAGTACAGAAAATCTAATGCAAATTCATACAGAATAGCAGGGTCACCATTAACCCAAATTATGTTAAGCAAAATGAATGATCCTTATGAGCCCCATAGTAAAATTAAATTTAGTATCTACTTTGTGGTCACATGAAGTGGAGGGTTTGGTCCATACAATACACCAAAGTATGACGAGCTTAGTATAACCAGTGGACAGCAAGGTGATACAGAGCAAAAGAATCCAGTAGAAATTATGTGTAGACCAGAATTTTAATGTAAAGAGGAAACAAGTATATAGATAGTGGGCAGAGATCTACCTGTTGAATGTGTTTGAGCTAAAATAGTCCCAGAGGTGAAATTCTATGACATAAGATATATCAACCTTTCAGCCATAACATTTACAGGGCCATAGAGTAGAGTAAGAAAACTACTGGTCTGGTGTTATAACCCAGGCTGGACAATATTCTGACTCAGCAAAATTTTGAAATTATTATGACTACTCTATTTTTAAAAATTCTGAAAAAAAACGTCAAATAAAAGTTGTAGCACTCGAGAAAACAATTTAATCCTGGCCATTTGTACATAAATAGCTTCATTTTTAAGATACAGTTCATAAAAATATGATACAACTCCTTTCTCAGAGATATATCTCACACATTCGCACTCATTACATTTTTTTAACTATAAAAGCCTTTGCAACTTTAGGTAAAAATTACTGGGACCAAAAAGTGTTTATTTTCTTGAGTACTACAACTTTATTTGGAACTTTTTTAAGAATTATTTACAAAAATGATAGTTATAATAATTTTAAAATTTTGCTGAGTCAGAATATTGTGCAGCCCCTGAGTAAAACACTAGACTGGTGGTTTACTTTTTCTACTCTATGTTCCTGTGTAAATCCTATAATCAATGATTTATAAATCTAATGATTTATAAATTTTATGATGCACATAAGTGACCCCTGGGCTCCTAGACTATAACTTCCCCCTCTCCACCACATTTTCTTTCAAAAATAGAAAGCATTCATAAATAGTGGGTAGAATCACTTCTCCACTGCTATAATACTGGGTTGAAATGATTAAAATTGCCAAAATAGTAAAATAGTGAGAAAGAAGTCTCCAAATAGGTTTGTAGTCTGAAGTGGATCATGTGTAACCATAACTCTTTAGATGTTATTGGCACTAACTTATCCATAGGATGATTCATAGGAAAACTATATTCTAACTGAATCTAGTTTTATTTATCTTTCAAATAAATATTAAAAAGAGCAAACCTCGGTTTTTTGGAGTGACAGCATTTTATCCAAACGGGGAGTTACCCAATCTTCAAATTTACAATAATTATCATTTGGTACCAGGAGGTTACCTATTCTATTAATTCCGGCACTCCGCAATGATTTTCCATCCAAACTAAAATCTCCTAAATATGTCGGTCCAAGGCATTTGATTAAATCTTCTTCTACACCTCCCGCTGTGGTAACAATACAATCAACTAATTTATGCTCCACTAGAAATCTGATGGATTCCCTAACACCCGAAGAAACCATGTTAGATGTATATCCAAGAAATATAGTACAACTTTCACATCTTCTAATAAATTCATCTTCTTCTAAAATGTCCATTTCATCCTCTTTTAGTTTTTCTTTTCGAACTTTTAACTAAAATAAACAAATTAATATTATTTAAATGGCTAAGAGAATGCTAAATATAATTATAGTACAATACAATCAAGTTAGATGCTCATATAGTATAGTATAGTATAAGATATATATTTAGATCTAGTTTATTTTTAGATTGTTGATTGTACAAATTGTTATTGTGTAATGTATGTGTACCTAGATAAATGTAATATTTAGTTAAGTATAATTGTGACATTATTCTATAGTTTTATAATTGTAAAACATAATGAAAATAAAGCTCTTATTATTATTATTATTATTATTATTATTATTATAAAAGCTTCCTACGTAGGGTTTCCTAATCACGCAGGAACCACAATTTATCATCAATGGTCTTCTGCATCCATAGTAGAAAACCATTAATGACAGCTTACAGAGCAGAAGACAATTCCAAGGTTTGCTGAGGGAACCATTTCTGCTAACTCACGAGGTGAAGCTGATGGAGTTACTTACTGCTCTGGAGCAAACATAATACACAACTTAAGTAAATGCTGAAAATCTTTTAAATATGGTTGCCATATTTCGTAAACAGAAATGTAGTCATGTAAGGTCTGAAAATTTTACATTAAGCAAGTATAAGTTTTAAATTATTTTCATTCTTGGTGATAAAACTAAAGATAAAAAATTTAAGAAGTGTGCATCCCCTGAGAGGCTTGAACTTCTAAAATTCTAGTTAAAAGCTGAAGACGCTACAACTGAGCTAAAAGGGAAATGCAAAGTCGTAGTAAAGTAGTTGCCATGGCAACCAAAGCTATTTTTCTCAACTAGTTACTTTTCTCCAAATAGATTAAGATCAGAAGTTAAGCGTAACTTCTCTTCCTCTACAAGAGAGAGAAAAGTATGTTTTTCCCTACTGGAGGTAATATATATTTTATTTGGGATAAATTTTAAAAAATCAGGTACCTTAGAACTTGTCCTCCCTATCAGATTGGTTCTTCATCAGTTTGGACTCGCTTTGCTTGTCCAAACTGAAGATGAAAGTCTATTTTTTAATTCAGTGTCTTTCATTTCACTTTGCTCATCCTCAGACAAGAAATTCAGTTTTAATGCCAGAGCCTCTACTGATCACTCATCTGCCTACTGACCACGCTTGATGCTCCTTAACAAAAGTGACCTGACAAAACCCGTAATTGAAATGAAACTTTTTAAACTCATGTATTCTCATGCCAAATTACAACTCAATTTGTAATTTTCCTGATTTCTAACGATTGTTTTTTTTTTTTTCAAAACGTACACCTCATTCAATAAAAATTGAACTAATGCTAATAATAAGATAGCAGATAAGATAATAAGATACGCAGCACATTTGTTGGTAAGCTAGATTATATTTCTCCGAAGAGAGGAAGGAGATGGCACTACTTCTTACAGAGGATAAACTTGTCTTCTAACTAGGAGATAAAACTCTCAATAATATAAATTATATTTTATTACAAAATTAACACATATATATATTTACCATTTTATTAACTTCTTCAATGGCTAAACCTAAACTAGTAGATTGAAATCCAGAAGTTTTATAGCTTGAAAAAAGTTCATTAAAATGTATGCCATTGTTCCATTCATATCCTGCAAAAATAAATCCAGAGAAAAATAATGCATTTAATCAGAGGGTTCCTGTATTGTAATGAGTTATTGTGAGCCTGCCGCCCTAAGAGCACAGGTTCAATCCTGGTCAGAGCCACTAGGATTTATAGGTGAGGGATGAAAATCTACATCCTTCAAAGGTATGTAGTTGGTACTTCTAAACCGCCTAGTCGGTACCTTTTAATCCTGGTACCATGGTCCTTCAAAAGTAATACAAGTTGGAACCTGGTGAATCCAAGCTTGTATGAATCAGCTTTGATTTTACAAGTGGGTCCATTATGGTATTCTCACCTATCTACCATGCATTATTCATGGTGTGTGCACATTGTAGCCTAGCATCGACCGAGATCATTAAAGAAATCTCGAGCTTTCTTTTCTTCTAGTTAATTAAAGTAAACCATAAATAGTTTAAAATCTAACAAACCTTTAACTACAGGCGTATCATCGGGAAGTTTGGTACTCTTAACTAAAACAGCATCTTTAGCAATACTTGGTCCAGCCTCATCAGGTTTTAATCTCTTTATGTCAGTTTGGTCAATCATATTGGTAACAACAGTAGTTATGCGATAAAAATTATTACTTCCTAACTTAATAAGATAGTACAAAAGACTTTAAACAATAATTTAACAGCTTAGATAAACTTAACAAAAGACTTGAGGCCCGTCTACAATCTTAAGTTAAGTTAGGAAGAATTGAAGAAGTGAAGAATTTTTCAAAATCTCTTTTTCTTCTTAAATAATTCTTTTTCCCGCTCTTTTGACTTAAGAAAACCATAAAGGCCCGTCTACAATCTTAAGTTAAGTTAGGAAGAATTGAAGAAGTGAAGAATTTTTCAAAATCTCTTTTTCTTCTTAAATAATTCTTTTTCCCGCTCTTTTGACTTAAGAAAACCATAAGAATGGTTTTTTATAAGTTACTTAAAGAAGAATGTACTACGTTATCTGTTTTTGAATGATTACAATATTTTGTAAACGATGTGATGTGATTGTTTTGATTGTTGTTGTTTGAATATGTAATTATTTGAATATGTGATTGTTTTGTTTGTTTGAATATTTTTTTATATAATATATATTTTTCTTTTTATTTTTGAATTATATAGTTTTTGAAATGGATGAGGTTCCTACGTCTGTAGACATACTAGAGATAAGGAAAATAACGCTCCCAACAATTACCTCATCCATTTTGATTTTATTTATTAATTAAAATAAATAAAACACGGTCGATTTTAGAAGTAAATTAAAAAATATTTGCAAAAAGTCTTTAAAATGGAAGGAAAGATCATTGAAAAAGCAATGGTTATTTAAATTGTATTAAAATTGTTATTGAGCTCTGCTCGTTGTTACCATAAATAAATAAATAAATAAAATGTGTGTTGACGGTAGAAAGAAAAGTAGTTTATTAGTAGTTTATGTTTATTTAAATTGTATTAAAATTGTTATTGGGCTCTGCTCGTTGTTACAATAAGGGTGCATTCGCGACGCTCGAGCGCTCAGAGCGTTCTGAACAAGAGGTGTTTTCTAGTTACCACGATTGTGCTCAGAGGCGTTGCCAGGGGGAGGAGCCAAAAGAAGCGGGAAGCCAGGATAGTAGTGGTGGGACTGATCCTACTAATCGTGCTTTCGGCAGGTTCAGTTCGATCACTTCTCCCCACTCCTATTCAATTGAAACCTTCTTAGCGGGAAATACAAAATTTTATTTCACCTTTATATTCACATGTACTGTGCTGTGCTGTTTCTGTGTTGTGTTTCTGCTGTTTTGTGCTGTTTCTCTTTAATTTATACGTTTTACTTTTAATTAAATGATTGAATTTTTGAAAAATGACAACAACAGTAACATAACCTAATAACTGTACACACAAGCCTGAATAAAACGCGTTCGCAAGACCAAGTGTGGTCAGTACGATGGTGGGGGAATTTTTGTCCCCACCATCCCCCTCCACCACTGAACACACTGACCCGAGTGCTCTGAGCGCTCGAGCATCGCGAATGCACCCTAAGTAAATAAATAAAATGTGTGTAGACGGTAGGAAGAAAAGTAGTCTAAATACAGCTATATGTGTAATTGTAACTTTAAAACTTGACTTAACAACTCAGAGGTTGTAGACGTGTATACGGATCTCTTAAGTCTAAAGAGCGGGAATTTCAAAATAGTTTGTTCTAAGTGAGAAATTCTTCACTTCTTCGATTCTTCCTGAGGAATTCTTCACTTCTTCGATTCTTCCTAACTTAACTTAAGATTGTAGACGGGCCTTAAGAATGGTTTTTTATAAGTTACTTAAAGAAGAATGTACTACGTTATCTGTTTTTGAATGATTACAATATTTTGTAAACGATGTGATGTGATTGTTTTGATTGTTGTTGTTTGAATATGTGATTATTTGAATATGTGATTGTTTTGTTTGTTTGAATATTTTTTATATAATATATATTTTTCTTTTTATTTTTGAATTATATAGTTTTTGAAATGGATTTGGTTCCTACGTCTGTAGACATACTAGAGATAAGGAAAATAACGCTCCCAACAATTACCTCATCCATTTTGATTTTATTTATTAATTAAAATAAATAAAACACGGTCGATTTTAGAAGTAAATTAAAAAAATATTTGCAAAAAGTCTTTAAAAAATGGAAGGAAAGATCATTGAAAAAGCAATGGTTATTTAAATTGTATTAAAATTGTTATTGAGCTCTGCTCGTTGTTACCATAAATAATAAATAAAATGTGTGTTGACGGTAGAAAGAAAAGTAGTTTATTAGTAGTTTATGTTTATTTAAATTGTATTAAAATTGTTATTGAGCTCTGCTCGTTGTTACAATAAGTAAATAAATAAAATGTGTGTAGACGGTAGGAAGAAAAGTAGTCTAAATACAGCTATATGTGTAATTGTAACTTTAAAACTTGACTTAACAACTCAGAGGTTGTAGACGTGTTTACGGATCTCTTAAGTCTAAAGAGCGGGAATTTCAAAATAGTTTGTTCTAAGTGAAAAATTCTTCACTTCTTCGATTCTTCCTGAGGAATTCTTCACTTCTTCGATTCTTCCTAACTTAACTTAAGATTGTAGACGGGCCTTTGTAAAATGTGACGTCAGGTTACTTTACAAATTTGCTATCGAATTCCAATGGTTGTAAATGCACACCAGCCGCTGTCATATCATCCTTGGCATATCATAAATGCTGAAACAAATGTGCTATACTGCGCTTCGTGCTATGAACCTCACATGTGAGAATTGGAATAAACGTTGTAACAGCAATTTTACCTTTTTGAAACTACTTTTATTTTCAGTTATATATTTTGTGTAACTCGTTCGCTTCATTTGATTTTGAACAAATCTCAAGTTAAGTCTCATTGATGCCTTATTACTGTTGTTAATTTATCGTTGTCAGTTTTTATTTTACTGATGAAATTAACTTAAAATCAAATTAGTTTTAAATTTGGCGCGTAGCTAAACTCTACGATCGATTCTCATTCTATAATCGATTCAGTGATATCGATAGTTGTCAAGGAACATTTGATAAAAATTATTATTAATCAAAATAATCATCCTCATAACTTTTCCTTTTTTGTTCCGTTTAATTATGTGAAATTTTCTCTTATTTAGTGTCACCTAAAATATCTAAAACATGTTTAGAAGTAGAAGTTGGTTTGGTGGTTCTTTGTGGAAAAATAAGAATCCTCACTCTCTGGAACATTTGAAGTAAGTTGATAACAAATTGTTGATCAAATTCTATTTATTACTGTTATTGTTAGTCATTTGTAGTGGAATTAAATACATTCTAATATAGTCGAATACATTAAATGTTGCTTATTTAAATTATTTTGTTCAGGTATCTATACAATGTTTTATCCAAGAATAATATCGTTACTGAGAATAACAGAAGTTTACTTGTTGAAACATTGAGATCCATTGCAGAAATACTGATATGGGGTGATCAGAATGACAGCAGTGTTTTTGAGTGAGTATTTCTCATCCGTAGTTCATATTTACTTTTATCATTATGCGCTAAAGCTTTTATGTAATTTTTAGGTAAAGTGATGGTAAAATTAGGGACAGACAGTTCTGTCTATTCACAATTCAAAGAGATAGTTGTAAGGTTGGCAATACCAATGGCAGGTCAACGATAAGGTGATCAAAATTATTTTAATCATAGGATTAGCATGGGGGCCAATAGAAATTCTTCTTTTATTTCTTTATTGTTAGTTAATATGTGATAAATAAATTCAAAATTGAGAGAACAACCTTCGGTGCTTAAAAATTGCCAATATTTTGTAGATGAATACTTCGATTAGTCCAGGATTTTAAATTAGAATCAGTCTCTTATCACTACAGAATTGTATTTGTCCGATTTAACCCAGAAATAATACAACCTAAAGGAATAATTTTAATAAACATTTTGTAAAATGTTTTTTACTCTTTTTGTAAAGAAAGAGTAAATTTAGTGAGTTATTAATTATTTTAGTGAATAAATAAAATTGATAAATATTTACTAAATTAAAACACCATTATTAGTGCCACAATCTTACCTTAAGCTGTATTCACCACTTTAAGTTAACATTTAGTCAATTTTTTACTATAAGGAATTAAGTTGGTATTTTAATTAAAATTCAAATGTTGTTGATACAGACAGTGTATCAAATCTGCCGATTGTACTCAATTAAGTAGTTGAATAGGGTTAAATACAATGTGTGAACTCTGTGTAGGATGTTCAATCCCATAACAGGGGAAATAGAATCCAGTCCAACCTATTGATTCACTGCAAGAATTTTCAGAGGCTATCTATATGAGTTTTAACCTTTATAATGAACCATTATTTTACCTAACTTTTCCTATATACCTATAGTATAAATGAGGGAAAAAAAGTTATCTGAACAGAAGTTATTTCTCGCAGGGAGAAACCATCAATAGATATTTGTTTCTTATT
Source organism: Microvelia longipes (assembly GCA_018340805.1). Classification (NCBI taxonomy): domain Eukaryota; kingdom Metazoa; phylum Arthropoda; class Insecta; order Hemiptera; family Veliidae; genus Microvelia; species Microvelia longipes. The sequence continues at coordinate 45,564,799 of JACMZG010001908.1, read as the reverse complement.
GTTTTAGTTTTTTCTTGGAGAAGAACATGCTCTCTTTTTTTCTTAAAATTTTAAAACAGAAATGCGGCAGCTATGTCTGTGTTCAACTCTTGCAAACTTTAAATATTTTATTTGAAAATATTAGGAATGAAACATCTTTATGTAAGTTACTTTCTTTATATTTCTTATTTACCGTTTATTGCTTAGTTTATATTTTACTACTTATTGTAAAATTTATTAAAAATCAAGTATAAAAATTGTTCATTTAAATGAGAAATCATTAAATTAAAGGAGATTAGTGGGTGATATCAGAGAAGATATGAACAACCTGTCACTAAAAGACAAACAAAAGAAGCTATCTGGTTTTAATAGAATGTGTAGAGAGAGATCTATTTAATGTTATATAACTAAGATTTATGTGTAGAGAGAGAGAGCTCTATTTGATGTTATATAACTAGATTTATGTGTAGAGAGAGAGAGCTCTATTTGATGTTATATAACTATGATTTATGTGTAGAGAGAGAGAGACAGAGCTCTATTTGATGTTATATAACTAAGATTTATGTTTTAGAGCTCGTTATATAACTAAGATTTATGTGTAGAGAGAGAGAGAGAGAGCTCTATTTGATGTTATATAACTAAGATTTATGTGTAGAGAGAGAGGGCTCTATTTGATGTTATATAACTAAGATTTAGTAATTAGGTAGAATTGATCAAAATAATAAAAATAAATTTAACATTAAGTTGATCTATTTATTAAGTTTTTATAGACAAAATAATTTGGTATATTTAGTAGTTTCAACGCCTGGTACCACATTTGACTTGAAAAAGGGTAGGATTGCCAACATCTTTTTACAGACTAAATTTTTCTTACTTCTTAACTCGACATCACTCAATGGTCAATCTTTTGTGTGAAATAAAAATAAATAAGTTTAAAACAAATGTTTATTTTTAAATAATTGTGACTTTGGTCTTCTCTTTAATTTGTTAAGTTAGTTAAATAATTTGTAATGCTTCACTTTATCCTTAACTGATAAAACATTGTATTGTTTACATCTCTATGAAGTCACCTCAAATAGGGCTGTTAATTTTGGTACAGTTGGTCCCAGTTCCGACTACAAATTTTTGGTAAGAACCTGTCAGAGCCATGCGTTGAAAAGTACTAGATATTATCATATTACATTTAAATAGTTTGTTCTCTGGACTTTTAATACCACAATATAAAATTAAAGCTGCTTCTCTTGTTTCTGCAGCATCCTGTTTGCACTGCAACAATCTTGCTTAAGTCTTTTTGGGATAGAGGGTTTTGTTATTTGAGGTTGTAAAAACATTTATCCAAACCTAGCATTTTGTTATCTTTGCTCGTGAGGATGTTCAACAACTTTAATCCCAAAAAAAGAATAAATGTAAAAAAGCAGCTTGATAAACTTAACCTTGTGCTGCGAAATAAATGAAGCATGTGGACCATATGCTTGATTTTGCTCTGTCTTTTGCTTGAGCATTAGGATTCCGATGAATTGGAAAGTGTTGCTAGTGTTTAGGATTTGGCCCATACTGGCCCAATCATACCCCAGTATAATCATTTCTTCCTTGGAAGCTCTAGATTAATTTGGTCATTCTTTAACCAATTATGAATTGGTTATGAATAATAAATCAAGTTCTGTAAATATAACCATTGGCATCAATCTCACTCATATAATCTCAGATAGCTTTATTGTCAAGCAAATTATATATTATGTATTTTTAAGAAATTGATGTTTGTTGTAAATACTGTTGTTTTTTCAGATTACTTGCTTAGCAACAACCATGTGAATTCAATAATTGTGCACAAGTTTGATTTCTCAGATGAGGAAATAATGGCATACTACATATCATTCTTGAAAACGTTATCCTTAAAATTGAATGGACATACTATTCATTTTTTCTACAATGATGTATGTGTTTACTTTAGTACCTTAGTATCTTTAGATTTGAACTTAGGGCTGTCCCTACCTGGAAAGAAAAAAACATTTGTGAGGTGTCAAGTCCATCTCTGAATAGTTGGTTTATTACTTAACTTTTCATGAGAAGTTTGCCAAATCAGACTTTATTTGTCTATCAATCCAACAGAGGGAGTTTTAGCCCTATTAGTTTAAAAAGTAGTCATGTTAAGATAATGGCATAACATTGAATTATACCTATCTAGATAAAAAAGGAGAATTATTTAGATGGAAAGGAGTTATTTAGTTGTGATATTGGAAAGGATAAGGTTGAAAGGGAATATTTCCAGAACATTAATGTGCCTCTGAAATCTCCCCTTTGTTTATTATATTTCTTTTAACTAAATCTCTATAATTTCATTTATATTATTCCTATTTTTTAATATAAATATGTTGTTTGTTACCATGTATGTATTTATTTATATTTTGTTTTTAACTTTTTATGACATGATAAAAATAACACGAAAAACACATTTTGAGAAACATTTGTACTTTTGTTTGTTTATTTTTTAATTAGAAATATTTTTTTTTAAATTTTTATTTTTATCTTGATATCAAACGCAGCTTGTCAGAATTCTTATTCTCTGTCAAACAGCTATTTTATTTCTATAGGACTTCTTTTTAAAATTAGTGCTGGAAAAAAGTGTGGTCGTCTTCATACTGAGCTTTGCCACCTCTGCTTTGAGGCCTGGGTTGCCATCAGGTTAATCTTCAAGTTTATGCAAGATTATAGTACAAATAAATTATTGCCAATTTTAGATAGTAATAATAATAATTCTTATTCCCACCATTACAATGTCTCTACATTGTCTAGTGAGATAAGAAAATATTATAAACTTACTTTAAACTAAGATAGTTCAGGACCCAGAGTTGTAAAAATATGACTTGTTTTACACTGCTTCAATTTTTTTAAATATACCTTTAATAATAAAGAAAAACCTAGTCTGCCTATCCAGAGTGGAGCCCTTTGTATGATTGCACACGCTTAAAATTTTAGAAAATCACACAATTTATAGATTTCTTGAAATAAGTGGTTCCCTGTTGGTTGTTTGCAAAACTTGAAGAAAACATTTTTTTTAAAGCTAACAAATTTTCTAATAAATCAAGTGTTTGTTCATCAGAATCTAATGACTTCAAACAAAGTTATGGCAAAATCAACAAAAAAGTTATTTTTGTAGTGAGCCAATTTTTTTCAACAAGTCTGTCTACCTTTTTTGAATTATTTAAATAATTTTGCAAGTGCTATAACTTAGGTTGTAGTTATCTAATTTAATAAACACTCTATTTATTGGAAACTTTGTCAGTTTTTTAAAAAAATGTTGTCTTCATGTTTCGCACCCAACCAACAGGGAACCACTTATTTCAAAAAATTTAATATTTGTGCTATTATACTAATAGCACAAATATTGTGCTACAAATAAATTTCATATTGTACTATTATAGTGAGCACAATCATACTGAATAGTGAAGGGCTCCACTCTGGATAGGCAGACTATGCTTTTTCGTTATCATTTATGATACATTTTTGTTAAATTGGTTTGAAGCAGTATAAAATAATTTATAGTAATTCATGTGTAATGGTTGCCTCTATCACCTGAGATGGTTCTCACAGGGGTTAGTATTGAAAAGCTACAAGGCTCTAAACAGATTTTATTGTTATTATAGTAATACTCATCACAACCACCATTATCTTTGTCAAACCTTGTTGATTTTTTCTTGTATTTTTGTTTTTCAGCATACAAATGATTTCCCGCTGTATACGGAGGCAATAAAATTTTTCAAACACCCTGAATCAATGGTTAGGATAGCAGTGAGGACTCTCACTCTCAACGTCTATAGGGTTCGAGACAGCTCAATGTTACGCTTCATTAGGAATAAAACTGCCGTGCCTTATTTTTCAAATTTAGTTTGGTTTATTGGTAATCATGTCATAGAATTAGATACCTGTGTTCGCAATGATGCTGAGTAAGTTTAACTTTTTCAATTTATGTACACATTTAATTTATTGCATGTGTGGTTAGTAGGCATACTATTGTTTATATCTGACATATATATATATATATATATATATATAATATATATATATATATATATATATATATATATATATATATATATATATATATATATATATATATATATATATATTATATATATGTCATGATCATGCCATCAATCTAATGCTTGTATGTTCATTGGTCATCAGAGGTTTCTAATTATCCTGTATGCTACCTACATATGTTTCCTATATTGTTCTTCCTCTGAACAGATTACAGAAAACAGCAGATTGGCCAAAAAGTCTTGTTATAACATGCTACAATTAATATTTGTTGAGACTTGGAGTTTACCTATAGAAATTTTTAAATCTAAAGTTAGGAACTTTTTACTATCTCTGGTTTTATTGAACCAATTTTTAAATTTAAAAAATAATTTGCCTCAAGTATAATTAACTTAAAAAAGCTTTGTAAAAGAACACCACTATCGAGGAAAAACTGAATTTGGAGCCATTAACCAGGGTATGAAGGGGTCCATAGTCAAATTCCCCTGATCTTAAATAACAGATCATCTGATCATTTATCAGAGAGTGGGTTAAATCTTTGTTGCTCAACTGTGTCTGGCTCTTGGACTATTATACTGATGTATATAATTTTGTTTAATTTGTAAATGTTCCTAATCGTTCTGTTTTTAATGATTTTATTTTCTCAGTCACTCGAGTCAAGGGAGGTTAGCAGATCTAGTCGCTGAACATTTAGACCATCTTCATTATCTTAATGATATATTATGTTTAAATATTGAAGAGTTAAATGATGTTCTAGTGGATCATCTATTGAATAAATTATTTATACCTTTGTACATATATTCACTGCTTCCAAATCAACATAGTGCCAATAAGGTTTGTCACTTCTTAAATTTATGCTTTTGAAATGAAATGATTCAATGTTAGTTGAGACTAACTGAAACACTTTATATTGTCATGAAAACCTTTTGTAGCATCTTCAGAAAACAGTGAAAGATATTAAAAATTTACTGGTTTTCAGTCTGGGAGTTTTTGTCTGATCGTTTGGTCATTGTTATCCTGTCTAGTTGTTACCATAGTAGAAAAAGGGAGGGGGAGGAAACTACTTGTTTTATACCAGACTAACTTTTAGGCTCTTTTTACCAGCTCCCTGCAGATGTCAAATACTGTGTTTCATAGTTACATTTGTCTGCCAATGCCGGTATCTACTCCCTTATACAGGTCTTGTTCTTTGTGATCAAATGACTCACTGTGTGGATCTGTTCTGTTAGGAGAGCCGAGACTTATCATTGGCTCCTTGAGATTTATTGGTGATAAGATTGGCTCCTTTGCAGTCTGGACAATATGCTGGCTCAGAAAATGTTTACTATTTTTTTAATTTTGAAAAAAAATGCTAATATAAGTTGTAATACTCAAGAAAACTGTACATTTTCAATCCTGGTCATTATTTGCTTAAATTAGGCTGAAATACCATGAGTGAGTGAGAGATAGTTAAGTGTGAGAGAGAGAGAGAGAGGGTAGATGATATGCTGATATTTTGATGGGCTGTATCTTAAAATGTAGGTAAAAATTATCAGGAAAACATTTCCTTTGGAAAATACAGAAAAAAAATAGTTTTGAGGAGGGCTTGATAATTGAGTTATTGCCCAAGTTATAAAGCAAAAACTGAAACCTTAAGCAAGAAATTTATTGTTAAGCACTGAGACACGCATTCCAAAGGAAATTTGCTTATCACACGGGCCACCACACCAGAATGTTTTAGCTAGTTATAAGTTTTGTAATATCTTCTCTGATTACAGGATAGACCTCGTGTTAGTATTGTTGTTTCTTTGTTCCTATTATCTCAAGTATTTCTCATAACAAGGCAGGAACCCCTTGTTCATGTTCTGTGTCAAATTCTTCTTAGAGGAACTCTTCAAGGCTCTGTAGATTTTAATAACGTAAGTAACAACTTATTTTATTATACTTTTCCTTAGATTGATTAATATAAACTTGTGTTGAATTCATAATTCAACACTTGAATTATGAAATGCTCTCAATGCTCTGTGTAATTGAGAGCCTTCTGGGCTCTCTATTGCATGATTAATTTAGTATTGTAATCTCTAATAGCTTGTCCTAATGTTATATGTCGATTGTTTTAGTTAACTCATGTATTTATTGGTCCACCGAGGTCTTTAGAGGAATCTCTCGACTCTTCTCTTCCTCCATCTTCAGGTATTTAGTTTTTATTTTACTACCTTCCATTTAATCACTGGCTTTGACTTTTTGGAGTTTTCTTGCAATTATTATTTTTCTCATGTTAATATGGCGACATGTTATGACTATACTCGGCATTTATGATACTAATATGTCATGTTTGTGTCATGTCTTGTTATGATACTAATATGTCATGTTTGTGTCATGTCTTGTTATGATACTAATATGTCATGTTTGTGTCATGTCTTGTTATGATACTAATATGTCATGTTATGATAATATGTCATGTTTGTATCTAGTCATGTTATGATGATACATTTGATGATATCAACATAACAAGAAATGTAATGTTATGTTAATACAAAGTGAAAACCACATTTTCAAATCTTAGTTAAATATCCAGTGAAATTAGACCCTAAGTAGAAAGTTTCAAGTGTAATCCAATATATTATAAATGTAACTTTATATCCCTAGGTCACTGATTAGTTTTAAATATATTACTCCATGGCCTAGGTATGTAATACCTTCTTTATGTGTCTGTTTCTTTTTGAGAGGTCAGGAAAATACTAATTAGCTTTTACAAACAGTAAATGTTTTTTTTTCTGCCAGCTGGAAAATCAAAATTGTTAACCATTTCTGTACATAACTTTTGTATGCTGCTATTTTTGATGATTTTGTTTAAATACTTAAGAGGACCCACATAGTATTAGTGTTTAAGGTTTTAACACATCAATCTCAAATAATTTAACCTTCTAACTATTGAATAATAAAAGAAAGGAAGTCTCTCCACAAAACAAAACTTTATTGGCAAAGCGCTTTCAACCTAACTAGAGGCCATCATCAGTACAAAACCTAACAAACAAGTTACAATAGAATAAATAAAGCGAAAAAATAAAATAAAAAATACAATAAATAAAACTAAATAAATAAATATAAACATAAATAAAGCATAATGAATAAAATACATAGGAGATAAAATATGTACGTATATAATTGTAATAAAAGGAAAACCTAAATAAAAAATAAAAAATAATAACCAAAATAAAATAATGAATAAAATAAAATGATAAATGAAAAATTTACCGTTGAGATGTTAAAGAAGTAGAGAAGTGAGTCTATGTTTTCTTATTAGGTATTAGAGTCAGACTGACAGTAGGAGGCGACGGCGCTTGTAGCATAGCTCTCAGTAAGGGCGTAGATTCCCCTCTCTCATTTATGTTCAGATCGCCAACTCTGTTCTGACTTCTTTCAATTTCTAATTTTTCTAAAAAATCCATCTTGCGACCTTTATTTACAAAATGAAGACAACCAACTGTATGGGGCCCATTAAAGTGGTTTTCAGATAATAAATGTTAGTAAAATTTGCTGTTGGCCCTTGATTTATGCTCTTTTGCCCTCGTAATTATATTTCTACCAGTTTGGCCTAAGTATTCAGCTTGGCATATGCCACATTGTACCATATAAATGCCGCTTCTATATAAAGGTGGTATAGGTCTTTTACACTGCTTAAAAGAGTCCTTAACGTTTTAGAACAAAAGCTTACTTTGTAATTACTCTTTTTAAGCACGGAAGCAATACGCTGAGAAAGAGGGGCCTAAGTAGGGGATAGAACACCACTGAAGGTTGTCTTGGTCGTTCTCCATTTCTTCAGTCATAGCTTTGAGTGCCAATTTACGGTTCTTTTTCCTAATAAGGTTATCGATAATATTTAATTTATAACCATTGGCTAAAGCTATGTCGTGAATAGTCTTTAGTTCTTTATTATAAGCTAGGTCATCAAGAGGAAAGGTAAGCAGTCGATGAACTAACGCGTTAAATGCAGCCATCTTGTGGATCCAAGGGTGTTGGGAATTGGCTGAAATGACGTTATCCGTTGCGGTGGGTTTACGGTAAATTTCGAACCTTAAACCTTATTCTTTTCTTAAAACTGAAATGTCCAAAAAGTTAAGTTTTCCTTTTTCTTCAACTTCGATTGTAAAATTGATAGATTTTCTACAACCATTCAAATAATCAAGAAAAGAAAGAAGTTGTTCTGAGGTCCCGGTCCAAATGACGAAAACATCATCTACATACCTCTTCCATAAATATATATGTTTACGAAACGGATTATGACGGTCGTTGACGTATTCACAGTAGAAATATGGCATATAAACATTAGCACCTAAAGCTGATAGAGGTGCACCCATAGCAAGGCCGCCTTTACCACTATAAAATTCGCCGTCGTAACAAAAATAGTCCTGACTCAGGCACAGTTCTAATGCTTCTATAAGCTCAACGTTAAAAATTATGTCAGACGATTTTTGTTCCAAAATAGGTTTTAAAAGTTTAAGGCATATATCCGAAGGAATACTGGTAAATAAATCTACGACGTCAAATGAGACCAAAATATATGTTTAGGAAGCTGAAGGGATTGTAAAAATTTATAAACTCTAGACTATTGTTCACCGAATCTTTGGCTTTAAAATCAGTTACACGTTGATACAGTTTGTTGCAAAATTTTCCCAAGTCTTCTGTTGGCGACCCACAAAAAGGAAGAATTGGCCTTATTTTATTATTTTTGTGAACTTTGATGATTCCGTAAAATCTAGGAGGCAACGGGTTCATTTTCTTAAGGCTAAGTGGGTAAAAATTTTCAGGAAAAATAGTTTTATTAGACTTTAAGAAATTTTTAACTCTATCTTGAAAACTGTTAGTAGGATCTTCTTCTAATTTTTGGTATTTATTTACAGTTAAAAAGGTTTTTACTTTAGTAGAATATTCAGCTTTATCCATAACGACAGTACAGTTTCCTTTATCCGCTTTTATAACAATAAGATTTTCATCAGTGATTTTCTTCTTTATATTTTTTAGCGTTTTTTTGTCCTTATTTATTTGATGAATTTGAGACTGACTGATATTATGGTTATTTTCTAAAGACTTAGTTAAATATTTTGCACATTCAGTTTTAATATTATTATTTATTTGGGGTATAGAATCCACTGCTGACGCAAGATGAGCTAGATCATTATAAGTTGGAATAAAGTTTGGACAAAACTTTAAACCATTATCCAACATACTTTTTTCTTCTTTGTTAAATAGATTAGGATCAATATTAATAAACTGAGTGCGCGGATGAAAACTATGAGACTCTGTTGAAGGGATATTACTTGCACTATGTGACGTCGTAGGAGGGATAATAGAACAAGGTGCACTAGTTAGGGAACTTGATGACGTCATAGGGGAGTTTACAGTAGTACGGGGCGTACCTTGATGAATAATATTGTTGTCTTTGTTTTTATTTTCCAATGATGACAATTTTAATCTATTGATTTTCGACTCAAGATTAATTTGTTTACGTGAACCTTTATTAGTAACCACAATATTTATATTAGAATCTAACATATCTATACTGCTGTCCCCGTTTATGTTTACAAGTTTTCTTCTAATGTACAAGTAATAATGCCTAGTGTTATCTCGTATTGCATACCATTGATGCAGTTCTTCTTTTAATAATAGGTTGCAAACTTTGTTCTTAAAGCTAATAGAAACATTTAGTTTATTAACGCCAAACCTTAGAAGGAAGATTGGGATCATACATAGTTTAATACACTGGTTAATAAACCATATATTCTTTTTCGCTAATTCTTCTTTAATTAGTAAATATTTGTATTTACCTTTCAATTTGTTGTTATCATACAAATCTATTTCTATAAGAGTGTCTCTACTTATTCTATTAAACTTACTTGAAAAGTTCGAATCGCTCGGGTTGGCTCGACCTGCCGTAACTATACTAGTAGAATGAGCGTGAATGGAGTCCATCATAAATAATAAAAGAAAGGAAGTCTCTCCACAAAACAAAACTTTATTGGCAAAGCGCTTTCAACCTAACTAGAGGCCATCATCAGTGCAAACCTAACAAACAAGTTACAATAGAATAAATAAAGCGAAAAAATAAAATAAAAAATACAATAAATAACTAAATAAATAAATATAAACATAATAAAGCATAATGAATAAAATACATAGGAGATAAAATATGTTATATAATTGTAATAAAGGAAAAACCTAAATAAAAATAAATAAATAATAACAAAATAAAATAATGAATAAATTAAAATGATAAATGAAAAAATTTACCGTTGAGATGTTAAAGAAGTAGAGAAGTGAGTCTATGTTTTCTTATTAGGTATTAGAGTCAGACTGACAGTAGGAGGCGACGGCGCTTGTAGCATAGCTCTCAGTAAGGGCGTAGATTCCACTCTCTCATTTATGTTCAGATCGCCAACTCTGTTCTGACTTCTTTCAATTTCTAATTTTTCTAAAAAAATTCCAAAAAATTTTCTAATTGAGGCCTCTAGAGGTTGAAAGCGCTTTGCCAATAAAGTTTTGTTTTGTGGAGAGACTTCATTTCTTTTATTATTTATGATGGACTCCATTCACGCTCATTCTACTAGTATTCTAACTTGGTTGAGGAATAATTCATGAGCGTTTTTTCAAATTTAAAAATGCACGCAGAAATAAAATGCATCGGCAAAATGTTTTATGTTGTTTAAAAGAGAATGTTTTGCTCTACAAGATAGTGCGTTTGATTTGTATTTTTTTTTATTTTTGTGTATTTTCAGATCATTAAAATGGAATGTCAAGTGGACAAAACTGAGCATTTTCGACACCATTTGCTTTTTGCATTTAATCGAGGTGTTAAGGCCGCCGAAGCTGTTCGTGAGATTTGTGCTTTGTATGGAGAAGGAGCAATGTGTGAAAGTACCGCCTGCCGTTGGTTTTTCGCGCTTCAAAAATGGGATTTTGACCTCAAGGACGGACACCGGTCGACTAATCCACGTCAAACGACAAGCGCCGAGTCTCTGAACCTTGCCCATTGAGTGAAGGTGGTTCACCACAGTTTTTTTATCACAATCCATCTGCTCCGCCAATTCTCTGGTCGTTTAACGTGGATTTTCGGGAAGAAGATGATTCAATCGCTCTTCGTCGAACTCAATCAGTCAACCGGTGTGTGATCCGTCCTTGAGGTCAAAATTCCCATTTTTGAAGCGTGAAAACCAACGGGGGGCAATACTTTCAGGCATTGCTCCTTCTCCATACAAAGCACAAATCTCACGAACAGCTTCGGCGGCCTTAACACCTCGATTAAATGCAAAAAGCAAATGGTGTCGAAAATGCTCAGTTTTGTCCACTTGACATTCCATTGAGTAAACTTTCTCAATGTACTCAGTACTCGGCTGAGTAAACTTACTCAATGTTCTCAGTACTCCGCTGAGTAAACTTTCTCAATGTAGTCAGTACTCTGCTGAGTAAACTTACTCAATGTACTCAGTACTCGGCTGAGTAAACTTACTCAATGTTCTCAGTACTCCGCTGAGTAAACTTTCTCAATGTACTCAGTACTCCGCTGAGTAAACTTACTCAATGTACTCAGTACTCCGCTGAGTAAACTTACTCAATGTACTCAGTACCTCCGCTGAGTAAACTTACCTCAATGTTCTCAGTACTCCGCTGAGTAAACTTTCTCAATGTACTCAGTACTCCGCTGAGTAAACTTACTCAATGTACTCAGTACTCGGCTGAGTAAACTTACTCAATGTACTCAGTACTCCAATGAGTAAACTTACTCAATATATTTAACTTATTTTGACAGTTATATCATGGTTTGAATGTTAAGTCGTAAAACTTAGGTTAGTGCCACAGAGTTGATAAATTTGTTTTAAACTTGCAATAATTGTTATATGTATTTATACTATTTTACATTTTGTCCACAAACTTTCACATTCACTGACAATCATTGTTCTCCTATGAGATTGGTTTTGGTCTTGGTGTTACTAATATGAATACTAACGTACAGTGTAACTAACACACAGAGTTGTTAGTTTGTTAGAGTGTTGAAAACAACATTAAACTTCTTTCTATTATTATTGCTCATCTTAGACAGCTTCTCATATGAATGTTTATCATTCCGGACTTAAAAAATGAGACTTTGTACAATAAGTAATTCTTATTTTAATTATAGTTATACATTTTGCTGATGTCCTTTCTCATTTGTTAAATATTAATTAAAATTATTTGTTGATGGGAGATTTCTGATGCACTAATTTTATATCCTTAGTACTTGACCTTCAAAATGGCCTCAGATCCCACTTAGTCAAATGATATTAGGTAAAATTCTCCAATAATTGTTTGGTGCTTATTACGTAAATGTTGGTATCTTGGTTACCTGTAGGAGCACAATGTGATCAAAAATTTGAAGCTTCATTGTGTTTTAAGAAATGGAATATCCCATGTCATGAATTCCGGTTACATTCATTTTTTTATTTGACATTCAACATCTCTGTTCTCATATTTCAATTAGAAACAATAGCTCAGTGAAAAAATGACTGGAATTTGGTTGTGTAGGTATTCAATGTTTTAAAACTTGAAAACGCTGTCTATATCGGGTTTAATCTTACATAATGTATTGTAATTACCAAAAGTTGTAACAAAGTTACCTCATTTGAACAATAATAAGAAATAATATTAGTTAAATTTGAACTATTTACAAATAAAGAGGACCATATAGTCTAGGCTTATGTTCTCACTGTAGTATTAACTATATAAAATTAGTCCATCTAAAAGGTTTTACATAATCTCAATCCATAATTATATCTGAAATGTTTGATATAATCACCAATCATAATGATGTCTGAAATGCTCCACATAATCACGGATCATAGTTATATTAGTTATTACTTTGGCAGTATCATAGAAATGGGGTTGTAATTGCTTTTTTATTTTTTCCTCATTTAAATTGTAGGTATATAGGAAAATTACTGTGGTTTGTTGTGAAAATATGTGCCTGGGATGTCAGCTGAATCATCCATTTCAAGTGATTTGAAGATCTCTGAATAGTTTTTACCATGTTGTCTGTTATTAGTGTATTTATTCTAGAAAGTTAAAACTTATAATAATAATAATAATGGTTCTCGCTGTTACAATCCAGTACAATTGTCTAGCGACGTCATACTTGACTTAATACTAAAATCAATCTTTTGGTCTTTTTGTGCTATATAGCAGTCAATTCAACACCTATGAAGAGGTTTAACAGTTATGAAACTCGGAATAGAAGGGATTTGAAAGGAAGTAGCCACCGACTAAATAAATCTAAAGTAGGATTTGGCCATTTGGGCATTAAAATGTACAATAAGTTAAATGATGATGTTAAAAGCCAGGAATTTGACATATTTAATAAAATAGTCAAGGACTACTTACTTGATAATCCCTACTATAGTTTAAATGAATTTTTCAAATATAACAAAAAAGCTATATTCAAAATCTAGAAGTGAATATCTTGCATTGTATATGTCATGACGAATGTATACTCCAAAAAGGGTCTTAAACATAATAACGATTTTATTTATTATTTATTTATTATAAAATATTTTTTAATGTCATTAATGACCAAAATATTTACAAATTTATTATACAGGGCTTCGGCCTGTAGCTCCTACGTGGCCCTGGTTTGTCAACCTCTTGAGCCAATTTGCTGTCTGAAAGCCACCCTGAGGCTGCTTTCCAGCCACGTTGTTGTTGTTTTAATTAATATTTATTGTTACTTGTCATTTTGCCGTGTAACAACTTAGAAACAAAGCAGTTTAAAGCCTGCATTTGCAAAGTATTGAGAGAAAATTGTTTCTACTCAGTAGATGCATTTTTAAATTCTAAATTTATTTTTAACTTTTCCACATTTATACCGTAGGTCATTTATACCGTAGGTATAAATGTGCCGTAAGTATAATTATCCGTTTCAGGTGTTTTAAAGGCCTCCTGAGTGGTTTTCACAAAGTTGTCTGTCTGTTTGTGCGTGTGTGTGTGTGTGTCTGTTATCATCGTAGCACCTAGTGTATTTGTGCTAGAGAGTTGAAACTTTGTACCAAAATTAGTCTACTGCTGTAGTTGTGCAATTAGGAAAATATTTTGTTTTATAACGTCATTAGCCTACAATGATGACTCAGCAAAAATTTCAAAAATCATAAAACGGAAAAACTATGCAATTAGAGTACCTGGGTTTGAATCCTTTCTTAGTTATGAACTTATATAATGTAAAAAAACTATAAACAAATTATTGTCCCCACAAGGATTCGAACCCAGATACTCTGGCTTTGAGAGTCGAGTGATCGACTCCGGATCACTCACTTTTAACTCGCAGGCCTAAAAAACATAAAAAACTACTCCCCACTTGAAATATGTTGTTTACTGGCCGTATTTTAGATTTTATGGTAATTGACCAACTTTGTGGTCACTTAAGGTGGTGATGTCGAATTTATTTACATAAAACTTTAATACACACCTTTAACTATACATATAATAGTGCAAATAAACCCCAAGGTAAACTCTATCTTCAATAGAAATCAATATATTTTTGTGAAATCGTTCAACTGAAAAACGCTGTAGAGTACCTTAAAACCAAAATAAACAATATGTAACATACTGGGTGTATAACTGCTATGTAGAGAGGTCATTTTAAGCCCAATTTGAAAGAAAAAACTTCCCCAGTTCCATAGGACGCTTGAAAAATGCCAAAATCATGAAAACCTTAACTTTCAATAACTCATTGACTCCAAAAGGCAAAATTTGGAACATTAAAATATGTTTTTTCTTGTTCCTTATGGTCACCTTAGAAACCAAAAAATGATTTCAATTTTTCCAATATTATCTTCCTTGTTAAAAAAAATAATGAAAAAGTGTATTTTCAGTCTTTGTGGTCACTTTTATTATATGAAAACTCACGAGTAGATTAGCAGCAGTAGAACACAAAATATTGGTTCTTATGTAAAGCCCAAAGAGGACACTTTCAAATTAGACGTGTTTCAGAAATATTAAGCTTCGAAAATTGGCAAAAATACTCAAAATTTGGGTGTCTTGGGAACTAAAAAGTGATTTTTGAAAATGAAGAAGGCTGTGGAAAAAATTAATACTTGGCGTTTTGGACTACCTTTGGGTAGAACCAACGCAGAAAAAAAAATAAAAATTTTTATTTTTTTCGAGCTCGTAATAAATTATTTATTTCTTTTGATCACTTGAAATGGATTGACCCTATAAAAATAAGAGTAATTTTTATTTAGGTAGGCTTTTAATCAAGCCTGTCTGTAGTATTATATTTACTATTTTTATACTTTGTACAGACAATGCAGAAATATCAAGAAAATATTTTTAACTCCCTATGCTTTCGGTTGAAACTTATTTTAAATAATTGTTATGAATATTTATATAATTTTGAGCTAAATTTATTATTATATTTTAAGGTCATCTTTATTGGAGCTTGTATTTGCCTTCATAATGCTTGCATACATATTCCTTGCATGCCACACTATGGTTACTGCTGGCAATTTTTTTTTGTAAATACTTATCAAAAAATTATTTTTTATTTCTTAAATGTAAAAACAACACTAAATCATATTGATTTAAATTTTGTAAAATCCTATTTGGAGTACTATAATTTTTACTTTTCCTCATTAATGCTGCAGGTATGGTGGAAAAGTATTGCGTTCGCACTAAGAGTCCTAAACCGGGATATCACCTGAATCCTCCGTTTCAACTATTTTTAAGACTTCTTGTGTGGGTTTTACATAGTTGTCTGTCTATTTGTTTGCGTGTGTATGTGAGTGACTGTTATCATAGCTGCTTCCAGTGTGTTAGATACTGCAAGAAATAAGAAAAATAACCAATGGAATTGAAATTTAGCATAAGTGTATTTCATTGTATAATACACAAGTAGAGAAAGTTTCTATGAATATGCTTAGTAGAAGTATGGATGATCACTCATGTTAAGCAGCATTAAGCTAGGTCATTACATGGATGAGTGACCACAAAAATTAAACCTGATCTTTCTTGCCTGCATATGACAAAGCGAGACCAAAGATGTACTAAATTATTAATCAGGAGTTTAAAAAAAAACTAGGCAAAGTAGTGAGAATGAGTGTAGGGAGTCTAATGAGATGAGAGAAATTCTCTGAGGTGCCTGATTTATTTAATTTGATTACTCATTAACTCTAATATCTTTTATAACATACTAATATCTATGAAAATATTTTCAATTATGTTGTTGATAGATGTTAATGAAGATATTGGAGGAGTGACAAACCTTAGTATCACTGATGAGGAGAAAGAGCAAATCTTGGCTCTGGGTCCGTATGTTTGTATTTTAATATAGTTTTTAAGGAATTTTTCAATTTGGATTAGGTCTATTTCTCTGCTTTGGTTCAGAGTCTTTACCATATCTAGAGAGATCACTTTCACTGCTTGGTGAAGAGCACTGTGCTACTGTACTGGTGCAGGAAATTAATAAATAATATGTTTGAAGAAAAGAAATGTTACATTGCTTTGTCGATACTTGATTGTTCTTAAAGATCATTTGAAGAAATAGATGTTAAAGTCTTAAATGAAGACCAAGGGTACTAACCTAAATTATAATACCTTTCTTTTACCTATAGAGAAGTTTTTTATACTAATGATGATCTTTTGATAAAAAAAACAAATGTGTTACCTCTAGGTAGATGCTTATAATTTGCTTTTAACTTTTCACTGTTTATATTTCCATTAGAAATATTTTGACAAATTTAGCTGTATTATTTGGTTTGCTGGTAGTTTTAAGCATTAATTTGTAAACAGATTCTATAAGTGTATTCCATTTTATCTAGTACATGAACTTCAAAGGCAAGTACATTAACTTCAAAGGCATGTACATGAACTTCCAAGGCATGCACATGATTTTAAGTGATAGTTAACATTTTCATTCATACATGAACATTTTATACTGTGTGTAACAAACGATGACATATTTTATTCAAAACAGTAGCCCTAGAGGAATTCATCGTAAAATGATAAATAAAAGAGTCTCCACTTAATTACTTTATTAAAAAACAAAGCAGGCTTTCAACCCCAAAAAGGTCATCATCAGTGCCTAACAAACAAATAAATATAACATAATAATAAAACAACAAGTAAATAAAAAGTAAAAATATACAAAACGTACTACAATACATAAAGAAGATGACATATTTGTTTTTGTTTATTACACAAACAATAAATTTTATTGGTTGAATGGGACTTTTTGAAGCATTACACACAACAGGCTATATATCATCTTTTTGGATGCATTTCTGAAGATAAATATTACTTTGAGATAAATATCCCCAGAGATAGCAATCTCTGGATTGTTTCTTTGTAAGCCACTTTAACTGTAATACTTGTAACGATTGTGATTGTTGTTGTATAATCCAATAAAAATGGTCATAGAATATCCAAAAGTTGTTTTATACTTAACATGTTGAAAATATTTTGTAACAACTCTAAAATGTGCTCAGTAACTGCGTAAGGCGAGATTATTTATTTAAATAATGTTACTAATACTTTGCTTTACTGTTTCTGTTATTTATGAGTTTGCTGTGTAATATTTTCTCTTGAATTTCTCTCATTTCTGTTTTTCCTGGTTATTAATAAAGGTAATTTCTATTACAGAAGCTGCTCCCAAAGTGTTTTTAGATGTGATAATGAATAGTTTAGACTGTACAGAGAATGACTATACCACTATATTTTCTTTATGTCTCCTGTATGCTATGTCTTCCAATGCTGGTAACTATTGTCTTCTTTGTCTTCTATTATTTTTTTTATCTCATATGTTATTATGAATTTATTTTGATAAGTTTCAGGTTTTTAAAAATTATTGTTCAAATAATTTTTCATATTTTTTATCAAAATTATTTTTACAAATATTACTAATTATCTTCTTACTTTATTAAGCTTGTGTTGGTGTTTTTTGCTTCCCTGCCTCTGAGGGAAGTTTTTCTTTGGCTTAAAAATCAAGTCCTATGAGAGAAAGAACTGATTAGATTTTGGGGTTAGTCCCACATTGCAAACCAAAATTATTAAACTTTTAAAAAATGTATATAGAAAATTGTTTCTAAAAATTTTTTGGATGGGAATAAACCACAACCAGAATTGTGGCTGGGACAGTTCTTAACCGTAGCTGGGACAGTTCTCAACCGTGGCTGGGACAGTTCTCAACCATGGCTGGGACTGCTCTCAAGTGTGGCTGGGACTGTTCTCAACCACAACCGTAGCTGGAACAGTTCTCAACATATATGAATGGATGTTCACTTTTCTTGTAAACACTCTACAGCTGAAATAGCTGATCCAATTTTAGAGAAACTTGATACAAAATTAATGTTCTATGAGAAAATAAATGATTAAATTTTGGGGTTTACCTAACAAGGAATATGTCGTGACTTTTAACTTTTACACAAAATATATTTGTTTGATAAAATGTTTTGAAGGGTTTTTTAATACAAAAAGACCCCAACACATCTGTGGCTTGTTCAGTTCTCGAGATAATCATATGAATTAATGCGCTTATTTATTATAAACGCTCTAGCTAATATGGCATTATATATATGATCCTCTAATTGTTAAACCTATAGGTTGGGTAGCTCCGTTTTATGATTGGCAGCTTGTTTTACGAATAAATATATTAGTAATTGTCTGCCTCCGTGGCCGTGATCGTAAAGGCGTTCGATTTCGGCACCGGAGGTCCGTGGTTCGCAGCCCGGGCTATGCTCTAAGATTTTATAAATAGTATTTGTATTAAAAAGATTTCGCTAACTTTAATTAATTATTAGAGTGTAGTAGATGCTACCCACCTGAGGTGGTTCCCGCAGGGTGAATACCCTGCGGCCCTGAAATGCCCTAAAACAGGCCTAAAAAATGAAAGGCCCTAAAACGGGCATTTTATTTTTATTTTTTATATTAGTAATTATAAATATTAATTTTTTATACAAATTTACTTTTGAAGTTGTTGATTCGAAATTGTTTAAAGTTGGTGATAAATCTATATTTCTTGACTCGTGTCTGAATCATTGTTCAACAGCATCAAATTGTTCATTGTGTATAATCGCCAGCGACAAGATTTTTTGTTTATAATTTTATAGTTTTTTATTGCAAGTCATTCTAGTTTTCCTCTCATTATTATGTGTATAGTTTTGGTAATTCTTATAATTTTTAATTTTTCTTGCTCAGAGAACTAAAGCACATTGCTATGTATCTATTGGTAACTATTATATTTTATTTAACAATAACATTATTCTCAAGCTTGATCAAGGGTACTTTAATCCTATAAAAAGTTTTGAATGATTTATTCAATTATTATATATTTCACCTATCATATTATAGGTGAAATATATTAATTGAACTAAAGTCCCCTCGATCAAGCCTGAGATGGAGTTCTATAAACTTTCCAGTGCTACAAAGAACAAACTATTAAATAACATTATTTTTATTTATTAACTTTACTGAAGGCAGAATGAAATATAAATTATTATTTTTTGATATTATGTTTAGGTGTTGGTAGTGAATTACTTAGCGGCCTTCTATCTCCGTCCTCTAATCCTGATATGAAACTAAGATATAATTCTAATCTTGTTCAAAAATTAATTTCTATCATCAATCTGAGCTGCCAACAAAGTTAGTGAAGATTTCATTTTTTACTTTTTTTTAGTACTTTGATGTTTTTTTAATTTTTTTTCTTTTAAAATAGTAAACATTATTATTTGTATGAATTATATTGTTCATAACTTATATTGCAATGAAATGTTATGGTAATGAGGGAGAGATGAGAATCACATTTTCAATTATCTAGCAACATTTTACTTTTACTACTGACTCAACTGAAACTTTTATACCATTTTGTTGACTTAATTAACTTTAGTGTTGACTAGTTTAATGATGCCACAATGTTACCCTTAGCATGCCACAATGTTACCCTTAGCGTGCCACAATGTTACCCATATCATGCCACAATGTTACCTACCCCAGAGTTAAACATGGAGATCAAGGACATGGATTCAGGAGATCTGTATTGTTTCAACACTTCATCTGCCTCACTCCACTCCTATATTGAGCATATACAGTTATTCTGACCTATACTGTGTTATATAGCATTAACCTCTCTCTACGTCTATACTGTGTTATATAGCATTAACCTCTCTCTACGTCTATACTGAGTTATAGACGGTCTCACTTCAGATTCCTAGATCCCAGGTATTAGAAGTATTGATATCACTCAATGTTTCCTAAGTGCTTGTTGCTTCTCAAGCAAGTATCTATAAACTTGGCATTTAGCAAGCCCAAAATTAAGCGAGGCTACATGTTAAAGACCACCCAACATTCATTAAACCTCTTGAGAATCTGTTTGACTCTTATTTTAGGGTGAGGTGCCTGCTATTTAGTAACCCTCTAACTAAATGGGCTATCAGTGATCTCTGACCCTAAGAGTAGAACAATGTAAAACACAATTGATTACTAAATAATTTAACAAACGATTTTATTTTTTATCTAAAAAAATAAATTTCAAAATGCAATAGAAAAATCCAGATTAAAAAAAATTTAAAAGAATTATTTTAGACCTTAAAGAAGCACTAAAGAATAGCAAGGAGGCAAACATGATATTACAGATATCTGTACTGACGACATCTATTGGAAATATATAGAACATTTCTCTTATTAACCTGTAAACTTTACAGATTTGTGTTTTTCTTTTAAAATTAGTTAAGATACAAGTATCGTTGATTAATATTACAATAATGTGTAAAATGTTACAATCATGTGTCAAATGTTACAATCATGTGTTTTGTTTCTTCGGTTCGTAACTGTGATAAACATTTATAATGTGGTAAAAATACAAATAATTCCAATGCAAGGAAAAAGCTTTGTCTTAAACAGCAATGGAAATATCAGGTACAGGCTATCTCAACACTTTATATCTTATTCGCTATGCTATTCGTCAAATTTATATTGCAGTCTTTGAACTCGTACTCAGAAATTAAAAACATCCGTTGTATTCACAGCAGTCACCTATCCAGGCACTGACCTCACTCAATACTGCTTAACATTAATGATCTTATTTATTACTTAAAAGGAATACACTTGTAACTAATTTCATCTCTTTTGGATTATTTTTTTTTATTTTAAATCATTTAAATAAACACATGCATGTCATTAATGAGATAAAACTTGGAATATTTGTTGTTCTCTTATGTTACTACTTGTGTGCCAAAGTTCAAATCGAACCAAACATTTTCTGAAGAACTAAGGTGAGCGTTAATGGTGTTCATCTTAATAAAAGAGAAAGAAGTCTCTCCACAAAAATATATTCTTAATAGCAAAGCGCTTTCAACCTAACAAGAGGTCATCATCAGTGCTAGCCGTTGAATAAAGAAGAGGGTTATAGATGAGTCTTATAGATCAGATATCAAAGATAGACTCATCTTTGATATCTGATCTATAAGACTCATCTATCACCCTCTTCTTTATTCAACGGCTAGCACTGATGATGACCTCTTGTTAGGTTGAAAGCGCTTTGCTATTAAGAATATATTTTTGTGGAGAGACTTCTTTCTCTTTTATAAACATTTTCTGCGTTCTTATGGATTTTTCAAAAAATTTGCTAAATTATTTATGACGGTTAATGACACAAGACGGTTACTTATGACCTAAGAATGGATTATCGCACCTCACTAGTACAAACACAGTGGGAACTGTGATGATAACAAACACATACATGCAGACAGCTTTGTAAAAACCACTTAGGAGGTCAAAAAGCACCTGAAACAGATAATTCAGGTGAAATTCCATTTGAATTTTTAGTGCAATATTAATACTTTTCCTATATACCTAGAGATAAAAGTGAAATTAGAAATTTAAAATAGGAAAAATAAATGAGACTTTTTGTTTTATTTCAGATTGCCAAGTTAGATTAGTTACATTAGACCTGACAGTTGTATTATTATTACGCTTAGTGTGTTCAGATGATACCATATTACTCAGCGATTCACATTTGAATTCCATTATAACTGCTAAAGAAGACTCTATCACACTATTGAGGAATTATTATAAGGTAAAAATTAATTATTTGTTACTATTTTAGTATTAATAATAATAATAATAATATAGTTTATTTGTAGTAAACATATACATGCAATTACAAACGTCGTAAAAATCACTTATATAATTATAGTAATATACTTAAAAGTAATATCACAGTCAAAAAGATTTAAATCATTAATTATCACTTATATAATAATAGTAATATACTTAAAAGTAATATCACAGTCAAAAATATATAAATCTAACATAAAATAAAACGCAACATTAACAATAAATACCTAATTTAAAAAACTCATCTACACTATAACAAGGGTTTAAAAGCAAAAATTCTTTAATTCTATCACAGTATGCGTTTGTATCTAATTCTTTGGTTCTCTTATTTAGTAAGTTATACATCCTTATACTTAAATTACTGAAACCAGTCTTGGACTTGCTTAACCTATTAGTCCAAGAGACAGGCCTAAAAAATGTGACTCATTTTGTACTACTTCAAACCAAATTTTTTTGAAAACATACTTTTAATTATGAAGGAAAGGCATAGTCTGCCTATCCTCAGTGGAGCTCTTCATATGAATGCTCTCGCTCAAAATATTAGAAAATTGTACAAATTTCAGTTTTCTTGCAATAATTGGTTCCCTGTAGGTTATGTGCAAAACATAAAGAGAACATTTTTTAAAGCTGATGAAATTTCCTATAAAACGAGTTTTAATTTGTCAAAATCGGATATCTACAACTAAAGTTATGACATTTGTAAAATGGCCAAAAAAATGCACAAAAAGCCAATATTTTTCTAAGAAATTCGCCGACTTTGCATAAATTAACCATTTTTTAGGTGTTTTTGGAAGAGCCATAACTTTGGTTGTAGTCATCCGATTTTAATAATTAAACACTTGTTTTATAGAAAAAATTATGAGCTTTAAAAAAAGTTCTCTTCATGTTTTGCATCCGACCCAAGAAAACTGAAATTTGTGCGATTTTATAAAATTTTGAGCATGCGCAATCATTTTATGAAGGGCTCCACTCTGGATAGGCAGACTATGTTTTTTTCATATTTTAAGGTGTTTTCATAAAAATTTAGTTTAAAGTAGTACAAAATGAATCACATTTTTTCAGGTCCAGCTTTTGGACTATATTGTTTTGATTTACAATTTAAGATTTTACAATTGTTATACAATGTTAAATGTTACAATTTAATTACAATTATGTGACTATTTGCGAGTAGAAATAAAGATCTTATTTGGTTATTAAAAATAAATCATCACTTAATTACTTTTGATGTCCAATAAAGTAGGAAAATGCTTAATATATGTAAATGTGACTACCGACCACACTTCTATATATGTTATTAATTTACTTACTTTAAAATATATAAACCATATCCATAGCCTAGATAGCAATAGCCTGGTTAAAATCGGCTTCAATCATATTCTGTTTTTGGATTCTACACCAAATAATGATATTAATTATAATTGGATAAGCCAAGTTAAACAGATTCTAAAAACAGTCGATATTGAGACCGATTTTATCTTTATCTCATCTTTTAATACTCAAACAATAAATAATATTATTAACTTATATTCTCAGAGACTTGAACAGACAGACTTGGATAGAATACAACAATCATCCTATAGCAATATCTACCCTACTCTTAATAGCTTTAATCATGAAGATTCTAATTACTTAAGTAGTAATTTAGGTCTTAACTATGCTCAACAAAAAATGATTGCTCAAATTCGTACTAGTAACCACTAGTACGAATTTTAATTTTAATCACATTCCAACCGGAATGTGATTAAAATAACGACAAGGGGTATATTGCATAAAATACAAACCAACGAAAACTGCATGGTATGCAATATGCATGAGCATGAAACTCTTGCTCATATAATGCTCAGATGCCCTAGGTATCAAATAATCAGAAAAGTTCTTTTACCTACTAATCTTACCTCACCAGAGTGGTCAGAAAACACCAATGTGGCATCAATCATAGGCATTTCAAATAAAAACGAGGCAAAGAATATTTTCTACTTTTTTGTAAATACATTAAAAATAAGATCTTTTCACCTAAACGAATGAAATCAGTGGAGAAAAGTCTTAGCCTCGTTTTACTCTCCTATTGTTTTTGATAGTTTTGATTGATTTATACTGTACTTTTTATTTTTAAGTTAACATTTTTTAATTTTATTAAACCAGGTACTTTTATTTAAAAAAATAATAATATATTTATTTGTCTTAAGACACATACATGTTTTTTACAAAGGGGCGTCGAATACAAATTCAAATAAGAAATTGATAAAATTAAAAATTAATATTTTTGGAGTTGGAAAAAATGAAAAAAAGGAAAAAGAAAAGGAACTTGTGGAAAGTAAAATGATTATAATAAGCTGTGCAAAATAAGGTAATAATGAACTTAAATTAAAAATTTGTCTCTTTCTAAAAGCATTGTGCTGACCAGATTAAAAAGAAAATCTACTTGTTTATGGTTATTAATGTTAGAAAATAAAAATTCCATTCCGAAATGAGCGTATGTTGGGAGTAAAATAAAAAATTGATTCCTTGTTTTCTCAATTACTTTACACTCAAAAATAAAATGTTGTAAAGAATCTGGACTTCCTAAGCATAGTGGACATGTCTCCTCTTTATTAAACAAATAATACTTTCTGTTGAAATTTATGGTACAGTATTTTGGGTTAGCGAGTCGTATTTGTAATATTATTTTGTGTTTACCTATGACTGAATCTAAACCGAGATAAATCTCTCCCAGAAATGAAAAGGATGAAATATGTCTGTAAATTGGAGAGTAAGTACTGTTAAGGACTTTATCTACGTCCTTTGAGAATGTATGATTATTAAATCTTGCTATTAGAGCATTGCGAACTGAGGCGAAATATTTCAGATCTAGTTTCATGTCTTGTTGAGAACCTATTAGGGAAAGTATGGATTTGAATTGAGAGATCCAGTTATATTCCATCTTATTTACAATTTTACAGTCGACCTCTAAAAGTCTATTGGCCAGTATTTTAGGAAGACGGTACTGAGGCATTTTACATAGTTTAAGCCAGTAAGAACAAACCATTTTAAAAAAACATTAAACACCGACAAAAGCCCAAATTCTAACCGAATGAAGTGGTTAGGAGTATTTTTTGGTAAATTAAATATGGATTTAAAGAAAGTAGATTGAACAGTTTCCAAAGAGTCAGTGTATCGCAAGGCCCAGACCTCTGCCGAGTAAAGTAACGTTGATTTGACCAATGATTCAAAAAGCTTGATTTTTGTGGACAGGCAAGAAGACTTAGAATTAACAGAATAGAGCGAGCTTTAAAAGAAGCCAGTTTTGCTTTTGACTTAAACATTTCAGCTGCTATAGCAAATTTACAAGATGAAGAAAATGAGACGCCTAAGTAATTAACCGATCTGACATATTCTAGTGGAATAGTGTTATATGTTAGAGGGCGAAGCTTTTTCAAGTGAGTAGACATTTTAAATTGGATAGCTTTTGTTTTGTCGATGTTCACTGCAGCCCATTGATGGTACAGTACTCAAACAACACATCAAGCATCTCCTGAGCAGCCGACCAACATGATGCAAGCAGAAAAACATCATCACAATAAAGCAACATACAAAGAAATATTTCAGGACCAATTTTAAGGCCTCTTATACCTTTTGAATTAAAAAATTTTATAATGTCAGATATGAACAAAAAAATAGAAATGGAGAAGAGGTTCTCCTTGCAATACACCTTGTGTTATCTTTGCTGGGTTAGCAAGTTAGCACTAATTCTAACATGGGCATAAGAATACAAAGTGTTTAGAATTCTGATAATTTTGGCACTCAACCCGAGTTTAAATAGTTTTTCCCATAGGATTGAGTGAACTATAGAATCGAATGCTCGTCCAAAATCAACTGCAACACCAATCAAGTAAGGTGAGCCAAGTAAAATGTGATAGTTAATAGTCGACGAAAGAGAAAAGATATGATCTAAACAACTTCTGTTAGCCCTAAACCCAGCCTGCTCTTCAGGTAAGATATCGATAACATCAGCCCAAGTTGTTAATCTATTAAGTAAAATGGTTGAAAATATTTTCTCAATGGTATTAGTCAACGCAATACCTCTATAATTCAGTGGATCATTTTTTTCTCCTTTTTTATGGATCATTTTTAACACAATGGCAGACCAAGAGGACGGGACAGCTTCATTTAAAAGGATTTTGTTATAAAGAACAAGGAGAGATTCTAGAGCATTTTGAGAAAGGTTACATATAAACTCATAAGGAATGCCATCAGGGCCTGGGGATTTTCCGTTTTTACACTAGTTTAAAACATTTTGAAGCTCAGTCATAGTGATTTTTATGTCTAAAATTGGATGAGAAGGGGCCAGGTCAAGAAAATATAAATCAATATTTATACTTGGTGGATATAAAGAAGAAAGAAAAGATGACCATTTTTAATTGAAATAACTTAAATGCTTTAAACTGCCTTCCAAAAGGACTTACTATCTTTGTATTAGCTAATTATTCAATAAAATTTTGGTTATGTGTCTTACACTTTTTTAGATTTTTAAGTAAGCCTTTTTTGAGTTTAAAAACAATTGGACTGAGATGTTATTAGTAAATTTTTCTTTGCGGCATTTTTTAAGTTCAATTTTAAAGTTTTGTTTTAAGGTGTAGCAAAGGTCATTAAACCATGGTGGCTTATCTACTAGATATCTATCCCTATTCATTTTAATTTCTTTGAGCATGCCACAATTTGAGGCTGTACTTTTTATTAAATGTTAGACTATCATTTATTTGATCAACATCATCAGGGCAGTCCAGAGGAATTGCATCGTTAATACTTGACTCTTCAAGTAAATTTATGTATTTATCTTTTTTTTCGGATCCCATTTGTAAAAAGATTTCACAGCAGTATTTGTTGTTTTAATTATTTTTTCATTTAAGCATCGATCTGAGATCACTATAATAAGGGCAAAATGGTCCGACATATTGAGCTCAGATGAAACAAAGAAATCAGTTATTAATGAAAGGGAAGATAAGGGCAGCCACGCATGATCTATAATAGAAAGACCTCTATTTGATACAAAAGTATATTGAGCTGGGCAATCCTTGGGACATCTGCCGTTAGCGATTACATAGCCATTAGATTCCATTATATCAGTCAAAATTTTACCTCGCTTAATCTTCTATCGAAGATAAAGTCTTTCTTTCGCCGGAAAATAACGATCCTTCTATGATGTCATTATCAAGTTGATGAAGGAGTCCTATTTTCGAATTGAAGTCGCCAACAATAAAAATTTTGTTTTTATTAGAGCAATTAATTTTAGATTCTAATGTCGTAAATAAAAGGTCTAGTTTGATTTGGATGTCGCAAACGGGTTTAAAGTATACAAATGCGATAAAATAACTATTTTTCTTTGTATTTAAGTGAAATATTATCCAGGAATCATTTTTATGAATCAAATTAATTTTTATATTAGATTTAGTAAAGATAATTAGACCTCCACTTGGACGACCTCTTTTTGGGGGTTTTTTAGCTTCTTGAAATAATGTTAATGAAGAAAAATCTTTTAGAAATTTAGGGTTTTTTGTTAAAGGTTCGTTAGCCAGGTTTCTGAAAAGCATATAACATCGCAAGACATAAGATATTTTTTTTGTTCCGTAGTTAAAGAGTTAATACATTTTTGGTAGCCACATACATTCCAAGCACAGATTTTAAGTAAAGAGGTTTGTCCAAGTCAGTTATTTTTAGGTAGAGTGTTTAGAATTGGATTGGAGGAGGTTGACAGAGTTTGATTGGTTTGAGGAAGGGATTGAGAGTTAATTAAAAGTTGTTGTTGAGCTGGATCCTGCGAAGATGAAGTCCCTGCTGGTTGAGTTCATTTGTTTGGTTGAAGCTTGTTTGCAGACTCCTTTTTTGGATCAATTTTAAGAGCAAAAATTTTTCCGTCAGATTAGCGCCAACTACATCATTTAATTTCTCAATGCCTGATTCACCATCAATAAGAGGTCATACTCATTAGACAAATAAAATCGGTGCTTTTCGACTAGAATAAAGTCAAACTTAATTTGTACGTTTAACTGCTGATTTACTGTTTTTATATCTCGACGTAGCTGCCTAAATTTGCCTTGAATAATGCGTATTTCCTTTGTATAATGCCTTTCTATTGAAAACTTTGTACCTTTCAATTTACTAGTGTTATTAAATATCTCCTGAATATCATCATCGAAAGGAATATGCTATTAAAGAGCGATTTGGTGCATTCACAGGGCCAAGTGGGTGAACTCGATTAAAAAAAATAGATCTGTCAATTTTTAAGGTATGCTTACAAAAATCCGAAAGAACTGTTTTGTAGTTTTCTTTTGATTGATAGGTTAAGTTGGAGAAGATCAAGTTATTCCGTTGATATCTATTTTTTTGATCAACATTTTCGCGTCTCAATTGTTCGTTTTCAATTTTTAGTTGGTTAATTTCGAGTTTTAATTGGTTAATCTCCTGATTAACATCATCTATTTTATGATGAATACTTTGAACATCTTGTTTGGTTGCAACATAGTTCAATAATTGTTCCAAAGTTAAATCGACAATTTTAATTTTAATATCTGCAGGAGGAAGATTCATTTTTTTAGCTTCTTTACCGGGTGATCTATCTTCCACAAGCCTCTTATTAGGAGTTAACGTAGTATACGTATTGTTGTAGTGACCTTGCCCAGAAGGGGTATTGCAGTCCGACATTAACAATGAGAGTATGTGAATAAATCAAGCTTTGGATGCAATCTATTGGTAATTAAAAGAACTAAAGATAAAAGGGCAGATAGCAGATTTCAACTGGCGCTCAAAACAAATATTTAAATACGGCGGGAATTATTGAATGAGTATTGTTGTGTTCTTCAAAATACCAGTGTTGATTAATCCTATAGTTAATTGAAGATATTCTTTAAAAACAAAACAAACGATATCGGTTTATTATGATTTATGTAACAGTGATCAGCTGATACAGCGAGTTTATTCCATAAATTTTCACTTGTTGATTGATTGAACTCTGTATAAAATCTTTAAATAATTCAATAAATACAAATAATTTACTTACTGCGACTATTTAGTTTGACGCACAAGAAATTATAAAAATTTAACTAAAAATTACTTTCCACAATTTAAATTAAATACACTTTTTTTAAATAAAACTGAGAGTGAAATTTTTTATGTGTTGACGAAACAAGCGCATGCGCACGACCCCAATATTACCATATTTATTTAAAAAAATAATATGGTATATAATTTTATTTTTAAGTTAACATTTTTAATCATCAGAATGAATCAATTTAATTTTCTTTTGTTGTACTCCTTTTTTATATTTTTTATTTAAAAAAGTATGTTTTGCCTTCTCTTTTGCATAAACTTTTGTGTATGCTTAAAAACAAATAAAGTTATTTATTATTATTTATTTATATGTTATTAATTTAATGGCTTAAATAGAAAGTGTAATATCTCATCACTAAAAAAAGATTGTTTTTAAAACTTTTTAAAAAATTATTTAAATTTTTGGAGAGTCATTGTTTGTGTTTCTTTATTAAAACAATAGAATGGAAAGAGAACAACTGTATAGTTAATCTATCACAAAAATAGCCTAGTAGTATAATTACTATGGATAAATGTTTGTTTTATACGTATTGGTTTTTTTCATTGTCACCTACCTATGAAAAAATAACATAAGCTGCATGGCAGTGGTTTTTTCTTGACCTTAACCTTAAAAAACTCACTTCACAACCTAGTAGCATAATGTTTTTTAGTTTTGCGGATTATTTATATATTTATTTAAGCTTTATATCTATTTTTATATACTTACTATTATTTTCTTTTTTTAAATTCTTAAAATTTCTTCAAAATTCTTAAAAATTCTTTAAATTTTTTTCTTTATTTTTACAACCCTCGCCTGAGTGCAATCACTGAATTATTTCTTGGCCAAACCACTAAAACTATCTCAACTCTAATACTTGTAACAGTCATGTATCTTGTTGTATTGACCAATAAAATTTGTCAAAAAAAACTGCCATAATAATAAAATATAAAAACTTTTGCAGAGAGAAGAAATATTTGGGGACATGTTTGAGAGTGAGGATGAAGAGATGAGGAAAAAACCGCTGAACGTGGAATGGTTGATGATGGATTCCAATATACTTCTCTCTCCCACGGTTACTCCTCTAACCGGTATTGAGTTCACCAGGAGGTTGCCTTGTGGAGAGGTACATTTGTTTTACTGATACTCTAAAACTTTTAATGAAAAATGAGTATATTTTACATTTTAATGTTTTCCCCTCCTGAACATAAGGTCTTGATCTCACTGCAAGAGTAACATGGCATAATTCCCAAAGCAATAACCAATTTCCTTGGCTTCACCCAAGAAAAACCAGAGAGTCACCCGTGGTGTAGTGGTTAAGGTACGCAGTCAATACACAGAATGGAATTTAGTCATGGGTTCAATCCCAGCACGGGCCTCTGGGATTTTTATGAGAGGGATGAAAATTCTGCGTACCACATCCTTCAGAAGGGACGTAAAGCTGGTGGTCTCGAGCCTGTGCGTTGTCAGGTACTCATTAAAGATCCCTTTCCCTAAATGAAACTGGGTATAGGCAAAATGTAGGACCCTCATTGTAGATTAATTATTATACTATACTGTTTCTGCCTTGTAGTTTAAAGTGTGTGTAGGTTTGGTTTAACAGTGAGAGCACGTGTGTTGTTCCCAGTTTTCACTAGACTATAAGAGTCAGAGAAAATATCTATGATTGCTTGAAAAAGCATGAGAGGAACCATAGAAATTGCATGGCTCTTCTCTCTAGATTAGACGAAATATTCCTACACTTGAAATTAAAAGGAGTGGAACACTATCTTAGTGAGCTGGCAAAAAGGGCCCAACAACGTGGCCTACTTGCCTGTTAGTTACACTACCACTCCCCCCATATTACTATCACTACTACTACTTCCTTGCCTTTGCCTCAGCAATTAAACTCATGGTTACCTCGGCTATGCCTTAGTGATCAAATTCATTGTTCAGGATAGTATGCATAATTTTAATCCCTTAGAAAACTATTAAGGGAGTAGATAACTATTAACGACTGTGCTTCAGAGATTGGTTCATATTGATCAATATCTTAGAATAATACTATATATAGAAGGAGCACAGGACCGTAAACACAATGTAATTCCACTGATAACACGAAAGCCGGTTAACTGGTGCAACTAAGCAATGCTGCCAACCTGACAACAAAACATTATTTTAAATATGTTTCATAAATATCTATTATTGAAGAAAGATCGTAAAGAACAAATATAATAACTTAAAACACCTGCTGAGTATTTAATAAAACTGGTCTTAGATGGCAAAAGGGTGGCGGAATACAAGAATCTACATTTAGTTGACGAGGACTACATTTTATATATAATTTTAATAAATACGTTAAACTACAATTTAAAATGCATAAAATATTGTAATGCACCGATATCTATATTAGTATTTTATGAATAATCAATCATTAATTAATAATAGAACATAATAATTCAGCAACCGGAAGTATTGCCAACTTTTTTTTAGAAAATTGTATATTGTAAGGGTGGCAGCATTACTTAGTTGCACCAGTGAACCGGCTTTCGTGTTATCAGTAGTGCTCCTTCTATATATAGTATTATTCTAAGATCAATATATTTCCGAGTTGTAAACAGAAATTAGGTGAGTGGTTGTGGTCATTTGTAATTTTTCATGACAAATGAATGTGTATTCTTTCCATTTTTTATCTTCTGAGGCTGTCAGACTAAGGGAGATAAATTAGTTAGCTCCTGAAGTTTGCTGAGGGTGGGGGGTGCCAAGAGCCGAAATGATTTATATGTTGAGTATCAAATTTCATCTAACACTAGTTCATTAGTTTTCAATGCTTGTATTTTATATTTTAAATTTCAACTCTATTACAAGGACTAATTAGCGAATGAACAGAAAATGTCTCCTACCTCACCTATTATACCCTTCATTATAGAACCTGTTATAATAATAGGTTCGATAATGAAGGGTATAAAAAACAACTGATTGAAATCACTATCTAAATAATAAAACAACATATTTTCTTGTTAGGGACACTAAAGAGACTACTTAATAGTTGTTAAATTATTTATTCATTCTTTACGATATTTCGCTTGTTTTTCCAAGCATATTCATGTAAAATTTAAAAAAGAAAAGGAAAGTACAAATGTTTTAATATAATATTCGTTGGTAATATAATATGTAATTCGTTAATATCTATATAAATAAAATTCAAATGTCGCTACCGATGTTCCCTCTAAACTCGAGAACGGCTGGACGAATTTTCACGAAAGTTTTTTACAAAATTAATCCACAGTGATGGGAAGGTTTGAGCCGAGTCTTAAGATGATTAGGGGCATCTAAAGTGGTCTACAGGGGCATCGAAATATTTAAAAAATCATAGCCTTTTTGGAAAGCATAAAATCATGCATGTCTAGAGCTATTATTTTAGAGCAGTACATTTACAATATTTTGATGCTAAAAATTTTGATTTTAGAGCTATAATAAGCTTTTTAGGGCAGTAAATAACTTTGAATAAAGTAATGAATATAACTGACAATGGCCTCGGAATAAGTCTACAAAATTATGTCTATAAGTAACTTACGAACAGGAAATAATAATTGTACAAGTCTCAAAATCTTTAGGTGTAGTTAAAATAACTTTAAAGGACTTCAGATTTTTTTGTAAATTTTATCATTTTACTGACTTTAAAACACGGATTTCCAGTAATTTTGTTAAAACTTGGTATAAAGACTAATTTGTAGATGCACTGATTTACAGGCTATGTAGTGCTATAGGTGCACAGGGGCATAAATTATTAGTTTATTTCATTTTGATTAGATTAAGTATAGTATATTTAGAGGGTGCACTGATTTACTGGCTATGTAGTACTAAAGCAGATAAAAGAAAATTGTGGTGCACAGGGGCATAAGTTATTAGTTTACTTGATTTTGATTAGATTTAGTATAGTATATTTAGAGGGTGGACTGATTTACTGGCTATGTAGTACTATAAGCAGATAAAAAAAATTGTGGTGCACAGGGCATAAGTTATTAGTTTACTTGATTTTGATTAGATTAGTATAGTATATTTAGAGGGTGGACTGATTTACTGGCTATGTAGTACTATAAGCAGATAAAAGAAAATTGTGGTGCACAGGGGCATAAGTAATTAGTTACTTGATTTTGATTAGATTTAGTATAGTATATTTAGAGGGTGGACTGATTTACTGGCTATGTAGTACTATAAGCAGATAAAAGAAAATTGTGGTGCACAGGGGCATAAGTAATTAGTTTACTTGATTTTGATTAGATTTAGTATAGTATATTTAGAGGGTGGACTGATTTACTGGCTATGTAGTACTATAAGCAGATAAAAGAAAATTGTGGTGCACAGGGCATAAGTAATTAGTTTACTTGATTTTGATTAGATTTAGTATAGTATATTTAGAGGGTGGACTGATTTACTGGCTATGTAGTACTATAAGCAGATAAAAGAAAATTGTGGTGCACAGGGGCATAAGTATTAGTTTACTTGATTTTGATTAGATTTAGTATAGAGACTATTTAGAGGGTGGACTGATTTACTGGCTATGTAGTACTATAAGCAGATAAAAGAAATTGTGGTGCACAGGGGCATAAGTTATTAGTTTACTTGATTTTGATTAGATTTAGTATAGTATATTTAGAGGGTGGACTGATTTACTGGCTATGTAGTACTATAAGCAGATAAAAGAAAATTGTGGTGCACAGGGCATAAGTTATTAGTTTACTTGATTTTGATTAGATTTAGTATAGTGTATTTAGAGGGTGGACTGATTTACTGGCTATGTAGTACTATAAGCAGATAAAAGAAAATTGTGGTGGACAGGAGCATAAGTAATTAGTTTACTTGATTTTGATTAGATTTAGTATAGTATATTTAGAGGGTGGACTGATTTACTGGCTATGTAGTACTATAAGCAGATAAAAGAAAATTGTGGTGCACAGGGCATAAGTAATTAGTTTACTTGATTTTGATTAGATTTAGTATAGTATATTTAGAGGGTGGACTGATTTACTGGCTATGTAGTACTATAAGCAGATAAAAGAAAATTGTGGTGCACAGGGGCATAAGTAATTAGTTTACTTGATTTTGATTAGATTTAGTATAGAGACTATTTAGAGGGTGGACTGATTTACTGGCTATGTAGTACTATAAGCAGATAAAGAAATTGGTGCACAGGGGCATAAGTTATTAGTTTACTTGATTTTGATTAGATTTTAGTATAGTTATTTAGAGGGTGGACTGATTTACTGGCTATGTAGTACTATAAGCAGATAAAAGAAAATTGTGGTGCACAGGGGACATAAGTTATTAGTTTACTTGATTTTGATTAGATTTAGTATAGTGTATTTAGAGGGTGGACTGATTTACTGGCTATGTAGTACAGCAGATAAAAGAAAATTGTGGTGCACAGGGACATAAGTTATTAGTTTACTTGATTTTGATTAGATTTAGTATATATTTAGAGGGTGGACTGATTTACTGGCTATGTAGTACTATAAGCAGATAAAAGAAAATTGTGGTGCACAGGGGCATAAGTTATTAGTTTACTTGATTTTGATTAGATTAAGTATAGTATATTTAGAGGGTGGACTGATTTACTGGCTATGTAGTACTATAAGCAGATAAAAGAAAATTGTGTGCACAGGGGCATAAGTTATTAGTTTACTTGATTTTTAATTTATTAGTATAGTATATTTAGAGGGTGGACTGATTTACTGGCTATGTAGTACTATAAGCAGATAAAAGAAAATTGTGGTGCACAGGGGCATAAGTTATTAGTTTACTTGATTTTGATTAGATTTAGTATAGTATATTTAGAGGGTGGACTGATTTACTGGCTATGTAGTACTAAAGCAGATAAAAGAAAATTGTGGTGCACAGGGGCATAAGTTATTAGTTTACTTGATTTTGATTAGATTTAGTATAGTATATTTAGAGGGTGGACTGATTTACTGGCTATGTAGTACTATAAGCAGATAAATATAAGTAATTAGTTTACTTGATTTTGATTAGATTTAGTATAGTATATTTAGAGGGTGGACTGATTTACTGGCTATGTAGTACTATAAGCAGATAAAAGAAAATTGTGGTGCACAGGGGCATAAGTTATTAGTTTACTTGATTTTGATTAGATTTAGTATAGAGATATTTAGAGGGTGGACTGATTTACTGGCTATGTAGTACTATAAGCAGATAAAAGAAAATTGTGGTGGACAGGGCATAAGTAATTAGTTTACTTGATTTTGATTAGATTTAGTATAGTATATTTAGAGGGTGGACTGATTTACTGGCTATGTAGTACTATAAGCAGATAAAAGAAAATTGTGGTGCACAGGGGCATAAGTAATTAGTTTACTTGATTTTGATTAGATTTAGTATAGAGACTATTTAGAGGGTGGACTGATTTACTGGCTATGTAGTACTATAAGCAGATAAAGGAAATTGTGGTGCACAGGGCATAAGTTATTAGTTTACTTGATTTTGATTAAATTTTGTATAGTATATTTAGAGGGTGGACTGATTTACTGGCTATGTAGTACTATAAGCAGATAAAAGAAAATTGTGGTGGACAGGGGATAAGTAATTATTTTACTTGATTTTGATTAGATTTAGTATAGTATATTTAGAGGGTGGACTGATTTTACTGGCTATGTAGTACTATAAGCAGATAAAAGAAAATTGTGGTGCACAGGGGCATAAGTTATTAGTTTACTTGATTTTGATTAGATTTAGTATAGTATATTTAGAGGGTGGACTGATTTACTGGCTATGTAGTACTATAAGCAGATAAAAGAAAATTGTGGTGGACAGGGCATAAGTAATTAGTTTACTTGATTTTGATTAGATTTAGTATAGTATATTTAGAGGGTGGACTGATTCACTGGCTATGTAGTACTATAAGCAGATAAAGAAAATTGTGGTGCACAGGGCATAAGTAATTAGTTTACTTGATTTTGATTAGATTTAGTATAGTATATTTAGAGGGTGGACTGATTTACTGGCTATGTAGTACTATAAGCAGATAAAAGAAAATTGTGGTGCACAGGGGCATAAGTTATTAGTTTACTTGATTTTGATTAGATTTAGTATAGTATATTTAGAGGGTGGACTGATTTACTGGCTATGTAGTACTATAAGCAGATAAAAGAAAATTGTGGTGCACAGGGCATAAGTTATTAGTTTACTTGATTTTGATTAGATTTAGTATAGTATATTTAGAGGGTGGACTGATTTACTGGCTATGTAGTACTATAAGCAGATAAAAGAAAATTGTGGTGCACAGGGC
The DNA here is from genome assembly GCA_018340805.1 of Microvelia longipes. NCBI lineage: Eukaryota > Metazoa > Arthropoda > Insecta > Hemiptera > Veliidae > Microvelia > Microvelia longipes. Next base: position 45,528,329 of record JACMZG010001908.1, on the reverse strand, counting down.
ATAAGTTATTAGTTTACTTGATTTTGATTAGATTTAGTATAGTATATTTAGAGGGTGGACTGATTTACTGGCTATGTAGTACTATAAGCAGATAAAAGAAAATTGTGGTGCACAGGGGCATAAGTTATTAGTTTACTTGATTTTGATTAGATTAGTATAGTATATTTAGAGGGTGGACTGATTTACTGGCTATGTAGTACTATAAGCAGATAAAAAAAAATTGTGTGCACAGGGGCATAAGTTATTAGTTTACTTGATTTTGATTATATTAGTATAGTATATTTAGAGGGTGGACTGATTTACTGGCTATGTAGTACTATAAGCAGATAAAGAAATTGTGGTGCACAGGGGCATAAGTTATTAGTTTACTTGATTTGATTAGATTTAGTATAGTGTATTTAGAGGGTGGACTGATTTACTGGCTATGTAGTACTATAAGCAGATAAAAGAAAATTGTGGTGCACAGGGGCATAAGTTATTAGTTTACTTGATTTTGATTAGATTTAGTATAGTATATTTAGAGGGTGGACTGATTTACTGGCTATGTAGTACTATAAGCAGATAAAAGAAAATTGTGGTGCACAGGGGCATAAGTTATTAGTTTACTTGATTTTGATTAGATTTAGTATAGTGTATTTAGAGGGTGGACTGATTTACTGGCTATGTAGTACTATAAGCAGATAAAAGAAAATTGTGGTGGACAGGAGCATAAGTAATTAGTTTACTTGATTTTGATTAGATTTAGTATAGTATATTTAGAGGGTGGACTGATTTACTGGCTATGTAGTACTATAAGCAGATAAAAGAAAATTGTGGTGCACAGGGGCATAAGTTATTAGTTTACTTGATTTTGATTAGATTTAGTATAGATATTTAGAGGGTGGACTGATTTACTGGCTATGTAGTACTATAAGCAGATAAAAAAAATTGTGGTGCACAGGGACATAAGTTATTAGTTTACTTGATTTTGATTAGATTTAGTATAGTGTATTTAGAGGGTGGACTGATTTACTGGCTATGTAGTACTATAAGCAGATAAAAGAAAATTGTGGTGCACAGGGCATAAGTTATTAGTTTACTTGATTTTGATTAGATTTAGTATAGTATATTTAGAGGGTGGACTGATTTACTGGCTATGTAGTACTATAAGCAGATAAAAGAAAATTGTGGTGGACAGGGCATAAGTTATTAGTTTACTTGATTTTGATTAGATTTAGTATAGTATATTTAGAGGGTGGACTGATTTACTGGCTATGTAGTACTATAAGCAGATAAAAGAAAATTGTGGTGCACAGGGGCATAAGTTATTAGTTTACTTGATTTTGATTAGATTTAGTATAGTGTATTTAGAGGGTGGACTGATTTACTGGCTATGTAGTACTATAAGCAGATAAAAGAAAATTGTGGTGCACAGGGGCATAAGTTATTAGTTTACTTGATTTTGATTAGATTTAGTATAGTGTATTTAGAGGGTGGACTGATTTACTGGCTATGTAGTACTATAAGCAGATAAAAGAAAATTGTGGTGGACAGGAGCATAAGTAATTAGTTTACTTGATTTTGATTAGATTTAGTATAGTATATTTAGAGGGTGGACTGATTTACTGGCTATGTAGTACTATAAGCAGATAAAAGAAAATTGTGGTGCACAGGGGCATAAGTTATTAGTTTACTTGATTTTGATTAGATTTAGTATAGAGACTATTTAGAGGGTGGACTGATTTACTGGCTATGTAGTACTATAAGCAGATAAAAGAAAATTGTGGTGGACAGGGGCATAAGTAATTAGTTTACTTGATTTTGATTAGATTTAGTATAGTATATTTAGAGGGTGGACTGATTTACTGGCTATGTAGTACTATAAGCAGATAAAAGAAAATTGTGGTGCACAGGGGCATAAGTAATTAGTTTACTTGATTTTGATTAGATTTAGTATAGACTATTTAGAGGGTGGACTGATTTACTGGCTATGTAGTACTATAAGCAGATAAAAGAAAATTGTGGTGCACAGGGCATAAGTTATTAGTTTACTTGATTTTGATTAGATTTAGTATAGTATATTTAGAGGGTGGACTGATTTACTGGCTATGTAGTACTATAAGCAGATAAAAGAAAATTGTGGTGGACAGGGCATAAGTAATTAGTTTACTTGATTTTGATTAGATTTAGTATAGTGTATTTAGAGGGTGGACTGATTTACTGGCTATGTAGTACTATAAGCAGATAAAAGAAAATTGTGGTGCACAGGGACATAAGTTATTAGTTTACTTGATTTTGATTAGATTTAGTATAGTGTATTTAGAGGGTGGACTGATTTACTGGCTATGTAGTACTATAAGCAGATAAAAGAAAATTGTGGTGGACAGGGCATAAGTAATTAGTTTACTTGATTTTGATTAGATTTAGTATAGTATATTTAGAGGGTGGACTGATTTACTGGCTATGTAGTACTATAAGCAGATAAAAGAAAAATTGTGGTGGACAGGGCATAAGTATAGTTTACTTGATTTTGATTAGATTTAGTATAGTATATTTAGAGGGTGGACTGATTTACTGGCTATGTAGTACTATAAGCAGATAAAAGAAAATTGTGGTGCACAGGGGCATAAGTTATTAGTTTACTTGATTTTGATTAGATTTAGTATAGTGTATTTAGAGGGTGGACTGATTTACTGGCTATGTAGTACTATAAGCAGATAAAAGAAAATTGTGGTGCACAGGGCATAAGTTATTAGTTTTACTTGATTTTGATTAGATTTAGTATAGTGTATTTAGAGGGTGGACTGATTTACTGGCTATGTAGTACTATAAGCAGATAAAAGAAAATTGTGGTGCACAGGGCATAAGTTATTAGTTTACTTGATTTTGATTAGATTTAGTATAGTGTATTTAGAGGGTGGACTGATTTACTGGCTATGTAGTACTATAAGCAGATAAAAGAAAATTGTGGTGCACAGGGCATAAGTTATTAGTTTACTTGATTTTGATTAGATTAGTATAGTATATTTAGAGGGTGGACTGATTTACTGGCTATGTAGTACTATAAGCAGATAAAAGAAATTGTGTGCACAGGGGCATAAGTTATTAGTTTACTTGATTTTATTATTAAGTATAGTATATTTAGAGGGTGGACTGATTTACTGGCTATGTAGTACTATAAGCAGATTAAAGAAAATTGTGGTGCACAGGGGCATAAGTTATTAGTTTACTTGATTTGATTAGATTTAGTATAGTGTATTTAGAGGGTGGACTGATTTACTGGCTATGTAGTACTATAAGCAGATAAAAGAAAATTGTGGTGCACAGGGGCATAAGTTATTAGTTTACTTGATTTTGATTAGATTTAGTATAGTGTATTTTAGAGGGTGGACTGATTTACTGGCTATGTAGTACTATAAGCAGATAAAAGAAAATTGTGGTGCACAGGGGCATAAGTTATTAGTTTACTTGATTTTGATTAGATTTAGTATAGTGTATTTAGAGGGTGGACTGATTTACTGGCTATGTAGTACTATAAGCAGATAAAAGAAAATTGTGGTGGACAGGAGCATAAGTAATTAGTTTACTTGATTTTGATTAGATTTAGTATAGTATATTTAGAGGGTGGACTGATTTACTGGCTATGTAGTACTATAAGCAGATAAAAGAAAATTGTGGTGCACAGGGGCATAAGTTATTAGTTTACTTGATTTTGATTAGATTTAGTATAGAGATATTTAGAGGGGGACTGATTTACTGGCTATGTAGTACTATAGCAGATAAAAGAAATTGTGGTGCACAGGGGCATAAGTTATTAGTTTACTTGATTTTGATTAGATTTAGTATAGTGTATTTAGAGGGTGGACTGATTTACTGGCTATGTAGTACTATAAGCAGATAAAAGAAAATTGTGGTGCACAGGGACATAAGTTATTAGTTTACTTGATTTTGATTAGATTTAGTATAGTATATTTAGAGGGTGGACTGATTTACTGGCTATGTAGTACTATAAGCAGATAAAGAAATTGTGGTGGACAGGAGCATAAGTAATTAGTTTACTTGATTTTGATTAGATTTAGTATAGTGTATTTAGAGGGTGCACTGATTTACTGGCTATGTAGTACTATAAGCAGATAAAAGAAAATTGTGGTGCACAGGGGCATAAGTTATTAGTTTACTTGATTTTGATTAGATTAGTATAGTATATTTAGAGGGTGGACTGATTTACTGGCTATGTAGTACTATAAGCAGATAAAAGAAAATTGTGGTGCACAGGGGCATAAGTAATTAGTTTACTTGATTTTGATTAGATTTAGTATAGTATATTTAGAGGGTGGACTGATTTACTGGCTATGTAGTACTATAAGCAGATAAAAGAAAATTGTGGTGCACAGGGGCATAAGTTATTAGTTTACTTGATTTTAATTATATTAAGTATAGTATATTTAGAGGGTGGACTGATTTACTGGCTATGTAGTACTATAAGCAGATTAAAGAAAATTGTGGTGCACAGGGGCATAAGTTATTAGTTTACTTGATTTTGATTAGATTTAGTATAGTGTATTTAGAGGGTGGACTGATTTACTGGCTATGTAGTACTATAAGCAGATAAAAGAAAATTGTGGTGCCAGGGGCATAAGTTATTAGTTTACTTGATTTTGATTAGATTAAGTATAGTATATTTAGAGGGTGGACTGATTTACTGGCTATGTAGTACTCTAAGCAGACAAAAGAAATTGTATAAAAAATATTTACTTCTTTAACGCCCGTGCGAAGCACGGGTATCCCTGCTAGTAATATAATAATAATGTAATGTAATATAATATAATGATGTAAAATAATGTAATATATGTATGTAATAATGTAAATGTATATAAAAATATAAAATAATATAATAAATAAATAATATAATAATAATAATAATAATATAATATAATAATAATAATATAATAATAATATAATAATATTAATAATATAATAATAATATAAATAAATAATATAATAATAATATAAATAATAATAATATATAATAATATATATATAATATAATATATAATTATAATATTAATAATAATAATAATATAATAATATAATTTAATATATAATATAATAATATAATAATAATATAATATAATATTTATAAAAATATAAATATAAAATATAAATATAAAATATAAAAATAATAATGTATGTAAAATAATGTAATATAATATAATAATAATTTGTTGGTAATAATAATATGTAATTGTAATTCGTTGGTAATATAATATTCGTTGGTTAATATAATATTCGTTGGTTAATATAATATTCGTTGGTTAATATAATATTCGTTGGTTAATATATATTCGTTGGTATAATATTCGTTGGTTAATTAATATTCGTTGGCTGATAACTTAGTCATGCAAAGAAATATTAATTACTAGTGTTACTAAGTACAGTTATACTTTCCTTTTCTTTTTTAGATTTTACATGAATATGCTTGGAAAAACAAGCGAAACATCGTAAAGAATGAATTAATAATTAAAAAACCATTAAGTAGTCTCTTTAGTGTCCCTATCAAGAAAATATTGAACTATTATGGATGCCAATAATCACAAAAATTAACAAAATATATCTACATAAATACAATAAACTGCATAGGCTAAATAAAAGGTCGTACAGATTTAGGTCTTCCGGTGGTGACCGCGTCAATGTAGATAAAGAATTTGACGTTCAGTTCAGTTTTGTAGAGCATTGTGTTTGTATCCATGGTGTCCTACATCCCTAAAGATGCCTCCCACAGTGGAAGCAAAATGTCGGATTCTTCATCTACATTGACGTGGTCACCACCGGAAGACCTAAATCTTCATAAAAAAAAATACACTTGTGATTTTGGTAGCACTGTTTTTTTCTTTCCCTAGGCCAGGAAAGTAACTTTTTTACCCTTCTAGCCACACTTGAATAACTATTTTTGATTCAAGGAGTAGATAAAATTATTTAATTGAATTTATTTGTTTAAATTTGTAGGTGGAAAGAGCTAGAAGAGCTATCAGGGTGTTTCTTATTATCAGAAGATTATGTCATGCTTTGACTAATGAAGAAGAGAGTCAGCTGCCTCTGACCAACAGAAGTCTTTGTGTCCAGAATGATGTTGTTCTTGATTTGAGTAAGAACTCTGTCACTGTTAAATTTTGATATTGTTATTTCATGAAATTATAGCTCATTGATAATATTAATACATAATTACTAAAAATTACAAAAAAAAAAAAAAAAAAAAAACGAATACACTCCAAGAGACTAGTGTAGTCCCCTTGGAAATAGAATGATTTAAATTTATTTATTACAATGTAACCCTCCTCCTAACGGTCATAAAAATGACCCTGGAGTAGGCTTTTGAGTGAGATTTCAATACTTTGTACTTTCTCTTATTATGTCTAATAAAGCCTCTTTATTTATTTATTTATTATTATTAATACATAATTAAATCTGTTTAGTAAGTTATTTGATGATCTGTTGCAGCTAATAGTGATCTATTGTCTTGCTATGTTGTGGGACCTGATGGAGTGAAAAACCATAGATTTCTGGTAGTTGAAGCAAATCAGATCATTCTAGTTGTTCCTGTCCAAGGACTGTTAGGTAACTTCATCGATCAAACTTCAGAATATGGCCAAAATCCGTTTCAGAGGCCCCTAACCAAGAAAAAATATGTTTTGCAAAAACACAATATATATATATATATATATATATATATAATATATATATATATATATATATATATATATATAATATATATATATATATATATTTATATATAAGCTGCCTCCGTGGCCGAGGTCGTTAAGGCGTTAGTCTTTACACTGACCTTTGACACCCATGGAGGTCTGGGGTTCGCATTCCAGGTTACGCTCTCAGTTTTATAGAAGATTATTGTTTAGATAAAATCGCCAGCTTTAGAATACACTTTGAGCGTAACGGTTGCTACTACCACCCGAGGTGGTTCCCGCAGGGGTGATCCCTGATGAGCCGCAAGGCTCTAAACGGGCATATATATATATATATATATATATATATATATATATATATATTATATATATATATATATATATATATATATATATATATATATATATATATATATATATATATAATATATATATATATATATATATATATATATATATATATATTATATATATATATATTATATATATATATATTAATCAAGCCTTATCCAATCAATTTTAATTTAAGGGCACTTGTATGCTTAAGACTTATATTTCAATTTTATTATTAAAAAGAATTAATTTAAGTTTAGTTAAAATGTCATAAAGCATTATAATAAATAAATATTTATATATATATATATATATATATATATATATATATATATATATATATATATATATAATATATATATATACACTCAAATTAGAGTTTGTTGTTGACAACTGACTCGTAATTGTAATACCTAACATTTAACATTTTGTGTCAAGTAGCTGATGTAAATTCATCTTTCCTTGGTGTGCAAGTTATTAGATAAGGCTTAACACAAAATAAGCCACTTCCCTTGTACAAGGCTTCTCGTATATGGAATTCACAAAAGGCAGATAGATCTGTTGTTAATGTTGATAAAATGTCATGTTAATGTTAAACACAGGTTATGGACAGCCGAAACTCTCAGCTCTGTTACACGATATAGAAGTAGCAGGAGATAAACAAGATTCCAGATCCTTGTATATATCAGCTAAACACACTACAATGGGCCCTCTAGTCAATACAAAGTTTATATTTGATGATGCTATCAGATGTATGGCTGCTCAACAAAGGTAATAACTTATGATGACTTGTTCTTAATCCATAACTAACATATAAGGTGGCTTGACTGATAGCTCAGTTAGTTAAAGCCTTAGCCCTTTTTAAGGTGGTCTAGGTCTAATCTATCTATCTTTATTGATTGATTATTTTATATGATTTTGAATGAGCACCAGTGGAGTTGTTCATAATTAAGTGGAGTTGGCACTAATGATGGCCTCATGTAGGTTGAAAATGCTTTGAATAAATTATTGTTTTGTGGAGAGACTCTTTTCTTCGTTCCTTTCACTTTGATTATTTTATATTATACCTAATATTATTTTTATTTTCTGGCTTTATTTAATACGATGATTAATTTTGTGTTATGACTAGTTTTAGTTTATATTCATTTTATATTATTCATTTATTTTGTATTTTATAAATAAAAAAAAAAATGAACTAAATAATAAATTAAATAGAAAAGCACTAACTTGAAATCAGTGACAAAGAGCCTTCTGCTACAAGGTTTTCTTTTTGGAGGCTCTTTTTGCAGTACTAATATGACTGCATGTAGAGAGCAATGTAACTTGTTTTTTTTTGTTAATTCTGTATTGATTATTAAATTTAAAAAAAAACTCAAGGTTTAAATTTCAGTCAGGTCACTTGGTTTTTAAGTTAAATGTAAAGTTACCTTAATAATAATAACCACTGATACAATGACTTAACATTGTGAGTAAAATTAGTTGGACGTAATCCATTGTCAGTACTATTTACAATTAACGACGTTTTGGGAGCAGGTACTTCTCCCATCATCAGGTTCGTCTTGAGAAAGACGGTGTGTGAGTCAAGTGTTGGGTGTTAGGACTTTAACCTTACTTTGTAGGCAGGTATCAACGACTTGTTATGCACTTTGAAACCTTGTCTACGATGGGGGCCTTCCCCGGTCTATATAGGGATTAGGGTTCCTTATATACCTCCTAGCTACCTGCGAATACGTATTATCGAGATCTTTCAAGTTCTAATTCTGCCTTTTTAGCTCCTTCTTCAGCATTGGGATCCATATCGGATCAATATTGATGCTTGTTTGGCTTATGGGTGGGTTCTCGGACGTCGCCATATAGGCTGCTTCTTTAATTTTCCGGTTTCTCCAATGCTCCTCTTTTATGAAGCAAAAATCATTCATTTATTGAATTCGTATTGAATTTGAAATTTATTGAATTCGTATTGTCGTTGTATTTTACTATTGCATATTTCAGTAGCTTCAAAATATTATTTTGTCTATTTATATCTTTATTATTTTGATAAATATAATATTAATAACTTTAGAGCTTTTTGGACTATTATAAATTGTAATATCAATTTAAATGAATAAAGACTTTAGTCCTTTTTATTAAAATTTATTAAAAATGAATTGTTGAAGAGCTTTCGCCCAGGAATCCTGAGCTTCTTCAGTTCTTAAAAATGACAATTTTTAAGAATCCCTTGGCGAAAGATCTTCAACAATTTATTTTCAGTAAATTTTAATAAAAAGGACTAAAGTCTTCATTAATTTAAATTGATAATATAATATGAACATAATAATTTGTTTAGGCTATCTAAAGGAAGAATGAAAGCCAGAGATGAGAAAATGAGGAAGATAGAAAGACTGTTAGACATACCAGTCACAGATACGCCTCCGTTTAATTTACTCCACCAGCTTAGACATCATCATAGTGAGTTTTTTTATTTTCAGCTTTCCACAAAATATTTAATTAAATAGCACTAAAGAAATTACACCAACTTAACTAATCTTGAAATTCCTGAAGTCCAATGGTTTCTGATTTGACATTGACTACAAATCTTGTGCCCTATTCATACATAATATGTCTGATAAATATTTTATTGTGGTTCATTAAGCAGTTTTGATATTAAGTACTTTTTTCTCTGTGTGTTATAATTTAACACACAGGTGTGTTAGGTTTTAACACACAGGTGTGTTAGGTTTTATCACACACCTGCCTATTTTATAGGTAGGTGAGTGATGGTTTTTATTAAGTTTGACCTTTGGAAGAGAAATTCGGGGTTACCATTGTGCCATTTTTCAATTTGTTTTAGATTTACTTGTTTTTTGTTTGAGGATAATTAGTTTCTCTTTGGTGTGTGGGGGTTCAGCTCTTTTTTTTTGCCCCGATTACCCGCTTCAACATCTAGGTCCTTAGCGGTTTTCAGCTCTATTATATTTTCCTCTAATCACTTTTTAAATTACCATCTATATGACATCCAAAGTTTTTAGTAATAACAGTCAGCAATCTGTTGCTTATAAATATCTGTGTTGCAGAATCGCATGCGAGTAGAAATGTCTTTCCTCACAGAATGCCCAGCTATCCGGCTCCTCACAGAGTCTCATCATCTAGTCCTCATAGATCAGGTATTTATTTCATTTATTTATTCTTTTATGTAAGTTTTAAATGTTTACTCCGATATCCATTTGATATTGCCTCTTAGACATGAACCTGAATAATAAAACTGTTCATTTATTACTTCCCTACCTCCTACAAGAGGAAGGAAGCCTTTCATTTCATTTGCAATAAACTTATCACTTTATTAGCTTGTATAATAAAAATTGGTGTCTATGTGTATTTACTCATAGACATATCCATGTAGATCTGTGGGTCTACGCATATCTTATAAACACTCTAAACATCAAACGGCTGATCCAATTTGAATGAAACTTGGCTCAAAAATCAAATTTACAAGAGAAAGACTTGATTTGATTTTGAGGTTAATCCAACTCGGCATTGAAAATGGTGTTACTTTAAACTTTAAAAGTTTTGATCAAGACGTTGAGCTGTATCCCTTTTAACTTATTTTTTATATTGATAGTCCAATAACGGAAAATCGATAGTCTGTTCTTGGACTATCGACATTAAAAATAATTTAAAAAAATTGCAAAATAAATAATTGTTGGAGCAAAAGTTTGTCTTATCGTGTTTTGTAGTTTTCTGAGGACAACGATGCCTTAGCCACATCTGTGGCTTGAAATGTTCTTGTGATATTTATATGACTTGATGTACACTTTCCTTGGTAAAACCCAAATTTAAACTTCAAAATTATAATATAATTTAATAATTGTCAAACCTGTGGGTAGGGAATCCTTATTCCACTGTAGATTCTTTTTTAAAAGTAATGGTGTTTTTTTTACGTATATGACATATAGTTTGACACATGTAATTTGTCTATAATCTAGTTCTATTTTACAGCACAAGCACCATAATATATCTATAGAGCATTCAATTGTACAGTGTAACCTAAAATACTTCATAATAAAAAATTAATAAAAGTTATTAATATAAGTATAATAAAACCTATTATACTTCATAATCTCTTGTTCGTACTGAACTTAAATTTCAACTTTTTTGGAAAAATGAAACTTCAATTTTATCTTATTTTATACGATATTTTATGTAATATTAATTATTTTATTTTATTTTTTTTATTTTTTCAATTCAATATTAATTTCAAGATAAATGTGTACTTTCTTAGGTTCAAAAGATCGAGATAGTTCTACAGAATCGATTAAATCATCTGGTTCTAACAAGAAATGGAGAGAGAGAGAAGGAGGCAGTAGCAGTAGTTCTCCTAGGTTACCTAGGCCTAGGAGTGAAGAGATACAGCTAGAACATATGTCTAAGGTAATACAGCTTTATATATCACGTGTCCTTAGATATTAGAGTATAAATAAATTAGAAGAGGTGACAAATCTAGTTTAAAAATATAAAATTTATATCGTGATGTTTTAAGGTGAGCTTAAATAGAGTAATAATAATAATCATAATAATAAAACTTTATTACCATACAACATATTACATCTTTCTTAAAAAGTTTGTAAAAATTAATATGAAAGAAAAAAAATTAGAACTTCTTATTTACCGAATGCATGAGAGCCCTCAGTAGAATGACTAGAGCGGGGGCTCTGTCTCGTTCTCTTTTATCAAAATAATTTTTATTTTGCGAGAAAAACAAAACAAATAATAACAATTATGAATAATTTTAATGAAATAAAGTAAAGCTAATAAAATTAGATTTTATATGTAAAATTTGTATATATGTAAATATAAAACATAAAATAACACTATATCTGTTAAAAGTGTAAGGTAAGGTGAAATGATTTTAAAACTGTTAATTGTGGAGATAATTGTGGAAAGCATTTTTAATCATTTGTTCTTTGATAAATTCCCAGTATAAGATTTATGATTCTCCATCAATTTTAAAAGTTTAAAAGGCAATATTTTCAAGATTGGGGTTGATATTAAATGAAATTATGTGGATACCTTTGTTACTTAGAAAAGTATATTTAGGTCAAATTACAACTTGAACAGTCAAACTTTTGATTTTTAAAATTTCTTTATTTTTTAAAGACTCAAGTTAGTGTGGTCTATTTTTTAGCGAATTTCCTTTGGGAATTCACCTAATGGGATAGGCGTCATGGTGGAAGTTTTATCACACTATTACTAGACCTCAAGGCTAATTTTGTGCCTAGTTTTAACTCTGCTGTGGTCAGAGCAAGAGTTATGCATGACAGAGACACGACTCAGACAGAGAAACAGTGTGATGAAAACTAATCAGAACTTAATAAAAAAGGGTCTGAAAGGATAATTGTGATGAAATTGATTTGATTTTAGATTTTCAGTGCAGCACAATACTTCCGTGTATACCTGTGGTATTAGTTCATAAAAGTAAATATAAATACATGTTAAAAAGTTTCTTTTTGTGGACTTATAAAAAAATATATAAATAAAAATAGATTAATTACACAAAAGTTTTAATATATAATAATAACTAAGCTTACAACTAAAAATTGGTCATCATCAGAGTTTAACAAATATAAAGTATAAAATAAAAATACAAATTTACAAACTACTTCATATTGCACCTTGGTATGGTTTGGTAAGCTATGCATGAGCTTAGCTTACTAACTAAAGCTTAATAGCTATATACTTCATATAGCTTACCAAACCATACCAAGGTGCAATATGAAGTAGTTTGTAAAATTGTATTTTTATTTTATATATTATATTTGTTAAAATCTGATGATGACTAATTTTTAGTCGAAAGCTTAGTTATTATTATATATTAAAAAATATAGGACTTTTGTGTAATTAATCTGTTTTTATTTATAAATACATGTGTTAGCCAACCAAGTTTGTTTTATTTCTTGTGGTGGTAAAAATTGAAGTAGGTATGCAGAAAACAATCACTTCTCAACCTAACTTAATCCATCACATCCATTTGTGGTATATAAAGCTTTTATTATTTATTTTTACACCTATTGATGATTGTTTAGTAATGTTTCACCTCTATCTTTTGTGGAGGTTTCTTTTTTAATATCTATGAAGAACAAATCCACTTATTTAAATATAATTCAAAATAAAAATTAAAATGAATTTTTCATAAATTTAACAAAATATTTTGTCTTCGAACAATTCTAAAATGAAATTGAAAGAAAACAGTCACTGCTCAACAAGTTGTTGTATTTGTTGTTCTTATAGACCATCATCAGTGTCTGCAACAACAGAGTGTAAATATAAAAATGAAAACAAAATTAAACAAAACTTGTATTTATTCACCAACTCTTATTTTTTTTGAGTTTTTTAATTATGCTTTGATAAGACTGATTGTTGGCTTTTTTAATAAATATAACAAATTATTGCTCTGAAACAATTTTCTTTTTCCATTTCTATTGTGAGACTCTACAACTCAATTTAAGAAACTACCAACCCTTGAAAAATTCGATTGAGTTAGTACTATACAAAAAATAAGAATTATTTTTAAAATATTCAAATTTTCAGTTCTATAGGATATATCCAATAAAGAATAATTAAAGATTAAATTATTTTATTTACAGAATAAATATTGTGTTGGTCTTCACTATAACTTAGTGAAATTATGTTGTGTTATTGTGTTGATAGCTTCACTATAACTTAGTGAAGTGTTATTGTGTTGGTAGCTTCACTATAACTTTGTGAAGTTGTGTTATTGTGTTGGTATTTGTTGGTGTCACTTCTTGTTGTTTCTATTTTCCATTTTGTAGTTTCTTCTGTTCTTTGACTAACTCCTCATAATTATCTCCAAAGAGAACGGAATCATATTGTTTGTACAAAACAGCTTTGAGTTGGTTGAGGTGGTCCCTGTCCATGGTCTCGCAGACCACGGTGACTCGAACGCTGAACACATCAGATGATATCCAGGCTCTCTCGTGCATTATATCTTTTATAGATACACCTATTTCTCTAACTAAACGGCATAATTCTGCTATACCACCTGGTCTGTCTGTTACTGTTACACAAAATTTCACTAACCTTCCTTCTACTGCTAATCCTCTTTCTAAGCACCTTCCTAATACAGTTGTGTCGATGTTTCCTCCACATAAGAGTAGAACGACTCGTTTTCCTTTGAGATAATCTAAATGTCCTGCCAGTATGGCTGCCAAGCCTGCTGCCCCGGCACCTTCGACAACACACTTCTCTAACTCTACTAATCTAAGGATAGCGATAGCTATCCATTCTTCTTTTATCACGACCATTTTATCAATGTGAGACGTAGCTGTGGCAAAAGCATTGTAACCGACTTCAGGAACAGCCAGACCATCTGCTAGGGAAGGCTTTAATACTACTTTAGTGGGATGTCCTTTTTTCATCGCTTCGGAAAAACTTGCACATCTATCGGATTCGACTCCGATTACTTGTATCTGTGGGTAAAGTGTTTTCACTGCCAGAGCTATTCCTGCTATAAGCCCTCCCCCTCCCACTGGCACTATTATTGCATCTATGTCTTTTAATTGATCGACTATCTCTAACCCTATAGTACCTTGACCGGCTATTATATGTGGGTGATCGTATCCGTTGATGTAAGTCAAGCCTCTTTCTTTTGACAGTTTGAGTGCGTATGTTTTAGCTTTTTGCATATCATCACCTTCTGTTATGACGTTAGCACCGTGTTGTTTGCAAGCTTGTACTTTCATAATAGGTGCAACGACAGGCATTACTACTGTTACAGGAATTTTCAGTCTGCTTCCGTGATAACTCAGGGCCAGTGCGTGATTACCCAGAGAAGCCGATATGACTCCGATCTTCTTCTGCTCTTCAGGTAACATTTGTAAAGCGTACAGTGCACCCCTTTCCTTAAAACTGCCGGTCAACTGAAGAAAATCCTTTTTTAAATAAATGTCCATACCTGTGATTTTTGAAAGATGGCTCGGGATACAAGGTGTTCTCACGATTCCTGTCTTAATTTTAAATGCAGCCGATGTGATGTCTGAAAATTTTATCATTTGAGGGTTCTCTCTCCTGCAATACGGATCCAGTTGATCTGTGTTAATATCCTGGTTTTCAACGACCTCGTCTTCTTTTGTAGTTTTAATTTTAATGTGAGGAGGACTGTTGGCTGGCGGAGGTGTTGCTGGCTTCGTGTTCTTCTCCATCATGAATGCAATTAAAAATATATTTCTCTTTACTTATAAAACCTAAAAATAAAGAATAAACCTTTTAATACTCTGCAAAATGACTGAACTTAAACCATGAATACTAAAGTTTCTGAAAGACTAGACAACAAAATAATAACTACTGTAAACTAAGAGATAAGAAACATTTTTTACATCATATCATTTGACATTTTGTATCACCCTTATGAGGAATTGGGATAAGTGAGTAGGTCACACCTAATCTCAGAGGGCTTATCTAAAAATATAGATAATAAGATCAAAGACCTTTTACTACCTAACTCTTATCTATTTTTATTGTTTGCATCCTCAACAATTTTGTAATTTATGATTATTGAAAATTTTATCAGCTGAAATTATTGTTTTCTTTGTAAAAAAAATGTTTGTGAAAATCACTGACAAGTTTTTCTTGGGTTAAAATATGTTACTGATTGGAACTAGGTTTCCATTTTAAGTAATTTTATTTGTCTCAGTATAATTAATTGGTTTTTAATTCATTGACCTTTGCTATTCAATATGAATCATACTATATAACCTCTTATATTTTTGATATGCCTATGATTGATATGAATTAGTTGCATTGGTCTATTAATTATTTTTATGACATTGGCCTATTATTAATGTAGTTTCATAAAATGTTGAATATTTTATTTATAATGTTCCCTTGGTGATCCTTGGATTCCAAATAAATAATGCATGTCATGGCCTAATGTTACTCTGAATTGTTTTTTTGAAAATTCCCAAAGGACAAACGAGCTTATAAGGCTTAGGTCATGCGAGGTGGGGGAGATAAACATTATTTATCAACATATGTGGATAAACATTGTTCCAGATAAACATATGTTAATTAGTGTATAGTGCAGCAGTATAGAGTTTTTTTGGCTTTTGATGCAATCAAATCATGTCTGTTAACATCATATTGATATTAACTCTATTGCTAGCTACGTGCAATTAAAGCTATACCAATAGTTAGGATGGTCTTCTTTAAAACTACAGTGATTTTTGAAGAACCAATCATCATCTTATATAACATTAGGTGACACAAAAATAAGAAAATGGAATTTAAAATTAGTTAAGAGCTGGGCTCTGGTCCCAGGATTAAGATCTTGGTTCTGATTCAAAGATTGAGATCTCGGTTCTGGACCCAGGATTGCAGGATTGAGATCTTTGGTCTGGTCCCAGGATTGAGATCTCGACTCTGGTCCCAGAATTGAGTTCTCTACTCTGGTCCCAGGATTGAGTTTTCGGCTATGGTCCCAGAATTGAGACCTGAGCTTACTGGCTAGGACTTCTAAGACTTAAAGATATTTAAATAGACATTAACAATATAAAATGTTATTAATAATATTTATTGTCTATTATAATTGATTATTAATATTATTAAGTCACTAATATTTTTAAAGTGTTAAAGTAAAATATTTTATTTGAAACTTACTTGATTCAAAACCTACTTGCTTATATTTAATGCATCAAACTCTTTGATTTTTTCTCACTTTAATTATGTCTTGAAAACAGAGGTATGGGTGATGAGGTTGTATCAGTACCAGGCCTACCAGGGTCTAACTAAGGCTCAATACTACACATAACTTTAACCTTAACATTTAAAAGGTCACACTGATTTATGTACCTGTTTCATTTGTAAGTGCTAATTTGTTTGAGAACTACATGTTTATTCTTCTTATTACTACAAAATCTAATTGTCTTGTTTTCTTTAATTAATTCATTTACGGTGCAAGAATCACACTGTATTTATCGAACAAATTCTCATGAAAATAAAGCTACTGCTAAGGGCCAGCATGTTGAAGCAGTTATTCTGGGAAAAAATAAAAATAAAGCTATTTTTAAAATTTAGTGACAAACCGTTTTTATAGTGGAATGTTAATTGAAAGCAAATTAAGAAAAATGATAGAGACAACCTTCGTATTGATTACTTGTCTTATTACACTCAGTGTAATTCTCCCTTAAAGCTCAGCTCAGGAAATAAGAAAATGGCAAATAACATACAAATGCCTCCTGTTTGAGCTTTCTTTCTAAATTTTACATTTGTGTTGTGTGTTTCAAGTCTATTTGATTTTTAACTGTTTTGATTCTGAAAATAATGCTAGATTTGAAAACTAATTTTAAAATAGTAGTTCTAAAAATGTGCATTTAAATCAGAGTCATTTTCAGATAGAACTTTAAATGTGCTGAATTATAACAAATATTCCATGATATTTGCACTATAGTGTATTTACCACTCTCTCTAAATCTTTGCTGAAAAGTCTTAGTTATAAAAATAGAATTAAAGTAATTTAAATATAAAATTAAATCTTCAAACAAAGCTTATGATTTAAATGTGTAAATAAAACAAAGAGATATTATTACTAGAGAGGCCATTTTGGTTGAATTTGGAAGCAATCGAAAAAGTAACCTGATCTCATTCAATAACCAATACAGTCAAATAAAGAGTATAAAACAGTAACTTTTATAACATAAAAACATTTACAGTAAAGCACAGGATAAAAAACTATGTGGGAAAAGGTAAAAGTAATTGGCTAAAATTCTCTGCCAGTTTTGCTCAATGTTTTGTTAACATGTTTTGGTTACAAGTTTCTTGTAGACCTTAACAATTACGGTTCATCCAAATTCACATTGTCAGTTCCAAAGTGTTACTATTTTAGTATTTAACATCAGCACTATCAGTCTTTAAAATTAAGGGAACGCAGTTAATTATGAATCCGGTGTTTATTTTTTAATATTCTTCATCATTAAAACTATTCATTGTTACCAGACTTGTAAACTGTGTTGTCTTAGCTTAACGTTATACATATCTTAATAGATCTCATCGAATTTACTATTTTATTTTGTCTTTTTTATATCTTGTACAATTATGTATTTTTTTACAGAGGAATAGTAAAGTTGAAGAGAAGTTACCAACAGTAGGAGAGTCGCCTGCAAGTAGCTCTCAGGCAGTGGATCAACCGAGCATAGAAACATCTTTTACACAAGTTCCTTCCGATCCAACTCAGACCAAGTGGAAAGTGGAAACAGTTTGAGTTGCACCTAAACTCTCGTCCTTATACCCTTAGCAAACTCAACATATTAAATAAATCATGATGAATGAATTTTCTTAGTTCTTGTTAGCATGAGGATGAATTCTATGACATGCATTTCAAAACATTTGTCATTTTAGATTTCAGATGAGCATGGTGAGGTGAGGTGTGAGTATTAATGCCTAGATGTTAGATTTAGAACAAGCTTTGTAACAGGAAGTCTGATATACCAGCAGAGAACTTATATTCTCTGCCTGCCAACAGAGTAATACTATTAAAAGAACATTCAGTACATAAACATTTGCATCTAGTTCCCGGGCAGAGCTCTTGTAGGATTAAATTTTTGGTATTTTCCTACATTACTTAGTTGTATGGAATGTTCTCTTAATTGGTATTGTTATGAAGCATGTGAGACGGGTGAATGAGGTATAGTTCCCTCTGCTGGCCAATTAAAAACATAAAAGCTATCGAATTAGTATCAATTAATTTATTTTTGTGATATTTTTAAACTGTTTGGTGGAAAAATGATGTAAAGAAAACAAAAAAATAATTTAAATTTGTTGGATAAAAACAGGGTTATAGATGTATGGGCATTATCAAAGAAGATTCTTCTTTGGGCCTTATAAAGGAAGAAATTCTTTTTATTAGAAGGTCATAATTTCTTTTGTACCATTGAAATTGTCTAGTTAAATGTCAGTATTTGTTATTTTTAGTAGAGTTTGTAACAAAGGATGTATTATTTATTCTTGAAGCAATAGAAAATTCAACTATTTACAATCATGTTGAATTTACCATTTTAAATTAATTATTCTAATTTAAAGTTTTTAAATACTATTTTGTAAAATAGCAAAAAAATAATTACTATTAATTAAATATTTTAAAATTTGTAATTAGGCACAAAACTTTGTTTATGTCTAAGCAATAAAATAAAATTTAATAACTTATATTAATTGCCTATAAGTTGTGTTCAGAGTTTTTATTCTGTTGGTAACACTGATAGATGACAGTGCTAGTTATTATTCCTTATTTTTCAAACTCTCTGCCGTCATATGGTACTTTAATCTATAAATCTATTATTTGATTTGTTGCCTTAATATCCAAGATTTCTATCATTTTAGTTAAATCATTTTCCCTATAACTGATTTCAATAAAATTAAGTTCTTAAATGCATTTTTGTTATTGATAAAAATTAGTTCAGTATAAAAATTATTTTGTGGGAACCCTGGTTCTCCTCTTTGTTATTATTGAGTGGGGTTGGCACTAGAAATCTATTGTAGAATCTCCTCAATTGGTCCAGGTCAGAATAATCCTTTACTCTGGACAAGGTCGAGGATTTTTTCACCAGTGATTCATTGGTAGAGTCTAACTTTATAAGAGTGCTGCTGCCAAAGTTTCAGTACCTTTTAAAAGCTAGGGCCTCACATCTCAGAAGTACAAGCGGTGAAGTACTTATTCACAAAGGTTGGTATCTTATTCACAAAGCCTTCCTATTGGGTTATCTTTAACTATACTGATGATATGAAGGTATTTGTGAAGGTGACAGAGATGAGTTGATAGTCAAAGTCCTATCTGCTCTTAATACAGGTTATTTTCTGTTACCCATTGTTTGTTTACTTTTCAACTTAGAATAAATTACATTTAAATGTTTAACAGAAGTATTCTTATTTAATAATAAGAGCCAAGTATTCTTAGGCTCTTATCTAATAGATAAGAAGATTTATGTATGAACTTATCAGTTTACTTGCTCCGCAGGTATTCTCTGTGTGTAATTAAGACTAGTAGTGTAATCTATTAGTTTAAGTTCTGTGAATTTTTCTTGATTGTGTGTTAGAATTGATTTAAATTGTATCAAATTATCCAACATTTAAAAATTATTAGATTTAGAATTGTTAAACAAAAATTGTGAGTTAAAAAGAAATTAAAGAAAAAGAGTTAAACTTGTATTGTTACTCTAATTTATGAGGTTGATTTATCCATGGATTGTCTCCATGTCTAAACCAAAGCACTGTTAATATTTGAAGTTGATATGCAAGTTACTTATTGTAATTTAACTGTATGTTATTGAGGTGTGTAATGATAGAGACCTAGGTGTAAATTAAAATATTTTCTTATTGTGATATTGTTATATTATTTATGCTAATTAGTTTATATAATATGTTATTTTCATTATTTTATTTATTTGTACTCTCTTATTGCTGTGAAATGATAGTTTTAACTCACGTTTTGCTATTAACTGTTATTTTACGTTTGATGTTGTTATTTTATTTAAAAAATTAGGAATGGGGTTAATTTTCCTCTGCATATCTGATTTGCTATTCTCTTTCTTACCACTCAGCTTCGCTCAAAATGTGAAAATCACTTAATTTAAATTGTTGTACCTCTTTGGACTGTTACCTAAATTCAGACCCTGAACGCCTTCGATGCTGAAAAGAAGGAACGAAATCACTTCATGCTAAAATCAGAGCATTTGAGTACTTTTTTGTTCAGAATACCACATTTACCTGAAGCTTGAAGTTGTATTAATTGGATCTCACTACATTTGACCTCAAAATAACTGTTATTTAAAGTCTCACTTCACACAACCTGAGATCTTGTAGGCAACCCAATGTGCAGGGTGTTACTACTTTAGCATAATTAAACCTTAGAAAGCTACTACAGCAGATTCAATCAATATAAGCAGCAAGTTCTTTTATATTTTGTTCAAAAATCTTTTTTTGTACCAAGTACCCAATTTGTTCAAAAAAATTTCACCAATTTTTTGTTGCAAAATTTAATACAAAACAATCAGAGAAACATTTCCCTTGACTTATTATTATTTATTCTTTGTTTTAAAATGATAATTTTTATAAATTTTATTTAAATAGTATATCTATAGAACTTACCATTATGTATACTAAAGCCATGTTTTGTCCCTGAATTATTGCATTTATTCTCTTCATTGTTAACAATCTTAATCAATAAAATAAATTGAATTTTAATATTGTTATTGTTTATTATTGCAAATAGAATTGTTAATAAAATTATTTTCGTTTGTTTTATTTATATTAATAATATTAAGTCAAAGGTTGTATACTTTGCTTTCTTGTTTTATAATTACATTATTTTTTCTAATAAAGTACTTTTTTTTATTTTATTTTTATTCAATTTCTTTTATTAATGCTGTAGAATTTAAATAAATAGACTATATTTAACAAGAAAATCTCTACTGTGTGGGTTGAGGGCGGACTCCACAGCCTGGGTCCCAGGCGTCAGGACCTGTCAGTACCAGTTATATTTGTAAACTGTATTTTAATTAAATTTTACATCTTATATCTGTGCCACAAGGTTATAAGCAGATGGCCTGGGTACAACCAGCTTTACCATATCTAGTCCCTGACTTAAATTATTTACATTTTTAGGTTTATATACTCTGCCATAATATAAAATTAAAATAATATAAACGTGTAATCAGTGATCATTTATAAAATTACTGACATCAAATGAGAGCTGATTTTACACAAATATTCTTGAACTAAATTATTCCTTTAAAACAAAATATTAAGTACAATCTGAGGGATAATGAGGCACACCCTCCCCTCCCTTCTCATCATAGTTTCAGCTTGCACTTCAAGCATTTAAATCAAATTTAAGTTGTATTTTTTTTCGAGCAACATCATTGGATCACTCGAAATGGATTGACCCTTTTTATTTACTCATACATTTTCTTATTTATTTACTTATATTTATTTTTCTCTAGTAATAAAAAAAACAAAAGGCTTGCGGTCTCTTGGCTGCTGCACAATCTCAGCGCTTCGCGCCTTGTCATTTTTTCTTTGAAAATTCGGTATAAAAAAATACAAAGTAATGATTCCTCTAAAAAATAATAATAATGAATTTGAAATAAAAAAAACTCAAAAATCATCATCCTCTGAATCCTGAAGAGGCCCTTAATTAAAGTGGTGACTGTATCTGGCTCATCAGCACTCTCAGCGTGCTTAGAAGGGCTTCCTCGAATTCCAGCGAGATGTCCAAATCTTTGTCAGGCCTCTATCTCTTTGAGGACGGTCCTCGATTATTCTAAAGGACCAAGGAGGTGTTGCCTTATGTCCATCACCGATTCCTCTTTGTAATTCGTCGGGGCTTTTAGCCACCTGTAGATCTCTTGAGACCACAGGTAACATACCACAGGGGCGGTAGATGGCCGTTTGATTCCAGTTACCAAAGGATTTGGCATTCTTAAGATGGCTGTCTGCTATCTGTGGTAGATGACTGCTTTATTGAGGTGGGTGGCAGCTTTTTCCTTAGAGCAGTCGGTGGCTGTTTTTTAGTGGCAGAAGGTTGACTTCTCAATACTGTAGGCAGCTATTTCTTGGGAGCAGGGCTGACTGTGTTTTATCATCAGCAAAAAGCTGCTTCCTGAAGATAGCCATCAGCCCTGACATTAAGGCAGTCAGCCAATGGCCATCTACAACCAGTAGTAGATGTTAGTTACTTTGACATACCGGCTAATGCCTTTCCTCCATAACATCAGGCTGCTCCTTTTTTGGGGCAGTTGACAGCCCTTTTTTGTTTCCAGACTGTCTGATTTGTCAAAGCTAACAAGTGACTCCTAACCATCTTTATACATCGTTTGCCGGCACTGATGATGACCGAAAGGTTGAAAGCTGGCTCTGTCAATAAATATTATATGTGGAGAAACTTTGGTGTTTTATTAATGTTTTTAAGACCTTCTGAGTGGTTTTTACTAAGTTGTGTGTGTGTGTGTTATCAGTGTAGCTTCTAGTGTATTTATGCTAGAGAGTTGAAACTTGGTACAAAATTTAATCTGTAGGTCTAGTTGTGCCCTCCAGAAACACAAGGAATCATGTTTTGATCAATTTTAGATTTGGCACCCATGCAGTCATATATAACACTGACATATGTGCCTACAAAGTTCTCAGGTACCTTGTGCCTGATATTTTTATTTTATGATATTTTTTTTTTCATAATTATTTTTTTTTAAATTATAATATTTATACTTCATTATAAATATTATATTTAGTATTTTATCATTATATATTATTTTATATTGCTACCGTTTTTTCTATTTTTTCTCTTTTAGAAATGATTAATTTTATTATGTTTATTCTTTGTTACTGGTATAAAATACAGTGTTAATGAACAGATGTAAATTTAAAGCACTTTAAGTAGATAAATATCATTCCTCTAATAATAATAATAATAAAACAATAAATTTACAAATTATCAAAGTCAGTCTAACTATAGTCCGTAAGCTTCCTTACCACTTCACGGTCAGATGCTTCAAAATAATATTAGTGAAATTATTATTTTGTTTTACATTTACTTTGCTTACAAAAAGCTAAATGATATCATATTGATGAATTAGAACAACCTGTTGATTCCTTTGCAAACATTTGATGATTTAGGTTAACAAATAATATGTTTCTATAGTATATCTAGTAGTTTTCGACACCCAGAGCCCTATTTCAGTAAAAAAAGGTAGGGTTGCCAACACCTTTTAACAGACAAAAAGTTTCCTGGTTCTAAGCTTGGCAACACTGAATAGTCATTTTTTAGTTTAAAAAGTGACATTAATTTCTAGAAGTTTGTTAAATCATTAGTAATTCTTAACTTCATCAGTGAAAGGAAATGCCTTGTAACGTTTATATCTCTATGACGTCCCCTTTTATTTTAATCCCCTTTTGATTTAA